>CM069139.1:78172334-78772334 GCA_035221665.1 Okamejei kenojei | reverse complement strand
CAGTCATTTGAAAAAGCAGGTTCTGAGAAGACTGCCAACCAGAATAACAAATCAGAAAAGAAGTTGATTGAACCTGGGCTAGAGGAGATTCATGTTGCCGATTCTGAGCTTATTGAGACACCGGTGTCTCAGGGTGTACCAGATGAGGACCATGTAAATGCTGATACATCACCAGAAGTTAAACAGGCGATTGATGCATTTCCTTCCACTCCTTCAGTTAGTGAGGTGGACGATGAGTTGGAGGATGATTCTATGGACCATCAAAATGCATTAGAACACCATACTCCAGCAGAATTGGCTGACCATTCATACACTAGTGCAAAACATATTGTGGAAGAAGAAAATGAAAATTCTGTACTGGATAATTCCACAAGAACTGGAAAAGGAAGTGCCGTTGATAAAGATTCTTACAGTTCTAACCATGAAGTGCTTGATAAGGATGTGCTAAAAAATTCAGAGAATGAGGAACTAGACTTTCATCAAAGATTACTGCGATATGAAAACTTTATGGACTCTGATAAAGATACTGACTCTCAGAGTGATCTGGAGGATGGTGACAGTCAAAGTGATGCAGAGGAAATTGACGTTGAGAGAATGGTGAGTAGTTTCACTTGTCGGCATTGTAATGATCAGCTTGTTGTTTGACTTAGCATAGGATAGGTTGTTTTTTTTGAGTAGCATTGTCATTTTACCAAATAATATAGGGATTACCTTATGAGCTTCATCCTTGCTAATTTTATTTCTTTTTCATGGCAAAGTGTAGATCCATTTGCTTTAGAAATATTTGATTACCTCTTTAACCCAGAACTGTCAGGGTGGCAAAATGATAAGGAAAAAATAGTATATAACTCATCTTATCAACTAATCACAGTTAATATGTGTAATTAATGCAAAAGTGTGTATGATAATAGAAATAACCATTTGTACTCTGCCTGTAGCTTCGTGGTTTGAATCCTGCATATTCCAGGTTCTTCTGATTCGAAGCCGTCTTATTAATAAGGCTTCCACCTGATTCTAAACTCCAGCATAATTAAGATAGACACAAAATGCTGGAGTAACTCAGTGGGTCAGGGAGCATCTCTGAAGAAAAGGAATAGTTGACGTTTCAGGTCAAGACCCTTCTTCAAACTAAGTGTCAGGGGAAAGGGAAACAAGAGATGACACGTTCAGCAATCTTCCCTGTCCATATACCTCCTCCCTCGACTCTGTCCAGCGACCCCGACAGGTTCGGCAAAGGTTTACTTGCAACTCCTACAGCCTCATCTACTGTATCCGTTGTTCCAGGCGTGGACTGTAATACATCGGTGAGAGTTAACGTAGACTGGGCGATCGTTTTGTTAAACTCCTCCGTTCAGTCGCCCTGCCCTACGTGATCTCCCAGATGCTGGATACTTTAACTCTCCTTCCCATTCCTACATCTTTCTGTCCTGGGCTTCCTCCGTTGTCAGAGTGAGGCTAAATGCAAATTGGAGGAACAGCATCTCATATTTCGCTTGGGCAACCCAGCAGTATTATTTTTGATCTCTCTAACTTCAAGTAACCCTTGCATCCCTTCTCTTTCTGTCCCTCTCCCACCCTATTTGTCGTTCTGTTGAGTTTCATTGTCTATAACTCGTCATCAGTTATACCTAGCCTACAGCCAACAGTGGACCGTTGTAGGCTCAACTCTTCCTTGATCATCGTTACTTTTTTGCATAGGAGGTGGTGTACAGCTTTTTTTCATGTTGGCCCTACTTGTTACCAGTACCAATGTCCCCCTCCCCTCTTTCACATTGTACATCCTGGCATTTGTTTCTTTTGGAGAATATCCAAGTCATTCTCTCAAAATTTCCCTCTCCCCTCTGGATTCCCTTTCATCCATTGCAGTCATTAACTTTATTGCAGCTGTCCTTGCCTTTGAGAACTAATACTTTTCTGAAATGAGTGCAGTAAATTACCAGAAGATTTGTGAACTGCACTGTTTCTAGATGAAAATCGCCAACTTTTTTCAAGTATTTTTTGGACCAATTTCTCCAACTCTTGCAGGGAAGTACAAAATATAATAATGGTTCAGTTTGTCAGAAAAGATTAAAAATCCAATTTCTAGGCAGTCTATTTTAGTGACAAATGTGAGATAACATCTCATGAATTTCAAGTTTATTCTTCATTTCTATAAAGCGTGTATAGGCTGTTCTTCAAAAATGTAGTGTTTTGCACAGTGCGTGAAGTCAGTATTGTGCTTAATGTTTTCACAGTTCGACTCAACCTCCAGTGAAGAGGCAATGGACACCGAGAATGTTGAAGAAATCTCTGAGAAAAACAACATTGCTCATCTTATTGCTTATGCCTCTCGTCTTACAAGCAAATCAAAGTATTGTGAATATTTTATAAATTTGAAATATAATCTGGTTAACATAATGTGTGTAGTTAAAGATTTCATCTGTTAAATCTGTATATGGGAGTTTTGAATTAAATGTTCATATTGAGACACTGTTCCCATTAATAGATGGTACAAGCACCACAGCAGCTTCTGTTCCAAAGAAATAGATTTCCTTTGAATGTTATTCAGTGTAATCTAAGTTTTATGTGGTCACTGCAATAGGAAGAATGCCATTAAACTGGAAAGATATCTGGCCACTAGGGGGGCTGCATGATGGCAGCCTCTGCCTGCAGTCTGTCTGTTTTTCCATCTTTTTTAAAATTTTTAGTCTGTTTAAAAGTATGTGTTGGAGTTTCTTAGTATTTTTATGTGGGGGTGTTGGGTATGGTAAGGGGAAAACCGTTTCCCAGTCACTTCCTGGCGAGGATGTGACTATTCTCAATCGCATCTTCGTCCCTCCCCCTTGCGGCCTACCAACTGGATTGGCCCGGCCTTTCCTGCCGGGGACCGGACTAGAGCTTCAGCAGCGGTGCAGCACTGGATTCATCACGGAGCGGGCGTGCCTTACCTGGGATCGTCGTTTGAAGCTCCGGAGTGTTGGGCTTGCTGCTTCAACATTGTGGAGCTGTGGCTTGCAAAGCTCCCAGCCGAGGGCGGCGCTCACTTCAACATCGCGGAGTCCTGGGATCCCTTTGCCGAGGGCCGCCAGCTTAGTGGCCGATTTGGAAGTCCAAGCCGCTAAGGGTGTGCTTCCGTTCCGATGTCGGAGTTCCATCATCTGGCCTGAACATCGGGCCACTGTTATGACAACTGCGGGAGGCTCAGGAGGCCCCGATCATGGGTGAACATCAAAGACATCAAAGAGCAGGATGACTGAACTTTGGTGCCTTCCCTCACAGTGGGAAACTTTGATTCATCTGTGTGGGGGTGTTAATGTTAAAGACTATCATGATCTGTGTCTTTTTTTTATTCGTATGGCTGTATGGTGACCCCAAATTTCACTGTGCCAATTGGTGCATGTGACAATAAATGTCTCTTGTTTCTTGTCTTGTCTTGAGTGCAAATAAGATTTTCAAGGATGTCAGGAATTGAGAGGCTGAGCTAGAGAGGTTGGACAGGCTAGAACTTTATTCCTTAGATGGGCAGGATGTTGAGGGGTGATCTTATAGAGATGTATGAAATCATAAAGGGAATAGATAGGAAAAACACGAGCACATATGTTTGAGGTGCGAATTAATATGAACCTAAGGGGCAACCTTTTCACTGATATGGAACAAGCTGCCAAAGGAGGTAGTTGAGGCAGGTGCTATAACAGCATTTAAAAGACACTTGGACCAGTACGTGAGTAAAAAAGGTTTAGAGGGATAAGGGCCAAACGCGGGCAAATAGGACGAGCTAAGACAAGGAATCTAGGTCGGCATGGATGAGTTGGGCCGAAGGGCTTGTTTCCATGCTGTATGTCTCAGACTTATTGGGTAACATTAGTGTCACAGAGCATACTACACACTAAAATACAAAGTAAACAAGTGCAAGTTGGACCAAAGGGCCCGTTTCCATGCTGTATTACTCTTAAGACTCCAGGACCAGAAGTGTTTGCAGTATTTAAGTGGTCAAATAAAATTCTGGCATAATCTCCCTGCTCTTGTATTCCACACCTCAACCTAGCCTGTTTCACTACCTTTTTAATCATCTGTTGTCAATACACTCCTAGGGTACTCTGTTGCTCCACAGCATTCAGTATCATCTACTTTTATTGCATCTCTCTCTCTCACCTTGAAATTGAACATCATTTGAAGTTTCTCTTCTCAACTGTAGTCAATTAATATCTTGCTGCATCTTAGAGCTGTCTTTCTCGCTGTCAACCACATGGACATTTTTTGTATTATCTACAAACTTGTTTAACTCGCTCCATTTATTTATATTTTTAATCTTTAATACATTGTACATAAAACTCTGTGAAGCCCCATTGGTTGTAGCCTTCCACTGCCAAAAATAATCATCAGATACTATCTTCTCCATTCTTCATCTGTTCCGGTTTTGAATTCAGTTTGGCACACTCCATTAGATCCTGCAAACTTATACTTTTTTGGCTTACCATTCATGTGGGACTTCATCAAAAGCCTTGTAATAATGCACAGTGTCTGTCAGGGTATGGTACCTCTGTTACATTGCTTGCTGTAGCAGTGATTCAGCTGCTAATATCATCGATTGAAGAATGGAGGATTGAGGCATTTTCTCCATCTTGAAGGCATTTCTGAGGATGAACCTGCTCCATCGTTCCTATCCTCACCTGGATAAGCAGGGACGAACTGTGAGAGTCATGTTTTTTTTAACTTCTCCAGTTCTTTAACACCATCCAGCCTGCACTGCAAGGGAGCAAACTGACAAAGATGCGGGTGGATGCTCCATTTGTGTCCTGGATCACCAATTACCTGACTGGATGACCACAGTATGTCAGGCTACAGAACTGTGTCTCGTACATGGTAGTGAGCAACACGGGACGGTCCTCTCTCCCTTCCTGTTCACCATCTACACATCGGACTTCAGATACAACTTTGACTTTTTCCACCTGCAGAAGCTTTTGGATGATTCTGCAATAGTGCGCTGCATCGGGTAGAGGAGGGAAGCTGAATACTAAGGTGTAGTCTACGACTATCGAGTGCTGTAGGCTGAATCACCTGCAGCTCAACATTGACAAGACTAAAGATATGATGGTGGACTTTAGGAGAAAAGGAGCACCCCTGTCCCCTGTCTCAATCAAGGGTGTGGATGTGCAGTTTACCAGTGAGTACAAGTACCTTGGAGTGTACCTGGACAGTAAACTTGACTGGTTCAAGAACACTGAGGCCCTGTACAAGGGACAGAGCCGTCTGTACTTTCTGAGGAGGCTCCGCTCTTTCAACATCTGCAGTAAGATGCTGCAAATGTTCTATCCATCGGTGGTGGCCAATGCCACCATCTACGCTGTCGTGTGCTGGGGCAGCAGGGCAAAGGCCGCGGACGCCAAATTAATTAACAAGCTCATCAGGAAGGCTGGCTCCATCCTGGGTGTGGAGTTGAATTAATTGGAGGTGATCTTGGAGGGGAGGATGCTCCTCAAACTGTGGAGCATCTTGGACAATGCAGCTCACTTCCTCCATGACACACTGGTCAACCTGAGAAGCATCAGCACAGACTGGTTCCACCAAGATGCAGCACAGAACGCCACTGGAGATCATTTTTCCCTGTGGCTATCAAACTGTACAACTCCTCCCCCATCTGTTGAGAGGTAGACTCCTCTTCCCCACCCCCCGTCCTCCCCCTCCCCAATCTTTGCACATCCCCAATCCTGGACTCTCCACTCTCACTTTAATTTCATGTTTCATGTACAGTATTTTGTTTTATGACTTGGCAGATCAATTTCCCTCCAGGGATAAATAAAGTTCTATAGTATCGTTAGTCCTTGCAAATCCTGAAGTTGTTCAGACTGAATTACTCTCTACCTCCTTGAGCTAAGTTATGATGAACTACTGTGTTCAGCCTTCAGTCAATAGCTTAATAACTTAAGGAATCAAAATCTCAAAGCCTCGACATTTGTTGTTTGTTTATTTTTCTAACATATTATTGGGCCAGTTTAGATAATAATTGATGAGTTTGGACATTGTTCTATTGTTGGGCAAATCCTAAATCCTACAACTAGGCTTAATTGGTATTATATACTTGCACATTAATGTAAATGTGGAGTTTGTGTTTATATGGACACTGTTTTACAGTGGTTTGTTCTATATAAACCACATTTAGGGATATTTCTTGTATCATGGCTTTAAGTTCTTTTAGGAGATGTTGACCAGTATTTAGCTTTGCTGTTCTTCTGTTTTAAAGTAGATGGAATCAGTGTTGTCCTCCAAAAGTGCATTAATGAAATATATCGAGAGTCTAACTAACTGGGCACGTGTGTTAAAGTTTTGTGTTCAAATTTGTTTCCTTGTAACATCAGCTGGTTCATACATAAACTTTTTTCCTGCCAGATGCCATTTCCACAACCCATGCCTTACAAATAAATCGGATGAGGTGGAGGAGGGCGACATCAATTTCAAGCCAGTAAGTTCCTGTTTGGAGGAGGGCTTTGAATCAACTGTTCGGAGGGAGATAATACCTCGGAGGGAGATAATACCTGTGGATGGAAACCTGTGGGTTATTTCATATCCTATCATTTGGACTGCTGAAAGAAGTAGGAAAATCTGCAACTGTAAGAGTTGGTCTTGCTGTAACGCTTAGCAGGCTTCACTTTTGTCACTGTTTTGCAATATAAGAAAATAGAAGCAGATGTAGGCCAGTCCCACCATTCAGTATGATTGTGGCTAAATTGCCCAGCCTCAACTCCTGTGTCCTATTGTCAACTCTTTTTTCTTTCAAAAACATTTTCTGATTGCTCTTTACCCGCAACAATCTTGGCTCCACAAATCGCTGGAGTAGAGCATTCCAGAGATTTGCCATCCTCTGAGAGGTTAACTACCCATCTCAGTTTTAAACATATGCCACCTGTTCTTGTTCAAGATTCTCTTTTGAGTTAAAATCTCTCAATATCCTGTCATGGAGACATAAAAGACTGCAGATGCTGGAATCTGGGGCAAAAAAATAAACTGCTAGAAGGTCTTAGGGGGTCAAGTAGAATCTGTAGAAATGAGATGGATGACATTCTGGTCAGGACCCAAGGTCCCGTATACAAACATCGACCATCCCTTTTCCTCCAAGATGTGTTTGTTCCAATAGATTTTATCTACCATGTCATACTTTCAGGATCTTGCATATTTCAATCAGATCACCCCTCTTTCTTCTAAATACTCTATCTCCAGTTTATTTAGCAATTTATGATAGGAAAACACACTCATTCCTGTAATTGAGTCTAGTGAACACAAGAAACATTTCATATTCCTTGCTTTGTCTGATCCAAATGACTGTTGACAACTGCAAGAAATTCTGTACAGTAAAATCTTGATTATTTCTTGCTCCTTTAGAAACACATTGCTAATCTCAGTAAGGAAGCAAAAGCTCAGCTGGATGCTCTGGTAGTGTGTCAAACCACGCGCACAGTAAATGAGCGGCGGAGGCGTTCTAAGTTGCGAGACCTCTTTGAAAAGTTAAAGAGAACTTTGGCCATTGGCGGGGAGGAAAAAGCTTCAAAATACTTTATCCTGAAGCAGGTTTGTAAAGATATTTGAAATGTCTGAATGCCTGTATTGTTCTGAATATTTTGTGACAGTTCTCTGCTCTTATAGGCATTTGCAGAAATCCAGAATCTGCAGAATTATTCTGATTGTTTATCAGCTGGGAAAAGTATCCAGACTCGCATAAGGGATTCTCTTATTCAAAATGTCTCTCTATTGACAGGTAAGGATTGGCTGCTCTCAATAATACCACTTCTTTGAAAGTTATTCAGTGCTGAAAAATAACTTTAACTCCTCTGTCACATTTGTTGGGGAGATGGTGAATTTCTTTTCATGCAGGGAGACAGGAAGATCTGCTTGTAGACTTATAATATTGTTAAGAAGGAACTGCAGATGCTGGAAAATCGAAGGTAGACAAAAATGCTGGAGAAACGCAGCGGGTGAGGCAGCATCTACGGAAACTATGGGACATAATATTCATGTGTTGTGCTGATTCTAAAAAGCACACAATCAACACTATTTGCGAGAGTATCGTGCTGATCATATTTGCTCCCAGATGCACAATTACTTAAAAATACTCAGAATTTGCATTAAAAGTCCAATATTATGAATATTTCTAAATTCCCCAATCTCAAAGGTTCAATGGCCCTTTTTTTGTCACGTGTACCGAAGTATAGTGAAATTTGATTTACCATACATACAGTCATACCAAAAAAGCAACAAGATACAAAACGACATAAAGATTAAACATAAACAGCCATCACAGCAGTGTGTGAGAATCCCTAGGGAACACAGCATAAGCGGAGACCCACAGTGATCAGTCATCAGTCTGGGCCATACACACGCTCCTTCATCGTGATGTGGCCAGAGTTGTACCGACCGCTGTCACTCTCTCTGCTGTCCCTGTCTGCCCAAACAGTCAGAAAGCCGTCCACACTCGCACCAGACCCCAGGATGTTCTCATGGCGCGATGGCCCCACTAACACCGAGATCACTGCACTCACGGCTATCCCTTCGAGTCCTCACCAGCGCAGGCAGCAAGTCCATCTTGTTTTGATGGAAGCCCCTGCAGTTGGAGCTCCCGAAGTTGATCCCTAACAAAAGGTACGCCAGCTCCACGATATTAGGCCGCAGTGTGGACAGAGATCCGATACGGAAAAACGCGTATCTCTGTCGAGGGAAGAGATTAAAAATTTCCCCCAACCCCCCACATAATACAAAACTTAAGATACACTAAAACATACAAATAAAACAGACTAAAAACAACAAAAGAAGAAAGGGACGAGACAGGCTGTTGGCGAGCCTGCCACTTATGGCGCCATCCGGTGGTTCACAGAGTTGGAAATAGGATTTCCAGAATTATTTTTGAGTATGTTATTTATGTCTTGATGCACCTGTTTGAAAGGTCTCTTTTTGCCTCTTGTCAAGAAGACTGACTTTACTAGATATTTTTTCGATCTGTAAAAGAACTGGTATCTACAAGGAATTGGCATTTATACTTAGAATTGTCATTGGTCTAATGTTAAAACTGCATTATAAGTTGGTTTCAATGCCACTGGAGGATACTATAATGCAGCGCAGCTATTTGTGACCTGTTCCATTGATGCAGGCATTTCCATCATAATAGAGTGCAAGAATATCACATTAATATTTTAAGTTTTGTCTTTGCACTAAATTGAAGAAGACTTGGGAAAATTAGAAAGAAAAATCTGTTATAAGAAATAATCGATTAGAAAAAATGACTTGAACGGACATTGGCCTCACATTCATTGTTAAAAATCACCGAAACATCCCTTCATCCCACTGCATCCATGCCGACCTTCAAGCACCGCACCCATGTACACTAATCTGAATTTTCCTCTTGCATTCCCACCAAATCCCTCACCCCTAATTTGCCTGCCATCCTCTACCTCCACATTAAGCACAATTTATAGTAGTCAATTAACCAGTGATTCAACGCATCTTTTGCATTTGGGAGGAAATGGATGGATCTTATTGGGTACAGTTACAGGGAGTACATGTAATTTACCACAGGCAGTACCAAAGGTCAGGAATGAACCCAGGACTTTGGTGCTGTGAAGCAAAAGCATTAACAGCTGCGTCACCGTAGATCTTTGAAGGAGCAGAAATGAAACTGGAGTGCGTGCTATTTTGATTCACCTGTGATTCCAACACATTTTAAGACCATAAGACAAAAGTGTAGAATTAGGCTATTTTCCCCGTCACGTCTACTCCGCCATTCGATCATGGCTGATCTATTTCTCCCTCTCAACCCATTCTCCTGCCTTCTCAATGTAACCTTTCTTTCACACGTTTACTCATCAAGAGCTCATCAACCTCCGCTTCAGAAATACTCATTGTCTTGACTTTTGAATTTTATCCCCCTCTAGCTAAAGAAATCCCTCCTCATCTACATTCAACAGTTATATCTTTTCATTCTGAGACTATGCTTACTGTTTCTAGACTCTCCCATTATTGAGATCCCCCCTCAGCCTTCTAAATTCCAGTGAGTGAGCCATCAAACGCTCCTCAAATGTTCACCCAATCATCCCCGTATTGAGGGATCATTCTCGTAAACCACCGCTGGACCCTCTCCCAGCACATCCTTTTTTCAGATATGGGGCCCAAAACTGCACACCATTTTCCAAATATGGCCTCGCCAGTGCCTTATAAAACCTTTGCAATACATCTTTGTTTTTATACTCTAGTCCTGTTGAAGCGAATGTTAGCATTGCATTTGCCTTCCTTACCACTGGCTCAATCTGCAAATTAACCTTTTGGGAATCCTGTACCTGCACTCTCAGGTCCCTCTGCACCTCTGATTTCTCAATTCTCTCCATATTTAGAAAATAGTCTATACCTTTATTCCTTCTACCAAGGTGGATGATTGAACACTTTGCAACATTGTATTCTATTTGCCACCTAATTCCCCACCCTCTCTACCTATCCAAGTCCTTCTTCAGACTTCCTGCTGCCTTGACACTCCCTGCCCCTCCACCTATCTTCATATCATCTGCAAACTTGGCCACAGCCATCAATTCCATCATATATTAATTCAATCTTCCATATCATTAACATATGATATGAAAAGTTGCAGACATAACACCAACCCCAGCAGAACACCATAGTGACAGTGGTGATGGTTTGAGCCTATCTGATGAACTGAATGCTTTCTATGCTCATTTTGAGCAGAAGGCCAACAGGGTGGTGACACCTGCCCCTTCAGACTCGAGTGTGCTCTTCCCAGGGTCACTGGTGCAGAGGTTAGATCCACTTCCTGAGGGTGAACCCAAAGAAAATAATTGGCCCAGATGGAATTCCTGGCCATGTCCTTAGTAGCTGCACCATCATCTCAGTGCTGAAGAAAAGCAAAATTTCATGCCTAAATGACCACCGTCCAGAGGCCTTGACATCCACCATCATTAAATGTTTTGAGAGGCTAGTTATGGAACACATTAAATCTAGTCTACCAAGCGGCTCACTGAAGTTGACCCACTGCAGTTCGCTGACAGTCACAACAGGTCCACGGACGATACCGTCATCCTGGCAGTACACTCATCCCTGGAACACCTGAATAATAGAGACACCTACGTCATACTCCTATTTGTAGACTACAGCTCTGCCTTTTACATCACTATACATCCAAGCTCATCAACAAACTAGCGGGACTTCGAGTCATCTCTGCAACTGGATCTTCGACCATCAGACCCCAATCAGTGAGGATAGGGGACAATGATCCTCTATGATAATCCTCAACACTCCTCCACAAGGATGCGTTCTCAGCTCCCTTTTTTTACCCCTTGTACGCCCACGAATGTGCAGCCGTGTACAAATCTAATTCGAATTTACAAAATGGCAGACGACACCACCATTGTGGGCGGATATCAAATTATGGTGAGACAGGAAGGAGATTGAGAACCTGTGTCCTGGTGTGGAGACAACCTTTTTCTCAATGTCAACAAGACAAAGGCGATAGTGATCGACTTCAGGAAGCAAAGTGGTACACATACCCCAGTTTGCATTGATAGCGCTGAAGTAGACGGTTGAAAACTTCTAATTCCAAGGAGGAAACTTCACTAACAACTTCTCCTGGGCCACCTACATTGAAGCAACGACAAGAAAGCACACCAACATCTGTACTTGCTTAGAGGGCTCAGGAAGTTTGGCATGTCCCCAACACTCACCAACTTCTGGGAACATCTCCATCCAACACCATAAGAAATTGCAGTGAATTGTGGACCGACAATTGTTGCACTCTGGCCACTCCCTCTCCCATCAGGAGAAACATATAGAAGTGTGAAAACGCATATTTCCAGGTTCAGGGACAGTTTCTTCCCAGCTACTTTCAGGCAACTGAACCATCCTACCGCCACTAAAGATCAACCCTGAAGTGCTATCTACCGCATTGGAGACCCTCATACTATATTTGATCAGACTTTATCTTGCACTAAATGTTATTCTCTTATCGTGTGTCGGTACACTTATGAATGGCTCGATTGTAATCATGTATTATCTTTCTGCTGACTGGTTAGCATGGTATATTCACTCTACCTCTGTCCACATGCTTCTAATACATGGAGTTCTATTTTGTTTAGCAGCCTCATGCGTGGCATCTTAACATACGACTTCTCAAAATCCAAGAAAACAACATCCACTGATTCTCCTCTGTCTATCCTGACTGTCTATCATAAAGTACCAAAAGGTCTGTCAAGCAAGATCTCCCCTTAATGAAACCATGCTGAAACCAGCCTATTTTATGTTCTGCTTCCAAGTACTCCAAAACCTCATCCTTAATAGTGGACTAAAATTTAACAACCACAGAAGTCAGACTAACAGGCCTCTAATTTCATTTTGTTTACCTAGCTCCCTTCTTAAATAGTGGAGTTACATTTGTGTATTTCCAGTGCTCTGGAACCATTCCTGACTCCAGTGATTATTGAAAGATCCCTAATAATGCTTCCACAATCTCAACAGCTCCCTTTTTCAAATGGTGTTGTCCATCTGGTCCAGTGCCTTATCCTCATTCAGACCTTTCAACTTCCCAAGCACCTTCATCTCAGTAATGGTGATTGCCTCATGACCCTCTTGAATTCCTAGCACATTGCTGGTGTCTTCCACTGTGAAGACGTGAAAAAACCCCATTATTGTTCATCTGCCTTTTCTTTGTTAGTTTGGTGAGTGACCAGTATTTGTGAAGGCAAAGGTTGTCCTTAAAGATAAAGATAATTTAGTATTGTTATCTTATTATGTTTATCTATAGTTGGTTCTTTGGCATTTTCTAAATCTAATTGTCTAATTTCTTGTTCTAACTGCAATTGTTCAGTGTTATTCTTTTTATTTTGGAAAGTTTGATATGAAATTATAGTTCCTCTAATAAGTGCCTTAAAGGTTTCCCATAATAAAGAGGGTGAAATATCTGGTGTATCATTTGTCTCAAAGAAGAATATCATCTGCTCTTTTAAATATGTACAACCTTGTGAGTGGTTTAAGATTTGGGGGTTAAACCAGAACAATTTTTTATCAGACATTCCTTCTAATTTTAAAGAAAAGGTTAACGGGGAGTGATCAGAAATAATACTATTATGGTATTTAGAATTATATGTATATGGAATTAATTTAGTGTCCACTAAGAAATAATCAATACGTGAATATGTTTTATGTACCGTTGAATAAAATGAATATTCCCTACCTATTGGATTAGCAATCCTCCATTTATCCAGAAATGGATCTAGAACACAATTGAAATCTCCCCCTATTATCACATTTTGATAGTTAAATTCTGAATTGTATCCAGAATTTTGCTAAAGATTTGGGGGTTATCAAAGTTGGGAGCATAAATATTTATCAAAGTAAGTGGAGTAGAATGAATTTCACCCGTGACTATGGCGTACCTCCCCTCTTTATCTGCTATGGTATTCTTTAATTTAAATGGTATACCTTTACGAATAATAATAGCCGTGCCTCTAGATTTAGAAATGACGAGTAGTATGTTTGCCCAATCCAATTTGCCTTCAATCTTATCTGTGTTTGATGTTTCAGATGTGTTTCTTGTAAAAAAAAAGTATGTCAGTGTTGAGTGCTTTTCATTGGGCAAAGATCTTACCCCTTTTAATTGGTTCCTTAGCGCCCCTTATATTCCAGCTAAAGAACGTGATTCCTCCAGTTTTCTTTTGTTTATCGTCTTGCATTGTGGATCATGTTAATACCTTTACTTCATATGGTGCAACCAGGTACCTCAGAACTCTAGGTCATCCCCAGCTGTTAAGTTTTGTTGGCATCTCCCCTTCAAAATAGACCTTAGAAAAGACCAGAAAGTGTAAAGTGGTGAAAAGATAATTAAAAAACAAAAAGTGATATTGTAATATCCAAAACTAAAGATATTATAATTTTTTTTTAAACCACCAACAGGTGGTAGAAAAATTCTAATGAATATTTTTTATGTTGTAAAGACATATTAATAGAAAATACTTCTTACATACATTCATAATATTATTAATATTTAAGACTTTATATTTATATACATTTTTTTTAATGTATGAAAGGAGAGAAAAATAATGTAGAGGTAAAAAATCGAAAATAAGGAAGTGAATGGAGTATTAAAAAGTTATCCATCGTTGGAGATATATCCATGATTTATTATACGTAATTCTTCATCTATTCTATTATTCAGGCCTCAGTCAGGCTCTCGCACCGAGCCACTTTGACCCTGTAGATATTCAATATATGGAGACCATATCCCTCTGAAAAGATCCAACCTGTCCATTAGGACGTGCCTCAATCTTTCCAGATGGAGTGTCTCCGACATTTCTTTATTCCACATTTTGATTGTGGGGAATGTAGGACCTTTCCAGAATTTTAATATTAATTTTTTCCCAATTATTAAACTATAATCGATAAAAATTCTTTGATTCGTTGTTATTAATTGATCTGTTTCCAGTATTCCCAGTATTATTAACTTTGAGTCAAGAGTCAGGTTCATATTAACAACATTCGAAATTATCCTAAATATTTCTATCCAAAATTTTGTAATTTTTACACAATTTGTAAATGAGTGTGTCAGATTAGCTTCTAAGTGCTGACATTTATCACATATGGAAGATACATTTGGAAAAAAATGTTATGTAGTTTGGATAATATGGTAATGTAGTCTATGTAATATTGAGTAATGTAGTCTATGTAATATTTTTAATTGTATAAGAGAGTGTCTAGCATTTAACGAACAGTGGTGTATGTGTTGTAAACTTTCATCCCATACTTCTGGTCTAATAACTTGACCTAATTCGTTTTCCCATGATGGGAAAATTCGTTTTCCGGTGGTAGAAAAATTCTTGTTGACTTCCGTAGCTGTTGTTATACATTTCGCTCTGCCCCCTTGACCAATTATTATTAAAGGGAAGAGAGACCGATTCAAAGTTTTAAAAATATATATAAGATAAAACGCATTTGAAATCTATATTGAAATGTATCTTCAGAGAGAAAAAAAAATTCCAACATTAAGCATACACTTAAGTATAACAGTAATTATGTTAGTTATATATCCATATCTGCCGATATGCCGAGAATTATTACATTCACTCCCCAATTAAGTCTCATTCTTTTGTATTAGACAACAGCAGGTTCCAAGGGGTTAACCAGATTCAGACCCTTGGATAACTTCCAAGTATCTGAGTCTCCTATATCCATAAGATTTGTAAGTATATTATTAATACTTATCAATCATATTTAACTCATTATTCTTATACTTAGCAAATAATTAACATCATGAGATAAAAATCAGTCATTATTACGCTGCGCTTTAATATTACACAATTCTATTAGTTATATATTTTATGTTAGTATGTAATTGTATGTTTCTTAAATCATTAATTTCTGTGTACAAATCCATTAATATTATTTTTCCATATTCCCAAATTCCGTTTTTTTTTCCACCACGGTTTTTCTTATTTTCCAGTCCTTTGTTGAAGTGAACCAACCTTGAGTTAACATTCCAAAGATAAAGTGTCTAGACAATGCCTCATGAAGAGTCCGCCATCTTGACCAGAGCAGTCTTTTTTGTATATTTATCGGCTAGAATAATAAGATTATTTCAAATTACAAAACAAGAACATTTCGAATTTGGTGATAAACCACATAAACTCTTAGCACGCCAACTGAAAAAACGGGAAACAGGAAATACAATTACTAAAATTAAATCAGATAAAGGGGAATTACTAACACTCCCTAAAGACATTAATAAAAGATTTGCTCAATTTTACCAAAATTTATATACATCGAAAACTTCTGCAAATAATACTAAAATTACAAATTTCTTAGACAATTGTAATCTTCAAAAACTAAATATGGTGGAACAAGAGGAATTAGGAGCTCAGATTACACTTCAGGAAATAGAAGAAACAATAAATTTGTTGAAGAATGGTAAACCGTCAGGACCAGATGGCTTTAGTAATGAATTCTATAAAAGATTCTACGAGATAATTTCTCCACGCTTACAAGATTTATATATACATGCTTTTAAAGAAAATATACTACCAGAAACACTAACCTAATTAACTATTACACTTATAACTAAAAAGGATAAATATCTAGAAGACCTAGGCTCATATAGAGTCATAGCACTCCTAAATACAGATCAAAAAATATTAGCAAAGACCTTAGCGAGAAGATTGAGTAAATATGTTAGCAAACTAATAAACCCGGACCAAACGGGGTTTATACCAAAGAGATACCCATTTAACAATTTGAGACGGCTGTTTAATATAATGTACTCACATAAACTAAAGAAGAAGGCCTAGCAATTATTTCATCGGACGCAGAAAAATTGATCAAAATTGATCCTTTTGATCAAGTAGAATGACTATTTATTCAAAGTATTGCAAAATTTTAATATGGGAGATAATTTTATCTCATAGTTAAAATTATTATTCGATAAGCCGGCTAGAATACTCACTAATAATATATTATCCCCGAAATTCCAATTAGCAAGGGGCAATAGACAGGGGTGCGCATTATAGCCCCTGCTATTTGCAATAGTGATAGAGCCTTTGGCAGAAAGTATAAGACGTCATCCGAATATTCATGGATATAATACCAGTCAAATAATAAAATATCATTATATGCAGATGACATATTATTATATATTACAAATTTGCAAATTAGCATACCAAATATACTCAATTTAATAGAGGAATTGGTTCCTTTTCAGGATATAGATAAAACTGGAACAAAAGCAAAATTATGATGTTAAAACCTCAAGAGCCGACACATCTGTTGAAATTCCCTTTTAGAATTGCAACAGAAAAATTTAAGTATTTGGCTGTCCAAATTACTAGGAAATATAAATCATTAACATTACTCAACGCAAACTATATGCCTTTATTAACTAAATTAAATGGGTTGATTAAATTTTGGAAAACACTGCCGATGTCCTTAATAGGCAGAATAAATGCGATAAAAATGATCTTCTTACCACAAATACTGTGCCTATTTCAATCAATACCAATATACTTACCAAAAAATATTCTTTATAAAACTAGATATTACAAACTTCATATGGGACTATAAATCACACAGAATTCAAAGAAAACACATGTAAATCTAAAGAATCAGGGGGACTGACACTCCCTAACTTATTGTATTACTATTGGGCAGTGAATATTAAAAATATAATCTACTGGTTGGACAGTTCTGCCCAATGGGTAGATTGGATAAGAATGGAGAAAGAGGATTATAGGAGCGATCTTTCCCCGATGAAACTGAACAATATAATATATAAGAAGAATCCAATTATTCACAGTATAATACGAATTTGGAAACAAATAAAATTAACTTTAAAATCAAGAAATTTATCGCTTCTTTCTCCAATAGCTAATAATCCCTCATTCAAACCATCTATTATTGATAAAACGACATTCCATTGGGAATGAATAGGAATTAAAATGATGGGAGATATGTATGAAATGGGAAAACTTTTATCATTCCAACAATTACAATTAAAATATAATTTGAAAAGTAATCAATATTTCAAATACCTTAAAATTCAAGAATATTTGAAAAAATATATACAAGGATATCAAACGCTAACCCCAGATTTATTAGAGGAAGGAATGAATAGAAAGGCAGAATCAAGCAATTTAATATCATATCCATATAATATAATTCTAAATATAGAAACACCAACGACAGAGGCAATTAGAAGGGACGGAACAAGAGTTATTGATAAAAATTCCGAACGACAGATGGGAAAAAAATCTATTATATGTACACAAATGTTCGATTAATGTAAGACATAACCTAAATTCAATTAAAAATTGTACATAGATTATAATCACTCGAAAACTAGACTGAATAAAATATTTCCTAATGTTTCCCCCATCTGTGATAAATGTCTAACTCAAAATGCCACTATAGCACAATCCTTTGTCTCTTGTACAAAACTGCATACATTTTGGAACAAAAGTTTTGGAATGTTTACAAAACTATTTAACACAAAATTGAACCTCAATACTGAACTGATTATCTTTGGATCAATGGAAGAGGGAAGTAAATTAACTATATTCCAAGAAGCTCTTCTTAATTACGGTTTAATAACAGCAACAAAAACATATACGCAAATTCTGGAAAAACGTAACCACGCCAACGTTCAAAATGTGGATTTAAAATATGTAGGAAACGTTACATCTTGAAGAAATGAGATTCCTCCTACTAGGCAAAGTAGACCAATTCTGTTGCATATGGTGCAACATAACACAACCTTAGAAATTAAATGGTTCAGAACTGGTGACGGATGGGCAAAAATACGAAATAGGTATATCTCTCCTTATTCTTTTCTCTACTTTCTCTTTTTCTCTCAATCTTTTTAGCTTTTCATCTCTGCTCTTTATTTCTTTTGCTATCTGTTTCTACTCGCTTGTCTAGCTATTTCAACACTCTTTATTTCTTTTTTCTTTCACTGTTTTATTATTAAATTAAAAATACGAAGTTGTACAAGAATGGTAATGTGCATGTATGTATTAGGTACTATTATACTTCTACCAAAAATAAAAACATTAAAACTTTTTTTTTTTAAAGATCAAAATAATGTTTTGGTACCATGCAACAGCAAACCTTTATTGGAAGTTGGAAAAAAAATCTCTGCAATGAGGTGCAGGAACTCATAACCCTCTGTACCCTGACAACTCTTTGGGACTTTTAGGATGTTCACAGTGAAGAACGTTCTGGGAAGAATTATGGATGATCAGCCATGATCATATTGAATGGCGGTGCAGGCTCGAAGGGCTGAATGGCCTACTCCTGCACCTAATTTCTATGTTTCTATGTTTCTATGAATTAGTTTGGTAACCTTGAAGTGGGTAGAGCAAAAATCCTTCAGGATTATACTGAAGCTGGAAGGGTTAAATGATGATACCTGAATATTTAACCTTTTGTTCCCTAAAGTATTAAAGATTAAGGGATGTTCTAATTGATTGAAGGGATGTTTTAAGATAACTAAAATAATTGATAGGATTGAAAGAAAATAGTTCTCCTGTGGAGTAATTGAGAACAAGGGGATAACAACAGAAAATGATGAGAGCACTTAGTGGCTCAAGCAGCATCAGTGAGGAGAGATACAACATTTTATTTCAAGAACTTTGACCAGAACTGAAAAAGTGAGAAAACAAAAGTTTTTAAAGTCACAGCGAGGATAAAGGAAGGAGAGAACAGATAAAATGTCTGTGATATTGTGCAGAATAAAATTGCCTAGGTGACAATTATTATAACAACAGAGATGGACGATAAAAAAGAACCAAATCCATGAAGGGAGAGGAAAAATGGGGAGGGAAGGCGGGCAGATTAAATTATTACATTCAATATTATGTCTTAAGGGCTGCATTTGCCCACATGGAAGATAAGGCTATGATCCTTGAAGTTGCATAGATTATGGAGCCATGCAGGAAGTCAAGGTCAGGGTTAGAATAGGGTTGAGAACAGTGAATTACTGTGACAGGTGATTGGAAACTGAGCATTGCTCATGCAAACTGCATGCGTGTGCAACAGAGTGGTCATCAAATTTGCATTTGCTTAGTCCTTTGTAGAGAAGTCAATGTTGTGGGCACCGAATGCAATGCACAAGTTTGCAAAACTGTGCAAGTGAGTTACTGCTTCTCCTGGAGGGATTATTTGAGTGCCAGGTTGGGAAGAAGCAAGAGGGCACATGTTACATGGGTAGGTGCAATAAAAAAGGATATTTTAGATGGTGATGGAAGATTGGGCCAAGGAAGAGCAGAGCAGCAAGTCCCTTTGAAGTGCTAATAGGTAAATGTCAATTGTTCCAACCCATTGAAGATGTTGTAAATTACCTATTGAATTTGGAGGCTGCCGCGGTACATGGTGAAGACAGAGCAAACCCTATTGTTATTTTTGGCTGTGAGAATGGCTAACAACAGATGTGAGGGAAATGCAGTGGACAAGTTAAGAGCACTGTCAATGTGATGAGGGGGAAAGGAGGACACCTTTAAGGCACTGGTGTAGAAATCTCATCATAGCAAATAAAATTGATCCAGGGTAACTGGATACTGGGCACAATGGATACTGGTAACTAAATTATCTCCTGAGATGGTGTAAGACAGGGGTCGGCAACCTGTGGCCCTCGGGCCAAATGCGGCCCATAACCCGAAATTATCCGCAGGCGGGTTTTTTTTTCCGCATTCATCCGGCCCGCGGTCGTTTATATATATATTTTTTTTCATTCATCCGGCCCGCAGTTGTAATTTGTTTTTCCTGCATTTGAAAGTGTAGATGCTGATCAGCGCACCCCGGAACCATCCCGGCCAACAGGCGTTTTCTTTTTCCCGCACCTGCTTGGATCGGTGAGCGCTGTTCCAAGGTGTAATAGTGAAGTTGCATTTGCAGTGGCTGCGGTGCCTGCTGCTCTGCGCTCCCCGGAACCCTTCCGGCCAGCAGGTGTATTTTTTTTTTCCCGCACCTGCCTGGGATTGGTGGGTGTTGTTCCACTATTAATTTTGTTTCAGCCAAAACTAACCTAAGCTGTAAAAGCAATTCTCTCTCACTCTCCAATGGCTACAAAACACAGGAAGGTGGATGCTGAGTGCCGAGTCTTCCAAGACACTTGGACAGAGAAGTATTTATACTGCAGCCTTGCATGCCCACATGCCTTATCTGCCACGCACTTGTTAGTGTCAACAAGGAGTTCAACATCAGGCGGTACTATGACAAAACACCCGAAATTCAATGAAATTAGTGGGCAAGCACGGAAGCATGTGGTTCAGAACCATAAAAGGCGCCTGTCAAATCAAAGTCTGATGTTCAAGAAACAAAATGTAGAACCAGAAAGGAACACGCATGCTAGCTTCGTAATTTCTAAGTTTATAGCAGAAAAACTGAAGCCCTTCACTGACGAAGATTTCGTGAAAGAATGTTTGATGGCAGTTGTGGTCATTTTGTGTCCCGAGAAATTTAATTTATTTTCAAATATCAGTCTCTCTGCAAGAACAGTTGCACGACGAATAGAAGAAATGTCAGTGGATGTGAAAAACTGTTTAAAGGACCATTGCAAAGATTTCCAGTTCTTATCATTAGCACTCGATGAGAGTACAGATACTAAAGACACCGTTCAGCTTGCAGTGTTTGTACGTGGAGTAAACTCGGCTTTCAACACTGTTGAGGTGTTTGTTCAACTGGTAGCTATGAAGGGTACTACCACAGGAGCAGACATTCTGGAAGCATTGCTCAAGTGTACTACAGACATGGAGCTGGATCTATTGAAGTTCGTATGCATAGCAACTGATGGAGCACCAGCAATGTTGGAGAAAAGAAAGGTGTAGTGGCTCTGCTTCAAAACCACATGGAAGGCCTTGGAATTAACCACAAAATAAAAAAAAATACACTGCCTAATCCACCAGGAAGCATTGTGTGACAAGGATTCAAATTTGAAGGATGTGATGAATGTCGTGGTAAAAGCAGTAAACCTGATATTGTCTCGGGGACTGAACCATCGTCAGTTTCAACATCTTTTGTCAGAAGTAGAGGCCCAGTATGAAGACCTGCTCTACTTCTGCATCGTTCGGTGGCTCGAGCTGCAATGTTTGAAAGAGTATACGTTCTGCAGGAAGAAATAACAACATTCCTCAAAAGTAAAAATGTGAATGCCTCCGAATTTCGCGATCCTAAATGGATTTCGAGTCTAGCATTTCTGGTAGATGTGACAGCTCATTTGAACAACCTCAGCTTGCAACTTCAGGGAAGTGATCAACTCATACATGAGATGTCATCGTCTTCGTCGTCTTCGAAAGAAATCTACAACTGTGGGAATGCCAGTTTGAGAAATCATGCTATGCTCATTTCCCTAAACTCCAGGAGACCCAACCGACAGACACCAACCATTTGTGACTGTGATACGTGACTTGAAAACTAAGTTTTCTTCACGTTTCACTGACATTCACTCACTCACAAGCGTTTTTAGGCTGTTTGCCACTCCATTTGACGTGGACATTGAAATCACACCGGAAAATGTTCAAATGGAACTTATTGAGATACAGTGTAGCGATTTATTAAGATCTAAATTTAATGCAACGGACATACCTCTACTATTCTACAAGACATATCTTCTTGAAACTGGTATGTACACCAACTTGGTAGATCATGCAAAAAAAATGACATCAATGTTCGGCAGTACTTACATGTGCGAGCAATTCTTCTCAGAAATGAAATACAATAGATGAAGAATCACATATAATGAAACGAAAGAATAGATGAAGAATCACATATAATAAACCATAGATATATCCCCAATGATGTATAACCTGCTTAACACTTCATTCATCTTTTTGATTTTCTATTTTTACTTTAGTTTTCTCTATTATTTCCTACCTGTATTAAAAAATTTAAAAAAAATGCATTGAAGTACAAATAAGATATAATTGTTAATATTAATAATATTAAAAATGTATGTGACATGTATATTCTTCTTTTAATATGTACTTTCTTCTTATAAAAATATTTAACAAAAAAAAAACATTAAATGAAATATATCAAAAGTAAATTAAGAAACGACTGACTGATGCCCATTTAGATGGTATCTTGCATCTGGCCTCTTCTAGCCTATCACCTAATATTGAGAGAATGTTGAGCGATAAAAAACACCAAGTGTCACACTGACTGCTATGAGACAAACAGACAGACAGAAGGGTTTCGATCATCCCGACGAGAGGGCCTGAACATCAGACTGTCGTCGCAGTTGGCAATGTAGTGGATGCTTATGTTAAATTGTGTTAATAGTTGTGTTAAATTATATCGTTGTTTTTGCAATGTTGATTCCACTGTAGTGGATGCTTATGTTAAATTATGTTGATGGTTGCATTAAATTACCATCTCTGGATAGAAGGAATGGGTGCGTTTCGGGTGGAGACCCTTCTTCAGATAATCACAAGTACTCTCACCGACGAGAGTTCAGTTCAATCTGAAGAAGGGTCTCGACCCGAAATGTCACCCATTCCTTCTCTCCAGAATCGCTGCCTGTCCCGCTGAGTTAGTCCAACAATCTTTTTCTATTCACAAGTACTCTTTGTATCTCTGTGGAATATAGACCTCGTGGAGGCGTTGTATGGAATTATATAACTGGTTTGGACTGATGGTGGGATGGGAGAGGTGGAGTGTCTACTGTCCATATGCTTTCTGTAAGAGCAGTCCATTTACTGCCATTGTTTATGTATGTAGAACCGAAGAAGGGGCTCGATCCAAAACCATTCCTTCTCTCCAGAGATGCTGCCTGTCCCGCTGAATTACTCCAGCAATTTGCGTCTACCTTCGATGTAAACCAGCATCTGCAGTTCCTTCCTACATTGTTCTAGTAAATCCTGTCTGCACTCTCTGCCATGTTTTCACGCTGTACAGTGCAGTGCCCAATATCCCAGCCTTAATTAAACCAATGTTTTAATGAAGTTCAACACAACCTCCTTGCCTTTGTACCCAGCACCTTCAGTTACAAACCCGTGCAAATGGTTGGCATTGTTGATACTGCATATTTTGCATGGTGCGTATTCTGCATAGTGGAGTTTCTTGCTCCGCTCTATGATCTTTGGCTAGTGCAAAGATCAGGTGGCATCCTCGAAGAGGCGGAATCGAGTGACACGTGATTTGTTGTCTGCCATCCGTGGCGGGGTGGGGGTGGGATCCATGTGTGCATGTAATAGATGTGGCCCGCCATCCGCTCACAGACATGCGTTCAGCCTAACTCATTGACATGAGATGCAGAATTAAGAAGAGAACTAGACTAAGTGGGACCCATTGGGTCCCTGTCACAAGGGAGCTCCCCCAACACAACCCGCTACCCAATGCAATATTCCACCACTCATCCATTCCCCCAATGCAACCCGTCCCCCCACTCACGCATAGCCCCCAACTGCGCGGGCTCATTTCCCCTCATCCCCCAGCACTCTTCACCCTCCCTCTTCTTTCCCCTCTCCTCCCATCCCCAAACCTCCCACACCTCTCCCTCTCCTTTCCCCTACCCTCAGTCACTCCCTCCCTCCCTCCTTCCATAACTCCTCTCCCCTCCCTACCCCCCATCCATCCCTCTATCCCCCACTCCTCACCTCCTCCTATCCCCCCACTATACCTCCTGACCTCCCCCACTCCGCTTCCTCTATTCCCCACTCCCTACCCCTCCCAATCCCCCCTCCTCTCCCTCTATTACCCCTCCTCCCCCACTTTCCTCCTCTCCCTCCCTACCCCTTCCTCTCCCTCAATCCCCCCACACTCCCTCCTCACCTACCCAGGATCTTTCCCCTCTCCTCCTCCCCTCCCCAATCCCTCCCTCACCTCTCCCTCCCTCTCCTTTCCCCTACCCTCAGTCACTCCCTCCATTCATAAAAAGCAGCATCCGCAGTTCCTTCCTCCACAGGTCATTCATTGTTAGCTGTAGTTTAGATCCCGTTGACTTGACGATTGGACCAGTTTGCATTTGTGTGTGTGTTACTCAAATCCGCGCAAACTGCTTGGCCACCCTGCAACGCGACTCTCCCTCCCTCCCTCTGCTCCGGCTCAGCCGTGCTCAGCCCATCCCCGTCCTGTCTGACTGCTCGTTGCTGTCACTCGGCCCGTACCCGCTCTGCTCGCCCGCCCGCTGCTGCCGCTCGGCCCGTCCCCGCCCTGCCCACCCACCTACCTGCCTGCTCACTGCCGCCACCGGGCCACAGGCGGAGGGGGGATGGAGTCGGTGTGCATCACGGTGGGAACCACGAGTTTCAATGAGCTGGTGGAGAAGAACACCTCCGAGAAGACCATGAGGGTGAGTTACCGAAACTACGGCGGCGGAGACAGACCTGGGGGGACAGGTAGATGGAACCGCCATTGCCGTAGAGGGCGGGCGGGAGAGAGAGGTGTGTGATGAGGGAGAGAGAGAGACAGGACCAAGGCCTCCACTGGGCCTCCACTGAACACCCACCGCGGCTGCCGCCGGTGGTGGGGGATACGATAGACAAGTTACTGTGAGGAGTGGAGAGAGGAATTTGTGAGTGAGGCGGGACAGGCCGCAGTCGGTGGGGCAGGAAGGGGCATCACCATCCCAGCCGTGCCATTGACTGACAGGAGAAGAATCCAATCTGCGTGGCGCTGACTGATGGAATCTACGCATGCGCGTTTTTAAAGATTTATAAACCTCAATAGGTTTTTCAATATACCGCCGATTGGAACAAAACTTGGTGCACTCGCAGCACAGGAGAACAGTGAGTAACCTGACGAAAAATCGTTGCGCTATCGCATACTGTTTTTGCGCAAATAAAAAAGCCCCGCAGGCCGGATGAGCACAAGATCAGAGTTTTAGTTATGTATTGATGCTCAGGATGTTAATGTTCATGTCAGCTTTAATCTTTGCTGTATTTATTTTATTACATGTTTTGTTTGTAGGGCAGACTGTGGAAGTTATTTTGAAAAATCTGGAAAATAACTGCGCACTAGATGTTGAGAAGAGAACGTCCATGCAGGAAGGAGATGACGCAAGCGAACAGCATTCCGTCAGTGGGAATACAGCATCTATATCATCTATGGACTCTCTACAGAAGGTGGTCATGGATTTGCAAATTCAGAATCCACCCAATGTCACTATGCTTTGTAGTGGACAGGACCTAATGTCTGAGGCTAGTCGTGCAAAACCTCTCATTCTCACCAGGAAACATTCATCAACTCCCCGTACGTAATTTTGCCTCTATAGGTAGTATAATGTTTTTGTATAATTGAACATTGTGGAACTCACTTGGTGTAAGACTGTTATTTTGTCATCTATAATTGGTAAACAACATTAAGCAATTTCTAAATACAGTTGTTGGGTATATCTTTTTTCTATTCCATTTTTATTAATTTGCAGTCTACGTCTGTCCTCTCCATCGCTGAGTAACAGGAGAGTTGAGTGGAGCCCTCCAGTGTTAAAGGTATCTTGAAGATCATTGAGTCTCCTATCTACTGAAGACTTTTCATCTGCATAATTTGCTGCATAAGATATTTTCCACATTCACTTTTGCTGATACACAATGAAATTTTATAGAAACAGTGGAAGATAATAGAAAGATTAAACGAAAACTTATTGTTTGAAGTTTGATCTTTATTTTACGAGGTTGGAGTGAGGGACTATGTGAAGAACCCGCCAGCCCACATGTGCGTCAATCTTCAAAGCAACTGTATGAAACCACAGACCACTTGCACAAACTTAAACTATAGAAAGATTAATAACGCTTGACTTACCGAATGAGCTTTATGAGATTCAGGGTTGGGAGAGTAGGACACGTGGTCCCTCACACCAACTTCTCATAAAATAAAGATCAAACTTCAAACGGTGTGTTTTTGTTTAATCTTTCTATTTTATATCGAAAGTCTCGTGATGAGACTACGTGAAGCCTTCGAAGCTCTGTGGTTTCATGCAGTAAACCAATCTGTGTGAAAACACTAAACAGATAAACCATAAATTGTTTTATATAAATTGATACATGATGCTAACTTGCATATATGTACATTGCCCTTAATCGGACCACAGTCCCAATTGCCTTTGGGTTAGACAATAGCTCATGCAGCACTGTTCAGAATTCTATCTTCAACCATTCAGACATGTTCAACAACTTGTTATAACTTCTGAGAGTGCGCTTATCTGAGCCTCCTGCTGTTGCAAGAAGATGATCAAAGGAGAAATTCCATTATATTGGCTGCTAACGAGCCAGCCCGCCCCCCCGCTCACACTCTATTCATCTTGAAATATTCTGCACCGACAATCTCTTGTGAAACTATTAAATAACTATGAAGAAACTATCCTTCGTTTCATGGGTACTAGTAAGCTTAGAGTACCTTGCTTTATGAGTTCATTCCCTTAAAAAAAACGACCCTTATGTCAGATATGACCCAGAGATTCAGACGTAGATTGTGTAAAAACTGTGCTCTTTGTGCTGAAATCAGTTATCATAAGCATAATTAACTTAAAAGATACTGCTCGAACATTAGGAATACAATTGATGAATATCTGCATAATAATTTATACTGATTACAATTTCCACACTACTTTGAATGTGGGCTTTAGAGTGTTCATATAAAATACACCTTACATAACCTTAGTTAACAATGGGTGAATAACCAATCATTTGTTGTCCACTTATAGAACTAGATACAATGACAAAGCAACAAGAGGAGTGTCAATTGTGCTATAACATAATTGCTTCTCTTAAACTCAAACTGAAAGAAACCAAAAACCTCTGCTACTTCTGTTTAAAGTAGCTCACATGTATCTCTTCACAAAGCTTCCCATACAGTCATGCAATGATAGATGCATGCAAAATAGGCTGAACTAGCCACCACTCGTGTCTTCGAGAAAATATATGAGCTTCTTTCAGCAGACATATCTACAATGGAAGCCCTGTGTGAGTAGGCCAAAATGGCATTACTATAATTCATGTCGTCTATAAACTCTGTGACAAAATGCCCTCTCGTGTATTGATATGGAAAGGTATGTATCTTCAAGATTGATTTAGGCCCTAAATCCACTCTAATCAGCTAAATTGCTGAATGACAATTATCCATCTTAAACTGGTTATACCAACCACATGATCAGGCTAGCCAAATCGAAGCCTGATTTGGCATCCTCCATTTTTCTTCAACATTGAGAAAATATTAGAAAATACCCCTCTAGTTCTTAGGCAGACTGCTCTTCCTTTGTGAGATGTCTCTGTTCCACTTGGATAGCCATAGTTTCCTCTTTGAACCATATGCATGTAAACAGGAGTCTTATCCTCCAAGGGTGTATTTATTACGCCCACCGCAGCCTTGAAATTCTTTTGCACTAATTTTTTTTTTTTTTTAATTAGAAGTTAATACAGTACAAAACAATACAGTGCACCTAATTTTAGGTGCAAACTATGTCATAACGTAATACATTCTATGTCCAACCTCTAGTTTTATGTTTTTGAAAAGCAAATTAAAAAAAGACAAGAAATAGAGAGAAGAAAAAGAGGAAAAATAGATAGTAGAAAATAGAAAAACATGAAGTGTGTATATAAGAAAAGAAAAAGTAGAAAGTAGAAATAGGAGAAAAAGACCCTTAAAAAAGAAAATTTTCAAATCTTTGTTCGGAGATGTAATTCTACTGATATCTTCTACTATTATTCCGAATATAATCCATTCCGTATTTGGTTCTATTCTTGACTTGAAGAGCTTTGTAATTATATCAAATATATCGCTCCAAAATTTATTCAACTTTATACATCCTACAAATGAATGTGCTATATTGGCATTTTGAAACAAACATTTATCACATCTAGGAGAAACATTTGAGTAGAATTTATTCAACCTCGTTTTTGAATAATATAGTCTATGTAATAATTTAAATTGAATTAGATTATGTCTTGCATTAATGGAACAATTATATGTGTTCATCAGTTACTTTTCCCATCTATCTTTCGGAATCTTTATCATTAGTTCATGTTCCCAATCTTCTCTTAGTGCCTCTGTTGAGGGTAATTCTCTATTTAATATACTATTACAAAAATATGATATTAGTTTTTGTGAATCGGCCTTAATATTCATTGCTTCTTCTAAAGGGTCTAAAAATATAGTTTGAAATCTATGTATATATTTCTTCATAAAGTCATATATCTGTATATATTTAAAATATTGATTATCATTCAGTTTAAATTTTGATTTTAGTTGTTGAAATGATAACAATTTACCCAATTCATACATCTCCTACTTTCCTAATTCCCAGTCTATCCCAATGTTTATATGTTTTGTCGATAAGAGATGGTTTGAATGCAGGATTATTCAATATTGGGGTTAGTACTGATAGATTATTTAATTTCAAGGATAATTTTATTTGTTTCCAAATTCTTATTGTATTGTGAATAATTGGGTTCTTATATATTATACTATTCAATTTTATCGGTGAGAACAAGATCGTTCCTATATCGTACGGGAAACACTCCTCTTTCTCCATTCTTATCCACTCCGACTGGTGAGTGGAACTATCCAACCAGTACATTGTGTTCTTTATATGTACTGCTCAGTAGTAATACGTAAAGGTAGGTAATGATAAACCCCCAACTTCTTTAGGTTTACACAGATGCTTTTGTTGAATTTTGTGTGCTCTATAATCCCATATAAAATTAGTGATATTAGAATCTCGTTTTTTGAAAAAATATTTTGGAATATATATTGGGATCGCTTGAAACAAATATATTAATTGTGGTAAGAAAGTCATTTTTATAGCGTTAGTTCTCCCTATCAATGAGAGCGGTAGCGTTTTCCAAAATTTAATCATAACATTAAGTTTATTTAATAGTGGCATAAAATTGGCACTAAATAATGATTTGTGTCTTCTCGTAATTTGATAACCCAAATACTTGAATTTTTCTGTTGCAAATTTGAAAGGGAATTTTAATAAATTTCTCGCATCCTGTGGTTTCAAAGACATAATTTTGCTTTTATTCCAATTTATTCTATATCCTGAAAAAGAACCAAATTCCTCGATTAGTGTTAATAAGGTGGGGATACTTGCTTGTGTATTAGTAATATATAAAAGAATATCGTCAGCATATAATGAAATTTTATTCTTTGAGTCCTTAGTATTATATCCGTGAATATTCGGATGATTTCTAATCCTTTCAGCCAGCGGTTATATCATAAGGGCAAATAGCAATGGTGATAAGGCACATCCCTGCCTATTACCCCTTGATAAATAAAATTTTGGAGATAACATATTATTAGTTAATATTCTTGCCGTAGGTTTATCATAAAGCAATTTAACCCATCTAATAAAATTCTCTCCCGTATTAAATTTTTGGAGTACCTTATATAAATACTGCCATTCTACCTGATCAAATGCCTTCTCTGCATCCAACGTAACAACTGAAATATCTTCAATGTCCTCTTTGTGAGAGTACATTATATTGAAAAGCCTTCTCAAGTTATTAAATGATTGTCTTTTGGGTATAAATCCCGTTTGATCCGGGTTTACCAATTTGTTTAATATAATTATTCAGTCTTCTTGCTAGAATCTTTGCTAAAATTTTCTGATCCGTGTTTAGAATTGATATAGCTCTGTAAGAACCCGGTTCCTCTAAGTCTTTATCTTTTTTTGGTATAAGCGTTATTGTTGATTCTGCTAAAGTTTCTGGTAGTTTATTTTCGGTATAAGCCTGCGTGTATAAGTTGAATAATCTTGGTACAATTGACTCCTGAAATTGTTTATAAAATTCATTGTTAAAACCATCTGGTCCTGTGGTCTTCCCATTTTTCAATTAGTTTATTGTTTGTTTTATTTCTTCACTAGTAATCTGTGCTCCTAATTCCTCTTGTTCTAAACTATCCAATTTAGGGAGATTGCAACTATCTAAAAAAATTGTTATTTTACTATCATCTGTATTTATTTTAGTTGTGTATAAATTATGGTAAAATTGGGCAAACCTTTTATTAATATCCTTTGGTGGTGTTAGAATTATTCAGTCATCTTGCTAGAATCTTTGCTAAAATTTTCTGATCCGTGTTTAGAATTGATATAGCTCTGTAAGAACCCAGTTCCTCTAAGTCTTTATCTTTTTTTGGTATAAGCGTTATTGTTGATTCTGCTAAAGTTTCTGGTAGTTTATTTTCGGTATAAGCCTGCGTGTATAAGTTGAATAATCTTGGTACAATTGACTCCTGAAATTGTTTATAAAATTCATTGTTAAAACCATCTGGTCCTGGGGTCTTCCCATTTTTCAATTAGTTTATTGTTTGTTTTATTTCTTCACTAGTAATCTGTGCTCCTAATTCCTCTTGTTCTAAACTATCCAATTTAGGGAGATTGCAACTATCTAAAAAAATTGTAATTTTACTATCATCTGCATTTATTTTAGTTGTGTATAAATTATGGTAAAATTGGGCAAACCTTTTATTAATATCCTTTGGTGGTGTTAGAAGCTCGTCCTTATCAGATTTAATTTTAGTGATAGTATTTTCCTATTCTTGTTGCTTCAGTTGCCTAGCTAATAATTTATGTGGCTTATCCCCAAATTCGAAGTGTGCCTGTTTTGTAATTTGGAATAGTCTTATTACTCTTGCTGATAATATTCTATTGAGTTTATATTTCAATAAGGTTATCTTATTATGTTTATCTATGGTTGGGTCAGTTGCATTGTCCAGTTCTAGTAATTTTATTTCCTGTTCAATCCTCTGAAGTTCTCTTTTATTTTCTTTATTTTGAAAACTTTGATTAAAGATTATAGCACCGCAGATGTATGCCTTAAAGGTTTCCCATAATAGCGATACAGAAATACCCAGCGTGTCATTTATCTCGAAAACACTTTTGTTTGTTCTTTTATATACTCGTAACCCTGCGGGTTATTTAATATTTGTGTGTTGAATCTCCAAAAAGATTTTGTATCCGGCATTCCCTCGATTTTAAGTATAAAAGTCAGTGGTGAATGATCGGAAATAATACTATTATGGTATGATGGTTTAGTTGTATACGGGATTAATTTTGTATCCAATAAGAAATAGTAAATTCGTGAGTAAGTTTTATGAACCGATGAGTAAAACGAATATTCCCTTCCAATTGAGTTTGCTATTCTCCAAACATCAGTTATGTTATTATTTTTTTATATAAGTATTTAAGAATTCACAGGTCTTAGTTTTAACGAGATGCTTCCCTACCTTTATTGATTTATCTAAATAAGGGTCTATAACACAATTGAAATCTCCCCCCATCAGTATATTTTGATAATTATGCTCTGCAATTATATCTGCTATTTTCTTTAAAAATTGGGGGTTATCAAAATTAGGCGCATAAATATTTATCATAGTTAATGGTGTATTATAAATTTCTCCCGTGACTATAACGTATCTTCCCTCTTTATCAGATATAGACTTCTTTAATTTAAAAGGTATACCTTTCCGGATTATAATGGCCGTGCCTCTTGCTTTAGAAGTCAATGTGGAGTAGTAAGTTTGACCTATCCAGTTTGCCCTTAATCTGATCTGAGTTTGTTGTTTCAAATGCGTTTCTTGTAGAAAAGCAATGTCCATATTTAATGATTTTAATTGTGCCAGAAAATTACCCCTCTTAATTGGCTCATTCGCACCTCTAATGTTACAACTACAGAAAGTGAGACCTCCGGTGTTTATTCGACTATTATCTTGCATTGGCTATTATTACCAGAATGTATGATTCATGTGATGCAGCCAAGTACCTCGAAATCCCGAGTCCAGGGTTGTTCTTCATAATTTCTGCACTGGATTTACATCTCCTGACACTATTAAACATAATTAAGGGAAAGAGAAAAACATAAAATGAAGTGTTTATAAAGGTTGTTAAATCATACAACTCATAATAGTGAATAAACAAAAAAAGTGAGTGTAAGTTATCCAAAAAGCGATATCTTACAAAAAGCCACCCATGGTGGCTAAGATTAATTTTAAATTGACTTCCGTCGATGGAATTATGCACTGGGCTTTGCCCCCGTAGTAAAGTATCATCCAACGTTAGTCGGTTTCCTCCACTTATAACGAAAATTATCATATCAGTTCGATTAATAGCCAAAAAATTTAAAATAAAATAAAGGAAAAGCAGAAGATTTAAAATAAAATAAAATAGGAGTTATTTTGGGTTAAAGAACCACATCAGCAATCAGACTTTTCATTCGCCTATATGTTAGTTAATTCATAATTAATATTTAGAATATCTGTCTAACCTCCCCCATCCTACTATATAGTTAGTCATGTTAGTATAATACATTAAACATTTAGCGTTAATTAAGTTTATTGCGTATATATAGTTAATTAGTTAGTTATATGCTGTATGTGTAAATAGTAGATCATATAGTACTGAGACAAAGGCAGACCATCAAAACTGTTTTAAATTCAAAAAAGAACAGTCCAATAATTATCAGGGCTGAAAAACTTGGCGCAGAGCCTGCGACCTTGAGCATTCCATCTGTTGAGCTTCAGTTTTTCAGTTCCAGATGAAGTTAGGTCTCTGTTATTAAAAAACAAATTCTTACCAGATATGTCTGTCTGAGAGCAGTCTGAACAATTCTAATGTCTTGTTTGAAACAAAAAAGTATGTCTTATTAGTCCGTTTTTCCTTCAATTTTATTTAAAATCTCCTGGGCATATTTGCAAGCTGAGTCCGGATCCGTGAATAAACGTTGCTTAGCATTGTACGTAATTAGCAATTTTGCTGGATAGATAACACCGTAACGAACTCCAGGAAGTCCTTGTAGAATACTGCTCGCACTTTTAAACTGGCGTCTTTTTGCCAGTATTTCCCGAGGGTAGTCTCTGTAAAATCTAACAATGTTATCAGCAAATGTAAGATTTTCTCCATGGGGTATCTTCTTTAATAAATTTTCCAACGTCGTGATATCTCAGAACGTTACGATAATTTGACGTGGTGGAGCATTCGCTCCTCTTTGGAAGCGACCAACACGATGAGCCACATCTATCTTTGGTTTTTCTTGCAGTTTGAAAACATCTTTAAGCAAATTAGTGATAAAATCACACAGTTTAGGTCTGCCCCCTCTTTAACTCCTATTATCCTCAGATTCTGCCTCCTTGACCTAGCTTCCAAATCTTGACATTTCTCATTCAGGTTTTTCGTCCGCTCCACAGGGAGTCATGTTTATTGTTATAATATCTCTGCATTCTTTCCAATTCCTTAGCAGTCCTCGACTCCAAATCTTTGAACTGCTGGTTCAGAGATACGTAAAGCTCCTTTAATTCTCCGCAGCTAGTGTCGATTTTCTTAGAGAGTTTAACCACCATTGTAGATAGATTATTCTGCATTGTAGAAAGATTATTCTGCATTGTAGAATTCATTTTAGCAAATTGTTTCTGAAGATCTTTAGTAATGTCTTTAGTAATATTAGCTCTTACCGTTTCTTCCAAACTTTTCGTTTCTTTCTCCCTTTCTTTCAACTCTTTTGTTTCAGCTCTTGCAGCCATTTCGACTGTTGATTGTTGAGACTCCAGCTCCTCTTCCAAACTTTCAAAAGTGATTTCAGGAGTTGTTTCAAGCTTATCCAGAGATTTTTGGAGCTGGAGACTGATTGTAATCTTCTTGGGTCCTCTCTGACATCTTCGCTTTTTCATGCGATTTTTACCAGTAAAATCGTTTTAAATCCCTATTTCACCGCCATCATCTGATGATGACAGTACCCATGACGTTCAGCAATCCCGGTAAGAGTTTTTAAGTCGATCCTGGCATAGAAACTGACTTTAAACACGATTTGTCGGGAGCAGAGCTCTGTGCAGCTGTCTTCACTGCTGCATAGCAGCCACCGGAAGTCCCTTTTGCACTAAATTAACATAAATTGGATAGACCTCAGGCCTATAACATCTGAACACAATTGAGTTTAGACTGCAAATACGCAAAAGTGCTAAAGTGTCTACTGTAAATCAAACAGCATAATTCCCTCTACTGACCTCGCAAAGGCCGATCCTTTCCTGAGAAAACTCATAACTTTCTGGGGTATAAGGCCTTTTGACTTCTTTTGCTTCAACTGGTGACCAAAACCTACGAAGCTCCAGTGTCTGGCAGAATCATAACTTATATCAGAGCGTAACATCCACTGGATGTGGGAATACGAGTTCCCTGTCAACTCTTCACCGTCAGAGTCACCATGAATCCTCAACAGCCCTCCTCAGAGTGGAAAGTATAATAATGCAACCCTGAACCAGGAATTGCTTCGCAGTCCTCTGACTGAAACCATCTGTCTCAGTCGCCAGTGTGCCCAACACATTCTCTGCGACCAGCCTCTCAATCAGGAATTCTGGTATTTAGAGCGTACAGATTAATATTATATATTTACTATTACAACATGAACCTGCAAGTCAGATAAAAAAATGCTACATGCCAGACCGGCCTTCTGCTGGTAGCTACCTATCCCCGAGAGGATGGCAAATGATGTTCCAGCGAGCTGGCAACTCTACTAGCCGAGCTGAAAGAATTAAGCACGTGTTGAGGGAATCCTCAAACTATCCCATTCTACTGAGCAGCCTGATAACCTCAATCACATATGTCAAGGCAATGCTTCTCTAGCCAATATGTTCCATATGGACAGCCAGTTTCAAGTTGGTCTACCCTGAACCACGGTAGCCAAACTGTTCCTACTTGGAACTTATAGATGTTGTTTATGCAAGGCACCCTGCTAATGTCTCTGCATCAACCTGCTCTTCTCCAGAGACAGTGAAAGGTACTAGACAGACTATGCTGCCAGTAAATCCAAACCCGGGTCAACAGACTGTTCCATTTCGGAGGTTAGTAAAGAGACCTTACCTGCTAGCGTCTCTGAGCCCAGGTCGACCTCCTTGCTGGCGCTTCAGCGAAGTTCCATTGCAGACCATGTTTGACCACATCCTCAAAAGCGACATTGCTGTACAAGACACGTCTGCCAGCATTTCTGAGCCCAATGGGACAGACTGCTCCTCCGGCCTCCAGCCTCTTTGGAGCCTTGCTGGAGCTTACTGTGCAGGGCACGCTACCAGTTACTCCCAGCCTGGTTTGACAGGCCGCTCCTTCGGCCCCTTCTGCTCCTTCGGAGCCTTAGCGGAGCTCACCGAACAGGCCGCGCCTGCCATTGCTCCGAGCCTGACTCGACAGGCAGCTCCTGCGGGTCTTCTGCCATTTTCGGAGCCTTGCTGGAGCTGACTGTGCAGATCACGCTGCCAGTTTCTCCCATCCTGGATCGACAGGCTGCTCCTATGGCCAGCTGCTCCTTTGGAGCCTCAGCGGGGCTCACTGGACAGGTCACGCCTGCCACTACTGCAAGCCTGGTTCAACAGGTTGCTCTTGCGGGGCCAGCTAGTGACTCCCGACTGCTCCTTTCCAGAGCTTCAATGGCGCTTCCTGCCCCTTGTTATGTAAGGGTGAAATGCCCGCCAGAATACTGGAGCCTTACCCACATAGGATGGTACTCCACCCCCGCAGCCGCCTTAAATTCCCCCTACAAGTCTTCAACTTGCTACATAAGTCCTCTCCGAAGAGATACTATGCTGGCTGCACGTTACTGGCACTGCAAAAATGAGCAATTTTAGGAATATCTCATGCCTTATAGCATTTTTGCAAAGGCAATTAGCTCCAACTGCGTATTACATAGAAGTGCTAATGCATCTTTCTGCACTTCCGAGAGCTGAGACCCATCTACTGATCTTGCAAAGGACGTAATGACTCCAGTGAGCAGTCTTTGGACTCGGTTAAATAATTCTTTGCCTGCGTATCACCACTGAGATATCCCAAATGGTGAGGTTGACTTATAGAACATCGGAAGTCTGGCAGTTATCTGGACTGACATATTTCCCAGCCGTATCTAGCCTATTCCCCTCCTTAGCTAATGCGAAGTTAAATCACTGATGCTCTTAGCCACTTCTTCCTCCAGTGGATCTCCTTTCTTTTAAAATCTTTTTATTAGCTTTTTTCCAAAAAAAAACAAAAGAACAAAAAAAAGAATGATAAACATAACAATGATATTGATACATAGGGATCAGGATTACATTAATAACAGGTATAACCTAAATATGAGTCCAGTGTCAAAATACACATTGAATATAGACCTACCGGTCTCTATGTAAATATAGTTAAATGTTTAAAACTTATATATATTTAAAAAAAGGCAAAAGGGAAAATAAGAGAAAAAAGGAAAAAACAAAACCCCCCTAAACTAGAAAAAAAAAAGCAAAACCGAATCTGAGCTGCAAAGGTTTTCAACAATTTAAGTCCCTGTTTGTCGTCAAGTCCGTTCCACCGTATAAAGGTAAAATAATTTTTATAACGGTTGGAGAGGGGACAATTTATGTCGTGTGAAAATGTTGAATAAATCTTCCGCAAATCTTATCAAATTTAACCAAGGGGTCAACAATGACGCTCCCGATTTTTTCTAAATTTAAACATGATATCGTTTCAGAGTACCAATGGAGTGTGGTTGGAGGGTTAGAGTCTTTCCATTTAAATAAAATAGATCTTCTGGCAACTAATGTGGTACAAGCAATCAGCCGATGGGCGGAACGGGACAAATGAATAGAATCTAACATTAGTAGCCCAAAAATTGCAGTAATAGGATGAGGTTGTAAATCAATACCTAAAACTACAGAAATAGTATCAAAGATTTATTTCCAATATTTTTCCAAAAGTGGGCAAGACCAAAACATACGGTTCAGTGAGGCCACTTCAGAGTTTCATCTGTCACAGGTAGGATTTATATGACCATAAAAACGAGCTAACTTATTTTTTGACATATGAACTCTGAACCACCTTGAATTGTATCAAAGCGTGTCTTGCACACATTGAGGAAGTATTAACTAATTGAAGAATCCTCTCCCATTTCTCTATAGGTAGAGAATTTTGGAGTTCTCTTTCCCAGTCATTCTTAATTTTATCAAATATATCTATTTGTAATTTCAAAATCAACTCATAAATAGTTGTTTTTAAGCCTGTCTGATAAGGGTTCAAATGTAAAATTGTTTCCAAGATTTCGGTTTGATGTGGTAACGGATTCACGTTCAAGATTTATACATCCTGGGCATTGGGTATCTTCGAAACCTTTTGTCCAAAACGTTAAATAACGTTCAGTTTAAATGAACCTCCAGTTTAAATTCCGTTTGGAATATTTTGGAGGATCGAGAAACCAACCAAGAACGAACATTAACTGCCCAATAATAGAATCTAAGGTTCGGCAGTGCCAAACCACTATCTTTTTTTGATTTCTGTAAGTATTTTTTACTTCGTCTGGGATTTTTATTCTAACATATATATGAAGAAATTTTGAAATCAATAATATCAAAGAAAGATTTAGCAATAGAAATTGGTATCGTCTGAAATAAATACAAAAATTTAGGTAAGATAAACATTTTAATAGCATTGATTCGGCCGATTAAAGATAAGGACATTGGTGACATTTAGTAAACTGTTGTTTGATATGGTCAATTAAAGGCATAAAATTAGCTTTAAATAAATCCTTGTGTTTCTTTGTAATGTTAATACCTAAATAAGTAAAACATTCGGTAGTCAATCTAAATGGAAATTGTCCATAATTCGAAACTAAATTGTTTAATGGAAAAAGCTCACTCTTACTAAGATTTAGTTTATAACAAGAGAAACTACTAATTTGATTAAGTAGTGCCACTATTGCCGGAATACATTTCTCAGGATTAGAAATGAATAATAATAGATCATCTGCATAAAGAGATAGCTTATGTGTCATATTCCCACGGACAATACCAAAAATATTAGGGGATTCCAATATTAGGCCAGAGGCTCTAAAGCAATATTAAACTGTAAAGGACTTAAAGACAGCCCTGTCTAGTATCTCGAAAGTGCCTGAAAAAAAGGGGATCTCTGATTATTGGTATGTACAGAAGCCTGAGGTATATGATATATCAGCTTGATCCAAGAGATAAATTTTGGACCAATCTTAAATTTTTTTAAGTGTTTTGAAAAAGTATTCCCATGCTATTCTATCAAACACCTTCTCGGCATCAAGTGAAATGACATATTCTGAAGTTTTATTTGACGCTGTATATACGATATTCATTAATCTAACGTTAAAGTATGAGTAACGATTTTTAATAAAACCTGTCTGATCTTCAGTAATAATTTGCGGTAAAATATTTTCCAATCTCATAGCTAATATTTTGGAAAGAATTTTGGAATCTACATTTTACAGTAATATAGGTCTATATGATGTCACTTCAGTAGGGTCTTTATCTTTTTTAAGAATTAAAGAAATAGATGCTTCATAAAAGGATTTTGGTAATCTATTAATTAAAAAGGCTTCTTTAAAAACTTTGCATAGCCAGGGAGACAGTAAACTTGAGGAATACTTTAAAAATTCTACTGTAAACCCATCTAAACCGGGAGCTTTACCAGAATTCATTGAGAGGATTGCTTTCTGTATTTCTTCCTCCGTGATGAGTTCGTCGAACAACAAAGACTCATTATGTGGTAAATTTGGGAAGTTCAGTTTCTTTAAAAACTCATGCATTATATTGGAATCAGTAATAAATTCTGATTGGTACAGGGAGGTATAAAATTTCTGTTAGGATTTATTCATTTTGTCATGGTCTACAGTTAGTGTACCATCCTGTTTACTCACTTTAGTAATCTGACGTTTTGCTGACACAGCTTTCAACTGATTAGCGAGTAATTTACCAGATTTTTCGCCATGTATATAAAATTGACTTTTTGTTTTTAGTAGCTGGTTCTCAATCGGTGATACTAATAACAAATCATATCTCAATTGAAGTTCAACTCTATTTTTATAGTTCTAAACTAGGAGCTTTTTTATATTTTTTATCAATTTCTTTAATCTCATCAGCCAATATGCGTATTTCTTTTTGAGTTTGTTTTTTTTAATCCCGCGGAGTATGAAATAATTTGTCCACGAATATATGCCTTAAAAGCATCCCAGACTACACCATTGGATATTTCTTCATTAGAATTTGTTAAGAAGAAAAAAGCAACCTGATCTTTAATAAAAGTAACAAAATCTAAATCTTGAAGCAAAGTAGCCTTAAATCGCCATTGTTTAGCACTAAACGGAATCAGGTAGCTTGATTGATAGTTTCAATGGTGCATGATCAGATATAGCAATTGCATCATACTCACGTGCAGTGACCGATGAAACTAGCCGAGAATCTATTATAAAGTAGTCAATCCTAGAATATGATACACGTGAGGAAAAAAAGAAAATTCTTTGTCATTTGGATGTAAGAATCTCCAGTGATTGTGAACTGTGTGTTTGAGCTGGGAGTAATTGTTCTGTGGTGGGCAACATATTCGGGGGAAGGTTTGAAACACAAACGGAATAGGTTTGAAATTAGGTCATTGGAGGGTGATGTGAATATATAATGAAGGGTCAGAAAGATGTCATCACTGGATGATATGTGGGAGAGAACAGTGAGTGATGACAAAGAACAGAGAGGAGGAAGACATTTTTGAACTATAAGGTGCATGATTATAAATGAAATGTCTTCATTCGGATGTTGATTTTTTGACAGAGTCTTCAACCTCCTCCATCCCGCTGACAACTGGAAGTATGCTGATGACACCACAGGGTCACGTACCGACTTTAAAGGGTCCTCGTATTTCCAGCCAAACTCCATTCTTCACTGCTGAGGGACTCCCAAGTGAAAACCAGTCCAAGGGAGATGGTGTTAGTGGAGCAAGTATTGCAGGTATTGCTATTGAGTTTCGGCTGGATCTCCAATGTGGTCCACATTTGTGAAAGTCTTCCCCTCCACCCCTCCTCCCTTTGTCTCTCTCCCTATCCCTTTGGGCAGTTACTATACAACTGCAAGGATTGCCAGTACCACTTCAGGTAAACAATGTTACTATTGCAGGATCACTCAGTTCTACACTGACAACATCTACACAGTTGACCACTAGACCTGGTATGGAGGCTGTAAGCTTAGGTTTGGCTGATGCCTGTCAAGGCAACAATGCCAAATTGAACGTGGCCACAGTTTCAGTTGGTAAGCACCAGATCAGTATTTCCTTTTCTGATTTCCATAGTATGTTTTAAAATACCGAGAACGCAAGTTTTCAGTATATGCGCATTGTCCCAATACATTAGTGTGAGGGAGATTTCAAATGGAGGAGAGAATTGTGATCTTATAAAAATAATAGATGCATTCAGACTTCCGTTTCCAGGATGTATATTGGTTATCGCCCATCAGTCGAAATCTGACGAGAGTGGCCTTTCTGGCTGACAACAGATAAAGATGGACAATTAGCACCCCCTCCCCAACCAGTCTTTCATTTTCGACACCATTGCAGTTGTTAGTCATATGGTCAAGAGGAATAGGAGCAGAATTAGACTATTCGGCCAATCAAGTCTACGCCATTCAACCATGGTTGATCTATCTCTCCTAGCTCCATTCTCCTGCCTTATCCCCATAACTCCTGACACCTGAAGAAGCTTTGAGGGTCTGGGGATTCATCCTAATTCAACTTCAATCATTCTAAGTTAGTATTGAATTATCTTGGTACTTTGGTTGTTGAGGAATGACTGAAGCTATATTTGATCATTGTTGCCTCAACTCTTTCTGAGCACTTTGACAAATGTTACTTTTGGGGTTGCTTTACCCAGTGCTTTATAGTTTTGAGATTGTCAGATCCCAGTGCAAAGGCAGATTTATTCACACACACACACGCACCCACACAGTTAATCATGCAATACTTTAGGCTCGATCTATCCGAGTCCCAAATTACCATCTGTCACATTTGGTGTTTGTCACCAGTATCTTCATTGGGCTTCCAGAGTGTGGGGTTCTCTACTCTTCATGAAGGTTGGTCTCCATCTCAGGTGGTGCTGTTGCAGTCCACACCTTTGATTGGAGCTCACAATGTAAGCTTTTGCTGGTTGTGATCCTCGCTGGCTGCTGTTAAGGTTCTTCCTGCAGATTATGCTGCTGATTGGTTATGCCCCTGCTGTGGCCTTCCAGAAACCTCTCTACTTGGTCAGTTGAATATCCATCCCACCCAGCCACTGTGTCACCTCAATGGATCAAAGCCCTTGAGGGAGGCTTTGAATGCACCCCTCCAAATAAAGGAGAGGCAAGAAACCAAGACTACAATGAGTCTGCTTCCCTATTCTTTCTCTTTCCCTGAATCGACATTTATGTTGAATATTCAATCAATGATCAGTAACACCGGTTTCTGTCTTTGTATCACTAACTTGTGAGCTCCGACTGCATGTCTGGCGGCCTAGCTGGTTTAAGATCAGCTTGACCATCCTTCTCATTGGTCCCAGATTCCTGTTTTAGGGAGTGCTTGGTCACACAAGTGTGCTGATAGTTCTATAACAACATATGAGATAATATTAACAGATGTTATGTGAGTCATGTTTGTAACTATGAGGATTTCCATGTAATTACAATTAATTTACAGTACAGGAAATATGTTTCTTGATGTGTAGGAAGGAACTGCAGATGCTGTGTTAAACAGAAGATAGACACAAAATGTTGGAGTAACTCAGCAGGACAGGCAGCATCTCTGGAGAGAAGGAAAGGGTTACTCCAGCATTTTGTGTTTTATGATGTTTCTTGATATTCCTCACATGTTACTTTTTCATACCTGATCATTGAGCTCTGGATGATGGCCTGGCAGTTCATGGGAATACACATCAGAAGTGACTCACCCAAGCTGAGGTTGCACACCTCACAGTAACCATTTAAGGAGCAACATTGGTTGAGGGAATTTGTTGTTTGCACATTTCATTACTGGAAACTGACTGACGAAAATAACGTTAATAAACTTGTTGTAGATTGAGACTAAACTACAAAAAAGGTATCAATAGTGGATCACTAATCTTGTAATTACGTTTTTATTTGTTTTGTGTGTCATCCTAGATGATGAAGTGTCTTCATTCATGATGCCGAGAATAGTGAATGTAACATCATTGGCAACTGGCGAATCCCCATTGCTAAATCTAGAAGAAGCGAATGATTCTTGTGCACTGGTTCCACAGTCACGTGATTTCAGCATGAAAGGGAGGAAGCATACATCACAAGAACAGCTCAGTCCTATGACCAGTAAGAAACCAAGTTTGCCCATTATAAAGAGCAACTCGCAGTCATCTGGGCAATTTACTGCACCTGATGAAAGTGAGGCCATGTCATTTCTTGTTTCATCAGAGGCCACGGAATCCGAATGTGCTCAGCAACAAACCCAACAGACTGCAGCTTCTCGTTCAATGAATGCTGACAAGAACGCTGAGTTACCCAAAGAGCTGGATCTGTCTGGTTTGCCTGATGGAACTGCAGTGTCTTGTGCAAGGCATTCTTGGAATCAAGATGTGGTCCCCGTGGTGTCGACGTCTGAGACCGAGATAATACTTGGAGATAAATTGGAACTGCAGGTTATGAGTGACCGATTGCAGGCGTGCAGCATGGACAAAGCTGGTGGGCAGTGACAGAGATGCAGAGCTATCAGCATCTCAGCTCCTCGAACCATTTGTGAAAGCAAATGGCTCAGCAACTGGTGACATGGTGGACATGGAGAGATATGAGCCATTCACTTCACCTTTAAACGAGCTTGCATTTTTAAATCAGCATTTCTCCGATGAAGAAAGTCCAGATACATCAATGTCAGACCAGCACACATTGAGCTTTATTGGCAGTGGAAACCAAGAGGACAGCATGGATGAATTGTGGATCCATGGACCTGTAAGACTGATGGACATCAATGCTGTTGACAATGCAACAGTACTGAAGCAAGAGGGAGGGAGTGTGGTGGCTCCACCAGTCCCCTGGTGTTGCAGCTGGAAGGAGAAGACTTGAATGTTGAACAATTCCTTGGAGATGAGATGTCTGTAGATTCACAGAGTGAGTTAGATAATTGCACACTGGACTTTGAGGGCAACTCTACGAGTGGTTCAAACAGTTCAGTAAATGTTTCTCCTCCCCCACTCATCCATATGAAGACAACCTCCTCTTCAACAAATACAGAAATCCCAAGTTCTTTGGATCTGCTCTGGAGACCCATGCCTAAGCTGGCACCGCTTGGTTTTGTTAAGGGCTTGTCCCACTTTCACAACCTAATTCACGACCTCTGCCGAGTTTGTCCTTGACTCATACTCGCAGCATGGTCGTCATGAGGTTGTAGCAGGTTGTGATGCTAGTCATAGGTACTCATGGCATCAAGTAGGTTGCGGCGTTTTTTCTAGCCTGATGGAAAATGTCCACGCGTAAAAAAGGTTGTGAATTAGGTCATGAAAGTGGGACAGGCCCTTTAGGGGATCTGTGAAAGGTGAGTCATAAGAACAGACTGTCAGAATCTGAGAATTCTCCAGAGAATAGCAAGCCTATGCCTGCTTTGGCTCGGATCTCCTCCCCACAACAAACCAGCTGGGAGAGTCCAGAAGTTGCTATAAGTGTGCATTAGAAGATGTGTAAATACTGTATTTCACAATATGGTTTTTAAAATGTGTAGCCGAGACTTTTCTTAAGTTCTTAAGTTTTTTGTGTTTTCTTTTGTCAAGATAGTACTATTTTTGTAGGTAATTCATACTGCTAACAGACCTGATTAGAACCTCCTGTGGTAAGGGCTCATATGGCCTTGCAATAAAACAACTTAAATCAATATATTTTATATTGCAGACATTTTACACATTATTGTACCTTACTGGTACTGCAGTGAAACAAATCATTTGACTCGTAATTCTTCAATTGCCTCTTTATAATGACAAATCTATGGATCACCCCAACATTGTCTGGAAGTCCCATAAAGATCTTTACTTTTGAGGTTTGCAGAATAATGATGGAAGATTTTAGCAGCTGATGGCATTGATGGGATACCACAGTATGTGGCACTCTTCCAGTGCGGGGTGGTATTGCTACAATGAGAGGCTGCAGAATGAGAGTGCTGCCTTGGCATTGGAGAGGACTGGGCAGCCAGGTGAAGAACAGTAACTGCAAGTTTGGGCGGCACAGTGACGCAGCAATAGAGTTGCTGTCTTGCAGCGCCGGAGACCCGGGTTCGATCTCGACTATGTGCTGTTTGTTTGGAGTTTGTACGTTCTCCCCGTGACCATGTGGGTTTTCTCCGAGATATTCGGTTTCCTCCCACACTCCAAAGACGTACAGGTTTGTAGGTTAAATGACTTGGTATAAGTGTAAATTTCCCCTAGTGTGTGTTGGACGATGTTAATGTGCAGGGATCGCTGGTCAGTGCGGACTCAGTGGGCCGAAGGGCCTGTCTCCATGCTGTATCTCTAAACTAAACTAAAAGTGGTATGTTCATTATGTACTAGGGCAATGGGGTGCTTGGTTGTCTGGTATGTCTCTTATAAGGAGTTCACTACATGAATGCCTGCACATTGGGGAAGACTGCATTACTAGGAGATACTGCGCCTGCTCCAATGGGCTGCAGGTAAACTAATGAAATTTACTGTCCTCCATTATGAAGTTTGAGCGATATTCTTGCTCAATAACAAAATATGCACAGACCATCAACTGCAACTGGAATGATCCCAAGGATAGGAAACAGAGTGAGACAGGGGAGGGGGGAGAGAGAGGACGGGGGAGAGAGGGGGGAAGGGGGGGGGAGAGTGGGGAAGGGAAGAGGGAGGGGAGAGGGGGAGGGGAGAGAGCAAGAGGGGAGAGGGGGGAGGTGGAGAGGGAGGAGGGGGGGGAGGGGGAGAGAGAAGAGGGGGGAGTGCGGGGAGAAGGGAGGTAGTGGAGCGGAGGGGAGATGGGGTTAGAGGGGAGATGGGGTTGGAAGAGGGGAGAGGGGGGTTGGAGGAGCGGTGAGGGGGTGGAGGAGGGGAGAGGGGGTTGGAGGAGGGGAGAGGGAAAAGCCAAGTTGAAATTTTCAATAGGAAACTGCTCTCACTCACAAACAAGTGTATCATTGGTCTCCCCTGGGAATTTTGAGACCACATTTTTCACTGTTACTGTTGCATTTTATTCCAAATAACTGCCACAGTAAATGCAAATCATTATTCACTTTTATCCATCCCCACTATAAACAAAACATTGTTTCTCCATACAATCACTCAGCATTTCCCATGCCCATTACTGCCCCAAACCTAGTTATAATTCAATCGACGTTCAGATGAAGACTCGTGACAGTCTTGAACAGCAGATTCTCGTCTATGCTGAATGTGAGGCCATTATTTACGAGTGCTTCTTTATCTCTCAAGAATAAGATATTTCATCAGTTTATTGACGCGGTGCTGGCTCAAAGGGCCGAATGGTCTACTCCTGCACCTATTGTCTATATGATCACCTGCAACATTCCACACAATAAAGTACCGAAAAGAATTGCACAAGATACAACTTCTTCCATAAACTTTGCTGCCTGTTTGTGTTGAATTATGCTTTTCTACTTGGTGCTTCTGTTTCTGATTCAATAATATGTAAATTCAATATCAAGATGACTTGAATGAACTTCTTAAGATAATTACCATCTGCACACGGCAAAGTAACTTGATATGACCAAGCTGTCAATACAGTAAAATCTTCAAAGGGTTTCAAAGGTCTTTTATTGTCACATGTATCAATTAAGGTGCAGTGATATGCTAATTACCATACAGCCATACAGAAAAAAAGCAACAAGACACAACTACATGAAATTTAACATAAATATCCACTGCAGCAGATTCCCCACATTGCTCACTGATGGAAGGCAAAAAAGTCCAAACTTTTTCCTCTTTATTCTCCCACGGTCGGGGCAGTCGAACAATCCGACGGGGCAGCCGAAGCTCCCACAGCCAGCGGTCGAAGCCCCCGCATCGGGGTGATCGAAATCCCGCATCGGGGCGATCAAAACTCCCGCATCAGGGCGGTTGAAACTCCCACGGCTTGGAGTTCCCGAAGTCAGTCTCTGACCAGAGACCTCGGGCTCTGTGATGTTAAAGTCCGCAAGCACCCACGGTTGGTGCTTCAAGGTCAACCCCTGGCAAAAGGATCATGAGCTCCGCGATGGGAAGTCCTCAGGCGACCTCGGTTGTGCTCTCAAAGTCGGTCTCCAGAAAAGGCCAGGCAACTCCACGATGTCAGCCCGCAGTGCGGACGGAGATACGATGCGGAAAAAATCTCCGTTGAGATTAGTATAAGTTTTCCACAACCCCCTACATAAAACAAGCTGAAGAACACTAAAAGCGTACATTTAACACAATTAAACACACAAAGAAGGAAAGGACAGACAGACTGTTGGTGAGGCAGCCATTGCTAGTTAAACTTGCTGGTTGTTTCAGTGGCCTCCATGAGCATTAGTGGCATGGTTTGTTGCATTCCAATATATCAGTTCTGTGTAAGAGTCTGAAGAAGGGTCTCGACCCAAAGTGTCACCCATTCCTTCTCTCCAGAGATGCTGCCTGTCCCGCTGCATTACTCCTCCATTTAGTGTCTATCACTGAGTTCTGTATTTGGGCCTATTTTGAATACTTCAGAGAACTTCTATGACATAGTGTCAATTCCGAGCCACCTTCATCGCATTGCACATTGTACCTTCTCTGTGATTATATTCTCACTCTGTTCGTGTATTCTCACCATTGCTCCAGAAATGTTAATAATATGAGTGATTAAGGAACTGATGACTGCTGAGTTGGGGGCATTGTAGGAATATGAGATTGTTGAGTTATGTGAAACACATGACAGTAAAAAAATGAAATAAAAATTCTTCATATATATTTGGTCATACAATAAGGAAAGCAGCTCTTCAGCCCTTCGAGCGCTTGCCAGACATCACGTGTGTTGAGACACAGATCTGGGGAAGGGTATAAAACAATTTCTGTAGCATTGCAGGCCCCAAAGAGCAGAGTGGCCCTCATCATTGAAAGATGAACGGAGCAAAGTACAGAGAGATCCGAACGAGAGCAGGCGGCCGGGTTGGAGGCTCCGTAAGGAGCTGGCGGGATACAAAATCGCGGCTGCCGGCGCAGCCAGGTCAGCAATCGCTGCTAAGGATTAGTAGCAGCCAGGGGTTTTTTTAAATAGCCGCGGCCAGGACAGCGACCGCCATGAAAGCTCAGCTGCCGGGTCAGTATTCGCTGTGGGGGTTTCCACAGCACCTAGCATTTTAAAAAATAGCTGCTGCCGGCTGAGCTCATCACGAAACCTCAGCCTTCTTCCTCAGAATGGAAAATAGCATAATGCAACCCTGAACCAGGAGTTGCTCCGCAGTCCTCTGACTGAAACCACCTCTCAGTTGCCAGCGTGTGCAACACTCTGTCTTCCACCAGCCACTCAATCCGGATACTGGTATTGAGAGCCTACAAATTATTGTGTGTGTATATATATTTATTTATTTTTTATTCACAACATGAACCTGCAGGTCAGATAAAAAATGCTACATGCCAGACCAGCTTTCTGCTGGTAGCTACTTTTCCTAGAGCTGAAAGAATTAAACATGTGTTGAGGGAAACCTCAAACTACCTCACTCTCTCAATCACTGATGTTGAGGCAGAGTTTCCCTGGTCAATATGATCCATATGAGCAGCCAGTTGCAACTTAGAGCTTACAGAGGTTGCCATGCAGGCACCCTACCAATGTCTTTGAATCAACCTGACCTCTCCAGAGACAGTGAAAAGTACTAGACAGCCCATTGTCGGTAATTTGTTTGCCCGTACCTTATTCCTTATATCAATTAATCAGCAGAGGAGATGGCAGTTACTTACAACGCAGTTTTATTGAGGGAGAGTCATACAGCAAGCAGACCAGTGACTATAAGAGTCTCTCTGGCTTTTTTGTCTACACATAGGCTTTTTATACAATGTAGTAAACAGGTCATTGTGATAAGATATTGCAACCCTCACACATATACAGCTTAATCTTGCGAGCGGCAACTGTCTGTCGGGAGGGTGCGTTTGCTGTTACTAATAGCTACGTGTTTCTGTTTTTAGTACAGATGGTTCCTGGTTTTTTTTCTAATCGGATCGTCAGCAGTTTGTTATGTGCTCTTTGGCACATATTGAATCTTGCAAGATTCAGCATGTCTTGGTTACATTTTAAGGCTACATATGGCAATTAGCTAGTACAGTGTTTTACTTTACAATTTTATTTCACATTTCCCCCCTATTTATCATTATGATAACAAAAACCTGTAAAGTACAATAAATGCAACCCTGAGATGGTACATCGGTCTCAAGCAACCTGCAGGCTTTTCCTTTAGACCTCATTCGCTCTCGAGAGTTGCACTTAAAAGCGTACGTTCCATCATATCCTCGGGGTCTTTCTTTCTACCCTTCATTGTTACATCTTCTTCCAACAATAGAATCCTATCCACCATCATCTGCTCTGTCTTTGTTAAGGCAGTCTCTATGAGTCTCTGTGTCAACCCCTGGCACAAGGTACAGTGGCTTGCATAAGTATTCATACCCCTTGAACTTTTCCACATTTTGTCACGTTACAACCACAAACGTAAATGTATTTTATTAGGATTTTATGTGATAGACAAACACAAAGTGGCGCATAATTGTGAAGTGGAAGGAAAATGATACATGGTTTTCAAATCTTTTTACAAATAAAAATTGAAAAGTGTGGCGTGCAAAAGTATTCAGCCCCCTTTACTCTGATACCCCTAAATAAAATCCAGTGCAACCAATTGCCTTCAGAAGTCACCTAATTAGTAAATAGAATCCACTTGTGTGCAATCTAATCTCAGTATAAATACAGCTGTTCTGTGAAGGTCTCAGAGGTTTGTTAGAGAACATTAGTGAACAAACAATGTTCCTTGGGCATCATGAAGCCCAAGGAACACACCAGACAGGTCAGGGATAAAGTTGTGGAGAAGGTTAAAGCAGGGTTAGGTTATAAAAAAATATCCCAAGCTTTGAACATCTCACGGAGCACTGTTCCATCCATAATTCGAAAATGGAAAGAGTATGGCACAACTGCAAACCTACCAAGACATGGCCGTCCACCTAAACTGACAGGCCAGGCAAGGAGAGCATTGATCAGAGAAGCAGCCAAGAGGCCCATGGTAACTCTGGAGGAGCTGCAGAGATCCACAGCTCAGGTGGGAGATTCTGTCCACAGGACAACTATCAGTCGTGCACTCCACAAATCAGGTCTTTATGGAAGAGTGGCAAGAAGAAAGCCATTGTTGAAACAAAGCCATAAGAAGTCCCGTTTGCAGTTTGCCACAAGCCATGTGGGGGACACAGCAAACATGTGGAGGAAGGTGCTCTGGTCTGATGAGACCAAAATTGAAGTTTTTGGCATAAATGCAAAACGCTATGTGTGGTGGGAAACCAACACTGCACATCACCCTGAACACACATCCCCACTGTGAAACATGGTGGGGGCAGCATCATGCTGTGGGGATGCTTTTCTTCAGCAGGGACAGGGAAGCTGGTCAGAGTTGATGGGAAGATGGATGGAGCCAAATACAGGGCAATCTTGGAAGAAAACCTGTTAGAGTCAGCAAAAGACTTGAGACTGGGGCGGAGGTTCGCCTTCCAGCAGGACAACAACCCTAAATATACAGCCAGAGCTACAATGGAAAGGTTTAGATCAAAGCATATTCATGTGTTAGAATGGCCCAGTCAAAGTCCAGACCTAAATCCAATTGAGAATCTCTGGCAAGACTTGACAATTGCTGTTCACAGACGCTCTCCATCCAATCTGACTGAGCTCGAGCTATTTTGCAAAGAAGAATGGGCAAAAATTTCAGTCTCTAGATGTGCAAAGCTGGTAGTGACTTACCCCAAAAGACCTGCAGCTGTAATTGCAGCAAAAGGTGGTTCTACAACGTATTGACTCAGGGGGGCTGAATACGTTTGCACGCCACACTTTTCAGTTTTTTATTTGTAATAAAATTTGGAAACCATGTATCATTTTACTTCCACTTCACAATTATGCACCACTTTGTGTTGGTCTATCACATAAAATCCCGATAAAGTACATTTATGTTTGTGGTTGTAACGTGACAAAATGTGGAAAGGTTCAAGGGGTATGAATACTTTTGCAAGCCACTGTATTATGCAGTACCTGAACAGACACAGCAATCCCACCATAACTAAGATGCTGACAAAAATGTTCCTTTCCATTTTCCAAACATGGAGTCCAGGAACCCTGTCCAGGAGGTATCAACCCCAGAGTTTTCTGCTAATTCGATGGAGAGTGACGTTAATCCTGCTAAGGCTCGTGACACGGAGCCATCTGGGGCGGTGTTGTTTGGAATAAACGTACAACACTGTTTACCAAACATCACACAAATGCCCCCTTTTTGGCTAATAACATATCCAATGCCATTCTATTCTGCCATTCCATCATACTCGTAGCATCCAATTGTTCTGCCAGTCCTTTAACAGCATCTCTCGTATAATTTATAAATCTTTGTTGGTTGTAATACAGGTAGTTTATCCAATGAACATTCTTTTTGGTGGTTGACCACCAGAACAGTACTGACTCAAACCCAGCCGCAATTTGATTTCTTGCCTTAAATTCATCTGGAACCCTCCTTGGCACACCTGTGGCATCAATATAGACGTGTGCATCAAATGATCCTAGCGCCCTTTTTACTCTAAATGTTCTGTCATGTTTCCCTGCCTGATCATTGACAGCCAGTGTGAAAGGCATCATTAACTGTATCATGGCGCATGTGCCCATTCAATCAGATGGAAGTTTGGGTCTCAACGCAGCCTTCCCGCAATACCACCAGACGTCAGCCCCCGCCCTACAGTGTGAAGGGTCAACCATGTGCTGTTTACCAGTCCCTGCTGATGATCCCCTGTCACATTATGGGTCCTGTTACACCCTTTCACATTCCTCACGTCTTTTCCCCCTATCCTTGTTCTGGTGTAACACTCATAGTCTCTTTCTCCCTTTGTTATCCCAAATGGGGGTGGTTGTGGGCCTCCTCTCTTGTGCCTTGTCTTGTTACCGTTTACGGGAAATACGTAGTGGTATGGTCTGCAGGTCATGTTCTCGGGCAATTCTGATTGTAAAAACAGTTGCAGCATGCATCTCATGGCATCGGGACTATTGCTAAATGTCAGTGGGAAGTGGACTAATCAACTGGGGCCTAGCCTCAGCGCAGGCATAGCAGTCACTCTTTTTCCTAAACGTGACGGTGGTGTTTCTCCTGTTTTCTGGTATGCTGATTCGTACTTCCCCCATTACACTTATCATCCAGACCACTATACATGTTAAAACAATTACAATCTTCATTTTTATTCTAGCAGACTTCGTCCTTCAAAGCCTTTTTGCAGTGTGTGATGTGTATCCACGATTTTCTCTCAGCTATTCGTTGAGCCGTGGCGGTGCTTAGTAGGACTTGGTATGGTCCTGTCTACCGAGGGTTACACCACCTCTTCCTCTTTATTGCCTTTACGAATATCAAGTCACCTGATTGGATTTTTATCTCTAGCTCTGTGCTCGTATTAGGCTCTGGAGAAATAAATGATTGTTTTTTTTGTTAACATTTTTCGCATATAATCTGCCAAGGTTTGTTCTTTCTTGACAGTCTCAGTGATGCCTTGGAGGGGTGGATACCTGTATGGGAGTCCAAATAGGATCTCATAGGGTGATGCTCCTCTCCCCCCTGGTGTCATTCTCATACTTAATACCACCAGAGGAAGACAGTCTATCCACCCAATGCTTGTCTCCTCCATTGTTTTTGCTAGTTTTCCCTTCATCGTCCCATTTGCTCTTTCTACTAGTCCTGCTGATTGTGGGCGGTGTGCACAATGGAACCTGCACTCTATCTTTAGTGCTCTGGTGAGATTTTTAATTATCTCATTAACAAAGTGACTCCCATTGTCGCTATACAGTATTTCTGGGATCCCGTATCTTGGGATTATATCTCTTGTTAGGACCTTAGCTACTGTGAGTGTATCCGCCTTGCGTGCCGGATGACATTCCACCCATCTGCTGAAAACATCAATAATCACTAAACAATGCTTGTAACCCTGGCAGTTATGTAGCTCAATAAAATCCATATGTAAATTTTGAAAGGGGTATTGTGGTTCTGGGAATGCGCCTTTCTGCTGTTTCATGCGGCCCCCCACATTGTGTTTTGCACATACTGCGCATGTCTCACAGAACTTCTGCGCGTATGTTGTGAACCCAAAGTGTCCAAATGTTTGTTCGATGATCCTGGTCATCCCCCCTGGGTTACCCCATGGCTCATCACTGCAGCAAATCTGAATAAGGATTTTGGCAGTAAACTCAATCCTGCTGATGTCATCCATCTGCCCTCCTGTGTGTGTGTGATGCCCCTTTTCTTCCAAATGGTTTTTTTTCTGGGACCGGCACCTGGCGTTGCATGCTAAACAAGATCTCTTGGGTGATCTCTTGTGCGGTGAACATTTGATCCGTGATGATGATGGGTAAGTCGTTGGTGGCAGAGTCCTTTGCTGCCTTATCGGCGAGTCTATTACCCAACGAGACAGGGTCCTTCCCCATCGTATGCGCCGCACATTTGCACACTGCAATCGTTTTGGGGAGCATGACTGCCTCAAGAAGCTGTAGAAGTAGTGCTAGAAACCTGAGGACTCCCATTGTCTCTCTTCTGCACTCTTCCTTTGATGGTGAGCAAATGAGAATATCATCGACGTAAAGCAACACGGTGGTAGTGGAAGCCGGCGTGTACCTTTCTAAGATGGCTGTTGTAGCCATAGCGAAGATGGTTGGACTCTCTGTGTAGCCTTGTGGCAATCTGGTGTAGGTTCATCATATTCCCTCAAACGAGACAACAAATACTCCTTTAGCTGTCTTTTTATTTTGTTCCATTTCCACAAAGTGCTTGGCCCATTCCCAGACTGGCGCCAATGGGCCGGTACGCCACCCTATGTGGTGCTTTTGTATCTGTCTGTTAAGCGCAGGCAACAGCCCATTTAGAAACTCTAACTTCAATTGTTGGGTGAACGGTCCAATGTCATCCCATGGATCTGGCTGTGTTTGGCCGCTATGGTTTAGGAAGATTTTCGCAGCCTCTCATAATATCGACTGCAGCTCTCTCCCTTCTCTTGCCAGGTATCTCGAATTTTGCTGTAGTCCGCGTGGTCAGCCCAGTGTGTCCTTATCCTTCTCATTAATCCCTCTACAGCATCCGCGTATCCTGCTTCCTGGATTTGCCACTAGTAGGGGATTCCCTGGCCATCTCTCTGGGGAAGGTTCCCCTCTACTAGGCACCATTCTCCCCCCAGCATGTGCATGGCTGCCTGTACTATCTCTACACTATTCAGGCGGTAGCTCCGAATTAGATTATGGAAACCCCTCTCCCATCCTCCCACATTTTCCTTGGGATGGGGTATTCCTTCCACTGCCCTTCTGATATTCTATACACCCACATTCCTCCCGGTGTCCCATTTGGGTCTGGCAGCTGTATTAGCAGGTACTGGCCCGCATCTGCAGGGCTTATTTCCCACTCTCCCGGAGGTTTAAACGGCAGACCACTTCTTAACCGGCTTTCACCCGTATCTGTTCCCAGCTTTTCCCCCCTTGGTACCTGTGGAGGGGGTCGGTGGCCCCCTCCATGCCTCGCCCTCAGTTGGCACTCATCTGGTTCATCGCAGTCTTCATCTGGTTCTTTGCGCTCTGCCATCTCCTCCCTGTAAGGAGGGGGCTGAGGTCCCATGCCTGGAGCAGTTGGTGTTTTCCTAGGAAGAAGGTTACCCTGCGCCCTGGACTCCCGCTGTTCGTCTCCAGTAATGCTTAATTTCTCCATTTCCTCCTCAATTGTGTTCAGTCCCTCTGTCGCTTGTACCTGTCCTGTTGGTTCGACTGCCATAGCCTCTGCTCCTAGCACAGCGGGGGCTCTTGCCACTGGGCAGTAGTCATTGTCCTCTGTCCGTAAATAGACTATGTGTCTAACCTTGTCCCCTGCTCTCTTCTTCTCTTCTCCCTCTTTTCTGCTTCTTGCTTCCATAAGCCATAATCTTGCTTCATGGTATCCCATTTTACCCTTATCCGACATCAAATTATGACTTCGATTACTGTTGGTAAACAAATGCAAATGGTAAACGGGAAATCCCCTCCTTGCCCTTTTTACGGTTATTCCCCTAATGCATGTTTTCACTCAAAAACCGTCTCCTCAGTTTCCCTGGTCCATGTTGCCCCGTTTTCTCTCTCCCGTTCGACACCCCCGCCAGCACGGAGCTCTTCGGCTGAACGGTCCGATCCGGGGGAGAGGTTGTCGGGGCCCCACATTGGGCGCCAATTATGTCGGTAATTTATTTGCCCGTACCTTATTCCTTCTATCAATTAATCAGCAGAGGAGACGGCAGTTCATTACAACGCAGTTTTATTGAGGGAGAGTCATACAGCAAGCAGGCCAGTGACTGAAAGAGTCTCTCCGGCTTTTTTGTATACGCGTAGGCTTTTTATACAATGTAGTAAACAGGTCATTGTGTGATAAGATATTGCAACCCTCAAACACAATCAGCTTAATCTTGCAAGTGCCAACTGTCTGTCGGGAGGGTGCGTTTGCTGTTACTAAGAGCTACGTGTTTCTGTTTTTAGTACAGATGGTTCCTGTTTTATCTTAATCGGATCGTCAGCAGTTTGTTATGTGCTCTTTGGCACAAATTGAATCTTGCAAGATTCAGCATGTCTTGGTTACATGTTAAGGCTACATATGGCAATTAGCTAGTACAGTGTTTTACTTTACAATTTATTTCACACCATGCTGCCAGTGAATCCAAACCTGGGCGACAGACTGCTCCATTTCGAAATTTACGGCGGTTTAATAAAGAGACCTTACTTGCCAGCATTTCTGAGCCCAGGTCGACTTGCTTGTTGGAGCTTCCGCGAAGTTCCATTGCAGACCCATCTGCCACATCGTCGGCCCCACGTTTGCCAAACAGCTTGTTTCCAGAGCTCAAGAGTGATTACTTCTGGAGCTTTATAGTGCAGGTCACGCTACCAGGTATTCCCAGCCTGGTTAGACACGCTGCTCCTCGACTCCTTCTGCTCCATTGGAGCCTTAGTGGAGCGCAATAAACAGGCCACGCCTGCCATAATTCCGAGACTGCCTCGAAAGACAACTCTGGCGATAATTCCGAGCCTGCCTCGAAAGACAACTCTGGCCATAATTCCGAGCCTGCCTCAAAAGGCAACTCCGGCCATAATTCCGAGCCTGCTCCTGCGGCCCTCTGCCTTTATTGGAGCCTTTGCTGGAGTTGACTGTGCAGATCGAGCTGCCACCTTTCCTCAGTGTGGATCAACAGGCTGCTCCTTTCCAGGTCTTCAACGGTGCTTCCTGCTCCAATGAATACAGAGAGAAAACCACACCGGAAAACTGGAGCTTACCCACATAGGATGGTAGTTCACTCCTGCAGCCGCCTAACCCCTGCAAGTCTTCACTTGCTACATAAGTCTTTTCTGAAGAGATACAATGCAGGCTGCACATTACTGGCCCTGTAAAAAATGAGCCATTTTGAGAATCATCTCATGCCTTATAGCATTTTATGAAGGCAACAGCCCCAACAGTGTATTACAGAGAAGTGTTAATACAGCTTTCTGCACTTCCGAAAGATGAGACCCATCTTTTGACTTGCAAAAGTCCGTAATGACTCCAGAGCAGATATTGGACGCCTATATATATTCACTGGGATATCTCAACAGATAGAATAGACGTATGGAACATTCAAAATGTCTGGTAGTTTATGTGGACTGCATATGTCCCGGATACTTTTATCCAGATCTTCATCCAGTGAATCTCCTATCCCCAAAGGGATGGCAAATATGTGACAGGAGCTGGTAGATCCCACATATCATCGATAAATCATGGGATTCAGATATCCTGTTAATATTCCCATAACTGGAGTCACCTCTGTAATATTCTACAATACTCCCCTCATCAGAGTGGGAGGAATACTGCAACCCTGAACCAGGTGTTGCCACAGGCATATGACTGGAGCTGCCTGTTAATGCCTCCGGTGCACGGAGCATATTTTGTTCACATGATTAAAATGAAGCATATCCCCCATTAGTTCAGGGATTCGATTGCTTTATCGATATCCACATAGTTGGAGTCACTTAAGAAAGAATCTCCAACAGTCTACTCTACTGAGCGGAAGTTATCATGACGCAACCCTGAACCAGGTGTTGCTCCCACAAGTGTCTGACAGACACAGCTCAAAAAGCTTCCTAAGCCAGGAGCTCATTACTCCCTTCTGGAGCCTCAACGGAGTTTCTTGGGGGAGGAAATAGAACGCAACCCTGAACCTCAGGCCTCTGGCTGACTCCCTTTCAGAGTCTCCTCAGGCCTCTGGCTGACCCTTTCGGAACATCAATCTGTACAGGCATTGCCTGTAAGATACTCCGAACAGCCGCCTGCTCCAGTGGAGCCCCATTCTGCCACGATAGTCACAAACATGACCGAGCGGTAACAGCTATTATAAACTGCCAGCTCTATTTATAGCTGCCCTATAAATAGAGCATACACTATACGCTGCTCTACAGCGTATGCTGAACCAACCTCAGCCGGCAGCAGCTATTTTAAAATGCTAGGTGCTGTGGAAACCCCCACAGCGAATACTGACCCGGCAGCTGAGTTTTCATGGCGGTCTCTGTCCTGGCCGTGGCTATTTTTAGAAACCCCAGCTGCTAGTAATCCTTAGCAGCGGTCGCTGACCTGGCCACGCCGGCAGCCGCAATTTTGTATCCCGCCAGCTCCTTACGGAGCCTCCAAATCCGGCCGCCTGTCAGCTACTCCGCGCCCACTGTACCGCAGCGGCCCGTTCCTGAAAACAAAATTGGCTTACCTGCCAGAGCAGTTTTGAACTGCTCCGATTCCCTCGCCATGCATCGACATATTGACGCGCATGTGGGCTGGAGGGCTCTTCACGTAGTCACTCATGCGACTTTGAAATAGAATTAATGATTCTTCTCTCCTGCCTGGCATATGTAGTCCATGTCTCACTGCCGTACAGCAGCGTGCTGTTGACACCAGCGTTGTAGACTGTCATCATCGTCTTCACTGTCAGCTTTGGGTTGGTCCACACTTGAGTTGTGAGGTGAGTGGGAGTTGTAGCTGCCTTACCGATCCTCTTTTCAATCTCTATGTCCAAGGGGAGGTTATCGGTGGAGCCGAGGTATGTGAACTGATGGACGGCATCAAGTTCGTAGTCGTCAATGGTGATGACAGGCGGTGCTTCTGTATCCTTCCCCAAGACATTCATCTGCTTCAGGCTGACGGTCAGCCCGAAGTCCTTGCATGCCCGATAGAAGCAGTCCATCAGTGACTGTAGTTCCTGCTGGGTGTGGGACACAACTGCAGCATCATCAGCAAACAACATGTTTCTGTTGAGAGCTTCACGTGCTTTTGTCTTTGCTCTGAGGCGGGTGAGATTGAAGAGCCTGCCATCTGATCTAGTACGCAGGTAGATCCCCTCTGTTGCAGTGCCGAAGGCATGTTTCAGGAGCAGAGCGAAGAAAATCCTAAAGAGTGTGGGAGCGAGAGCGCAGCCTTGTTTGATGCCACTGCAGATGTCGAAAGGCTCAGAATAGCTGCCATTGAACTGCACTGTCCCCTTCGTGTTGATGCGGAAGGATTCTATCAGTTTTCGTGGGCAGCCGATCTTTGGCAGAGCCTTAAATAGGCCATCTCTGCTGACGAGGTCGAATGCCTTGGTGAGGCCAATGAAAGCAACATACAGGGGCATCCGCTATTCTCTGCACTTCTCCTGGAGCTGGCGAATGGAAAAGACCATGTCCACAGTTGACCTTCCAGCTCGGCAACTGCACTGTGACTATGGGTAGACACATTCTGCCAGCTTTCGCAGGTGGATCAAGATGATCCGAGCAAAGACCTTGCCAATGATGTTGAGGAGTGTGATGCCTCTGTAGTTGTTGCAGTCGCTTCTCTCGCCCTTGTTCTTGTAGAGGGTAATGTTCATGGCATCCCTCATGTCCTGCGGTACAGCTCCTTCTTGCCAGCACTGGCAGAGGATTTCATACAAAGGATCTTCATACGTAGATTGATCTGGGATCATGGCTGCATCCTAATTACATCAAAACAATAGCAAGGCTTCCAAGGAATAAAGGCAATGCTAACCTTGCTGATATTTTTTTTTTGCAATTGATTTATCTTTGTGAAGATATGATCTAAACTGTTAAATAAAAATGATAATTAACAAATGTAGAGCTTGGGTTAGGATTACGGTTAGTCAGTCAGAAGTCAGTCAGTCATAAATCAGTCAGTCGGTTAGTCAGTCAGTCAGTTAGTCAGTCAGTCGGTTAGTCAGTCAGTCAGTTAGTCAGTCAGTCAGAGGTCACTCAGTCAGAAGTCATTCAGTCAGTCATACATCAGTCAGTCAGAAGTCAGTCACTCAGAAGTCAGTCAGTCAGTCAGTCAGTCAGTCAGTCAGTCGGTTGGCCGGTCAGTCAGAAGTCAGTCAATCGGAGTGTCAGTCGGTCGATCAGTCGATCAATCTGTCGTTCGGGCTGCCGGTAGGCCAGTGGATGCCTTGAAGGATCAGTCAGGCTATCGGTAGGCCAGTGAGTGCTGTGAAGGATGGGTCGGGCCACCAGTGTGTGCTGAGAGTGGTCGGTCGGGCTGTCGTAGGCCGGTGTTGCAGCGAGCAAGCGGGCAGGCTGATGGAGCCGGCGCTATGGGTGTGCTGAAGGCGGCCCGGGCGGCGTGCAGGGTAATGCTGCTCCCCACCAGCATCACCATGATAATCCAGAAGGGCATGCTGGCTGAGGTGGATGTGCTGAGCAGCCACATGTACGGAGCCCGCAGCCGGTCCCAAAGCGGGTTCCAGCCGTGGGCAGCTCTGGAAGGGAGCGAGTTAAGGGCCTGTCGCCACTGTACGAGGTAATTCAAGAGTTCTCCCGAGTTTTCCCCTAAATTGAACTCGGAGAATGTCCGTAGCGGGTCCATAGGACTTTGCGGATGTCTCGTAGCAGCTCATACGAGTAACGGTAGGTACTCGGGAAATCCGGTAAACTCGTGACGTTTTTTCAATGCTGTGAAAAATGTCCACGAGTAAAAGAATACTTGTGATGAAAAAATTGGATACTTTTTACTCATACGAGCCGCTACGAGACATCCACGAACTCCTACGGACCCGCTACGGACATTCACCGAGTTCGAATCAGGGGAAAGCTCGGGAGAACTCTTGAATTACCTCGTACAGTGGGACAGGCCCTTTAGGGTAGGGTTAGGCATTTTCCTCTCAGTGGAAGATGCCTTAGCCTTCCCCCAACCTGGCACTGCCCAGTCCCACTATGGCCGTGACCCCCACTCTGCCCACTGGCAGTCAGTAAGGTTCAGTAAAAGGGGGGAACCCACAGGAACAGCCCACACCCATTAATTAGGCGGGTTCAGGAGCCGGACCGCTGCGGAAGCCCCATTCAAAATACACACTCACAATTATATTCATTATATTATTTTTATATAATATTAGATCAAGGGGGACCCGTTTGGGTCCCATGCCCTCAACGCGCAGTTGCGGGGGACGGCATTTGGCGTCGCGCGCACACACACACACACACACACACACACACACACACACACACACACACACACACACACACACACACACACACACACACACACACACACTAACTACCCCCCTCACACACACACACTAACCCACCCCCCTTGATATTATATTAATATTATTCATTCGCTCCATTTACCCCATCCCTCCCTATCCACTCACACATAACCCCCAACTATGCAGGCGCAGCTAGACGGGGTTGGAGTGGGAGGGAGTAGAGCAGGAGAGGGAGGGGGGTAGAAATTGAGGGGTGGGGGGGCGCAACATCACAGCGGAACGCTGGTTCCCGAACGCAATACTCAACCACTCACCCATAGGTCCCAATATTCACCACTCCCTAGAGAGCGAGGGGGGCAGAGAGGGAGGGGCAGCAGCAGAGATGGAGGGGGGCAGAGAGGGAGGGCCTCTCCCCTCCCCCCTCTTCCACTCCTCCCGTCTCCCCCTTTACTCCCCCCCTCCTCTTTCCCCTCTCTTCTCCCCCCTCTCCTCTCCCCCTCCCCACTCTTTACTCCCCCTTCTCCACCCACTCTAACCCCCTCCCTCCACCCCCCTCCCTCCCTCCACCCCATCTCTCTCCCTCCCTCTCCCCCCCTCTCTCCCTCCCCCCTCCCTCTCACCCTTTCTCTGCCCCGGAGAAGAGGTAGAGGCAGCACCTACCCAGGTTGTAGAGCAGCAGTCTCCTCACCTGGCACTGGACCCGAGGAGGCCCGGAGCGATCTGAGGATGGTCCAAAGCAGTGGAGGGCCGGCCAATCCATGCCTTCCATGAGGGGAAACCCACCCACTGCGTAACAGACGATCGGGCGGGGGAGGTGGAGAGGAGGTCGTCCCCCGTGATGGCCAGGTGTGATTGGGATCACCAGCGAGGAAAAGGTGTCACGATTCCCCGGGTCCCTGCGATCGACGGAGGAATCACAGGTCTCCATAGACAGCCTCTTCCAGAGGGAGTAATGGCCGCCATGGATACCTTCCCAACGCACTGTCCTGCACCCTCAATCGCGTGGTGATAACAGCCGCCACCGCCATGTTCTAGAGTGCGCAGCAGTTTCATAATGCTAAGTGACAAATTTAAAGTGAAAGTTAAGAAGCCAAGAAGTACAGAAGACAGAACAGGGGTGACGTCACTCGCAGCGTGAGCAGAGGCAGGCAGGCAGATCCATTGTGACGTCATCAGCGAGACCATCTAGTTTATTTACGAAGTTATTTGACATTTTTGAACATATTCATAAATAACGTGAAATAATGCATCAAATTTTCAGATGAGGCGATTTTTGACATGGCGTAAATCTCCATCGGAATATGTGAAAATTTCACCATTAGCACGTCGTGTTTTTGAGGAGATGCGAATCTCAAACGAACGTCACACACACATTCAAATACAAACACAAATAAATACACACACATCCAAGATCAGAGTTTCTAATAGTTACTAGACCAAGGGGGACGCTCAACGCGCTTTTGGGGGGATGGCCTGCAGTGTCACACACACAAACACTAACCACCCCCCACACTGACTAACCGTCCCCCACACTCACTAACCACCCCCCATACACAAATACTACCCACCCTTGATATTATATTAATATTATTCATTCACACCTTTGACCCCATCCCCCGCCCTATCCACTCACGTATCACCCACACCCGTGCAGGAGCGGCTAGAGAGGGGGAGTGGATAGGGAGGGGGAAGGGGGATAGAGAGGCAGAGGGAGGGGGGGTGTGGCGTCACAGGGGAGGGCTGGTTCCTGAACGCAATACTCCACCACTCACCCATAAGTCCAATAATCACCACTCCCTCGTGAGGGAGGGGAGCAGAGAGGGAGGGGGGAGCTGAGAGGGAGGAGGGCAGAAAGAGAGGGGACACAGAGGAAGAGGGTAGAGGCAGCACCTACCCAAGTCGTAGACCAGCAGCCTACCCACCAGGCGCCGGGCCTGAGCAAGGCCTCGGGTGGGCGTGTACCCGAGTGGGCCCCCCTCTCCTCCCCATCTCACCCGCCCTCTACACCTCCCTCTCCACTCCCCCTCCCCACCTCTCCTCCTCCCTCTACTCCCCACCTCTCCTCCCCCCTCTACCCCCCTCTCCTCCACCTCTTTCCTCCCCCCTCTATCCCCCCCTTCCAGCCACCCTCTCCTTACCCTTTCCCCCCTCCACCCGCCTCCCCCCACCCCCCCCCCCTTTCCACCCCATCTCTCCTCCTCTCCCTCCCCCTCCCCTCCCCCTCTTCTCTTTCTCTGCCCCAGAGAGGGGGTAGAGGCAGGACCTACCAGGTCGTAGAGCAGCAGACTCCCCACCAGACATGGGCCTGAGCGAGACTGTGGCCGTCATGGACCTGAGCAAGGCCCAGAGCAATCTAAGCACGGTCAAAAGCAGAGGTGGGCCGGCCAATCATGGCTTCCATAAGGGGAAGCCCACCCACACGCGTGACAGACGATCGGGCGGGGGAGTCGGAGAGGAGGTCTTCCGGGTGCGATCGGGATCACCAGCGAGGAAAAGGCGTCACGATTCCCTGAGTCCCTGTGATTGACGGAGGAATCGCAGGTCTCCATAGACAGCCTCTCCCAGAGGGTGTAATGGTCGCCACGGTCACCGCCATTGCACTGTCCGCACCCTCAATCACGAGGCGATAGCGGCCGTCGCACTGTTCTAGAACTTCAAGGAGCCCAGCACGTCCTGAGCAACAGTTTAAAAATGCTAAGTGACAAATTTAAAGCAGTGAAAGTTAAGAAGCCAAGAAGTGCAGAAGACAGAACAGGGCTGACGTCACTCGCAGTGCGAGAAGAGGCAGGCAGGCAGATCCATTAAGACAGCGCGAGCAGAGGAAGGCAGGCAGATCCATTGTGACGTCATCAGCGAGACCATTTATTTACCAAGTTATTTGAGATCATTGAACATTTTCATAAATAACTTAGGAAATAATGCATCAAATTTTCAGATGAGACAATTTGTGACATCATGACGTAAATCTCTAACGAAATGTGTAAAAATATCAACGTTAGCGCGTCGCGTTTTCGAGGAGATATGAATCGCAGACGAACATCGCACAAACACACACACACACACACAAATACATAAATACACATCTAAGGTCAGAATTTTAATAGTTACTAGACCAAGGGGGACCCGTTGGTCCTGTCCCATCAACGCGCTTTTGGGGGGGACGGCCTGCAGTGACACACACACACAGTAACCACCCCGCACTCTCACTAACCACCCCACACACACACACACTAACCACCCCGCTCGATATTATATTAATATTATTCATTTGCTCCTTTTACCCCATCCCCGTCCTTCCCACTCACGCATAGCTCCCAACTTGCAGGCACGGTTAGAGAGGGAGGAGGTAGAGAGAGAGGGACACAGAAGCACAGAGAGGGACACAGGTACAAACAGGGACACAGAGGCAGAGAGGGACACGGGCACAGAGAGGGTCACAGAGGCACAGAGAGGGACACGGGCACAGAGATGGACACAGAGATGGACACAGAGGCACAGAGAGAGAGGGATGGGGGGCAGTGGGGGAGGGTTGGAAGAGAGCGAGGGAGAGGGCGGACTTGAACTCGGCAAGCGGGTGGCGTGGACACTGAGCAATGCCGACCGCGAGCAGGCGGCGGGCCTCAGGAGCACTCGGTGTCTCGCAGGAGTCCTCGGAAGCCCTACCTAATTATTGCATGTTCTGCGGCTTCAATCCAGAACCCGAGGGGATGGCGGCTGAGCTGCAGGTGGGTTGGGGCGGGTCTGGGCTGAAGGCCGGCCAAGTGTGAGCGAGCGACGATCAAATGACTGTGAGTCGGGGGGGGATGACGTAAATCGCAGTGTGTGGAAAACAGTGCACAGCAGGCGGTGCGTGGAAAAAAATGCACAGCGGGCGGCGAGAGCAGAGCCATTGTGACATCACTTGTTAACTTTAAAAAAGCAGTTAGCATTCCGAGTTTATTAAATCTTATAACTCAATTTGGTTCATTCTCAGGATATAGAATTAATTGGAATAAAAACAAAATTATGCCAATAATGGAACAAAACTCGTTTATAATTCAACAATATCCTTTGTTGAATGTCTATGAAAAGTTTAAATACGTTGGAATCTATGTGACTAAGAAGAATAATTCTTTATTCAAATCAAATTTTCCTACTTTACTTACTAAATTACACCGAAACATCCAATACTGGAAAACACTTCCCATCTCACTAGTTGGTATAATTAATGCTATAAAGATGATTTTTCTCCCACAATTATTATACTTATTCCAATCAATATACATCTTCCAAAAAAATTCTCCAAAAAAATTGATTCAATTGTTACAAATTTTATTTGGGATTATAAGAACCGCAGAATAAATAAAAGACATCTATGCAAGTCCAAAGTTAATGGAGGATTAGCTTTACCAAACTTTCTATTTTATTACTGGGCAGTATATATTAAAAATATAACCTTCTGGCTGGATGACATTGATCAACAGCCAGACTAGCTAAAGATGGAGGCCTGCTTACCTATTGAAATAGGCTAGATTATTTTAGCTCCAATAAATTTGAATAAAAAACATACGGAGGAAACCCGAATATACATAGTGTTATATGTGTGTGGAAACAATTAAAACACACTCTAAAATTGGATAATTTATCGCTTTTTTTCCCTATTGCAAATAACCCTTCTTTCAAACCATCTGTTTTAGATAGAGGATTTGTTCAATGGAAAACCCATGGAATTAAAATGGTGGGAGACCTTTATCAAAAAGGCATTTTTCTCTCATTTCAGGAATTACAGCAGAATTACGAGTTTCATGCTAATAATTTTTTTAGATATTTGCAACTTAGAGACTATGTAAAACTACACGCAAGACTATAGATTTAGGGGGTTCAGAAACCATTGATGAATGTTTGACCAGACATCCCAATACAAATATATTAATATCTTACATCTATAATATCCTCTTAGATACTGAGGTTCCGTCATCAGGATCATACAGACGAGCATGGGCGGACGAGTTGGCTCAACTCATAATGAAAGACACATGAGATGAAAGCTTACAATATAGACACCATTGTTCGTTAAATGCTAGGCACTGCTTGATACAATTTAAAATACTATACAGATTACATTATTCGAAGACAAAATTAAACAGGATCTTTCCAAGTATTTCCCCTCTTTGTGGTAAATGTCAATTTCAAGAAGCCAACTTAACCCACACCTTTGTAACGTATAAAAATTCAAAAATTTTGGACGGACATTTTAAAAATTATTTCTGAAGTTATCAATAACCAACTGGACACAGATCCAAAATTAATAATATTAGGATTATCAGAACATAGCATAAACTTTACGATAAGTCAGAGACACTTTCTTGATCACAGTCTAATAACTGCAAAAAAATGAATACGAAAATATTTGAAAAAAAACAGCAGCCCCCACAATTAAAATGTGGATTACAGAAATGACTGAGACCTTGCATTTGGAAAAAAATAAGATGTCTTAATTGACAAACCAGAATTATTTGTTAGAATATGGTCTCCATTTATTGAATTCTTAAAAAAGTGAATTGGCTTAACACAAAAACAGGGTTCAAACTTGAGTTTGGTATTGGATGAATAATTATACTTAATATCTCCTGTATCTATCTCCACATCTTATTATTTGTAATTTATTTTTTCATCTTCTTTTTCTCTCTATTAGTTTATAGTTTCTCTAATCTTTTTCTCTCGTTATCTTTATTCTTTAAAAAAAAATTGAAGCTATGTAAGAAATCTGTAATTAAATTGTCGCTTACTACTATCTGTATACATGCTTCTAATAAAAATATTGGCAAAAAAAAAAATTCAGACTTATGAACAATTTTAATAAATAACTCAAGACCTAATGCATCAAATTTTCAGATACAGCGATTTTTGACATCATGGCATAAATCTCTATTGGGATATGTAAAAATGTCACTGTTAGCGCATCGTGTTTTCGAGGAGATGTGAATTGCAGATAAACATCACACACAAATACATCCACAAATACATCCACAAATAAATACACATCCTAGATCAGAGTTTTAATAGTTACTAGATCAAGTGGGATCCGTTGAGTTCCGTACCCTCAATGCACGGTTGCCAGGGGGGGTGTGGCCTGCGGCGTCACACACACACTTACCATCCCCCCACACACTCACATTAACCATCACCCACACACACACACACACACACACACACACACACACACACACACACACACACACACACACACACACACACTAACCACCCTCATTGATATTATATTAATATCATTCATTGGCCCCTTTTACCCCATTCCCGCCCTATCCACTGATGCATAGCCCCAACCTTGCAGGGGCATCTAGAGGGAGACTGATGCATAGCCCCAACCTTGCAGGGGCATCTAGAGGGAGGGAGGGTAGAGAGAGGGCAGAGAGAGAGGGGGCAGAGATCAAGGGGCAGCGAGGGTGGGGCAGAGAAAGAGAGGGATGGAGGGTGCAGAGAGGGGGGTGGAGGGAGGGGGAGAGGGTTGGAGAAAGGGGGTGGGGGGGGGGGGGGATGGAAATGGCTGAAGGGGGAGCGGAGGCGAGTAGGGGAGAGGAGGGGGGGAGAGGGGAGAGGAGGGTGGGAGAGGTGGGAGAAGAGGGGGAGGAGAGGTAGGTCAGAGAGGGGAAGGGGATGGGGATGGGGAGGGTGGTGGAGAGGAAGGGGGAGGTGAGGGGAGGGTGGAGGATAGGAGGGAGAGGGGGAGGAGATGGGGGAGGGGAGGGGGACAGTGGTAGGGGGAGAAAAGAGGGGAGATGGGGGGTGAGTGGGGGAGAGGAGTGCGAGGAGGGGGAGTTGGGGAGGGGGAGAGCAGGAGGGAAGGGGAGAGGAGCGAAGAGGGGAGAGTGAGGGAGAAAGCGGATTTAAACTCGGCGAGTGGGCGGCATGGACACTGAGCGGGTGGGGCCAAATGCGAGCGGGCAGCTGGCCTTGGGACCTTGGAAGACCTCGGAAGCCCAACCAAATTACTGCATGTTCAGAATCTTCAATCCAGAGCCCGGGGGGGGGGGGGGGGGGGGGGGCTGGGCTGCGGGTGGGCAGATGGCTGTGCTGGACTGCGGGCGGGCAGGCGGCCGGCCGAGTGCGAGTCAACTGCGAGTGGGCAGCGATCAAATGACTGCGAGTCAGGGGAGAGGGGTGACATAACTCTGCACCTGGAAAACAGTGCCCTGTGGGCTACAAATAGCAGAGCCATTGTGACGTCGTCAGCTCATTCACTTTAAAAAATATTTCAGATTTGTGAACAATTTTAATAAATAACTCAGGAAATAATGTACCAAATTTTCAGATGTGGCAATTTTTGACACCATGGCATAAATCTCTATCGAAATATGTAAAACATTAACCGTTAGCGCGTCGTGTTTTTGAGGAGATGTGAATTGTAGGCGAACATCAAACAAACACACAAATACACATCCAAGATCAGAGTTTTAATAGCTACAAGACCAAGTGGGACCAATTGGGTTCCATCCCCTCAACACGCGGGGAGGGTGAGAGGGGGCGGCCTGCGGTGTCACACACACACACTAACCAACCCCTCACACACTAGCCACCCCCATACGCACTAACCACCCCACTTGATATTATATTAATATTATTAATTCACTGGTTTTACCCCATCCCCACACTATCCACTTAGGCATAGCCACCAACTCGCAGGCACGGCTAGAGAAGGAGGGGGGTAGAGAGAGAGGGCAGAGATAGAGAGAGGGCAGAGAGAAAGGGCCGAGAGAGAGAGGGCAGAGAGAGAGAGAGGGAAGGGAGAGAGAGGGCAGAAAGAGAGAGAGGGGAGGGAGAGGTCAGAGAGAGAGTGGGCAGAGAGAGAGAGCGGCTGACAGGCACGGCAAGTGGTAAAGGGATTTATTAAAGCTTAAAATGTGAATGACTTAAAATATAACAATTTAAATGTTAAAGATGAAATTTATTCAGTTCAGTTCTTTCTTGTTGTGTCTCTTGCTCCCCCTGTTTTGTGTTCTTTCTCGTTGATCTTCGACATGCACAATTATTTCTTGTTGCATTTTTTGCTCCCCTCTATTTTATGTTCTTTCTCGTTGATCCTCGAGACTTCCCTTTTTTCTTGTTGCTTCTCTTCATTACTTTTGTCTTGCGTTCTTTTTTGGAGATCTTTCAAACGTTGTTATTTCTTGTTGCATCTCCATTCCATCTATCAGGCCAATAACATATGATTAAAAAAGACAATTTAATCTATTGTAGATAGTTATAAGCTTCTAAACACAATTTTATCTTTCAATCCATTAACATATGATTTAAAAATACATTGTGCTATCGTGTACCGATCTGGGCGTATTTTGGCAACTTCCTGTTGTGTCTCTTGTGCCCTTCTGTCTGTTACTGCTTCTCAACGTCTCTTTGCATTGTTCCTTGACCATCCTGCAAAACGTTTACTCCCATTTCTTGGCATAATGTAAAAAACAGATAGATATTTATCATGATGTACATATTGATAAACTTGCAAAGCCAACATTTATAAACTTCTAAAGACAATTATATCTATCAATGAATTAACATATGATTAAAAAAGATAAACACTATTGTGTACCGTTTGTCTGTATATTGGCAACTTAATTTCTTTTTATCTGTTGTCAATGAAGACAGATCAATTTGTTCAAAATTGAGTCTTTCCAAATCAACAGCAAGTTTTTTTGAAAGCAGTCAAAAATCTGTCATAATCCGCGGAGTAAATAACCGCAAACTTTTTTAATCTCAGTTGTCAACGAAGACAGATCAATTTGTTCAAAATGGAGTCTTTGCAAATTAACAGCAAATTTTTTTTAAAGGGTCAAAAATCTGTGAAAATCCACAGAGTAAATAACTGCAAATTTTTAAATTGTAAATAAATTAGTACCGGGAAAAAAAACAGAAAATCTTTAACAAGCGGGGGAAAATTTAACGTTAGAAATATATTTTTAAATTAAAAAAGCACTGTCTTTGAAATTAAATGTTATCTTTAAGAATTAGTACAGTTAAGTGAGACACCAGAAAGTCTTTAAAGAACAAAAAACGCAACGTTTTCGAAGATAAACTAAAACAATGAACTTCAATTGGACTCTTATCTTTAGGGATGTGGAAGTCAGCATTAAGCCTCGTTCCTATAAGTGATCAAAAATCTGTCAAAATTCGAAGAGTAAATAACCGCAAACTTTTTAAATTGTAAAGAAATTAGTACCAAAAAAAAACGGAAAGTCTTTAACGGGGAAAATTTAACATTAGAAATATATTTTAAAATTTAAAAAGCACTGTCTTTGAAATTAAATGTTATCTTAAAGAATTAATACATTTAAGTGAGACACGGGAAAGTCTTTAAAGAAAAAAAATGCAACGCTTTTGAAGTTAAACCAAAACATTGATTTTTAATCTCAGTTGTCAATGAAGACAGATCAACTTGTTCAAAATAGAGTCTTTCCAAATCAACAGCGAATTTTTTTGAAGGTGGTCAAAAATCTGTCAAAATCCACTGAGTACATAACCGCAAACTATTTTAATCTCAGTTGACAATGAAGACAAGTCAATTTGTTCATAATGGAGTCTTTACAATTTAACCGCAATTTTTTTTGAAAGCGGTCAAAAATCAGTCAAAATCCGCAGACTAAGTAACCACAAACTTTTTAAATTGTAAATAAATTAGTACCGGAAAAAAACAGAAAGTCTTTAACAAGCATGGAAAATTTAACGTTAGATATACATTTTAAAATCTTAAAAGCGCTGTCTTTGAAATTAAATGTTATCTTTAAGAATTAGTACAGTTAAGAGAGACACCAGAAAGTTTTTAACAAACTGGCAAAATTTAACTTTAGAAATATATTTTAAAATTAAAAAAGCGATGTCTTTGAAATTAAATGTAATCTTTAAGAATCAGTACAGTTAAGTGAGACACCGGAAAGTCTTTAAAGAACAAATAAAGCAACGTTTTCGAAGTTAAACCAAAACAATTAAGCTCAATCGGACTTATGTTTAGGGATGTGAAAGTCAGCATTAAGCCTCGTTCATCAAAGTGATCAAAAATCTGTCAAAATTCGTGAAATAACAGCGAACTTTTAAAATTGTAAAGAAATTAGTGCCAGAAAAAAAACGGAAAGTCTTTAACTAACGGGAAAAATTTAACGTTAGAAATATATTTTAAAATTAAAAAAACACTGTCTTTCAAACTAAATGATAGCTTAAAAAATTAATAGTTAAGTGAGAAAGTCTTTAAAGAACAAAAAATGCAACGTTTTCGAAGTTAAACCGAAACAATGATTTTTAATCTCAGTTGTCAATGAAGATAGATCAATTTGTTCAAAATGGAGTCTTCCAAATCAACAGCAAATTTTTTTGAAAGCGGTCAAAAATCTGTCAAAATCCGCGGAGTAAATAACCACGAACTTTTTTAATCTCAGTTGTCAATGAAGACAGATCCATTTGTTCAAAATGGAGGTTTTGCAAATTAACAGCAAATTTTTTTTGAAAGCGGTCAAAAATCTGGCGAAATCTGCGGAGTAAATAACCGCAAACTTTTAATATTGTAAAGAAATTAGTACTGGAAAAAAAACAGAAAGACTAACAAGCGGGGAAAATTTAACGTTAGAAATATATTTTAAAATTAAAAAAGCGCTGCCTTTGAAATTAAATGTTATCTTTAAAAATTAGTACAATTAAGTGAGACACCGGTAAGTCTTTAACAAACGGGGAAAATTTAATATTAGAAATATATTTTAAAATTTAAAAAGCGCTGTCTTTGAAATGAAATGTTATCTTTAAGAATTAGTACTGTTAAGTGAAACACCGGAAAGTCTATAAAGAACAAAAAAAGCAATATTTTCAAAGTTAAACCAAAACAATGAAGTTCAATTGGACTCTTATCTTTAGGGATGTGGAAGTCAGCGTTGAGCCTCGTTCATCAAAGTGATCAAAACTCTGTCAAAATTAGCAGAGTAAATAACCGCAAACTTTTAAAATTGTAAAGAAATTAGTACCAGAAAAAAAAGAAAGTCTTTAACTAACGGGGAAAATTTAACGTTAGAAATATGTTTTAAAATTATCAAAGCGCTGTCTTTGAAATTAAATGTTATCTTAAAGAATTAATACAGTTAAGTGAGACACCGGAAAGTCTTTAAAGAACAAAAAATGCAACGTTTTCGAGTTAAACCAAAACAATGATTTTTAATCTCAGTTGTCAATGAAGACAGATCAAATTGTTCAAAATGGAGTCTTTGCAAATTAACCGCAAATTTTTTTGAAAGCCATTAAAAATCAGTCAAAATCCACGGACTAAATGACCCCAAACTTTTAAAATTGTAAAGAAATTAGTACCGGAAAAAAAACCAGAAAGTCTTTAACAAGCGGGTAAATTTAACGTTAGAAATACATTTTAAAATTTAAGAAGCGCTGTCTTTGAAATTAAATGTTATCTTTAAGAATTAGTACAGTTAAGTGAGACATCGGAAAGTCTTTAAAGAACAAATAAAGCAACGTTTTCGAAGTTAAACCAAAACAATTAAGCTCAATCGGACTTATGTTTAGGGATGTGAAAGTCAGCATTAAGCCTCGTTCATCAAAGTGATCAAAAATCTGTCAAAATTCGTGGAGTAAATAACAGCGAACTTTTAAAATTATAAAGAAATTAGTACCAGAAAAAAAACAGAAAGTCTTTAACTAACGGGGAAAATTTAACGTTAGAAATATATTTTAAAATTGTCTGTCTTTCAAACTAAATGAAAGCTTAAAGAATTAATAGTTAAGTGAGAAAGTCTTTAAAGAACAAAAAATGCAATGTTTTCGAAGTTAAACCAAAACAATGATTTTTAATCTCAGTTGTCAATGAAGATAGATCAATTTGGCCAAAATTGAGTCTTTCCAAATCAACAGCGAATGTTTGGGAAAGCGTTCAAAAATCTGTCAAAATCCGCAGAGTAGATAAAGGTTGTAACTCCGCTTGCTCCCTTAACTTTTAACTTCTTGCTTACCACTCTTTCAATGTTACTTGTTATTACTTGATTTCAAGGCACGATCTAACCTTTTTAAAAGTGTTGATAACACTTTTGTATGCTTCAATCGTGTAAAGGATGGAGACTAGAGGAAAAAGAGTGTGGGGAAGGCGCAGCTTCCGACTCTGGTATTTTAGAAGCAATATCGAAAATGAACGGAGAAATGAAAACAAGATTCTGCAGTTTGGAAGAAATGATGAAAGGAATTTCGAGCATAATCAAGCTGATTATGTTACAAGATGAATCTCATGAACAGAAGGAACAAATTGATAATTTACGAACCTTGGGCCAGGAAAGAGATTTGAAGATTGAAAAACTGGAGCGGAGAATGAATGAAAATAGAACTCCAGCAACACAAGATTAAAAATATGGATCTGGAAAACAAAAGCCGTCGACTGAATTTGCGAATTGTTGGTTTGCCTGAAGGTCAAGAAGGGGATAATGTTATAAAATATGCCTCTAAAATGATGAAGGAGACTTTCAACACTGAGCACAATGAAAATCTTCCAATTTTGGATAACGCACACAGGATCGGGAAGAAATCTGGTCTCCAAGATAAACTGAGACATTTGATCGTTCGGTATCACTTTTTGCAGATGAAGGAGAATATCCTCCAAGCAGCAAAGAAGTTGGGCATGGTTCAATATGAAAGATGCAAATTTCGGTTTGTTCCTGATTACAGCCGTGAGCTTATGGGATTGAGAAAATATTTCCATAATGTAATGTCTGAGTTGTTTAAGAAACAGCTGCGCCCTGCCTTGCTCTATCCAGCTAGACTGCGTATACGACTCTTTCATGGTAACAATCGATTTTTTAACAATCTGCAAGAAGTTCCTGCTTTCTGGAGGCTTATGGGGCTGAAGCCGCGACGGGGAGTTACTGATAGCTGACTAAGTTACAATTGGAGTTTTATTGTTTCTATTTTGACAATATACTGTAAACGATTTAGAATTTTAATTGGATGTTATTTTTTAATTAATTTTTAGAATTTTAATATGATGGTATCAAACCATAACTTTTACCATCTCCAAGATACTGTTAATGTAATGTAATGGTATTATATATTAACTTTTAAGATCTTCTTAGTTAACGCTTTTACTTTTAAAATGTCCATCGAAGGATTTTCCCCCTGTCTTTAGACAAACAAAGTGAAGCAGTTCTTGTTTTTCATATTTTGACCTTGAGAATCAAGTACACAGGACAAGATGTTAAGAAGTCCCTTGTGCCAGTAGGTGGGGAGCATTTCACGACATTCGTTGATTGTTGAGAGTGGAAGGCGCACAACATCGGGGGTGGGGGGCGGGGGGGGGGGGGGGGGAAACGTATACGTATATCTTGGCCTGGGTAACCTTCAGGACAGTTGGGCACAGGACACATCATCAGTAGTGTACCCTTGCATCACTGGGTTTTTCGACCTTTTAACACTGTACAACCTCTACAAGGGCGGCCCGCTACAGGATGATCAGCCCTCAGCGCATGTCCCGTGTCAAACTGCCCCAAAGATTCATCATGACGTACTTGCGGCCCAGCATGGGTCTTTTTGCTTGAGCCAAATCCAACGGCTGCTTCTTTCAGCCGCGTCTGAGAGTGATCTTATGGTCTTCCGCAGAGCCTGACCGTGGATTCCAAGCTCCTTCAGCAGTCTGATGGTACATGATGCAACAAATCGTCTGCAGCCCACTTCAACTGGATAGACTTTGGTGAACCAGCCACGCTGCGTTGCCTTTGCTGCAAGCTCTGCGTAGCGCATCTTCTTATGCTCATAGGCCTCCTCAACAGAGTTCTCCCATGGAACTGTGAGCTCTGTGATGTAAGCAGTCTTCTGTGAAGGGGACCAGAACACCAAGTCTGGCCTGAGGTTGGTTGAAGCAATTTCAGGTGGAAAGATTAGTTGTCGGCCGATGTCCGCCAGCATCCTCCAGTCACGTGCCCTGCATAGGTTTCCTTCTTCTGATCTGGTGGAAGGATGTTTAGGTGTTTTCTGTCCTTCTCTGACAAAGGTTGTTGCCCTTGGAGGGGGGGGGCGTTGCTTGCTCTTGGAGGCAAGGAGTTGGATGCACACCGCCTGTTCTCAAGGGCTGTTGCCAGGCTTTCTAGTACCTGATTATGCCGCGATGTGTATCTCCCTTGCGTGAGGCTGGTCTTGCAGCCCACCACGATGTGTTTGAGGGTCGCTGGAGTTGGGCAGAGGGCACAGGTTGGATCCTCGCTGTACCACTGATGGAGGTTCTTTGGTGATGGAAGCACATCATATGTCACTCTGATGATGAAGCTGATCTTGCTTGATTCCATTTCCAATAGTTCTTTCCAGCTGTTCTTCCTCCGCTCCACACCTTCCCACTGCATCCAATGCCCCTGTTTGGCAAGAGAGACCGCCTTTGCACTTCTTGCGGCCTCCTCCTGTCGCCGCACCTCCTCAACCACCAATGTCCTCCGCTCTGATGTTGTGGCCTTTTGCCAAGTTGGTTTACTTGTCGTAAGGCCAAAGCCTCCTCTTCCCTGCTGCACTTGCCCCATGATGTCTTTGTGCCTCAGGGCTGATGAAGCTTGCTGTACTGCATCAGATGGTGTCCACTTCCGGCCAGTTACTAGGGGCGGCGCAACAGCACTGATGGTCTTGTCTCTAGAGTCCCTCACTGTCATCTGGAGTCTTACTTTAAAACACTTGTATTCCTCTGTTAGACTAGTGATAGGTAGTTCCAGGACCCCTTTGCCATAGAGGCCGATGTTAGTTAATCATCGTGGGACATCGAGCCATTTCTTCACGTATGAAGTTATGGTTCACTCCATCTTCTCCGCAGTTGTTATAAATGATATGAAGTAGCTCACGTTTTTCACAGTTAACATGCATTTTTTAACCATAACATTAATTTGTTTTGGCTAATGAGTGGTAGATATGCCTTCTTTTTATGTTGGGTGCTGTCATTAGGAGAGATGGGGGTAGGGGGGGGATTAGGTAGTGTACTGACTGTCTACTGGTCAGTTTTGGGCTTTGCATGGGTGGGGGGGGACTTTTGCTTTCAGTCTAGTTTTTTCTCTCTGGGCAGAATTTGAACTACAAAAATGTCTGAAATGTCATCACTTCTGGCTCCGCCTTAGATTCTTCTCCTTCCAGTATCATGAACTGTTATGCTTTAAGAAATTAACCCTTTACATTCCACATGATTTTTACAAACAGTATGGATAAAGTTAGTAACTTCTTTTCATGGAATGTGAATGGTCTGAACTATCCCATTAAGAGGAAAACATTTTTTTAACCACTTCGTAGACTAAACGCTCAGATTATCTTAGTTCAGGAAACTCGTGTAAGGGAAAATGACAATCAACAATTCTTTAAGTTTTGGAGAGGACAGCAGTTTCATTCAAATTCACAGGCAAAGGTGAAAGGAGTCTCTATTTTTATTGACTCCTCAATTTCGTTTGTTCATTATGAAACAATTTCTGATCCATATGGTAGATTTTTGATGATCACTGGTGTTCTCCATAACCAAAAAGTTGTTATGGTGAATGTTTATGCACCTAATATTGATCACCCTGAGTTTTTTAAACAGCTAATTGCATCCTTTCCTAATTTAAATGAACATCTTTTGATAATGGGTGGAAATTTTAACTGTTGTTTGAACCCCTCGATGGACCGACCTGCATCTGGTCATGTGCTTCCAAATAAATCAGATAGTTTTATCAATTATTTTTTACTTCACTCTGGAATGTTGGAAGTCTGGAGATTCCAACACCCAAATGACAAAGAATTTTCTTTTTTCTCTCATGTATATCATAGTTACTCTAGGATTGACTACTTTATAATAGATTCTCGGCTAGTTTCATCGGTCACAGCGTGTGAGTATGATGCAATTGCTATTTCTGATCATGCACCATTGAAACTATCAATTAAACTATCTGATTCCAAGTTTAGAGCTAAACAATGGCGATTTAATACTACTCTGCTTCAAGATCTAAATTTTGTTAATTTTATTAAAGATCAGATTACCTTCTTCTTCTTAACAAACTCTACTGAAGAAATATCCAATGGTGTAGTCAGGGCCAGATTTAGATGAAGAGAGGCCCTAAGCTATTTCACTTGTGAGGCCCCCCTCCCCCCTCCCACTCCCCCACCCCACGGCTAGAGGACCATGACTACCCGACAGTGACAGTGTGACACTTTTAGATCCTACTGTATGTTGTCATTAAACAATTGGTTTTAAAATACATATTGGATTCACCGTGGAGCAGGCGATACTTTACCTGGATCGCCGTTTGAAGCTCTGGAGTGTTGGGCCTGCTGCTTCAACATTGTGGAGCTGTGGTGTGCGGAGCTCCCAGCCTCAGGCCGCGCTAATTTCAACATCGCGGAGCCCTGGGATCCCTTTGCCAAGGGCCGCCAGAGTGAATCTCCACCCAGCATGTGGACTTCGGGAGCAGCGGTCTCGTGTAGGAAGTGGCCGATTCGGAGGTCCAAGCTGCTGAGAATGTTCTCCTCTTCCGATGTCGGATGGTGACCCCCATATTTAATTGTACCAATGGCCATGAGGGGGGTCCAAGAGGAGGGGGTCCGTTGGCGATGGGAAAAGGGATCATCAATGGGGGCGAGGACTCCTTCCCATGGAAGAATGGTGTGGGGTGGAGACAACGGAAGAAGAGCTCCAAATCGCAGCGGGCGCAGAACACATTGAGGTGGGGATGGAGGGGGACAAGGGTGAGGCCAGGGCCGGCCTTAAGCCGATTGGACCGATTGCTCCCAATTGGGCCCCACACCAGAGTAATCTACTCTCTGCTCGGGTAGATGTACCCCAGGTGGAGGGGGGAGAGAGGGGCGGAGAGAGAGTAGAGGGGTGGAGGGAGAAGAAAGGGGTAGACAGGGAGGGGGGTGTGAGGGGGAATGGAGAAGGGGAAGAGGGGGAGGTGGGTCGTTCCCTCACGGTCCCGGGGCAGTGCCCCCGCCCCTCCCGTCGCCGTGCTTCATGCACACAGCCCCGGCTCCACCCCTCTCTCTCCTCGGGGAGACGCAGTGAACAATACACGGAGGGCTGGGGGTTGGAGCAACGTTTACAAACCTCGGCCTCGGCTCACACCTGTCCGCCCGGATCCGCCCCTGCTGCCAGCCCTCTCCCTCCCTTCTCTCCTTCCCTTCTTCCCTCCCTTCTCTCCTTCTGTCCCTCCTTCCTCTCTCTTTTCCCTTCTATCATTCGCTCCATCCCTTCTTTCTCTCCTTCCCTCCCTCCTTTCTCAACTACCCTCCCTCCCTCCCTTCTGTCCTACCTCCCTTCTCTCCCTCCCTCCCTCCCTCCCTCCCTTCTCTCCCACTCTCCCTCCCTTCACTCCTTCCCTCCCACACACACATCACGCACAGACAACTAACACACAGTTAGGATGGGGGAGAAGCCCAAAGGGTAGGATGGGGCTGAAGCCCAAAATTTAATGCCTGGACTGGTTTTTCAACAATGGGTATTGGTTTTCCAGGATCTATTTAATTAAATAACTTTTTTTTTCCATTTCACAGTCACTAAAACAAGTGATATTGTAACCATGTACTTTTCAGAGGTGATCTACACATTTTGTTGGTTACTTGTAGGCTTACATGTAAGTAATTTTATATTGAAATGTAGCTTAGATCTCTATGGTCCATTAACTCCCAGGCACTTTTTAAGCGCACATTTTAATTACTTTCCATTCTACCATAGAGAGATAAAGTCTATAATAGACTTTAATTATAATTTCTATGAATCTACAAACCTTGGCTGAGAACCTGGGGCTCACCAAAATTGTTCCCAATTGGGCTCCGCACCTCCTAAGGCCGGCCCTGGGTGAGGCCTCTGCTGAGAGAGGGAGGTCAGAGGGGATGGTGAACACATGGCCAAGGCGATGTCTGGTGAGGGGGTAGGGGGGTATGAGGACTGTAGTGTGGGTGGGGAAGAACTGGGGTCACATGGTTTGAGGGGAATGGGGAAGACCCAATGGAACAGCCACTGAGATTACCAGGGTTGGCTGACTACCACTAGGACCGAGCGCAGTCAAACCCGGGGGAGTGGGAGTCTGCAGCGTGGAAGCTTCAGGCCCGGTGCTGTCCAGGCTGCAGGTAAGGCGACGGCGATGGCTGCGGGCTGCTGGAGGGCGGTGGGATGGCCAGGGTCAGCGGGCAAAGAGTAGGAGGTCCCGGTGGGCGGATGATCGGTGGGGCAGCGAGGTTCGACGGGCCCGGTGAGGCAGTGAGGTGAGTAGGCCCCCCCTAGATCTCGAGGCCCTAAGCTTAAGCTTGTCTAGCTTATACGTATATCCGGCCCTGGGTGTAGTCTGGGATGCTTTTAAGCCATATATTCATGGAAAATTATTTCATACTCCGCGGGATTAAAAAATAAACTCAAAAAGAAATGCATATATTGGCTGATGAGATTAAAGAAATTGATTAAAAATATTCAAAAGCTCCTAGTCTAGAGTTCTATAAGAATAGAGTTGAACTTCAATTGAGACATGATTTGTCATTAGTATCACCGATTAAGAATCAGCTACTAAAAACCAAAAGTCAAATTTATATACATGGAGATAAATCTGGCAAATTACTTGCCAATCAGTGGAAAGTTGTGTCAGCCAAACGTCAGATTATTAAAGTGACTAAACGGGATGGTACATTGACAGTAGACCATGATGAAATTAATAAATCCTTTCAGGAATTTTATACCTCCCTATACTAATCAGAATTTCCTACTGATTCCAATATAATACATGTTTTTTTAAAGAAACTGAACTTGTCAAATTTACCACATAATGATTCTATGTTGTTAGATGAACCCATCACGGAGGAAGAAATACAGAAAGCAATCCTTTTGATTAATTCTGGTAAAGCTCCTGGTTTAGATGGGTTTACAATGGAATTTTTATAGTATTCCTCAAGTGTACTGTCTCCCTGGCTATGCAAGGTTTTTATAGAAGCCTTTTTAATTAATAGATTACCACAATCCTTTTATGAAGCATTTCTTTAATTCTTAAAAAAGATAAAGACCCTACTGAAGTGACATCATATAGACCTATATCACTGTTAAATGTAGATTCCAAAATTATTTCCCAAATATTAGCTATGAGATTGGAAAATATTTTACTGCAAATTATTACTAAAGATCAGACAGGTCTTATTAAAAATTGTTACTCATACTTTAACATTAGGTGATTAATGAATATCGTATATACAGCGTCAAACAAAACTTCAGAATGTGTCATTTCACTTGATGCTGAGAAGGCATTTGATAGAGTAGCATGGGAATACTTATTCAATACACTTGAAAAATTTAAGATTGGTCCAAAATTTATCTCTTGGATCAAGCTGATATATCATATACCTCAGGCTTCTGCACTTACCAATAATCAGAGATCCCCTTTTTTCAGGCTCTTTCAACGTACTAGACAGGACTGTCCTTTAAGTCCTTTACTTTGATATCGCTTTGGAACCTTTGGCCACCTCTATTAGGGAATCCCCTAATATTTTTGGTATTGTCCATGGGAATAAGACACATAAGCTATCTCTCTATGCAGATGTTTGTTATTATTAATCTCTAACCCCGAGAAATCTATTCCTGCAATAGTAGCACTACTTAATCAATTTAGTCGTTTTTCTGGTTATAAACGAAATCTTAGTAAGAGTGAGCTTTTTCCATTAAACAACCTAATTTCGAATTATAGACAGTTTCCATTTAGATTGACTACCGAATGTTTTACTTATTTAGGCATTAAGATTACCAAGAAACACAAGGATCTATTTAAAGCCAATTTTACGCCTCTAATTGACCATATCAAACAACAGTTTACTAAATAGTCACCAATGTCTTTATCTTTAATCGGCTGAATCAATGCTATTAAAATGTTTATCCTCCCTAAAGTTTTGTATTTATTTCAGACTATACCAATTTTTATTGCTAAATATTTCTTTGATATTATTCTCCAAAATGTCTTCATATATATGGCAGAATAAAAATCCCAGACTAAGTAAAAAATACTTACAGATATCAATAAAAAACAGTGGTTTGGCACTGCCGAACCTTAGATTTTACTATTGGGCAGTTAATGCTCGCTATCTAATGTTTTGGACAAAAGATTTAGAAGATTCCCAATGCCCAGGATGGATCAATCTTGAACGTGATTCTATCCAAGGGCTATCATTGACTTCTATTCTAGGGGCCTCGTTACCTTTTACAATTAGTACAGTTAAGTGAGACACCGGAAAGTCATTAAAGAACAAAATATGCAACATATTTTAAGTTAAACCAAAATAATGAAGTTCAATCGGACTCTTATCTTTAGATTGTGGAAGTCAGCATTAGGCCTCGTTCATCAAAGTGATCAAAAATCTGTCAAAATTCATGCAGCAAATAACCGCGAACATTTAAAATTGTAAAGAAATTAGTACTGGAAAATAACGGAAAGTCTTTAACAAATGGGGGAAATTTAATGTTAGAAATATATATTTTAAAATCAGTGATATAATGACCATTTAGAAAGTTCTGGAAAAGCAAGACCGGAAGGTCGTGAGACGGGCCTGTGACCTTGGAAGACCTCGGAACGCCTTGGAAGCGTTCAGAAGTGATCTGAAGCCCTCGGAAGCACTCGGAACCTTTGGAAGGGTTCTGAAGCCCTCAGAAGCGCTCGGGAGCAGCAGTACATAGCCCACTTGCTCGTTCTTTCTGTGTCTTTTGTGGAATGAGGGGGGAGGGGGTGGGGGGAAGGGAAGGAGGGGGGTGATGTCACTCGCTGAGCATGGAACATAGGGCAGCAGGCCGTGAGGAGCAGAGCCATTGTGCCGTCATCAGCGTGACCATCATGTCTATTTTCCAAGATTTGAATTATTTGAATATTTTCATAAATAATTTGAGAAATAATGCATGACATTTTCAGATAAGGTGATTTTTGATGTCATGGCGTAGATCTCTATCGGAATATGTGAACATTTCATCGTTAGCTCGTCGTGTTTTCGAAGAGATGTGAAATGCAGACGAACATCACACACAGCCAAGATCAGACTTTTAATAGTTACTATACCAAGTGGGAAGCGTTGCCTCCCATCCCCTCAATGCGTGGTTGCGAAGGGCGGGTAGGGCGGCCTTCGGCGTCACACACAAACTAACCACCCCACACACACACACACACACACACACACACACACACACACACTAACCCCCACATTGATATGATATTAATATTATTCATTCTCTCCTTTTACCCTATTCCCCACCATATCCACTCACGCATAACCCTCAACTGCACAGGCGCAGCTAGAGAGGGGGGTAGAGAGGCAGGGGGATTGGGGTAGAGAGGGAAAGAAAGGGTGATAGTGATTGAGGGGTGGTGGGGGTGGCGCAGCATCACAGGGAGGGCTGGTTCCTGAATGCAGCACTCCACCAGAGAGGCGGGGGGCAGAGAGAGAGGGGGCAGAGAGGGAGGGGGAAAAGAGGAGAAGGGGCAGAGAGGGAGGGGGCAGAGGGAGCGGGCAGGGGGGGGCAGAGAGGAAGGGGAGTCAGAAATGGGAGGGGGGCAGAAAGGAAGGGGGGCAGATAGGGAGGGGGGGTCAGAAAGGGAGGGTAGGCAGAAAGGGAGGGGGCAGAGAGGGAGGGGGTAGTGAGGAAGGGGGTAGAGAGGGAGTGCGCGGGAGAGGGCGTATAAGGAGGGGGAGGGTTTAATGACTGTTGAGAAAGTTCTGGAAAAGCAACTCAGGAAGTTTGGGAGTGCTCGTGAGAGATCGTGATATCGGAAGGGCTCGTGAGTCCTTGAAAGCCCTCTGAAGGATTTTGGAAGTGATCGGGAGCTGCAGTACAGAGCCCACTTGCTCGTTCGTTCTGCGTCTTTTGAAGAACGGGGGGGGGGAGGGAGTGAGGAGGGAGGGAGAGGGAGGGGAGGCGGTGTCGTTGCTTGCTGTGCGTGGAAGATAGCACAGCATGCCACGAGGAGAAAGTGCTACAAAAGCAAGCCGGGAAGCTCATGAGCCTCGGAAGACCTCGGAAGCCCTCGGATGCGCTTGGAAGTGCTCGGGAGCTGCAGTACAGAGCCCACTTGTTCGTTCTTTCTGCGTCTTTGAAGAACGGGGGTAGGGGGTGAGGGGGGATGGAGGGAGAGGTGGTTGACTGCTTCGTGTGGAACATAGGGTAGGAGGCCGCATGGAGCAGAGCCATTGTGAGATCATCAGTGAGACCATCTCGTTTATTTTCCAAGTTATTTGAATTTTTTTAATATTTTCATGAATAACTCAATAAATAATGCATCAAATTGAGATGAAGGAAATGTTCGAAATTTTCACAAAAGTATTTAAAATAAAATTGAACCCCAACGCAGAACTGATTATCTTTGGAACAATGGAGGTCGGCTCTGAGCTGACTTTGTTCCAAAAGAGTTTCCTTAATTATGGCTTAAAAACGGCAAAACAACATTTATTAAAATTCTGGAAAAATGCACCACACCAACGCTTAAAATGTGGATTTCAAACATGTCTGAAATGTTACACCTAGAAGATATGAGATTCGTTCTAGCAGGCAAATCTGACCAATTCTCAAAGATTTGGTCTCCCTTTATCGATTTATTACAAGCATATAGTGCAACATAACCCTGGAAATTAACTGTTTCAGAACCGGGTGAGGGGTGTGCAACGATAAGAAGCAGGTACATCCCTTTTATTTTATTTTTATTTTTGATTTTGCTTTTTTCTCTCTTCTTCTCTCTCTTTTTCTTGTACTTTTTCATGAACTATCACTTTCATCAATTTACCTAACTTTCTTTTTCTCTCTTTTTGCTTCTACTACTTCTTTATTATTAAATTGATAAATAAGAAGTTGTACAAGAAATGTATTATATTATTCTTGGTTTACACTACTGTGTATGAGTTCTAATAAAAATATTAAAAAATATAAAATAAAAATTTCAAATGAGGCAATTTTTGACATCATGGCATAAATCTTTATTGGAACATGTAAACATTTCACTGTTAGTGTGTCGTGTTTTCGAGGAAATGTGAAACGCAGACGAACATCACACACACACACACTCACACACACATACACTCACACACCCACACACACCCACATCCAAGATCAGACTTTTAATAGTTACTAGACCAAGTTGGACCCGTTGGGTTCCGTCCCCTCAACACGCGGTTGAGGGTGGTGGGGGTGGCAGCCTTCGGCATCACATACTAACCACCCCCCCACACACACCCTAACCACCCCCACACACACACACTAACCACCCCCCCACTTCATATTATATAAATCTTATTCATTTGCTCCTTTTACCCCACTCATTTATCCTATCCACGCACGCATAGCCCCAACACACAGACGCGTCTAGAGAAGGAGAGGGTAGAGCGAGAGGGACACAGAGGGACACAGAGGCACAGAGAAGAACACAGAGAGGGATACAGAGGAGGATACAGAGGCAGAGAGAGACACACAGAGGCACAGAGAGTGACACAGGCACAGAAAGGAACACAGAAGCACACAGCGGGACACAGAGGCACACAGTTGGACACAGAGGCACACAGTGGGACACAGAGGCAGGGAGAGAGACACAGAGAGGGGGGAGAGGGAAGGGAGAGTGAGGGGGGAGAGCGAGGGGGGAGAGCGAGAGGGGGGGAGGGAGGGGGAAGCGGGGAGAGAGGGAGAAGGCAGACAAATTCGGTGAGCGGGCGGCACGGACACTGAGCGGGCGGGTTCGACTGTGAGCAGTGCCGACTGCAAGTGGGCGGCGAGCCTTGGGAGTGCTCGGTACCTTGGGGGACATCAGAAGACCTCGGAAGACCTCAGAAGCCCACGGAAGCCCAACCAAATGACTGCATGTTCAGCAGCTTCAAGCCGGAGCCTGGGGGGAAGGGGCAGGGCAGGCAGGATGGGAGGGGCGGACGGCCGGCTGAGTGCGAGTGGACAACGAGCCGATCGTGGCTTCCACGAGGGGAAACCCACCCACCCATGTTACAGACGATCAGGCAGGGGAGGCGGAGAGGAGCTCGTCCCCATGAAAGCCAGGTGTAATCGGAATCACCAGCAAGGAAAAGGCATCACGATTCCCTGAGTCCCTGTGATTGATGGAGGAATCGCAGGTCTCCATAGACAGCCTCTCCCACAGTGAGTAATGGCCACCACAGTCTCCTTCCCATCGCGCTGACCCGCACCTTCACCCGCGCTGCGATAACAACTGCCGCCACCATGATCTAGAACGTGATCTGAATCTGGAGAACGTCAAGGAGCCCCGCGGAGCGCGCAGCAAGACCTGAGCAGCAGTTTAAAGACGCTAAGTAACAAATTTTAAAAAGTGAAAGTTAAGAAGACAAGAAGTACGGAAGACAGAACAGGGGTGACGTCACTCGCAGTGCAAGCAGAGGCAGGCAGGCCGATCTATTGTGACAGTGCGAGCAGAGGCAGGCAAGCAGAGCCATTGTGACATCATCAGGGAGATCATCTTGTTTATTTACCAAGTTATATATAATTTTTGAACATTTTCATAAATAACTCGGGATATAATCCATCAAATTTTCAGATGAGGCAATTTTTGACATCATGACATAAATCTCTATCGGAATATGTAAACATTTCACCATTAGCGCATCATGTTTTCGAGGAGATGTGAAACGCAGACGAACATCACACACACAAATAAATACAAACAAATCCAAGATCAGAGTTTTAATAGTTATAACATAGATAAGATAAGATAAGATAAGATAATTATATATCTTATATATATATATATATATATATATATATATATATATATATATATATATATATATATGACGTATATATAATTAAGTCATATTCACATCACACACACACACACACACACACACACATCACACACACACACACACACACACACACACACACACACACACACACACATATATGATATAATAATATATTGTTAAATAGACAGCAACATGGAATTAGGCACCCAATGGAGTAATATTAGCATTGAACACTAGATGCCGCTTACTTTTTCGCTCTCATTTTCTAATTAGCTTAATTAATTAATATGCAACTTTTGGCACTGACGAGTTATGACTTCCTTCTCAATTATATTTTATCTAAATCTGCAAAATTTCAATTCCCAGACATGGGTCACAAAATTCTAGACACATTTTCGATGCTCGGCCCACAGCCTAAATCCCAGAAAGTCCAGATCCTATAGAAGGCAAAGTGACAGATTCATCTGTCTGAATCTTGTCGGCAAGTCAGTTCAGCTCAGTTTAGTTTATTGTCATGTGTAAATGTTAAACTGAGTTCTTTTGTCAATCTAAAGTCAACTTGACTCAAACACTTGTAGCTGTTGAAATCGATTCTTTATTCAGCTGAGACTGTAGCGGCAGATTTTTCATATCTTTCGGGTAATTAGCACCCTAGCCGCTAATTGGATGAGAATGGATAAGGGGAATATCTTCGATATGCATGCAAGCTGCCTCAGAGACCTTCAGAGCTTCTCCATTGATAAAGCTTCAACACACAGTCTTTTGATGAATATTTGTTTTATTGTCATTAGAAAACAGTAAGATACATCCAAGGTTTTTCCGACTTGTTACGGCAATCTTCTTCGAACTCCAGCTTATTACTTTAGGTATTAGAAAGCTCCTCGTGTCTCCGTAACAATGACATGGTCGAAGGATTGACCTTCTCCATCATCTCTCCCAACTAATCTAAAAACTAAACTTCTGCGCAAGCAGTTAAGTTGCAAACACGCCCAAAAACATCCATATTGTAACGGGCAGTCTAAAATTTAAAAGTAAAAAGCCATCCACAATGCACGCAAAACAGGCCATATGGCCACTACATACCGGCCCCTAATTGTTCCGAAAACATAATGAGGCAATTACTAATAAACATCAAAAAAGTGGCCATAAAGGCTTAACATATATCAAAAGCGAAAGGTTAGGGAATAAAACCCTGTAGCTCCTCAGAAATCAAACCCCGGTGTCCGTGTGACAGGCGGGGATACTAACCACTATTAACCACTATACTAACGAGGAAAAAAATAGCATGCACTATAAATCTGCAATCACAATTCTTTATCGATTCCTCCATCTTCACTTTCGCCTTCTCGAAGCAAGCACAACTTGGTTATTGGTCTTATTAAAGCATTATTTTTTGTTTTCAGTCGCACCATACGCACCAAACCCCGAACGTCAGGCATGATTTCTAGTATTCTTCCCATCAACCAAGAACCTCGAGTAGCTGTAGAGTCAGCTACCAACACTATGTCACCTGGAGCAAAGTTCCTTTTAATCCTTCGCCATCGTTCTTGGATTAAAGGCAAATACTCTTGTATCCATCCCCTCCAAAAAAGATTTGCCATATATTGTACTTGTTTCCATCTACGTTTCATATACAAATCCTCTTTTACAAAAAGCCTAGGTGGTAGTGTTGGATTGGTTTTCAGCAGAAGAATATGATTTGGTGTAAGTACCTCCAGGTCATTTGCGTCATCAGAACTTTTCGTAATAGGTCGATCGTTTAAAATCGCCTCAATTTCACAAAACAAAGTTTGTAACCCTTCATCATCCAAAATTTGTTGTCTAAGAACGGAGCGCAGCACATTTCGTATTATACGAATTAATCGTTCCCAAATACCGCCATGATGGGAACCCATCGGAGGATTAAAGCTCCATTTTATGCATAGTATTTTGGATTCTATCCTGATTTAAGTCTTTGATTGCCTTTTTAGTTCCCTATCCGCTCCAAAGAAATTTGAACCATTATCCGATCTTAACGAAATAATTTGACCCCGTCGACAAATAAATCTCCTTAATGCTTGAATACATGGGTCCGTGTCAAGTGTGGATGCAATTTCAAGATGTACTGCTCTACTTGCCATACAAGTGAAGATCACACCATATCTTTTCACAAGGCTACGTCCTCTCTTAACCTCCATAGGACCAAAATAATCCACCCCCACATCTGTGAATGGAGGTTTGTCTGGAGTGATCCTCTCCAAAGGCAAGTCTGCCATCTTCTGGATACCAAGTTTTCCACTCTCTCGCTTGCATATGATACAATATTTTATTATCTTTCTTGCTGCCGAATTAGCCTTGGTGACCCAATATTTTTTACGAAGTTGGGATAGCATATAATTTCTTCCTCCCTGTCTAATTTGTTCGTGAATATGCCATAATAATAATATCATTATGTAAAAGTCCTTAGCGAGAATGATAGGACGTTTCATTATTTCGGGCATTGCCAATCTCTTTAGGTGTCCACCCATCCGCAGAAGATCTCCTTCCCAGATTGGGTTGAGCTTGTACAATTGACTATTTCTTTTTACCCCCTGTCCTCCAGCTTCCAATGTTAATATTCCTTCTCCATATTTCTGTTTTTGACAGAAAGATATAATCGCATTTTCTGCCTTCAAGATCATCAAGACCATAGGCTCTGTTGGCTATATGAAGCTTCAAAATCTTGCATGTGGCCTTTTATCTCCCTTTCCCGTTCATCAGGATTCTCCTCCAGGATACTTTCTGTTATTTGTCTCCTTTTCCGAATCGTCAGCAACAATCTTGTTTTTATTTTAAGAACCCAGGCTACCGATGTTCTCAATTTATTCCAAGATGAAAAGTGGGTAATTAAATTGTTCACGGTGTCATATGCGTTTTTAGCAATCACATTCACCAAAATGTTTTGTTTGATTTCCGGATCATTTGTAGAGATTTCAAATCGAGTTCAGGCTTTGGCCATTCTCTGTTGGGTTCACAAATAAACTTTGGCCCATTGATCCATCTCTTGTTATTAAGAAAGCAATTTGCAGTTAGTCCTCTAGATGCTTCGTCCGCAGAATTTTCCTTTGTATTAACATATCTCCATTGAGAAATATTAGTAGCTTCCTGTACAAAGGAGACTCTATTTGCAACAAATGTCATAAAACATTTGTTTTCATTGTTAATGTATTTCAGAACCGTAGTGCTATCAGTCCAGAAGATAGATTCTTCCAGTTGGAATTGTAGTTCCGTTTGCAGCATTATGTCAATTTTAACAGCTAAGACTGCTGCTGTAAGTTCCATTCTGGGAATCGTCATTTGCTTCAGTGGTGCTACTCTGGCTTTTCCCATTAAGAATGCAACATGCACTCTTTTGTTTACATTTTGCAGTCTTAAGTATGAAACAGTCCCATAACCACTTTCACTGGCATCCGAAAAATGATGCAGTTGTGCATTTCTGATCTTACCAAAGTTTTTAGGTTTTATGCACCGATCTACCTTAAACTTTGACATTTTATGGAGGTCAGTTAATCATTCTGTCCTTGTGCGAGGATGTTTGACTTATACTCTCATCCCACCCAAGTTTTTCCCTACACAGATTTTGTAAAATTAACTTGGCTAGCAGTGTAAATGGTGCAAGAGATCCCAACGGGTCGTACACTGAGCCATTCACAGATAAGATACCCCTTCTTGTGCATGGCCATTCCTGAATCGACAACTTAAACTTAAACACATCCGTTTCCATGCACCAGTGCAGTCCCAGTGTCCTTTCCATTGGCAAGTTGTCTTTATCTAAATACAACTCCTTGGTTTCTTCCGCTCTGTCATCTGGTGGAATGCTTTCCAAAACAGCACAATTGTTGCTGATCCACTTGGTTAGTACAAATCCTCCCTTATTGCAGAGAGAGGTCAGGTGTTTCACCATTTGAATTGCCTCTAACTCAGTAGATGTGGATTTTAGGCAATCGTCCACGTAAAAATTATTTATCAAAGTGGAAATTACCTACTCTTGGAAATAATCTTTATTATCCTCTGCGGTTTTCCTTAAAGCGAAATTCGCACAACTTGGAGATGACGCTGCTCCGAAGAGATGTACTTTCATTCAGTAATTAACAAGATCTTGCTGCACATCCCCTTCAGGCCACCATAAGAATCGCAGATAATCAATATGTTTACTAGCGACTTTCACTTGATGAAACATTGATTTGATATCAGCCATCAAAGCAATTGGTTCTTGCCTAAATCTGATGAGAAATCCAATGAGTGAGTTGGCAAGGTCTGGACCTTGTAGTAGTTCACTGTTAAGCGATGTCCCTTTAAAAACTGCAGCGCAGTCAAAGACAACCCTCAATGTCCCTTTCTTCGAGTGATGCACCCCATGGTGCGGAATGTACCAGAGCTCTCCATCATCTCGATATAATTGATTCGTTGGTATCTTTTCGGCATAATCATTATTAATCATATTCTGAAAGAAGGATGTATATTCCTCTTGAAATTTTGTGTTCTTAACAAACTTACGGTTCAAATTCTGAATATGCTGTTCAGCCATATGACGTTTATTCAGTAAATTAACACTTTCTTGCTTGAAAGGTAAGTCAAAACAATGTCAATTTTTCATCTTAACTGAATGGTTCATAATATCTAAGAATTTTAATTCTTCTCGAGACATTTCTTCAGATTCTTGGCTGGTATTTTCATTGAAGTCATGATTATATTGCTTCATTAACAGCTTTTCCAATTTACCTGTAGATATTTGGGTAACAGCAACAGGATGGCAATTCATTTTGCTGGTGCTTCTCTTATTCTTACACAAGGAGCCATAGATAACCCATCCTAGTAGGGTCTTCACAGCATACGGTCCATCCCCTTGGCTCCTAATAATCTGTACAGGTTCTAATGCTCTCAGAGCAGTCGTTCCAATAAGTAAGTCAATATCAGAATATATCTTTGATATTTTGACCTCCTTCAGATGTCTTGCTGTAAGTCTTCACATCTGGGTACATTTTGACGACCAACAGGCATTGTTTCATGTGTAAAAACTTCTGAAATTGGAATAAAATTATCTTCATTCAAACTGGCTAACTCCATATTTGTAATACAATAACTAGGGTACTCTTTCTCTTTTATTCATGGTACACATTTGAATTTTAACTTTCTCCCCAGTAATGTCCAGCCTTCTCATCAAATTCTCTGTACAAAAAGTAGCTGAACATCCGTGATCCAGAAATGCATGTGTTTGCAACACTACATTAGTTTCCCTATTTCTCACTTGTACTGGTAAAATAGAGAAAATGCATGCCTCCTCCCCGGCCCCAATATGAACAGTTACTTGAGGCGAGGTGATAGCATTAATAGCCGTTGACTCCTTCCGCTCAGGAAGATCTGGCTCTTTCTTTACAGTATGAAGCACATCAGGATGATTCTGCTTACATTTGTCACAAATTATTGTGCACTTACAGTATTTTACCATGTGCCCCTTCTTTAAACATCCATAGCAGATTCCACTCCCTTTTAAAAAGTCCATCCTTTCTTCATATTTCTTGTCTTTAAATTTACGACACCATCTTATGGTGTGACCTACTTCATCACAAAATGGACAAAATCCTTTCTTAATAGTCGGTGCATCCCCTATGGCATCACCCAACGCCTTCTTAGGTACTATAGTGATAGCAAAATTGCTTTTCTTAGGCCCTGTCTTTTGTTTAGTTTTGGCATAGGTAGAACCTTTATAAGTTACAAGTGTTTTGGCTACTTCAATAATCCCATTGGATGAGTCTGACATGTACCGTACTTCTCTTTCTAAAATTCCACCAGGTCTGATAGCCTGGCTACTTGTTTGCTCTTATCTCGTATTTCACCTGCCCTATCTCTCCACTTTTCTCTCATTCTTCTGGGCAACTTGTTAATAATGATTCTCATATTACTTGCAAGATTCATTTCCTCCATGTAGCCAAGATTTTTCATTGAGCTGCAATATCTTCTCAGAAATATTGCATAATCACTCAATTTTTCCACGTCTTCTGGCTTAATTCCTCTGTTCATCACCAAACCTTTCCTTTAGTAATCTTCTCGCCTTTCTATAGCCCTGGTTGCCTGGCTCCATCTGACAACTTTCTACAAGCACCTTCACACTTCCTTTTGTGTACTTCACCAGAAATCGTAAGCGCTCTTTTTCATCCTTAACTTTCATCTCTAATACCTCCTCTAGTGCCCTTACGAAAGTTTCATACTCCAAAGGATCTCCACCATATGTAGGAATTTCTACTGGTGGTAGAATGAGAGAGGTATTTCGTCTTGCTATAATCTCGTTGAATTCTGATTGCCTATTCAACAGTGCCAATAAACCAACCTGATTCCCTTTTCCTTTGTCCACCTGTTCAGAAACAGGTCTTGGCTCAAGCAGACTTGTTCGAGTCCGTGCCCTAAGCCTTGGAAAAGCATGATCCATTGGTCCATCTCGAGTTTCGATCTAGCACCCATTTGCTGAGATGAAACAGTAGGTAGTTTCGATCTAGCACCCATTTGCTGAGATGAAAGTTCACTCAATCTATTTAGGTTTTCAAATCCAAGGTATCCGGTGGACCTTGACCGTGGAATCGATCCAACTACCAATTCACTCTGAGCAGTTTTCTCCCTCTGTTTAGAGCTCATCGTCCTCGACGATCTAGAGCTGCATCTTGACCCCTCTCCATCGAGTATGTTCTTCCTGCTTTGGCCACCACCATCTTTGTGTCTAATTCCAATTGTTCCTTACATCGCATCATCTGTTCCTCTTCTCCCATTATCTCCCGCATTATCTTTCGCTTCATCTCTTCTTGCTGTCGCACCATCTCTCGCTTTCTCTCTTCTTGCTGTTGCGCCATCTCTCTCTCTCTCTCTCTCTCTCTCTCTCTCTCTCTCTCTCTCTCCCCCGCCCCCTCCTCCTCCCCCCTTATTCTTCTTGTGTGCACACTCTCATCTTAATACTCATCATCTAAATTTATCAAATTACTACTATATTCACAACCACTTATTCCATACACAGTATTAATATTCTTATGCTTTATTCTTACAACAATATAATAATGACGTTAATGTTTTACTAGTTCTTATTCAGCAACCGTGACATCACTGGATCTGAATTCAATTGTTTTTAACTACTTCGCACCATTCCAAATGATCAATATTAATTTAGCATTTTCAGTGTTTAGCCGACCCCGTTTCCAAATCTTTAACTCCCTCCTGCCATTCCAAATGATCAGGATGAATTTAGCATTGTCGGTGTTTAATTGACAGGATCCAGTTCAACCGTCAGTTACCAGTCTCCAGTTACCATTCCCAATGACCGAGTCTCGCCATTCCCAATGGACGAGTCTGTTTAAAAGTCTATCTTACCACTCAACAAGGTTTGTTAGATTGACTTGATTCTGTCGAGATCCCACACAACACAATAACGAAAGGTCTACTACCAACAGAAAAATGGAAGAGAGGAAAACAGAGTGATGATTACTCACTCTACTTTGCCAATTCCTCTGGTCCTATCTGTAGGTAGTTCGACTCTTAACTTTGTTATCTGGTTGGCTGAGAATCGAAGAATCCCACTCCTAACACCAAATGTTAAACTGAGTTCTTTTGTCAATCTAAAGACAACTTGACTCAAACACTTGTAGCTGTTCAAACCGATTCTTCATTCAGCTGAGACTAGTTTCTGAACCTTCCAACACAGAGCTGATGCTCTGGGGCGTGTCCAGAGAAGAGTAACTTTGATATAACTCATGGCATTTATATAGGTATTAGACATTTCAGATACAGAGGGTATGACAAGCTAGTAACCAATCATCTGAGTCCTTCTGGTGATTTACAACATCAGTCACATGATCCCCCTTCCCTGGCCTCATCTTACAACCTTAGTTTGCCTGTGGTATAACTTTGCTTAGAATTATTTTATTTCAACACAGCAAAACCCCAGTAAGCTCAATTATCAAAGACCACTCCTCAAAATATAAAGATACAATATGTAATACAATGATCACACAAGTCATACACACTTTCCATACCAAGAAGAAAGATATTTCTATAAATCTAAACAAAGTCTAATGTTTACATTCCTACTGAGACAGTACATTTCATAAATTGTTTCACTACAATTTTATACGGTTTAATGTACCTATGTATTTGAAACATTAATTATACGAGTTTTCCCAAATACAGTTTCTAAGTTCAAAACCCACACACATCTCCCAACCAAACATACATGGGTCGTAAATATGTCAACTTCATTAATAAGTGTTTGGTGCAAGGATACAATTTCATTTTAATTTGCAGCCCCTTTCCTGGAAGCCAGATTTCCAATCTCACTACAAGGTCTTTTACAAATATTACAGAACAAAGCGTAAATTCACAACTCAGAACATTACATCAGAATTACATCTGCTTCTTCGACTTTCTATAAAGATAGGTATGTCACATATCCATCAATCTAATTCTCTTCCTCTCCAAGCAACTACTCCCTTTCACACACATCCTACCCCTTATCTCAATCTCATTATAATTTAACTTAGCCAAAGCTAAAATAAAGTCTATTATCTCTCAGCCTTGAATTCTGTCTCAAACTCAGCATAAAACCTCACAGCTCAAGAATGTGCCACAGAGAAAGAGCAGATGACCTCTGGCCTAAGAAGTGGCCCCTATTCAGCTATCCATTCTTCAACACAGTCATATCAAATACAATTTCCTCCAGCAATATAATTGCCTCAAAGCAATAAACTAAGCTATGCAGGTTCATATTCAGGTTTCTATGTTTTGATTCATCGTTCCCTGTGTGTATGTTTCATTGTACTTTATTTCGTTAGGAGACATATGTTTCTGAAAACCTTAAGCTTTTCTTTTGCAAATTACCTAGCTTGTATAAAAGTCACTATCTGAGCGGTTCTATTATATAATATTTCCTCATACTGAGCTACAGTGAAAATCTTGTGTTGTGTGCTTTCCAGGCAGCATAAAGATATTACTTGAATACAATTGAGCCATTTACAGTGTACAGATACATCACAAATATTCATGGTGAAAGGCAAAGACTTACTGCAAACTCAACACCAGCATGTCAGTGAGATCCAGCCCACCATTATACTGAGTTAATGGTGGGCACAACAACAAATTTTATTGGGTCCATCGGCTTGCTAATTTGGTGTTCAAGTGAATCAATTATATAGCCTGCCATTTGCACTCTTCGGTGTTTTGATTTAGTGCAATAAGCATCCAGGCCTGTAAAAGTAATATATTTAAGAATGCATTGGAGAAGTAACAGTAATAATTTAAGTACAACAGCCTTAACTTGTTAATTGTGTGTTACAACAGTCAAGCTAATAGGACTTGATGTTTTAATCCCTGTAGTAAGTCAGCACTCTTGATCTTGGCAGTGGGATTGGAGTGGTGAAAGAGGTTAGGTACCTCATCGGGGTTTTCAGGTGAGTACCCTCCTCCTTTGACGTTTCATTGATAAGCCTATGTCTCCAGAGGTCTCAAAGTTGAAATGCAGCATCCCAGGTAGATTCCCCCTCAGTTCCATACCCTCCTGTCTTTATTTTGCAGCCCAATTGTTGTCTTTCCTTTTAATCCGAAGCCAATTGCTGCGTTTTTCTGCTGAATTTGACAATTACTTGATTACTTGTTGGAGGGAGGAACCCCTCACCCACATTTTCTTCAATAGACTGGTCGTAGATGTAGCAACAAATCCCCTACATTCCACTTCTACAGGGAAAATCTTGGTCTTCCAGTCATTCTGGGCAGCTTCAGTTGCCAGTTCAGAGTACTTGGCATTTTTCCTCTCAGAAGCTTCTTCAACACCATCTTCCCATGGTACTGTCAATTCCACAATGTATGCCAACTTGTCTATTGTGGACCACAGAACCATGTCTGGCCGGAGTGTTGTAGCCACAATGTCTGGGGAAAACAAGCTATGTTTCCAAATGTCCATTTTCCAATCCCGAGCAGGCTGCAGACTCCTTGCATCAGTTGATGTTATTTGGGGCTGGAGGTTGGCCTGCTGATACAAATGTTACAAATTGGACGTTTCCTGACCGATTTTTGTGGGGAAGCATTTGTGGCCGTTCGCCTCTGTTCCAGGATTGATGCCAGCTGTCTGAGAACTTGGTTATGCTGCCAAATGTAACAGCCTTGGGCGAGGTTCGTAGTGCATCCGGTTAAAATATGCTTTATGGCCCTGTCTCACTGTGCGAGTTGACCCACGAGGTACCCCGAGTGACAGACTCGTGGCTGTGCACGAGACTGCAAGTTTATGATCAAGTGTGTAATACGAGTTCCCACGGGTATGTCATTGCTGCGATGTTCCTAGTTCCTCTCCCGAAGCACTCCGTTTACTGAGCCAACCGTGAATGAAGGTATGTTTTAATAAAGCAGTTAAAATACATCTCCATCTGTGGTTTTGAGTTATTTCAGCGCGGCGGCATCTATTGATATGACCTACAATGGGAAAATGCATCTCTCCAGTACCAAGCATTTCTTGATGTTTTTAAATACTTTTTTGCTATGGCTCTGGAAGCAGCTGACAATTGAACGGCCGACCCGACAGCACACAACACACTCACACATGCCCACCACTTTCAGAGGAATGAAGCAGCTCGGGTGACTTTGGAGCGGCCACCGGGACCCAGCAGAGATACACACAGATAGACAGAGAGGGAGAGAGAGAGACAACACACACACACATCACATTCTGAGGGAAGCAGCTCGGGTGACTTTGAGCGGCCACCGGGACCCGACAGCAGACACACAGATACACACAGATAACAGAGAGGGAGAGAGAAGACATACACACACACACACACACACACAATAGAGCACAGACTGGCCACCACTTCAGAGGAATGAAGCAGCTCGGGTGACTTTGAGCGGCCACCGGGACCCGACAGCAGACACACACACAGATCACACAGCTAGACAGAGAGGGAGAGAGAGAGACACACACACACACATACACACACACACACACACACACATAGTACCACTGGCCACCACTTTCAGAGGAAAAGCAGCTCGTGACTTTGAGCGTAGACACACACACAGATACACACAGATTTCTGGCGCCCCTTTCTACCCGAACCGGATGCTGTCCCGCCGAGTTACTCCAGCTTGTGTGTGTCTAGGTATCTGCAGTTCCTTGGAGCATCACACGTGACACATCTTGCAGGTCTTTAAGCCGTTCACAGAGTGAAGCCACGGGGCATCAGTAATAAAGGACAAGTTTGCTTGTGCATCTCTTGGGTGGCATTTCGGGTAAGTCTGAAGAGGGTCAGAGATGCTGCCTGGTCCCTGAGTCTCCAGCATTTTGTGTCTATCTTTGGTTCAGTCTCTCGAGCAAAGAACAGATGCCCACGGTAGACTCACGAGACACTTATACGTTATTACAACGAGTTTAAATGTTTCCATTTTTACTTGATTAATTTGGACTCGTGGGGAGTTTGAGCTTCCAGTAAAATCGATAAGTTGCTCGCGACCGACGTTCCCGCTACGTGATCACTCTCGGGGTCACTCGTGGGCCAACTCGCACAGTGAGACGACCCCCCCCCCCCCCACCACCGGCACATGCCAGAACGCCAGCTCACCAGCTCCCCTTTTTTTTTGTAAACATCTATTTCCTTTGGGTGTTTGTTTTTTAATTTCAACCTTACCATTTCCGTACTTTTTCAATAACTGCCATGACCCGTTTGCTGTCATCCTTCACCCTGCTCCTGGTCTCAGCCCGCACCGATCTGCTGGACATGCTGTGTGTGTGTGCGTGTTTCTGTGCGTGTGTGCTTCTGTGTGTGTTTCTGTGTGTGTGTGTGTGTGAGTACGTGTGTTTCTGTGTGTGTGAGTGTGTTTGTTTAGCGGAGTCTGAGGGGAGAAGCACCTGCACCAAGAGCAAGCGAACGCACGGACAGACGGAGACGAAAGCAAAGATCATAGAGAGTAAAGGGTGACATTTCAGGTCGAGACCCTTCTTCAGACTGACAGTCAAGGGAAAGGGAAATATAGGCATATCTTCCATTCATTTGTTCTTAGTACCGTCTATATCTCTTGTTCCTCTTCCCCCTGACACAGTCTGAAGAAGGGTCTCAACCCAAAATGTTACCTATTCCGCTCTATTGCTTTCGTCCTTCTGTCCGCGTGTTCGCTCACCCTTGGATTAAAGCTGTGAATTCACGCACAGGATGTGTTTGCGAGAGAGAGAGAGAGAGAGAGAGAGAGAGAGAGAGAGAGAGAGAGAGAGAGAGGTCCCAACACTTGCACTTCTCCGTTTATTCCCCCTTCACAGGAATGTTGCATTTAATTTGTAGGTCAAACACAGTTTTCTTTGTTAAATATTTTTATTAGACGTAAGTACATATTAAAAGAATACACTTGTCACATACATTCTTAATATTATTCATATTAACAGTTATGTCTTATTTGTATTTCTATACATTTTTTTGTTTTTATTGCAGATAGGAAAAAATAGAGAAAAATAAAGTAAAAATAGAAAATCAAAAAAAAATGAATGGAGTGTTAAACAGGTTATCCATCATTGGAGATATATCCATGATTTGTTATGTATGATTCTTCATCCATTCCTTTATTCAGGCTTCAGTCAGGCTCTCACACCGAGCCATTTTGACCATTTAAATATTCAATAAATGGAGACCATATCCCTCTGAAAAGATCCAACTTGTCCTCTAGTCAAGTTGTCGCCGACATTCCTGTAATCCACATTTTGGTTGTGGGGGATGTAGGACCTTTCCAGAATTTCAATATTAACTTTTTCCCAATTATTAAACTGTAATCAATAAAAATTATTTGATTCATTGTTATTAATTGATCTGTTTCTAATATTCCCAATATTATTAATTTTGAGTCAGGGATCAGATTCATATTAACAACATTCTTAATAAATTAAGAAATTATCTTAAATATTTCTGTCCAAAATTTACTAATATTATACAATTTGTAAATGAATGCGTTAAGTTAGATACTAAGTGCTGACATTTATCACATATGGCAGATACATTTGAAAAAATACTATGTAATTTGGATTTTGAATAATGTAATCTATGTAATATTTTAAATTGTATAAGGGAGTGTCTTGCATTTAATGAACAATGGTGTATATGTTGTAAACTTTCATCCCATACTTCTAGTCTGATTAATTGACCTAATTTGTTTTCCCATAATTGCCTATATATTTCTGTCATTGGGACATCGTTTTCCAATAAAATGTTATAAATATATGATATCAATTTTTCTGTGTTCGGGTGTTTATTTAGACAATCATCTAAAATTTCTGTCTTTCTATTTCTGTTTTCTTGTGTGTTTGCTTTTACATAGTCTCTAATTTGTAAATATTTAAAGTAATCTTTTGAATGTAATCCATAAATTTGTTGTAATTCTTGAAATGACATGAAGGAGTTTTCCCTATAGAGATCGCCCATCTTATTAATTCCATAGTTTTTCCATTGTAAAAAAACCTTTGTCCATGATTGAAGGTTTAAATGTAACGTTATTTACAATGGTAAGGGCTAGTGGTATACATTTCAATTTTAATGTTTTCTTTATTTGTTTCCAGAAACGTATCCCACTTTCTATTATAGGATTTTCACTATAGATTTTCTTACCTAGTTTAATATTAGCGAATAAAATCGAGCTAATTTCAAAAGGCGAACAATCTTCTTTTTCCATTTTTAACCAGATTTTGATTGTTTATCTGTCTCTACTAACCAAAAATTCATATTTTTAATATTAACTGCCCAGTAATAAAACATAAAGTTTGGCAGTGCTAGACCTCCATTTATTTTTGATTTACATAAATGATTTTTATTTATTCTATGGCTCTTATAATCCCAGATAAAGTTGGTGACTATAGAATCAACCTTCTTAAATAATTTTTTAGGAAGATATATCGGAATCAATTGGAAGAGATATAGTAATTGCGGGAGAAAAATCATTTTTATTGCATTAATTCTACCTAGCATTGAAATTGGTAATGTTTTCCAATATAAAATATTCTTATTTATTCAATAAAAGTGGAAAATTGGAAAATAAAGAATCAAATCTTTTTGTTACATAAATTCCAATATATTTGATTTTTTCATTTGCTATCTTAAAAGAAAATTGTTGTAATGTATGTAAGTTATTTACCATTATTGGCCATAAGTTCACCAATTAATTTTGTTCCAATTAATACTATATCCTGAAAATAATCCAAATTCAGTTATTAATTTTAGTAAATTTGGAATACTAATTTCCGGCTTTGTAATATAAAGTAATACATGATCCGCATATAAGGAGATTTATTTTCAGTATCTCTGGTGTCATACCCATATATTTCAGGATGTAATCTCACACGTTGAGCTAATGGTTCTATTGCAAGTGCAAACAATAGCGGGGATAAAGGACAACCTTGTCTGCAGCCACGGAATAAATTAAATTTAGTTGATATCATTTGATTTGTTAGTATTCTGGCTGTTGGATTAATGTATAATAATTTAACCCAAGTAATAAACTTCTCTCCCAACTTAAAAGTTTCCATAACTGAAAACAAGTAAGACCTGGTCAAAGGCTTTCTCCACATCTAACGATACAATTACTAGGTCTTTATTAATACCTCTTTTTGAATATATAATATTGAATAATCGTCTCAGGTTATATGAGGAATATCGTTTTGGTATAAATCCTGTTTGATCCGGGTGAATTAATTTATTAATAACTGTGCTTAGTCTTTGTGCTAATATTTTGGTTAGTATCTTTTGATCAGTATTTAAAAGAGCTATAGCTCTGTATGATCCTGGGTCATCCAGATCTTTGTCTATTTTAGGTATAAGTGTTATAATAGATTCATTTAATGTTTCTGGTAGTTTCTGGTGGGTATAGATGTATTCATAGAGTATCTTCAAACGTGGTGCAATCAGATCATAAAATGTCTTATAAAATTCCGAACCAATACCATTTGGTCCCGGTGTTTTACCATTTTTAATGATCTGATAGATTCTTTGATTTCTTTTACTGATATTTCAGCATTTAGTGATTCTCTATTTTGTGAATCCAACCCATTTAGATTACATTTTTTTTTAAATGCTTCTATTCCTATCCTGTTTTCTATCGTTTTAGCTGAATATAATGTTTTATAATATTGCAAAAATCTCTCATGAATATCTTTGGGTTTTACTAATGGTTCGCCATTGTATGATTTAATCCTATGGATTATTTTTTCTCCCTCCGTTTTCCGTAATTGACGAGCCAATAATTTTTGGGGTTTATCTCCAAATTCAAATTGTAATTGTTTAGTGTATTGATAAAGTTTTACAACTTGATCTGAGTATATTTTATTTAATTTATATTTCAGTGCAGCAATTTTGTTATGTTTTGTCATGGATGGATTAGCAGCATTCTCTGTGTCTAATTGTTTAATCTCCTTTTCCAATTCTTGTTGTTCCCTCCGATTCTCTATATTATAAAATGCTTGAGAAGAAATCATAATTCCACGGGCATATGCTTTAAAAGATTCTCATAATAGGGAAGAAGATATTTCCGGTTTATCATTTATTTCAAAGAAAATCTTGATCTGTTCTGTAATATATTCCTGAGTTACTTTGTCTTTTAAAATTTGTGGGTTAAATCTCCATTGTCCCTGTTTTTCCGTTTTACCGTTTATTTTAATCATAAATGTTCAAGGTGCGTGATCTGAGATTGTAATATTATGGTATTTTGAATTATAAGTAAGTGAGATAAGTTTAGCGTCAACCAAGAAATAATCTATTCTTGAATAGGTTTTATGTACAGGTGAATAAAATGAATATTCTCGTCCAGTTGGATTTTCTACTCTCCAAACATCTTTAATATTACTAGTATCCATATATACATTTAATAAGTCACTGGAATGGGATTTGGTTTTCCTTTGTCTTGTGGATTTATCTAAATAAGAATCTAATGTACAATTTAAATCTCCTCCAATTATTAAGTTATGTTGTGCTATTTCTGGGATGTTATTAAATATTTTCTTAAAGAACAGTGGACTATCAAAGTTTGGTCCATAAAGATTGACAAAAATCATTTTTTGTGCATTTAATTCTCCTATTACAATAATGTATCTACCGTCACTGTCAGTTATAGTTGATGTATGTTTAAATAAAGTGCCTTTACAAAATAATATTGCTATGCCTCTGGATTTGTATGTAAAAGAAGAATGATACCTTTTAACTATCCATTTAGCTTTCAGCCTATGCTCAGCATCTTTTTTTAAATGTGTTTCTTGAATGAAAATCATATCAGCTTTAATTGCTTTTAAATGTGCTAGTACTTTACCTCTCTTAATTGGTACATTAATACCTTTAACGTTCCAGCTACAAAACATTATTCCTTCATTCCCCTTATTCATTTTTAAATCTTGCATCTTTTGTCTATGGGGGTCTATAATAGCCAATGGTTCAGTTCGACAAACCCGACCTTACACCCGAACTCCGAATAGACGAATTTTAAGACCCTTGAATGTCTCTCACGTGTATATCTCCTTTGATCCAATTTGTAACTCCATTCAAACTGAAAATAATAATGATAGATTATAATAGAGAAGAAAAGAGGATAGGTTAGGAAATTAGTATTGTGCACAAAGAAGGAAAAAAACTACATCTAGTATTAGTGTAGTTAGTGCTAGCCATACTAGCATGGCTAACCATCTTCCGTAGTTGATGTTACCAACTTAACCAGCTCCTTGGTTTCTTGGAATTTTTATTCCATAGCAGTATTTTACCGGGAATATTGGATTTTAAAATATTCGGGTTCCAATAGTCGGAAATGTGAGGATACATATATTTAAAACTTGTTTGAAAATATAATAAAAAAAGGAAAAGAAAGGAAAAAAGAAAATAAAAATAAAAATTAATAATAAAAAAGAAAAAAGGTTTCCAAGGAGGGCAAATGAAATCAAACTCTATATTTGACTCTAATCATTCCATTATAAGTAAGTATTAGTCATTAGTGATAATTATTAACTCTGATTAGTAAAGATACCACACTATAATTTTAGTATTTATTAGTTATTTGTATTAGTAGTGCAGTTATACTAATTATTAGTATCCATAGGAGAGTTTCTGATCCACATCTTTCTCCAGCTTCCTTAGTCACGACTTTAATTCCATCCAGTCCTGCAAAGTCAGTTTATTCAATGATGAAGTTCAGTTTTAAAAGTATTATTCAAGCATCCTCTCGAACCTTAATCTTCTGGGCAAAGTCCAGTGCCTCCACAGGGTTGGTGAAAAAGTGTTCATTCTGATTGTAAGTGACTCTTAGGGTAGCTGGATACCTCAGACCATATTTCAAATTCTTCACTTCCCTCAAGACTTTTTTGGTCTCATTAAATGCTTTTCATTTCCTGGAGACCTCTGCTGGATAGTCTCGATAAATACTGATCCTGTATCTTTCAAATGTAAGATTTCTGTTTCTTGCAATTTTTAGCATTATCTCCTCCAGGACATGGTCGTACTGGACTTTTATTATCATTTGTCTTGGGGGAGCGCTTTGTCTTGTCTGGCATCTCATCACTATGTGCTCGGGCAAGTAAAGGCTTTTGATCCCGAGATAAAGCTTTTTGCAGTAGATTTGCAGTGAATTCTTGGGGATCTTGATCCGCCTCTTTCCCTTCTGGAATATCCGCAATTCTTAGGTTCTGTCTTCTCTGGCGACCTTCCAATTCAGTACATTTCTCAGTTATTTTGCCCAGTTATTCAGTTAGACATTGGTTTTCTGTGATAAGCTTTGTCGTAGTCTGAGCACTTGTTTCGGCTAGTTCTTCAAGGTCCTTTATGGCTACTGTCTGTTGATTCAGTGCCACCTCCACAGGATTCAGCCTTTCTTCGAGATCAGTTTTCACTTTTCTGATTTTAACATTCGTCTCATTTGTCAAACTTGCAGTTTGTTCAGTCAATATTTCTGCAATTTCTTTCTTCAGTTCATCCGATGTATTCTTAGCTGTGGTATTAATTTCAAGCTTTAACTCCTTCATTTCCTCCTTGATTTTTTTTATTTCTTCCCCAAAATTCATCTTCTTCAATTCTTCATTCGTTTTTGCCAGTTCATTCTTTAGTTCCAGCTTTATTTCCTCCTTTAAGCCAGCAATTTCACTTGCAATAAAAGTTTTAAGATCTTCACCTTCCGATTTTTTAATCTTTTTTTTCGACATGGTAGGGCCAGTCACCCAATGCAATATTCCACCTCTCCACCAATTCCAATATTGCTGGCCGGTGGGGGGGGGGGGGGGGGGGGGGGGGGGGGGGGGGGGCTTTTCGTTGCACTGTTGTTCTGTTTATGGTGTTGTGGGCTGAAGGGACTGGTTTCCAGAGGGCTAGTATGGACATTGTGGGCCGAATGCATTCTTGGGCTGGCAGCTCAGTCACTTATGGCTGGTGGGCTGGCAGTTCACTTACTCACGGCTGGTGGGCTGGCAGTGCAGTCACTCACAGCTGGTGGGCTGGCAGTTCACTTATTTACAGCTGGTGGGCTGGCAGTTCACTTACTCACGGCTCGTGGGCTGGCAGTGCAGTCACTCATGGCTGGTGGGCTGGCAGTTCACTTATTTACAGCTGGTGGGCTGGCAGTTCACTTACTCACGGCTCGTGGGCTGGCAGTGCAGTCACTCATGGCTGGTGGGCTGGCAGTTCAGTCACTGACAGCTGGTGGGCTGGCAGTTCACTTACTCATGGCTCGTGGGCTGGTAGTGCAGTCACTCACGCCTGGTACGCTGGCAGTTCACTCAGTCACCCCTCCTCCCTTCACCCCCCCACTCTGCTCCTTGCCATTCCCCTCCCCCCCACACATTCAGTCCATCTCCCCACAACCTCCACCCACACACTCTTAATGGCTCTCCAACAGAGCAGCCATTCCTGGCCATTAGGTTCCCATTGTGATGAAGAACACGCAGGCATGGAAAGTGGAAAAAGGATTTATTAAAGTTTAAAATGTGAACAATTTAAATGTTAAAGATGAGAATTATTAAGTTATTTCTTGTTGTCTCTCTTGTTGCTGCTCTTTGCATCTTTATGTCTCTTTGCTGTTGATTTAAAAAAAGAGTCAATTACGGCTGGTGAGATTAAGCGGTCAAATTTTAACAAAGTCATCATTCAACGAAGCACGCTTTTAATGACAACATTCTTGGTCAATGTTCCATCCTTCAGGAAAACTTTGACATTTCCCTTCATCTTTCCTCGGCTAAGTGACACATATAGTTTTCGATGCTGAAATACCGGCTTGTCGAGGTAGATCAACACCTGCATTGTATGTCCTTGTGCTTTATGGATCATCATAGCAAAACTTGATTCAATGGGGAATTGGGTCTGCTGAAGGGGAATATCTTCACCTTCTGTTAAATTGAGTGCATACACTGCTCTCTGCTCAGCGTTCAGCAGAGGCTCATTCTCCTCAACAAATTGCTGTTGTCCAGTTCTATCGTATTGCAATTCTGGATTGTCATCATCAAGGTGCATCCTTCCATTTCTTCATTATGGCAAATTAAAGAATTCCATTGTTTTGTTGTAATTCTCAATCCTCTGGACTCACTGAAGAATTTGTGCAAAAACATTTTTTTGAGGCTATGGGGGTGGGGTGGGGGGTGGCAAACATCCTGCAGCCAAGTGAGGGGGACGGCTTCAGGCGGGGGCTCTCATGGGCTGATGAGGGAGGGAGGTGTCGTGCAGCGGGGGATGGGGCGGATTCAGGAGGGGGGCGCATCCTATAGCCAGGCGGAGGGAGGGCAGGCAGCGTCTTGAGGTGGGGGATGTCACTGGGGGGGGGGCGGTGAGCGACATACTCATGGCCTCTGCATTCACTCACTGCCTTGGGACTAACTCATGGTCTCTGGACTGACTCACTCAGTCGGAGAGGGATTTGCTCATACAACAAGCTTATAAAGAAATTTTGTTCTGTGATCCCGTTAGTGATTTTAAAAAAAATTAACGTTGCTGGTCTATTGAATCGCTGGATGAAAGTCGGGCCAACTTCGCCTTCAAAATCACGGATCGCAAGTTCAGAACAAAACAAAAGGTACGTACTGTAGGATCTTTGTTTAACACCTTATCTAGTTTTTAGTGTAATTTCATTTTTATCTGATGATGCGAAATATGAAATATACATGATATCGGCCGTGTCTTGCCTGCCGGCTGTGAGTGTGAGCAAAATCATAGTGTCCAATGCCCATATTACACCATGGGGAGCCTATTTCTGTGTTGCAGTCTAATTCAATAATGTATTATTAGATATGATTACAGTCATATTCACACATATATATATATATATATATATATATATATATATATGTGTGTGTGACTTGTGAATATGACTTTAATCATATATATAATTATATTATATAAAAATAATATGATGAATATAACTGTGAGTGTGTATTTTGAATGAGACTGCCGCAGAGGTCCAGCCTAATTAATGGGTGAGGGCAGTTCCTGTGGGTTCCCCCGTTTACTGAACCCCACTGACTTCCAGTGTGCAGAGTGGGGGTCACGGCCATAGTGGGACTGTGGCAGTGCCAGGCTGGGGGAAGGCCAAGGCATCTTTCACTGACAGGAAAATGCCTAATCCTAACCCTAACTCTCCCACCTTCCAGAGCTGCCCATGGCTGGAGCTGGAGCCGCTTTGGGACTGGCTGCGGGCTACGTAAGTGTGGCTCCGCAGCGCATCCACCTCTGCCAGCATGCCCTTCTGGATCACCGTGGTGATGATGGTGGGGAGCAGCACTGCCCTGCAAGCCGCCCGGGCCGCCTTCAGCACCCCCATAGCGTAGGCTCCTTCAGACCGCCCACTCGCAACGACAGCCCGACCGGCCACTCACAGCACCAACTGGCCGTCCGATCACTTTGCAGCAGCCACTGGCCGTGCGACCACTCGCAGCATCCATCGGCCTACCAACAGACATCATGATCAACTGACTGACTAACTGACCGACTGACTGACCGACCGACTGACTGACTGACCGACCGACTGACTGACTGACAGACCGACTGACTGACCGACTGACCAACTTACTGACTGACTGACCGACTGACTGACTGAATAACCAACTGACCGACCGACTGACTGACCGACTGACTGACCAACCGACTGACTGACCCTAATCCTAACCCTAGCTCTACGTTTGTTATTTATCATTTTTATTTAACAGTTCACATCATAACTTTACAAAGATAAATCAATTGAAAAACAAAATTATCAGCAAGGTTAGCATTACCTTTATTCCTTGGAAACCTTGCTATTGTTTTGATGTAATTAGGTAGCCATGAATCCAGGGTCCTCGCTGCCTAGCGATCATGAAACAAAGCGCGTGATTGGTCAATTGGCGTCCGACCTCAATGTCAAACGGGCATTGATTGCACAATTACCACTCGGAAAATTTGAGGTTTTTCTCATATTTTAATAATATGTGCCGGATTTGGTCTCGACGAGTTTCAGGTATGATTTATATAATATTTTTACACAATATGTTAAAAATTCAGGTAGTTCCGTGAGTTGGGTCATGAACTTGAACAAAAAAGCTTCTGGGCCCACAGCCTATCTCTACCGTAAAATTATCCATTGATGGCAAAGAATTCCACAGAATCACCACTCTCTGACTAAATAAATTCCTCCTCATCTCCTTCCTAAAGGAGCATCCTTTAATTCTGAGGCTATGACCTCTGGTCCTAGACTCCCCCACGAGTTGAAATATCCTCTCCACATCCACTCTATCCAAGCCTTTCACTATTCTGTATGTTTCAATGAATCTCCCCCCTCATTCTTCTAAATTCCAGAGAGTACGGGCCCAGTGCCGTCAAACACTCATTGTATCTTAACCCACTCATTCCTGGGATCATCCAGAGCCAGCACATTCTTCCTCAGATATGGTGCCCAAAACTGCTCACAATACCTACACGTCAATGTTAGCATTGTGTTTGCCTTCTTTACTACTGATTTGGTTTGCAGATTAACGTTGGGAATCCTGCACCCGCACTCGCAAGTCCTTTAGCACCTCCGATTTCTGGATTCTAGCCCATTTAGATAATAGTCTACGCATTTATTCCTACTGCCAAAATGCATGACTCCACAATTTGCTACATTATATTCCATCTGCCACTTATCTGCCCACTCTCCAAACCTGTCCAACCTTATGCAGAGACCCTGCTTTCTCTGCACTACCTGCCCCTCCACCTATTTTCGTATAATCCGCAAACTTGGCCATAAAGCCTTCAATCCCCTCATCCAAATCATTAATGTACAACGTGAAGAGTAGTGGCCCCAGCACCGACCGCAGCGGAACTCCGCAAGTCAATGGCAGCCAACCAGAAACAGCCTTCTTGATTGCCACTCTTTTTGCCTTCTGCCATCCAGCCAACCTGCTATCCATGCTAATGTCTACCCTTTGATACCTTGGGCGCTCATCTTCCTCAACTGCCTCACGTGGCACTTTATCAAAGGCATTCTGAAAATCTAGGCAAACAACAATTACTGACTCTCCCTTTTTGGGCGAAAATTTGGGTACTCTGGGTATGCAAGCAAAGAATTTCAGTGTGACGTCACATGTGAAAATAAAGTATTCATTCATTCTGTCTATTTACTGCTTCAAAGAATTCCAACACATTTGTCAGGCAAAACCATGCTGACTTTGGCCTATTTCACAAAACTATGCTGACTTCGGCATATTTTATCATGAACCTCTAAATACTCCGTAACCTCATTCATAATAATGGACTCTAACATCTTACCAACCACCAAAGTCAGACTAACCAGCCTATAGTTCCACTAGGTAGACAAAAGTGCTGGAGAAACGCAGCGGGTGCGGCAGCATCTATGGAGCAAAGGAAATAGGCAAAGTTTCAGGCCGAAACCCTTCTTCAGACTATAGTTCCCACTATTCTGCTTTGTTCCCTTCTTGTGAAATGGGGTGATATTGGCAATTTTTCAATCATCTGGAACCACACCTGTCTCTTGACATATCACTATTAATGCCCACAATCTTTATATCCACCTCTTTCAGAACCCTCGGGTGCAGTCCATTGTAAGGGTAAAAAGTCCCTACTGGGAGTTATTTACAGCCCCACAAACAGTAGCCAGGATATAGGGTACAGGTTACATCAGGAGAGTTCAGGTGACTTATCCACCTTCAGCCCCTTCAGCTTCCCAAGCACCTTCTCCTTAGTAATAGCCACTCCACTAACTTCCACCCCCTGACTCTCTTGAATTTCAGGCATGGTGTTTTCCATTGTGAAGACTGCAAAAAAAAGTTATTCAACTCCTATTCAATTCTTCTGCAATTTCTTTATCCCCCATTATCACTTCTCCTGCACCATTTTCCAGCAGTCCAACTCAGTGACCTACTGAGGAAGCCTGAACGGAAACCTCTGGAGACTTTGCGCCCCACCCAAGGTTTCCATGTGGTTCCTGGAGGTTTTTGACCTCCGGCAACCACTTTCAACTAGCATCACAACCGGCTTCGACTAAAAAATTACCGATTTTTAAAACGGAAACCACTTTCGACCATTAGGGTGACTGACAAAAACCTCCGGGAACCGCACGGAAACCTTGGGTGGGGGACAAAGTCTCCAGAGGTTTCCGTTCAGGTTTCCTAAGTGTGACAGGGGCATAAGCTCTTTCCTACTCTTCATATAAGTGAAAAAATGCTTGCTATCCCTTTTATATTATTAGCTAGTTTACCTTTGTATTTTATCTTTTCTCCCCATATTGCCTTTCTGTTGTTCTTTAAAAGCTTCCCAATCCTCTGGCTTGCCACTAATCTTGGAAATGTTATATGTCTTCTCTTTTAGTTTTATACTGTCCTTGTCCCTTGTCAGCCACGGTCGCCTCATTCTCCCCCTAGAATCTTTCTTCCTGTTTGGAATGAACAGATCCTGCATCTTCCAAATTATTCCCAGAAATTCTTGTCATTGCTGTTCAGCCGTCATCCCTGCTGGGGTCCCTTTCCAGTCAACTTTGGCCAGATCATCCCTCATGCCTCTGTAGTCCCCTTTACCCAGCTGCAATACCAACACATCCAATTTCACCTTCTCCCTCTCAAACTGCAGGATAAATCTTATCATATTGTGGTCGCTACCTCATAGTGGTTCCTTTACCTTGAGTTGCCTTATCAAATCTGGTTCATTACACATCACTAAAACCAGAATTTCCATTTCCCTGGTAGGCTCCACTACAACCTGCCCTAAGAAACCATCTTGGAGCCACTCTACAAATTCCCTTTGTGGGGGTTCAGTACCTACCTGATTTTCCCAGTCAACCTGTATATTGAAAACTTCCATGACCACCAGAGCATTGTCTTTCTTACATGCCAAATGTATCTCCTGATGTAACTTGTACCCTATATCCTAGTTACTGTTTGGACCCTGAAAATAACTCACATTGGGGTATTTTTACACTTTCAATTTTTCAGCTCTATCCACAATGACTACATCTTCTGATCCTATGTTATCCCTTGCTAAGGACTGAATTTAATTCCCAACCAACCGAGCTACCTCAAATCCTCAGCCCACCTGTCTGATTTCTAATAGGACGTATAACCTTGAATATTCAGCTCACAGCTCCGATCCTCTTGCAGCCACTTCTCTGTAATTCCCCTAACATCATACCTACCCATTTCTAACTGTGCTACGAGCTCATCCACTTTGTTTCTTATACTACACGCATTCACCTTTAATTCGGTATTCACCTCCCCTCCTCTACACCAGTCCTGATTTTACCCGACCTTACTCTCTTATCCCTTTCAATCCTATTATTTCTGGAGACTTCTGTAACTTTTCCTGCATTCTCTTTCCATTTAACTCCACCTTTGCACTTCCAATATGTTGACACCCACTATTTAGTTTAAAGCTCTATCTACATGCCTGGTTGTACGGAGTCTGGTCCCAGCCGGGGTCAGGTGGAGTCCGTCCCATCGGAACAGTTCCCTCCTTCCCCAATACTGGTGCCACAAATTTAAACACAATACTGCCACACCTGTGGAAAGCTATAGAAGCAGATGTAGTTATTACTTTTAAAAGACATTTGGACAGACACCACGTTGTGTGCAGTTCTGCTTGCCCAAGTATCGGAAGGATGGCATTAGGCTTGTAGGCTTAAGTTATTGGGAGAGGTTGGATAGGTTGGGACTTTTATCCTTGGAGCAGTGGTAGAGTTACTGCGTTACAGCGCTTTCAGCGGCAGAGACTCGGGTTCGATCCTGACTGTGGATGCTGTCTGTACGGAGTTTGTACATTCTCCCAGTGATTGTATGTGTCTTCTCTGAGATCTTCGGTTTACACCCACACTCGAAAGATGTACAGATTTGTAGGTTAATTGGCTTTCTATAAATATAAGTTATCCCTAGTGTATGTAGGATAGTGTTAATGTGCGGGGATCGCTGCTCCATGTGGACTCTGTGGGCTGAAGGGCCTATTTCCATGCTGTATCTCTAAACTAAACTAAGTGCAAGAGGCTGAGGAGTTGTTGGTTTGGAGTCCTTGTAATAATAAAGACCTCAACTTCAAAAATATGACATCATCCTCACCTACAAATGTGGAAAGAATATGCTCCTGGCAGACACTCTTTCATGTGCACCTCGGAAGACCTGCGAGGATCTGCCCTCGCAGGATGATGAGTTTATCGTGATGACTGTATCCTTCATCCCTTCATCATGGTTGGAGGACTTAGTTGCCCACACTGCCACCGACAAGACGCCACGGTCCATAACCTCTGTCATTAAGCGTGGCTGGCCAGACAAGCACTACAATCTTCCTTTGTCAGTCCGACCTTTCTTCCCTGTTTGGGACGAATTAGTGCTACAAGACGGGATTGTTTTAAAAGGACACAAGCCGTGGTCCCTGCTTCGTTGTATCATCGGTATTTCGACATTGTCCATGCAGGACACATAGGCACTGAAGCCACTGTTTCATGGGCGAAAAGCATGTTTTACTGGCCTGGCATGGCCGAATACATCAACGACAATGTGGCAGCTTGTGCTGTGTGCAATAGCATGGCACCTCATCAACAAAAGAAACCACTTCTGCCACATCCTGTACCTGTGCTCCCATGGTCTACAGTGGCAGCTGATTTATTTGAGTGGCACAGCAAGCAGTACCTGGTGCTCGTGAATTCGTATTCAGGGTGGTTCAACATTGATTTTCTCAGCAGCCCCACTTCCAGCGGTGTGATTTCAAAATTATCTCTTCATTTTTCAATTACATGGATCTCCAGGAAAGCTGTTGACTGACAATGGCAGCCAGTTCACCAGCCAACAATTCAGAGAGTTTGCCAGATGCTGGAACCTTCACCACATCACCAACAGCCCTGAGTATCCACAGTCTAATGGGCTGGCTGAACAGGCTGTCCGAAGAGCGAAACAACTCACGGAGCGCTCTCACAGGGCCAAGTCTGATGTATTCCTGGATTTGCTCAACTTACGCAACACTTCCCGTGACCCTGCCTTGGGTTCCCCTGCTCAACGATTATTGTCAAGGTAGACCCGTACCGCATTGCCCGACGCACTACAAACGTTAATCCCACTTCTGACACCATCTTGGTTTGGAGTCTTTGTAATAATAAAGACCTCACACCATGGCAGGTTATACACTGTTTATTTAGAATCAACAACTACAAGCTCTCACTTGAGAGTTCACTTCAGACTGCGGAGTAGACCGCGACGCTAATAAGCTAGTGGGCGTAACTACAAAAGCATGACTCATAACATGAGCCACTAAACTACAGGAGTGATCTTTTTGAGGTGTACAAGATCATTGGGGGCATGGATAAAGGGAACATTCACATCTTTTTTCCCAGAGTAACAGTTCTAAAACTAGAGGGCATAAGCCCAAAGCGAGAGGGGAGAGGTTTTAAAGGGACCTCGGGGGTAGGCCATATCTGGAATGAGCTACCGGAGAAAGCTATAGAAGTGGGTGTAGTCATGACTTTTAAAAGACATTTTGACAGATATATGTATAGGAATGGATTAGAGGGCTATGGACAAAATGCAGGCAAATTGGACTAGCCCAATGTCATATGTTGGTCAGCTTGGGCTGAAGGGCCTGTTTCCATACTGTACACCTCTATAATTCTATGACCATCTAATTTTCATGGGTGGGCAAAATATATGTCGTTGAATTCACTTTTGTTTGTACTCTAACTATTAATTTTTTAATGTCAACTGTTAATATTACTGATAATGAATACAATGAAATAAACTGATTTATTAATTTAAGCATGTTTACTTTTAATACTTAATTTCTAACTGTCTAGTCCCACACTGCTTATCCTATGCATCCTGAAAAAATCTAATTTATAAAATGGTTTATCTGTTGAAAATATTGCAAACAAGATCAAGTTTAACATATCTATTTTACTTCGGAGTCACGTGAGTGACTACGTGAATAGTAGCCCGTACAGCCGTTGGTGCGTCATGACGTCAGACGTTGGTGCAGTCGGCCGGTTGGAGCAGCAGCGCTCCTCCAAGCGGTAAGTTTAAACGGAGGTAAGGTTTTTAAAATTTTTTTACCACAGGTCAATTTCTGCGACGGTTTGGCGTTCTTGTAGATATGTTGCAGAAAGTGAAGAAGGTGTCGGCGAGGCGCTCCGGGGGTAGAAAGGAAAAGTGGCCAGGAGAGTGTTGAGGATGGAGGCCCGTCTGGTACACCTGGTCCGCCGCTGGCTACACAGCCAGTGGTTGCGGACCCACTGCCGGGGGGCAGTGGAGGTTTGCCAGTAGGGCGGAAGGCCACTGGCAAGTCTCTGTGGCCCGTAGATGAGTCGGGCCTGTAGGTTATACCCTCCATAGGAGAGTCCGTTTGCTCACGGCTCTCCCACGTCGAGATTTTATTACAAAAGAATGCTCGACAGGGACCAGCTCCGTGAGGAGCAGTGGTGCCCAAGCCAGGCTGATGGAGAGCTTGTGCTAGCAGCACCTGTTTCAGGGCTGCAGAACTATCCTGCCTGTGAGGAGGATGTTCTATCAGTGCAGTTTGCTGACACTGATTCTATGCTGGGGGAGAGCAGTAAAGGAGTTCGGTTGGAGGTAATTCCGAACATTGCTGGGAAGTTTGCTGAGCCTAGAGAGGCAGGAGAGGCGATTGATGTAGAATTGGCCGAAGCAATTCAGTATATGCTCTCTCACCAGTTACATAAGCTAGCTATGGATGAAGTAGCAAAAAACTATAAAGCTCCTGTTAATTGTGATCTCCTGAAGGTACCGGTGGTTAATCACCAAATTTGGTCACAGATGGGTATGCCTGCTAGGGCCCAGGAGATGAAGTTTAAAAAAGTGCTTAAACTGTTGTCAGCAGGTATTACAGCTGTGGTGAAAGTTATTGATACAAGCAATATGGTTGAAGCACACCAGGACGAACTGGGATTCCTTTGTAACGCATTTTTGAAATTAATAATATCAGGAGGGCCGCTATTAGGCCAGTGCTAATCCGAATTTGGCGAGTTTGTGCAAACCGACCAGTGTACCACCACGAAATCTGTTGTTTGGTGGTAACCTTGCAAAAAGGGTCAAAGACTGTCATGAGGTTGTTAAAACCATGGCCCTCATTAAGCCAGCTGGCAAGCAAGACAAAAAGGTTTCTCTACAAGAGGTCGAGGACAACAAGGTCCGCAAGGAAAGATGCAGGTAAGGAATATAACATTGACAGACGATGAATTAACTGATGTTCCTGTTCAAATTGGGGAAGGTTAAATTGTTTCTCAAACAATGGCAGCAGTTGACATCAGATTTGTTCATACTTAGTAGTATTGAAGGGGTGAAAATTGAATTTTACTCTAAGGACAGTCTACCTAATCAATATTTTCCTAGTCGTAAACTTATTTTTTCAGATGAGGAAAATGTGCTTATTCAAGCAGAGATTCAGTCGTTACATAAGAAAGGGGTAATTGAGCCTTCTGTCAAGTATATTTCCCAGATCTAAAAAGACTGGAGGATGTAGAATTATTCTGGATTTATCGAGTTTGAACAAATTTGTTTGTTATAGGCATTTCAAAATGGAGACCTTTACCATGGCCAAACATCTAGTGTCCAAAGGGTGTTATATGGCAACCATTGATTTAAAGAATGCGTATTACTCAGTGTCTATTCATGGTGATGATAGAAGATATTTGAAATTTATTTGGATGACTCAGCTGTGGCAATTCAGGGCATTGCCGAATGGATTAACTTCAGCTCCTAGATTATTTACTAAATTGGTAAAACCTGTGTTAGCATTACTTAGAGCTCAGGGGCATGTGGTAATGGCCTATTTAGATGATATTCTGATTGTTGGAAAGACTCATGCTGAAACTCAATCATCAGTTTCAGTTGTTAAAATCACTTTTGAACAAATGGGATTTGTTATTCACCCAGATAAATTTAAATTATCACCAGTCCAAATTATTGATTATCTGGGATTTACCATTAATTCCAATCACATGTTGGTAACTTTGTCCAGGGATAAATTGAATCAGTTAATTGAGGACTGTGTTAATCTCGTTGGAGAACAACGGCCTTCGATTAAACAAGTAGCCAGGTTAATTGGGAAGTTTGTTGCAGCATTTCCAGCTGTGCAGTATGGTCCTCTGCATTATCAACAATTCAACGATCAAAGGAACAGGCACTGAGAATACAAAGGGGCCATTTTGATAGGCCTATGCAGTTGTCAGCTGGGGCGATTGCTGACATACAATGGTGGATAGTACATGTTTCAAAAAGTTTTAGGAAGGTTTTGGTGGAACCACCATCACTGATATTACAGACTGATGTAAGTGCACTGGGTTGGGGTGCAACAGATATGTCTTCTAGTTGTGGAGGCAGATGGAATGTGGATGAGACATCGCTTCTTCAACTAAGAGGGATTAATTATTTAGAGTTGTTGGGCACCTGGTATGGGCTCAAAGCTTATTGTTCTACAAGCAGGGACTTGCATGTGCAGGTCCAGATTGACAACACCACAGCAGTGGCATATGTAAACCACATGGGTGGAGTTAAGTCACAGTCTTGTGACAGACTGGCTAACCAGATTTGGAGCTGGTGTATTGACCAAAATATCTGGCTTTCAGCACTTTATTTGCCAGGAAGATTCAACACTGTAGCTGACACTAGGTCACGTCAGTTTAATGACAACATTGAATGGATGTTAAATCAGGATGTATTTAACCAAATGATTGTTCAGTATGGATTGCCAGATATTGACTTGTTTGCATCTCGATTAAATCATCAGTTACCTAGATATGTTTCATGGGAACCAGATACTGGGGCAGTAGCAGTGGATGCGTTTTCGCTGCATTGGGGAGGAATGTTTGTGTATGTATTTCCTCCATTCTGTCTCATCAGCAGATGTTTGCAAAAGATCAAGGAGGACTCCGCTTCAGGGGTATTGGTAGTGCCAGATTGGCCTACACAAGCATGGTTTCCTGTTGTATTACAAATGGCTAGGGAGCCTTACATGATTATTCCCAAGAATTAAAATCTACTGGTAAATCCAGTCATTGGGGATCAACATCCTTTACATGATCGTATTGATCTGTTAATTTGCAGATTTTAAGGAGGCCATACCTGGGGAGAGGACTGTCTCATCGGACTGTGGATGTTCTCACGTCGGCCTGCAGGGATAGTACACAGCAGCAATATATCACCTATATAAGGAAGTGGGAGCAATTCTGCCTACAGCAGAATATTGTATATCACACTGCAGGGATCACGGACGTATTGGAGTTTTGTCAACTCTTTATTTTGACCAAAAATTAAGTTACAGTGCGATCAATTCAGCTTGTCTTCTTATTTACCTATGAATGCAGAATTACATACAGTAGGGACACATCCATTAGTTTCACGATTCATGAAGGGAGTTTTCAATTCTAATCCTCCTAAACCCAGGTATGCCGGTATTTTGAATGTGAGTGAGGTTCTTATGGTTCTTCGCCAGTGGGCTCCGGTTACAAGCCTATCTATAGCCAAATTAACTATTAAGGTGGTCATGCTTATGGCGTTGGTTTCAGCTCAACGTGTACAAACGTTGCAAAAGCTACGGCTAGATAGAATGCATGTGTCGGCAGATGCCATTATATTTTATGTTTTTGATTTGCTTAAACATAATAGAAGAGGCATGACAGGATGTAAGATTGTGTTTTCAGCATACCCCGCAGATGATCGCTTGTGTGTAGTTTCACACTTATCTCATTACATTGAGATTACTAAACCTCTGAGAGGAACAGAGTCGGCTTTGTTTATTAGTCACAAAAAAATCACACAGTAAGGTGTCGGTGCAAACAATTTCAAGGTGGCTAAAGCAGGTCCTGGCAAGTGCTGGAATTGATACTGATAAATTCAAATCTCATTCCACCAGGGCGGCATCAACTTCCGCGGCAAGGGCGATGGACTTGCCAATAGACCATATCCTCGCAGCCGCAGGATGGTCCAGTGAGCTAACTTTTCAGAGGTTTTATCACTAGCTGATTTCAAGGCTCGGGGTGTTTGCTGATTCTGTTTTCAGTACTGTTATAGTTACCCCTGAGTTAGAGGGGTTTCTTATGATTTTGTTTGTAAATAAACTGTTATTCATTTAACAAATGTTATTATTGATGCATGATTGATTGCTAACGACTTTGAGTCAATCCAGGCAGTGTGAACGTCGGATTTGGGTCTGCGGCGTGAATTCACAGTGCTTTGAAATCTTCACATAGTCTCTCACGTGACTCCGAAGTAAAATAGTAAGATTCAACGAGAACTTACCAGTTTGAAGTTTGATCTTTATTTTATGAGGAGTCGAGTTGAGGGACTACGTGCACTCCACTCCCACCCTCATAGATCTCATCTGATAGTTCTAGTTTTATCATCTTACCATTATACTTCAGTCATTGTTAGCTGTGAATTCACTCCGCTGCTTTGAAGATTGACGCACCAACGGCTGTACGGGGTTCTATTCACGTAGTCCCTCAACTCGACTCCTCATAAAATAAAGATCAAACTTCAAGCTGGTAAGTTCTCGTTTAATCTTACTAATTACAGGTGAACATTGCGTCGATACCTTTTTAAGAATAAAGATGAGCAAGGATTCTCTCCCCATTTTTCTCTCTCTCTCTCTGGGATTGTGGGTGGAAGATCTTACAAGTTGGGCCTTTCTATCCACCAACCCGAGCAAGTTCTCGGTATTTATTTGAAAGATCTGGGTCATGAGGTATTCTACCAAGCAGTCTGCTCAGGATTTTTTTTTTCTTTTCAAAAATATACTTTGTTCATATACACATAGTAATTGCAATCAGGATATTATCAATTGTCACAAGCAAGTAATTCAAACATTCCATTGTAATGCGTCAGCGCCACAAATGGCTCCTTCTTAAGCCATGCATCTCTGAGGTGTATGAGAGGCTGTTACACAAACCCAGACAGTATCCCATCGGAAGTACCCTGGAGTGCAGTTTTCCTTCAGACAGCCTTAGTAGTCAATGTGCCAATCTTCAGTCCCTCAGGATGTTCTCCTGCACCCTGGATATGTCAGTTGTCAACATTCACATAAGGACATCTTATTATACTGGAATATCAACAAGTTTGGGGCAGACCATTAACTCAGTCTTTCATTGAGTTGATGATTTATTTTCCAGTTGCAGTTGCTGTTTGTTGCAAAATTCCAGCATCTGCAGTTCCTTGTTTCTCCATTAGATGTCCTAGTAGGTTTAAAGATGGTTAAATCCCGAGGACCCGAAGAGGTGTGTCTGAGGCTGCCCAGGGAAATAAGCAAAGAGATCGTTTGGATCCTGGCAGAGACTTTTAAATCTTTGCTGGCTGCAAGTACCATTTCAAATGAATGGAGCTCAATAAACCGGATATCTTATTCAAAAAGACCAGTAGGGATAAGCCAGGTAGTTGCAGCTCCGTAAATCGAATGTCAGTGGTTGGGAAGTCATTAGAAAAAAAAAATCAGAGGGACAGGATAAATCTACACCAGGAATGGAAGAGATTAATCAAAGATGGTCAGCACCATTTTGTTGGGGAATTAGGCTATTTGAAAAATGAATGTAATTCTTTAAACTGGTATAAAATGTTTAGTTTAGTTTTGTCCACCCTTTTCTGCCTTCCCCAGAGACTGTTCCCTTCGCAACTCCTTGATTCACTCATCCGTTCCCACCCAAACCACCAACTTCCCAGTTACCTTCCCTGCAACCACAGGAGATGCAACACCTGTCCTTATACCTCCTCCCTCAACTCTATTCAGGGACGATGACAGTCCTTTCAGGTGTGACAGAGACTCACTTGTACCTCCTCTAAACTCATCTACTGCATCTGGTGTTCCCGATGTGGCCTGCTGTACATCGGCGAGACCAAAGTTAGACTCACCAACTGTTTTGCTGAGCACTTATGCTCGGTCCACCTGGTTGCCAACCATTTCAAATCCATATCCCCTCATATTTTGCCTGGGTAGCTTACAACCCAGCAGTGTGAACGTTGAATTATCTAATTTTAAGTAACTTCTAACTAGATTTATCTCCCCTCTTGCCCCCTTCGAGGCCTAGTCGTTTAATCAGTGCCACTGTTGAGATCACACCTTCCCTAGCCAACAATGTGCCTAACCAGCCACCATCCTGCCTGAAGTAATTTGTAACCAGCCTTGATTGGACCCAGCCTTTACTCACCTCCAGCTTTTCACCTGCCCCTCGATCCCTACTTTCAGTCTGAAGAACGGTTCCGGCCTGAAACATTACCTATCCTCCAGAGATGTGGCCTGATCCACTCAGTTACTCTTGCATTTTGTGTCTATCTTTGGATCTAACATTAGCTTGGTATTAAGAAACAGAGGTTGACTGTGGAGGATTGCTTAGTGAGGATTAGTTAGTGATTGGGCGGCTGTGATTCATCGGATGCCACAAGGATTGCTGCCGGGAATTTTACTGTCTGCTATGACCATTATCATTTGGATATTAATGTGGAAAATATGATCAATAAGTTTTTAGATAACACCCTTCATCAGACAAGGGTCTCGACCCGAAATGTCACCCGTTCCTTCTCTCCAGAGATGCTTCCTGTCCCGCTGAGTTACTCCAGCATTTTGTGTCTTCCTTTTTTTTTAATATTTATTTTATTAGAAGCAATTGTACATGGAGAAAGTAATCGACATAGCAATTCGACATAGCAATTATACAAGTTTCATACAGCTTCACTTTTAACGTTTTATAAACTAATAAATAAATCGGAAAAAATAAAAAAGTAAAGAAGGGAAAGGAAGAAGAAAGGAAAAAGAAAAAAAAGAATTTCGAAAAGGATACGAAAAAGAAAAAAGAAAAACCCCTGAACTAACGTAGAAGTGAAAAAAAACAGATATATCCCACTACCCTTCCCCATGCCCGCTCACCCGACCCTAGCATCCGGTTTGAATTTTGTGTTCAACCATTTTCTTGTTGAAGAAATTCAATGAAAGGAGACCATATTTTGGAAAATTGATCTGATTTGTCAGACAAAACAAGCCTTATTTTCTCTAAATGTAGTGCCTCGCTCATTTCTGTGATCCACGTCTTCACTGTGGGAACCGTTATCTTTTTCCAGAATTTAAGAATAAGTTTTTTCGCGGTTATATAGTCATAGTCAATAGTCATAGCCATAGTCAAGGAAGCGTCTTTGGAATATCGTTAACGTAGGGCAGCCCGCTGACATTCCTAATATTATTAATTTTGAATCTGACTCCAATTGAATTTTGAGTGTTTTAGAAATGGTATTGAATATTCCCATCCAGAAGTTTTGTATTTTTATACAGGATACAAAAGAATGGGTTAGGGTAGCTTCTTGGAAGTCTCCCTTCGATTTAAACCAGCATCTGCAGCTCTTTGATGGACACAAAATGCTGGTGTAACTCAGGAAGCATCTCTGGAGAGAAGGAATGGGTGATGTTTCGGGTTGAGACCCTATTTCAGACTGATTGATTCTGCAGTTCTTTCCTACACAGGGATATAATAGAGATATATAGTAATAAGAAGTGCATAGATAGAGTAGATAATAGGAAACCTTTCCGCACATTAGTTATCTAAAGCCAGAGGGCATGGATGTAGGTTAAGGGGTAAGAGCTATAGAAAGGATCTGAGGAAGAACCTTTCCTCCCAGCACATGTTTGGAAACTGGAACATACTGCCTGAGAAGGTGATGGAGGCAGGCACTCTCACAACATTGAAGTATATAGATAAGCATTTAAATCGCTGTTGCATCACTGGCGACAGATGAAGTGCCTGTAAATAGGATTAGTATACGTAGGTACTCGATGGTTAACATTTACATGGTGGGCTGAATAGCCTGTTTATGATGTAAGCCTCAATGTACACAATTGATTGAATATGGCAGGATGGGGTGGTTAAATATTTAAAAGAACATATCAGAACCTGGGTTTTATAGACAAAGACATTTACCACAAGAGCAAGAAAGTTACAACTAACTGTTACAGTCACAAATGACGAGTTGCACCCAGTTTATGATTTTGGATGATCAGCCATGATCATATTGAATGGCTGTGCTGGCTCGCAGGGCCGAATGGCCTACTCCTGCACCTATTTTCTATGTTTCTATGTATACCTTTCCCTTACATTTGACTTCTCACACTTTCTCAGAACGAACTTCATAATTGTAGCAATAGACAATAGACAAGAGGTGGAGGAGTAGGCCATTCGGTCCTTTGAGCCAGCACCGCCATTCAATATGATCATGGCTGATCATCCACAATCTGTACCCCGTTCCTGCCTTCTCGCCATATCCACTGACCTCTATCTTTAAGAGCTCCATCTAACTCTCTCTGGAAAGCATCCAGAGAATTGGCCACCACTGCCATCTGAGGCAGAGAATTCCACAGATTCACAACCCTCTGTGTGAAAAAGTCTTTCCTCATATCCGTTCTAAATGCTTACCCCTGATTCTTAAACTGTGGGCCCTGGTTCTGGACTCCCCCAACATCGGGAACATGTTTCCTGCCTCTAGCGTGTTCAAACCCTTAATAATCTGATATGTTTCAATAAGATCACTTCTCATCACTCTAAATTCCAGAGTATACAAGCCCAGCCACTCCATTCTATCAACATATGACAGTCCTGTACCACATTAAAAGGAAAAGTAATGGTGTCGTGGGGAGATGTTGGAGGAATGGAAAGAGCTGGTTTGTTCTTGCTAGAGTCAGCATTTGCTTAATGGGACCAACGCCTCCGTCTGTGCTGTAACTTCTCTCTGGGAGGCTACAATGGATAATAGCAGCTATCTGAAACTGAACCAGCTGCCTAGGGCGTGCAGATCAACCACAATGCTCCATTTCTGTGCAACTGGATCCGTGCAAAATGCTGCAAGGGCGAACAGCTGTGTCTCCTGGGCTCCAGTTCAAAATGCTGCAAGCAGGAGACCAACATTTTTTTATCCCAGGCAAGCAGTGAATCGCCTCAGCATTCAATAGGAACATGCCTGGGTACTGGCAGGGGTGACTAGCTTCCTTTACTTGCAAGGAATGGGAGATAGATAAATATTCAAAAGGTTGAGAAATTGAGGGTTATTGGGAGCAACACAGAACAGCCCTGGTCTTATTAAATGGCAGGACAGAATGGTGGCCTACTCCTGTTCCAATTTGCACGTTCTTGTGATTGACTATGTGCATTAGTCGATATGTGAACCTTAAAAGATTAGTTAAAACAAATGTAGGTCCCTTGCAGTCATAAACGGGTGAATTGATCATGGGGAACAAGGATATGGCAGACCAATTGAATAACTAGGTTCTGTCTTCACTAAGGAAGACATAAATAATTTGTCGGAAATAGCAGGGGATCGCGAGTCAAATGAGATGGAGGAAATGAGCGAAATCCAGGTTAGCCGGAAAGTGGTGGTGGGTAAATTGAATGGATTAAAGGCCGATAAATCCCCAGGGCCAGATAGGCTGCATCCCAGGGTACTTAAGGAAGTAGCCCCAGAAATAGCAGATGCCTTAGTGATAATTTCTCAAAACTCTTTAGATTCTGGAGTAGTTCCTGAGGATTGGAGGGTAGCTAATGTAACCCCACTTTTTAAAAAGGGAGGGAGAGAGAAAACGGGGAATTACAGACCAGTTAGTCTAACATCGGTAGTGGGGAAACTGCTAGTCAATTATTAAAGATGGGATAGCAGCGCATTTGGAAAGTGGTGAAATCATTGGACAAAGTCAGCATGGATTTACGAAGGGTAAATCATGTCTAACGAATCTTATTGACTTTTTTGAGGATGTAACTAGTAGAGTGGATAAGGGAGAAGCAGTGGATGTGTTGTATCTGGACTTTCAGAAGGCTTTCGACAAGGTCCCGCAAGAGATTGGTATACAAACTTAAAGAACACGGTATTGGTGGTTCAGTATTGATGTGGATAGAGAACTGGCTGGCAGACAGGAAGCAAAGAGTAGGAATGAACGGCTCCTTTTCAGGATGGCAGACAGTGACTAGTGGGGTGCCGCAAGGCTCAGTGTTGGGACCCCAGCTATTTACAATATACATTAATGATTTGGACGAGGAAATTAAATGCAAAATCTCGAAGTTTGCGGATGACACGAAGCTGGGGGGCAGTGTTAGCTATGAGGAGGATGCTAGGAGTCTGCAGGATGACTTGGATAGACTGGGTGAGTGGGCAAATGCATGGCAGATGCAGTATAATGTGGATAAATGTGAGGTTATCCACTTTGGTGGCAAAAACAGGAAGGTAGACTATTATTTGAATGGTGACCGATTAGGAAAAGGGGAGATGCAGCGAGACCTGGGTGTCATGGTACACCAGTCATTGAAAGTAGGCATGCAGGTGCAGCAGGCTGTGAAGAAAGCGGATGGTATGTTGGCATTCATAGCAAAAGGAATTGAGTACAAGAGCAGGGAGATTCTACTGCAGTTGTACAGGGTCTTGGTGAGGCCACACCTGGAGTATTTCGTACAGTTTTGGTCTCCTAATCTGAGTAAAGACATTCTTGCCATAGAGGGAGTACAGAGAAGGTTCACCAGACTGATTCCTGGGATGGCACGACTTCCATATGAAGAAAGACTGGATAGACTTGGCTTGTACTCGCTGGAATTTAGAAGATTGAGGGGCGATCTCATAGAGACTTACAAAATTCTTAAGGGGTTGGACAGGCTAGATGCAGGAAGATTGTTCCCGATGTTGGGGAAGTCCAGGACAAGGGGTCACAATTTAAGGATAAGGGGAAAGTCTTTTAGGACCGAGATGAGAAAATCGTTTTTCACACAGAGAGTGGTGAATCTGTGGAATTGTCTGCCACAGAAGGTAGTTGAGGCCAGTTCGTTGGCCATATTTAAGAGGGAGTTGGATGTGGCCCTTGTGGCTGAAGGGATCGGGGGGTATGGAGAGAAGGCAGGTACAGGATACTGAGTTGGATGATCAGCCATGATCATATTGAATGGCGGTGCAGGCTCGAAGGGCGGAATGGCCTACTCCTGCACCTAATTTCTATGTTTCTATGTTTCTATTAGGGCATCAAATCATTAATCAACATATTCATCAACAGATTGTCACAGGAACAGCATTCTACATGTCTGTAAGATAACCGGGTCCAGTGCTTTTACCATCAATCTACCATCCTCCCTATTCCAAAGGAAGGATAATGCTGGGGCACAAAATACCCTCTGCACTCGTAGCTGGCAGGTTTCCTGCAAATTGAGACCATTTCCTGCAAAAAGAGACCTACGTGTATAAAATTGAAGTGAAGTCTAGAACCAAGCCAACCATTGTCTTAACTCGGGCCTGTTTCTTCCCCACATTTTTTCTCTCTGAAACACTAGCTTTCACACTCTGCCTGCCAGCCTCCTTCTTTTTTGTTTTCTCCTCTCCTTCTGCCTGCTTGATGCAGCAACACAGCCTGACCTCAACTAAGCATAAATAGTCCAGTCCGGCTCACTTGGGTTCACTCTACTCCATGAGGTAACATGGATACACTCAAAGGACTGGGATCCTCACAGAAGCTCTTGGAGTCTCAGGTTAACATCATCATCATATCATATCATATCCTTTTCTGATCTTGTGTGTGTGTGTGTGTGTGTGTGTGTGTGTGTGTGTGTGTGTGTGTGTGTGTGTGTGTGTGTGTGTGTGTGTGTGTGTGTGTGTGTGTGTGTGTGTTTATTTATTTGATTTTTGTGTGATCACATTTACTCGAAAAAACGATGCACGAACGGGAAAATTTTTGCATATTCTGGTCAATATTTACCCCATGCAGTCAAAAATCTTACCTGAAAATGTTGTGCTTTATTTCTTGAGTTATTAATAAAAATGTTTACAAATCCGATACAACTTTCAATTCAAAATACCTCTTTTTTTCCGCTGATGACGTGACAATGGATCTGCCTGATGTCTGCTAGTGCTGCGACTGACATCACCACCCACCTCTCCCTCCTCCCCCGTTGTTCAAACGTCGCCCTGTCGACTGAAGACCAAAGATCATAGCTGAAGACTGCTTCGGCCCAACCGTCGCTCGCCCGCTCGTGCCTCGGCTCGCGCCTCGGCTCGGGTTTCTCCCACTCCCCCCTCTCTACCCCTCCCCCCTCTCTCCTCCCCTCTTGCCCCCTCGGCTCAGCCCGGGCCTCCTCCCATCCCCTCTCTCTCCTCCTCCCCTCTCGCCCTCTTTTCGCCCCTCCCTCCCCTTCGGCTTGGTCCAAGCCTTCCCCCCTCCCTCCCCCTCGGCTTGGCCCGGGCCTCCCCCCCCTCTCTCTCTACCCCTCTCTCTCTCGCCCTCGGCCCGGACCTCCCCCCCCCCTCAGCTCGGCCCGGGCCTCCCCCCCCTCTCAACCCCCTCTCCCACCACTCTCTCCCCCACCTCTCTCTCCCCCTCCCTTTCCCCCTTCCTCCGCCTCCTCTCTCCCTCCCTCCTTCTCTCCCTTTCTCTGCCCCTCTCTCTCTGTCTCTACCCCCTCTCTCTCTGCCCTCACTCTCTACCCCCCCTCCCTCCCGAGACACGCCTGCTAGTTGGGGACTACGCGTCAGTGGATAGGGCAGGGATGGGGTAAAAGGAGCCAATGAATAATATTAATATAATATCAAGGGGGGTGGTTAGTGTGTGAGTGTGTGTGCGTTGAGGGGACGGTCTAATCTCCTTTAAACTTTGCCCCTCTCACCTTAAAGCAATGGTTTGTGGCATGTCAGCCTGGGAATAAATGTCTGGCTGTCTATCCTATCTACGCCTCACATAATTTTATAAACTTCTATCAGGTCTCTCTGTAACCTCTGCTGCTCCAGAAAAATAATGCAAGTCTGTCCCTATAGCTAATGGCTATGTATGAGTGGTTGAATATTGCGTTAGAAATGAGCCAACCTGCACAGTTGGGGGCTAAGTGTGAATGTGGAATCTTACGTTGGGGGGCGGGTTGCGTTGGGGGACCAGGCATCCCATGAGGGCTATGGGTGAGTGGTGGAATCTTACGTTGGGGAGCGGGTTGCACTGGGGGCCAGGCCTCTCTTGTGACACGGACCAAACGGGTCCCACTTAGTCTAGTAACTATTAAATGTCTGATCTTGGATGTGTATTTATTTGTGGATGTGTGTGATTCACATCTCCTCGAAAAAACAGCATGCTAACACTGAAATTTTTACACATTCCGATAGATTTATGCCGTGAAGTCAAAAATCGCCTTTTCTGAAACATGCATTGTGTCTCGAGTTATGAATCAAAATGTTCAAAAATCTGAAATAACTTCCATCACTACATTTAAAATGCAGCCATCCAGCACACCTTTAGTACAGCACCATTGTCAATGCAAACCGGATTCTGGGCTCAGGTCTATGATGTAGCACTTGTAACCCATTTTAACTAACTCATCCGAGGACATTTACTGAATCTGAAAAACTTCATGTCTCAGCTTTTAAAAGAAGCTGAGACTTCCAACTAGATTAATCAATGAAGCTATTTTACTTCGGAGTCATGTGAGTGACTACGTGAAGAAGTCCGTTCCCACGCATGCGCGTCATTACGTCTGACGCATTGCGCAACGACTGGCTGGCGGGCGCGTCGCTCCTTCCAACGAGTAAGTTTAAAAGACTCAGGTAAGTGTTTTTAAAAACTTAGCTGAAGTCGTTGCTCCCGGTCTGGAGTTTGTTTCGTTTGTACGTATTTTCAGCTTCGGATTGCGGGAGATATGCCTAAGAGGCGAGCCACGACCAAACCGGCTGCAGAAGACCACGGGCCTGCGGGCAGCGTGTGACCGCCGATTCGCCTCCGGGGCCTCTGGCAGAGCAGCCAGAAAGAACCTTGGCTCCTCCACGGGGGGGGAGAAAAGCCACAAAAAAGTCTGTGAGGGCCCTGGACTTGGAGGCGTCGGGCCAGGAGGTGGAAGAGTGCCCTTCTTCTAAGGGCAGTGTTACCGACAGGCTGGCCCATCTGGAGAGCTTTGTGGGACTCCAGCACGATATGCTCCAAAGGATGGAGCTATCAGGGCCCGGGGAGTATATGGAACCCGAGGCAGCAGCGCATGTGTCAGGGCTGCATGACGGGAGCGTACGAGGTCAGTGCTATGCTGACCCAGAGTAAGGAGGCACAGTTGGACTAGAGGGACCATCAGGACTATCTATTGCATCCAAATTTGCGGTCCCAGCCCTCAGGTGAGCCATTGGATGAAGAGCTCACTGTGAACATTAATTACATGGCTTCCCATCCACTGCAAGAACAAAAGATGGAGGAGACCACTGCCAGATGCAACACTCCACTAAACTGTGCCTCACTGAGTGTCCCCATTGTTAATCAGGCCATTTGGGGGCACATTGGAGGGGGCGTCCGAGCCCAAGAGGTTAAACTCCAAAAAGTACTCCGGCTACTCGCCTCGAGCATCACAGCCTTAGCTAGGTCAGTGGAGGGGGTGCCTCTCTCAGATACACAGCAGGACGCGATGGCATTAATGTGCAATGCACATTTTGAAATCAATTGCATTAGAAAGAATGCAATCCATCCTGCTATAAATCCTAAATTTGCTGGACTATGTAAGCCGGGGAATATACAACCCCCAAACCCGTTCGGAGAAAACCTGACGAAACGGGTTAAAGAACTCGATGACGAGTCAAAGGCTGTGACCTCATGAAGGTGCCTCCAAAGGTATCGTCTTTTCGGAGACTGTACCCCTACCCTCCTCTGCATACCAAATGAGTTGCTCGCTAAGGTGGACGTGGTGCTGAACAACAAACGCAGAGGCCTTTTTTAGGGCATGGCCCAAGCCGGGCCATATTCAAGATGCAGCGCCCTCCAGCAGCCATACCCCCCAGACCTCGGGGGCAGAAGCAGCGACCTTACCCCCGGTAAACTCTATGGTAGGTGAGACTGCAATGGATACATTACAAGTTGGGGGGAGATTGCAATTGTTCTTATATGAATGGCAGTGGATAACATCTAATCCGTTTATACTGCATAGTATTCAAGGTTTCCAAATTTAGTTCATTTCTGACCTGCCTCCACCCACTCAGCTTACACCTGGTCATACTTTTGTGTTTTCACAACAGGAGTGTATTAGTGCACAAAGAGAACTTGACTCTTTGTTCAATAAAGGGGTAATTGAGAGGGCGAGGCGTGAGTCTTATCAGTTTGTGTCAAATATCTTTACTGGGCAAAAGAAAGATGGAGGATGTAGAATTATCCTAGATTTGACAGAGCATAACACCTTTGTGCAGTATAAACATGTCAAAATGGAAACTTTTGTCTGCTAAACAACTGCTTTCCAAGGGATGTTATATGGCAAGCATTGACCTCAAAGATGCTTACTATTCAGTGGCCATTCATGAAAGGCACAGGAGATTTTTGAAGTTTAAATGGATGGATCAGTTGTGGCAGTTTAAAGCATTGCCTAATGGGTTAACTTCAGCCCCCAGACTATTCACAAAATTGCTCAAACCAGTCCTGGGGTTACTCAGAGCACAGAGTCCTATTGTCATGGCATATTTGGACAACATTGTAGTCATTGGGAGGACTTTCGAATTAGCTGAATTATCTGTGTCAGCTACAAAGCTCGTTTTCGAAAAGATAGGATTCATCACCCATCCAGTTAAGTCTAAATTGGTGCCATCTACGATAATTGACTATTTGGGGTTCACCATTAACTCAGTACACATGTCAGTGACTCTGCCTCGGGGCAAGCAATTAGAGTTAATTGAAGCCTGCAGGAAACTCATTGTTGATAATCACCCTTCTATTAGACATGTGGCTCGGGTAATTGGAAAATTAGTGGCAGCATTCCCAGCTGCTCAATTCGGGCCTTCGTGCAAAGGAACAGGCACTTAAGCTTCAGAGAGGTCGTTTTGATAGGGTTTGATTGCTCTGACTGAGTTACAATGGTGGATTGCCAATATTCAGTGCTGCTCTAGTACCATTTTAGTCGATACACCATCAGTTATCCTGCAGTCTGATGCCAGTGCACTAGGTTGGGGTGCTACCGATACCATCTCAGGCTGCGGTGGCAGGTGGGATCTGCAGGAAGCATCCATGCTTCAATTACACGGCATTAACTATTTAGAGTTGTTGGGAGCACTCTATGGGTTAAAGGCTTTTTGTACCAACAGGCATCATGTGCATGTCCAACTTCAGAATTACAACACTACCGCAGTAGCGTACATTAATCACATGGGTGGCAGTAAGTCTGTATCCTGTGATATGTTGTCTAATCTCCTCTGGCACTGGTGTATTGCGAGAAACATCTGGGTTTCAGCTATCTATTTACCAGGAAGGTATGACACAGTGGCAGACACCAGATCACGAGAGTTCAATAACAAAGAATGGATGTTAAATCACCAAGTGTTCAATAATATTGTCCTTCGTTATGGTGTACCGGACATTGATCTGTTTGCTTCCAGGCTTAATCATCAGTTACCAATTTACGTGTCATGGGAGCCAGACCCAGGGGCAGTAGTGGTGGATGCATTCTCGCTACACTGGGGTGGTAAATTTGTGTATGTATTCCCACCATTCTGCGTCATTACTCGATGTGTGGCAAAAATTCAGCAAGATTCCGCCACTGGCATTTTGGTAGTGCCAGACTGGCCGACTCAGCATTGGTTCCCTCTGGTTCTAGCCTTAATCACACATCCTTTTATGGCAGTGCCCAAGAGCATAAATCTGCTGGTACACCCAGTGACAGGGGGAAGCCACCCTCTTCATGACCGTATAAATTTGTTGGTTTGCAGATTCTGAGGAGACCGTTCCTGGGGCTCGGGCTTTCAGAGCGTACCGTTTATATCATCACTGCGGCATGGAGGAAGAGCAGTACAGTACATCTCTCACATAAGAAAATGGGAGATGTACTGTTCCCGCTCTCACATTTCATATCACACAGCTTCAATCACTGATGTTTTGGAATTTCTATCGTCACTCTTTCACGATAACAAACTCAGTTACATGCCATTAACAGTGCCCGGAGTGCTTTGTCCAATAATTTACGGCTGGGGACAGCACACCACACAGTAGGGTCCCACCCATTAATAACCAAATTTATGAAGGGCTTCTTTAACTCCACTCCACCTAGACCCAGGTACACACACATATGGGATGTCAGCGTGATCCTCACGCTGCTCCGTCAATGGGCACCAGTTTCATCTCTGTCCCTACACCACCTTACATAGAAACTTAGAAAATAGGTGCAAGAGTAGGCCCTTCGGCCCTTTGAGCCTGCACTGCCATTCAATATGATTAAGGCTGATCATTCAACTCAGTATCCTGTACCTGCCTTCTCTCCATACCCCCTGATCCCTTTAGCCACAAGGGCCACATCTAGCTCCCTCTTAAATATAGCCAATGAACTGGCCTCAACTACCTTCTGTGGCAGAGAATTCCAGAAACTCACCAATCTCTGTGTGAAAAATGTTTTCCTCATCTCGGTCCTAAAGGAATTCCCCCTTTTATCCTTAAACTGTGACCCCTTGTTCTGGACCTCCCCAACATCGGGAACAATCTTCCTGCATCTAGCCTGTCCAACCCCTTAAGAATTTTGTAAGTTTCTATAAGATCCCCGCTCAATCTTCTAAATTCTAGTGAGTACAAGCCGAGTCTATCCAGTCTTTCTTCATATGAAAGTCCTGACATCCCAGGAAGCAATCCGGTGAACCTTATCTGTACCCTCTCTATGGCAAGAATGTCCTTCCTCAGACTTGGAGACCAAAACTGTATGCAATACTCCCGGTGTGGTCTCATCAAAACCCTGTACAACTGCAGTAGAACCTCCCTGCTCCTATGCTCAAATCCTTATGCTATGAATGCTAACATACCATTCGCTTTCTTCACTGCCTGCTGCATCTGCATGCCTACTTTCAATGACTGGTGTACCATGACACCCAGGTCTCGTTGCATCTCCCCTTTTCCTAGTCGGCCACCATTCAGATAATAGTCTACCCTCCTGTTTTTGCCACCAAAGTGGATAACCTCACATTTATCCACATTTTACTGCATCTGCCATGCATTTGCCCACTCACTAAGCCTATCCAAGTCACCTTACAGCCTCCTAGCATCCTCCTCACAGCTAACACTGCCCCCCAGCTTCGTGTCATCCGCAAACTTGGAGATGTTGCATTCAATTCCCTCGTCCAAATCATTAATATATTGTAAATAGCTGGGGTCATAGCACTGAGCCTTGCGGTACCCCACTAGTCACTGCCTGCCATTCTGAAAAGGACCCGTTTACTCCTACCCTTTGCTTCCTGCCTGCCAGCCAGTTCTCTATCCACATCAATACTGAACCCCCAATACCATGTGCTTTAAGTTTGTATACTAATCTCTTATGTGGGACCTTGTCGAAAGCCTTCTGAAAGCCCAGAAATAACACAACCACTGGTTCTCCCTTATCCAGTCTACTAGTTACATCTTTGAAAAATTCTATAAGATTCGTCAGACAAGATTTACCTTTCATATATCCATGCTGACTTTGTCCAATGATTTCACCACTTTCCAAATGTGCTGCTATCCCATGTTTAATAACTGACTCTAGCAGTTTCCCCACTACTGATGTTAGACTAACTGGTCTGTAATTCTCTGTTTTCTTTCTCCCTCCTTTTTTTAAAAGTGGGGTTACATTAGCTACCTTCCAATCCTCAGGAACTACTCCAGAATCTAAAGAGTTTTGAAAAATTATCACTAATGCATCCACTATTTCTGTGGCTACTTCCTTGAGTACTCTGGGATGCAGCCTATCTGGCCCTGGGGATTTATCGGCCTTTAATCAATTCAATTTACCCAACACCACTTCCCGGCTAACCTAGATTTCACTCAGTTCCTCTATCTTATTTGACCCCCGGTCCCCTGCTATTTCTGGCAGATTATTTATGTCTTCCTTAGTGAAGACAGAACCAAAGTAGTTATTCAATTGGCCTGCCATGTCCTTGTTCCCCATTACATTGAAAGTAGTCATGTTCATGGCCCTGGCCTCAGCACAACGGGTCCAGATGCTACAAAAACTCAGACTGGACAGTATTTCTTCCTGCAATAACATCACCTTTTTCATTCGGGATCTCGCCAAACAGAGCAGGCCACGGGTACAAGGGCTCAAATTGAGTTTTATGGCATACCCCTCAGATCCACGAGTGTGTGTCGTATCATCCATAACCCAATACATAAAGGTCACCAAGAGCTTGAGAGGCTCGGAACTCTCCTTCTTTGTCAGCTACACCAAACCTCACAAACAGGTTACGGTGCAGACCATCTCTAAATGGATTAAACAGGTTCTGGCATATGCAGGAGTGGACACTGATATTTTTAAACCTCATTCCACCAGGGCTGCATCAACATCAGCAGCAAGGGATATGGACGTACCTCTTGACCAAATTCTGGCGGCTGCGAATTTGAGGACGTACCAGAGGTTTTATAATAAGCCTATCGCCAGATCCGGGATTTTTGCTGATTCTGTTTTAAGTTCTGTTTCAGTTTCCCCCTGGGTGAGGGGTCACTGTTTATTTTCTTTCTTGTCATTAAAGCATTAGTATTGTTAAACATGTCATGTTTTGAATGCATTAATTTTTCTCACTCGTCTTGGTCAATTGATGCAGCTGTGACACGTGGACTTTTCCTCGGCATGAAATCAGACCTTCAAAGTCTTCACATAGTCACTCACGTGACTCCGAAGTAAAATAGTAAGATTAAACGAGAACTTACCAGTTTGATGGTTATTTTATGAGGAGTTACGATGAGGGATTACGTGCCCTCCGCTCCCTACCCTCGTAACATAACAATCATCTGGTAGTTCTAGTCATCTATAATCTTACTATGTTAGTTCAATAACATTTTCTGTGACTTCACACTGTTGCTTTGAAGATTGACGCGCATGCGTTGGGACGGCCTTCTTCACGAAATCCCTCATCGTAACTCCTCATAAAATAACGATCAAACTTCAAACTGGAAGTTCTCGTTTAATCTGACTAATCAACCTCAAAAGCAGCATCACAGGCATCATTACCAAATGTGAAATAACTAATCTTCCCATTTCATTTTTGGGAAGGATGGCCAAAGAAACTAACAAGTCATACAGCATGAAAACTGGCCCTTCAGCCCATCTCACTGTGCTGACCAGGTTTTATGGCTGAGCTAGTCCTATTTGCATGCATTTGGCCATAGATCACTCGACCTTTCCTATCCATGAATCTGTATCAATGTATTTTAAACTTTGCCATTGTACCCACCTCTGCAACTTCCTCTGGCAGCTCTCTGCATGAAGGAATTATCACTCAGGTATTTTTGAAGCTTAGGGCGGCACTGCAGCGGATCAGTAGTGCTGCTGGTTCACAGTGCCAAAGACCAGGTTGGATCCTGACCTCGGGTGCTATCTGTGTAGAGTTTGTGTGTTCCCCGTGACCGCGTGAATTTTCTCTGGGTGCTCTGGTTTCTTTCAACATTCCAAAGACGCGCAGGTTCGTAGGTTATTTGGCTTCTGTAAATTACCCCTAGTGTGTAGGACGCAAAAGTGGGACAACATAGAACTAGTGTATGGGTGATTACACCCATCGCTGATTGGCGAGGACTCAGTGGTGAAACCAAAATGTATAAAAATGGCCTTTAATAAAATCTGACAATGTGCACTTTAACCACATGTGATTTTATTTCTATTACAAATCTCAAATTGTGGAGTACAGAGGCAAATAAATAATTGATAGGTCTTTGTCCCAAACATTATGGAGGGCACTGTAGATCTGAAGAAGGGTCTCGACCCAAAACGTCACCCATTCCTTCTCTCCATAGATGCTGCCTCACCCGCTGAGTTACTCCAGCATTTTGTGTCTCCCTAACTATGTTCCCACTTGCCTTAAACCTATTCTAGTTCCAGACACATTTACCCTGGGACAAAAAAGACAGTGAACATTCACGTTATCTAAGCCTTATGTGATTTTATATACCTCTATATGATCACCACTCAACCTACTATGCCCCAGGTGCAGAAGTCCCAGCCTATCCTACCTCTTCTTAGAACTCAAGTCATCGTGTCCCAGCAACATCCTGGTGAATATTTTCTGCACTTTTCAGCTTAATGATTTCCTTTCTATAGGGTGGCCAGAACTATACAAGTGGTGGAGTTGCTGCCTTACAGTGAATGCAGCGCCAGAGACCCGGATTCAATCCCGATTATGGGTGCTATCTGTACGGAGTTTATACATTCTCCCTGTCATCTGCATGTGTTTTCTCTGAGATCTTCGGTTTCCTCCAACACTCCAAAGAGGTACAGGCGTGTAGGTAAATTGGGTTGGTAAATGTAAAAATTGTTTCTAGTGTGTGTAAATGTGCGGAAATCATTGGTCGGCACGGACCCGCTGGGCCGAAGGGCCTGTTTCCTAACAGCTGTATCTCCAAACTAAAATACTCGATATGTGGTCGCACCACCATCTTTACAGTGGTAGCTTGATATTCCAACTCCTATACTCAATACGCTTACTGATGAAGATAGGCATGATAAAAGCGTTCTTCACCATCTCAGTCAACACTTTCAGGGAATTGTATTCCTAATCTCCTTGGTATTTTAGTTCTACAACTCTCTCTCAAGGGTCCGACCATTTACTGTGTAAGTCCTGCCCTGGTTTGACTTATCAAATGCACCACCGCACACTTGTCCAAGCTAAATTCCACCCGGGCTACTTCCCTAATCGTTCTAAATCCTTTTGTAAACTTAGAAAGCCCACCTCATGGTCCACTTTACCACCAATTTTGGTGTCATCTGCCAATTTACTAACTGCGTTAAATAGATTGCCATCTAGATGTTTAGTATGCATGACAATCAAGAGGACCCAGCACAGATCCCTTTAGCGCACCACTGGTGATCGGCCTCCAATCAGTAAAGCAACCTCCACCACCAACGTACGATTCATAGCATCAAGCCAATTTTTAATCTAGTTGGCTAGCTCGCCCTGTATTGCATGTGACCTAGCCCACAGACTAGTCTACCATACGGAAACTAATCAAAGGTCTTACTAAAATCCAGAACAATGTCCAGCTCTCTCCTTTCGTTAATCTTCTTGATGACCTCTTCAAAAAACTATGAATCGTTGAGACATGATTTCCCACACACAAAACCAATCTGCCTGTCCAAATGCCAGTAGATCCTATCCCTCAGAATCTCCGTCAGTTACTTACCTACCACTGATGCCAGGCTCACCGGCCTGCAGTTCCATGTCTTTTGACACCTATAGTGCAGCAGAGATTGGTACAATAATCAGATACAATCAATACCGACCAACCCTGAAGTAATTAATCTAACACCCTCTTGGACAAAATTACCAGACAAAGTTTCCAGCTCTCATTAGTTAGAGTGCGGTCCTGACATCCTATGTATGACCTATTTATCTAAAGAAACCTTTGGACTTTCTTTCATTAGGCTTTATCGGCCTTCCATGTTACATTTTTGTACTTTGTGTTATACCTTTTATTCTTTATCTTTAACTGTGCAATGTGGATGGCTTGATTTTACACATGTATAACAATCTTTTCTTTGTCTGCATAGCATGCAAACTAAAGCTTTTCATTGTATCTCGGTTAACATGACAATAGTAGGCTAAAATAAACTAAAATCTTGGACTCCAGATGAACTCTGAGCTGAAGATCCTGGAACTACAGACACAAGTATACAGTCACTGCAGATCAAAAGCATCTTCCATATACTACAGCATACACTGCCTATACTACCATGTACGTCTGAAATTAATATTTCTAAACTTCCTTAATTTTCCTAAGTTGGTCCCATGGGACACTAACAAAAATGGGACACTAACAACTCACCAACAAGCACAAAGACCTCACTTGGCTGGTGGTGATAGGGGACCTCTGAGTCAGATCCTTCCTGCACCGTCTGAATTTTACCACCAACGCACAATTCCCTCAGGACATTTGCTACAGAGGGGAGTCAGATGCACACCACTTCGCAGAGTGTAGATTTGAAAATATGGCCTGGAGAATGATGCAGGTGTCCTTGTCGCGGTTCATCCCAAACATCTCCGTAACAAATTAGTCTGATTTGCGGGCCGTTCCCAGGGACACATTCGAAGATGAACATGAAGTGCTGCTGGAAGGTCATCGATAAAGAACGCTCCATTGGTCTGCCCTAAACGTTGGCCTCCCAGCACAGCGAGATGTCTGTCAGGGAAGGTTGCCAACAGGTCCATTCCATACTTCAGGAGTATGTGCTGAGGGACACACTGAAGCTTGATGCAGCCAACGTCAAGGCTCTGTAAGGGAGGACCACAGTCAAGGGTCCTTCTGCTGCTGAACATTGAGGGACAAAGTCTGGTGGGGGATACTCCTTCAAACAAGGGAATGGATATCACCTCTGGGGACCACTTGAGTAGCATGGAGGTTTTTGTTATATTTAAAGATATGTGCAAACACTACGGAGTAGGTACTAATGAATGTATAGACGCTGAGAATGTCTGAAGTGATTTTGCATAGCTTTTGTTTTGCACATCATTTTTTTGCTGAATTAAGTTTATTTTTGGAAATAAAAAAATATTTTCACAAATCCGTGCAAGGGTGTTTAGTTCTATTTAAAGATAGGTGCGAACTCTACCGAGTATGACACTATTGAATGTATTGTAGATTGTTTAGTTTGGTTTCATTTATTTTATTATTGTCATGTGCACTGAGGTGCAGTGTAAAGCTTTTATTTGCTTGCTATCCAGTCAAAGAAAAGACCTTACATGAATACAATCAAGATGTCCACTGTGCACAAATAAAGGAGACAACATTTAATGAAAGATATAACTTTGAAGTCCGATAAAGTCCGATTAAAGAGAATTCAAAGGTCTCCAATGGCAGGTCAGGACCGCACTCTAGCTGATGAGACTACCATTCAGTTGTCTGATAACAGGTGGAATAAAACTGTTCCTGAATCTGGAGGTATGCGCTTTCAAACTTCTGTACCTCTTGCCTGATGGGAGAGGGAGGAGTGACTGGGGTGAGACTGGTCCTTGATAATGCTGACAGCCAGCATGAAGTGTAGATGAAGTCAATGGAAGGGAGATTGGTTTGTGTAATGATCTGGGCTACATTCATAGCTGCTGTAATTTCCTGCAGTCTTGGATGGAGCTATTCACAAACCAGGCTGTGATGCATCCTGATAAAATGCGTTCTATGGCGCATCTGTAGAGGTTGGTGAGAGTTGTTTGGGCTGAACCTCCGAAGCAATCTAAGAAAGTGGAAGCGTTGGTGGACTTTCTTGGCCATAGCTTCAATGTGGCTGGTCCAAGACAAATAGCTTGTTATATTTATTCCTAGGAACTTGAAGATTTCAACCATCTCTACTTCAAACCCATCAATGTATGTTGTTGGCTTACAGGGAACAAACGGGTCTTTTTATCTGGTTGGCAAGATCTAATGAATGAAGCGCTGTAGGGATCAGTGCTGGGCGGTCTTTGTTTTATTATTAATTTATATAAACAATGGATAAAGACACCAAGGGCCTCAGGCCTACATTCGTTGATGACAGCAAGATAAGCTTAAAAGTTGCAAAAATAACATAAAGAGGCTACAAAGGGTTTCAGATACAGTGCCCTCCATAATGTTTGAGACCCATCATTTATTTATTTGCCTCTGTACTCCACAATTTGAAATTTGTAATAGAAAAAAATCACATGCTGTTAAAGTGCACATTGTCATATTTTATTAAAGGGTATTTTTATACACTTTGGTTTCACCATGTAGAAATTACAGCTGTAGTTATACATAATCCCCCCATTTCAGGGCACCATAATGTTTGGGACACATGGTTTCACAGGTGTTTGTAATAAGTGATAAAGAAGGAACTGCAGATGCTGGAGAATCGAGGGTACACAAAAGGCTAGAGAAACTCAGTGGGTGCAGCAGCATCTAAGGAGCGAAGGAGATAGGCGACATTTCGGGTCGAGACCCTTCAGACTGGTCAGGGATCAGGGAAACAAGAGATATAGGTGGTGATGTGGAGAGATAAAGAACAATGAATGAAAGATATGCAAAAAAGTATCGATGATAAAGGGAACAAGCCATTGTAAGCTGTAACCGAGCGGAGGTGTTCGGCGAAACGATCATCCATCGATTCACTCCGTAACAACCCAGACTGGGTTATCAAACCCGCCGACAAGGGAGGTGCCGTGGTAGTCTGGCGCGTCGATCTCTACAAAGCAGAGGCCGCGCGCCAACTCTCCTACTTACCCCTGGACCATGACCCCACTGACGAACACCAGGCCACCATCTCGAGCACCATAACCGACTTCATCAGCTCCGGCTCCCTACCCCCCCCGAGCCTCCAATCTCATCGTTTCCCAGCCCCGCACGGCCCGATTTTACCTTCTCCCCAAAATCCACAAACCCGACTGCCCTGGCAGACCCATTGTCTCTGCCTGTTCATGCCCCACCGAACACATTTCCACATACCTTGACGCCATCCTATCCCCCTTTGTTAAATCCCTCCCCACCTATGTTCAAGACACCTCAGACACTCTCTGTCGGCTCCGCGCATTCCATTCTCCAGGCCCCCATCCTCTCATATTCACCATGGACGTCCAGTCACTCTACACCTCCATCCCCCACCAGGACAGTCTCAAAGCCCTCCGGTTCTTCCTCGACCAGAGGAGCAACCCATACCCATCCACTGACACCCTCCTCCGCCTAGCGGAGTTGGTCTTTACCCTCAATAACTTCTCTTTTGACTCCTCCCATTTCCTCCAAACACAAGGCGTTGCTATGGACACACGCATGGGTCCCAGCTACGCTTGCCTCTTTGTCGGGTATGTCGAACAATCCTTGTTCTCGGCGTACCAGGGCCCACAGCTACCTGGACTACTCTTCCTCCCACCCTGCTTCCTGTAAGGACTCCATCCCCTATTCCCAATTCCTCCATCTACGCCGCATCTGCTCCCAGGACGAGGTGTTCCACACCAGGTCATCACAAATGGCCTCATTCTTCAGAGAACGGGGATTCCCCTCCCCCACTATAGATGAGGCTCGCACCAGGGTCTCCTCCATACCCCGCAACACTGCCCTCTCTCCCCATTCCCCCACTCGCAAACAGGGCAGAGTCCCCCTGGTCACCTTTCACACCACCAGCCGGCAAATACAACACATAGTACTCCGCCAGTTTCGCCACCTCCAACGTGACCCCTCCACTCGCCACATCTTCCCATCTCCCCCCGTCTGCTTTCCGTAAAGACCGCTCCCTCCACAACTCCCTTGTCAATTCTTCCCTTCCCTCCCGCTCTACCCCTTCCCCGAGCACTTTCCCTTGCAACCACATGAAATGCTACACTTGTCCCTTCACCTCCCCCCTCCACTCCTTTCAGGGACCCAAGCAGTCCTTCCAGGTCCAACAGAGGTTCACCTGCACCTCCTCCAACCTCATCTATTGCATCCGCTGCTCCAGATGCCACATGATCTATATCGGTGAGACCAAGCGGAGGCTTGGCGATCGTTTCGCCGAACACCTCCGCTCGGTCCGCAATAACCAAGCCGACCTCCCGGTGGCTCAGCACTTCAACTCCCCCTCCCATTCTGTATCAGACCTCTCGGTCCTGGGCCTCCTCCACGGCCAGAGTGAGCAACACCGCAAGTTGGAGGAACAGCACCTCATATTCCGCTTAGGGAGTCTGCATCCTTTGGGCTTGAACATTGAATTTTCTCAATTCTGTTAACCCTTGCTGTCTCCTCCCCTTCCCACCTCTCCCTCAGCCCTCGGGCCGTGGCATTCCCTCTCTATCTCCCTCCCCCACCCTAGTCGCACTAGCTTCTCATTTTCACACCACAAACAGCTTACAATGGCTTGTTCCCTTTATCATCGATACTTTTTTGCATATCTTTCATTCATTGTTCTTTATCTCTCCACATCACCGTCTATATCTCTCATTTCCCTGATCCCTGACCAGTCTGAAGAAGGGTCTCGACCCAAAACGTCGCCTATCTCCTTCGCTCCTTAGATGCTGCTGCACCCGCTGAGTTTCTCCAGCCTTTTGTGTACCGTTGTAATAAGTGAGTTTGGTATGCCAAAAAACGCAACGAATCATGAGATTTGTCAAAGGTCACTCGGTATAAAAAAAAGCTAACGCTGACTGTATAAACAGTGTATAAATTCTTATCTTCATTCATGAATTATGTGTAAAAATATATTTAATCTGAGGAACGGGGGTGCCAGGTAGCGGGAGAGCGGGGTGTAACAGAGGCAGATGCAAGGGGGAGACGTGGGAAGGGGTGGGGCGGGAAGACTGGACCAGCGGAGCTCCCAGGATGAGGTGTTTCACACCAGGTCATCACAAATGGCCTAATTCTTCAGAGAATGGGGATTCCCCTCCCTCGGTTACAGCTTACAATGGCTTGTTCCCTTTATCATCGATACTTTTTTGCATATTTTTCATTCAATGTTCTTTATCTCTCCCATCACCGCCTATATCTTCTTTCCCTGATCCCTGACCAGTCTGAAGGGTCTCGACCCGAAATGTCGCCTCTCTTCCTCCTTAGATGCTGCCCCCACTCTCTAGCACCCTCGATTCTCCAGCATCTGCAGTTCCTTCTTTATCACTTGGTGTGTCCCAGGTCCCTGTGGGGGGATTATGTATAACTACAGGGTTGATCCTGACCAGTCTGCGGGTTCTCGACCCGAAACGTCGCCTTCTCCATTGGCTGTTGGTTGCCCACCCGCTGAGTTTCTCCAGGTGTAACCGAGCGGGTCATCAGCTGCACGCACATAGACCTGTCGGTCCTTGGCAGCCAGGATCGGGGACTCGGCGGCAGTGCTGAGCCACTGGACCGTCTTCTCGCTGGCTATGGGCCTAGGGGGCCTGAGACATCCGGATCGACGTGTCACCGATCGGATGTCTCAGGCTGCCCCCTAGCCGCAACCAAAGCCAAGACCGAAAGGACAGCGGCTGATGACCGGGCTCGGGGGGTGGGAAAACAGCCAGTGGCGGTTCGAGCCGCAGCACTTGCCCCGGCGCCGCCCGGACAGGGATCCTGCTGGGATTGAACGCTGGGCCAGCAAACTCAGCGCCCGCAGCGCCATCGATCAGGCAGCCACCTAAGCAGAGCTGCAAGCAGATTCACAGGCGACGTTTTGTCGAGACCCTATGACTGGTCATGCGCATCAGGGAAACGCTAGAGACTCACCCACTAAGTTACTGGCATGATGAGGCCAGAGATAAAGCAATACAATGATGAAAGATATGCAAAGCAAAAAGTATCGATGATAAAGCTAACAAAATTGTCAAGCTTTTGAGTGGCCAAGTCAATCACACGTGAACCCAATGAGAAGCTATATGCGACTAGGGTGGGGGAGAGAAGTGGAATAGCCCCCAGGAGGTAAAGATGGCTGCATTACAGGGGGAGCAGAGATCACCAGAGGTTAACAGAAATTGAGAAAATTCAATGTTCAAGCCATTGCAAAGGATATACGTTCATTTACATGACATCCCCAAACATTATGTGCTGTTCCTGAAATCAGGACTTGCGGTGTTGCTCACTTTTGGTGCTGCTGCGGAGCATGGAGCTACTGAGTCGGAGTCCCAGGACCGAGAGAGGTCTCTGGAATTGGCCTCCACCGAGAATATCCACAGATTCACCACCCTCTGACTAAAGAAATTCCACCTCATCTCATTCCTAAAGGAACGTCCTTTATTTCTGAAGCTATGAACTCTAGTATTAGACTCTCCCACAAGTAGCAGACTTAGGCCATTCGGCCCATCAAGTCTACACCACCATTCAATCATGACTGATTTATCTCTCCTTCCTAACCCCATTCTCCTGCCTTCTCCCCATAACACTGTACTAAACAATTTTACTTTAGTACCATCTGCAAACTTGCTAATCATGCTGTGTATGTTCTCAAAATGAATATATAGTATTATAGAATGCGTCTAAGATTCTCTGCAATCTGATTGGCTAAAAGCCACTGCTGCACTGAGTCATTATTTTTAACGGACGCATGATTTGGAAAATACCAGATTTAAATTTTAATTTTACTTTTTCCCAACATTCTATAAAACAGATAATGCACTGATCTATTTTGTGCTTCGGTAGGAATTGTGTGCACGCGGTAACTTTGGAATGGTTACTGCGTGCGCCTCGTGTGTTTAAACCATTCCAAAGTTACCTTGTGCACACAATTCCTACCAACGCACTCAGACCTGTGCATCATTTGTATAATAAAACTAAACTAAACTGAACAGAATCAGGCCATGCTGACCATATGCCTCTGTCCACTTGACAATAGTCTATACTCTCCCCAGAAAAATAAATAAGTTTGGCAAGCACATTAAAATATTGCAACGAATTGTGGACGCAGCCCAGACCATCACACAAACCAACCTCCCTTCCATTGACTCCATTTATACCTCACGCTGCCTCGGCAAGGCCAGCAGCATAATCAAGGTCGAGTCTCACCCTGGTCACTCCCTCTTCTCCCCTCTCCCATCAGGCAAAAGGTAGAGGTGTGAAAATGCACACCTCCAGATTCAGGGACAGTTTCTTCCCAGCTGTTATCAGGCAACTGAACCATCCTATCACAAACAAAAAGCAGTGCTGAACTACTACCTACCACTTTGGTGACCCTCGGAATATCCTTGATCGGACTTTGCTGGTTTTACCTTGCACTAAAGGTTATCCCCTTATCACGTATCTATACACTGTAAATGGCTCGATTGCAATCATGTATTGTCTTTCCGCTGACTGGTTAGCACGCAACAAAAGCTTTTCACTGTACCTCGGTACACATGACAATAAACTAAACTGAACTGAAACTGAAGATAGACACGAAATGCTGGAGTAACTCAGCGGGACAGGCAGCATCTCTGGAGAGAAAGGAGTTTGAAGAAATGTGTCGACCCGAACCGTCATCCATTCCTTCTATCCAGAGATGCTGCCTGTCCCGCTGTGTTACTCCAGCATTTTGTGTCCATCTTCGGTTTACACCAGCATCTGCAGCTCCTTCCTACGCATAAATTGAAACTGAACTGAACTACTGGAAACTTTACAAATCCCAATTAGCTCACCCTTACATAACGCTAAGCCTCAACAGTGAAATCTGCACCCTGTTAGTTAGGGGTGGATCATAAATGCCAACAACACCATCACCACCCACAACCCCACAAATGATGACATTTTTAAAATATGCCCAACCTCTGCTGTCTAATCCCGCACATTGCCATGCCGATAAAACCCTGTTGCTGCAAAGCAGCTACACCAAGGGTTCCCAACCTGGGGTAAATTTACTTCCAGGGGGTAAATTTCACCTCTCCAGGAGGTAAATATGTTGATTCTGGATTTGTACATATTTTTTCTCATTGACTGCCAACACACACCCCTCCCCCACACCCCCCTCCCCTCCACTCCCGCCCACACACACCCCCTCCCACCCCACACCCCCCATCCCCTCCCACACATGAAGAGAAGGGGGAGGGCGTGCTGGGGGATGCGGGGAAATGAGCCGTGCCTGCGGGCTATGGGTGAGTGGTGGAATATTGCATTGGGGGAAGTGGGTTGTGCTAGGGGAACAGGTGAGTGGTGGAATATTGTGATGGGGAATGGGTTGCGTTGGGGAAACAGGCATCCCATGTGACTGGGACCCAACGGGTCCCACTTAGTCTAGTCTTTCTTAAAATATGGTGACCAAAACTGAACACGATACTCTATACTCAATGCTCTGACTGATGAAGGCCAATGTACCGAAAGCCTTCTTGACCACCCTGTCTACCAGTGACACAATTTTCAAGGAGCTATGTACCTGCAATTGAATTTTGATCACAAAAATAACCTGTTTGTAAAAACACAGCAGGTATCACGCTATGTGACGTTTAGGCCCATTATCCACAATAATAGGTGGAGTGGGCAAGAGACTGTGCATCTACCCAATCTATTGCTCTCATGATTTTAGTCATCACCTCTCATCCTCCTGCGCTCCAAGGAAGAGAGTCCTAGCCTACACAACCTCTCCCTACAGTTCAGACCCTCTAGTCCTGGCAACATCCTTGTAAATCTTCTCTGTGCCCTTTCCAGCTTGACGACATCTTTCCTATAACATAGTGATCAAAATTGAACACAAAACTAAATGTGGCCTCTAAACGTCTTATACAACTGCAACATGACCGCCCAACCTCTATATTCAATACTCGGACTGATAAAGGCCAATGTGCCAAAAGCCTTTTTGACCACCTTATCTACCTGTGATGCCACTTTGAATGAACTATGTTCCTGTACTTCTGGATCCCTCTGCGCTACAACGCTACCCAGAGGCCTACCATTCACTGTGTAGGTCCTGCCCATGGAAGACTTCCCAAAATGCAACACCTCACATTTCGCTGTATTAAATTCCATCGACCATTCCTCAGCCCACGTGGCCAATTGATCCAGATCTTGCTGCAATTTTTCACAATCATCTTCACTTTCTGCAAAACTTCCCACTTCTGTGCCATCAGCAAACTTGCTAATCTTGCGCTGTATGTTTTCATCCAAATCATTGATGTAAATGACAAACAGTAACGGGCCAAGCACTGAACCCTGAGGCACACCACCAGTAACAGACCTCCAGTCCGAGAAGCAAACTTCCACCATCACCCTCTGCTTCCTTCCTTGATGCCAATTTTCTATCCATTCAGCTGCCTTTCCTTGGATGTCATATGTACTGACTGGAACAATTACATTTTTACAGTGCAGATTTACAGGCCTATTAACCCAATATACATAGATACCATGCAATAAACCAAAAAAAACAATAAATTAATAACACCAATACTATTGCATAAAAGCCCTACAAGTGTATAAAATGTTGAGGGGAATAGATAGAGAGAATAGTGTAGAGGGGCATAGATACATAGAAAATAGGTGCAGGAAGAGGCCATTGGGCCCTTTGAGCCAGCGTCGCCATTAATTGTGATCATCTATGCCTGCCTTCTCCCCATACCCCTTGATTCTGCTAACCCCAAGAGCTCCATCTAACTCTCATCCAGTGAATTGCCCTCCTCTGCCTTCTGTGGCAGAAAATTCCACAAATTCACAACTCTCTGGGTAAAAATGTCTTTTCTCATCTCAGTTTTAAATGACCTCCCCTTTATTCTTAGACTGTGGCCCCTGGTTGTGGACTCCTCCAACATTGGGAATATTTTTCCTGCAGCTAGCTTGTTCAGTCCTTTTATAATTTTATGTGTTTCTATAAGATCCCCTCTCATCCTAAATTCTAGTGAATATAAGCCTAGTCTTTCCAATCTTTCCTCATATGACAGTCCCGCCATCTCTGGGATTAATCTTGTGAACCTACACTGCACTGCCTCAATAGCAAGGATGTCCGTCCTCAAATTAAGAGATCAAAACTGCACACAATACTCCAGATGTGTTCTCACCAGGGCCCTGTACAATTGCACTTTACACCTATACTCAAATCCTCTTGTTATGAAAGCCAACATGCCATTAGTTCGTTTCACTGCCTGCTCTACCTGCATTTTTACTTTCAGTGACTGGTGTACAAAGACACCCAGGTCTTATTGCACTTCCCATTTTCCTAATCTGACGCCATTGAGATAATAATCTGCCTCCTTGTTCTTATCACCAAAGTGGATAACCTCATATTTATCTACATTATACTGCATCTGCCAACTCACTCAACCTGTCCAAGTTACCCTGCAACCTCCTTGCATCCTCTTCGCAGTTCACACTGCCATCCAGCTTAGTGTCATCTGCAAATTTGCTAGTGTTTCTTTTAATTCCACCATCTAAATCATTAATATATATTGTAAACAGTTGCAGCCCCAGCATCGAGCCTTGTGGCACTCCACTCGCCATTTCCTGTCATTCTGACAGGGACCCGTTTATTCGTACATTTTGTTTCCTGTCTGCCAAACAATTCTCTATCCATGTCAATACCCTACCCCCAATACCATGTTCTCTAATTTTGCCCACTAATCTCCAGTGTGGGACCTTATGAAAGGCTTTCTAAATGTCCAGTTACACTACATCCACTGGCTCTCCTTTATTCATTTTACTTGTCACATCCTCAAAAACATCCAGAAAATTAGTCATGGAGGATTTCCCCTTCATAAATCCATGCTGACTTGGACCAATCCTTTTACTGCTATCCAAATGCGCCATTATTACTTTGTTAATAATTGACTCCAGCATCTTCCCCACCACCGATGTCAGGCTAACTGGTCTATAATTCCCCGTCATCCCTGCTTATCCAGAAATAGTAAAAATTTATGGCTATGATAGTAACAGCCATACCACCCGTATGTACTTTTGTAGCAAACTTAACTACCTATGCATTTACTTTTAATTTCTATTGTACTTGAGAATATTTTTGTTGTCATAATGTAGCCATTTAGCTCATACCCTGTGGCCTAAGTTTAATACATTTTGGAGTAATGCTTTTATAATTTTTAATTCAATGGAATTTTAATTTTGTCAGTCCTTTCTGTAATTTTTATTTCTTTTAGCATAATGAATTATGGGTTTTTTTCAAGAATAAACAATAAAAAAGCAACAATAGCACAGCTACAACCATTAGATTGAAAACTTTAAGGACATGGGTTTAAAAGGTAGCTTGATGATTCATGTGGTTCTTATGAAATGCCATCTTGTGTAATGTCATCATAGCAGATTTAGAATTATTATACACAGGGGTCAGGGTCCGAGTCGGATACACAAGATATCAAGGAGTCGGTGTTGGGTGTATTGGCTATCGACACCACAGCAATGCCTGAAATGGGGGGGGGGACTATGTATAGACACTGCTGGAATGTCTACATGGTGAAACCAAAATGTGTACAAAATGCCCTTTATTAAAAGCTGTTCACCCAACGCAATATTCCACCATTCACCCATAGCCCCCAACCACGCAGCGCAGCTGACGGGTTCCCATTGTGACGCCAGAAATCCCCGTTGTGATGCGAGTCACGGCAACCCTCCCCCAACTGCGCAGGCGCAGCCGGCAAGTGGGAGCGTGATAGCGACGTTTTTAAAGTTTAAAATGGCAATAACTTGTAAAATATAAGATCAATGTGAACACATCTCACTCTCCCACTTCAGTCCCCTATTCACCTCCTCCATTATCCTCCTTCTCCCCACACCACCAACCCTCCTGCTTCCTCCACTCACCCCCTCCCTCCCCTCCTCTGTTCGCCCTCCCTTCCTCCATTACCTTGCCATCCCTCTTCCCACCCTTAACCTCCTCCATTTACCCTCATGCCTCCCCCTCTTCACCCTCCCTCTTCTTTGCCATCTTCTCTTCCCCTCCCCACCTCCCTCACTACTCCCTCCCTCTCGTCAATCCCGCTCCTGAACCCTTCTCTATTCCCTACCCACCTCCTCTCCCATTCACCTCCCCCCTATCCCACCCCCCGCTCGCTATTTCCTCACCTCCCCCACTGCCCTCCTCTCCCTCCACCCCCACTCCCTACCTCCCCTCCCTCCTCACCTCCCCAGGGTCTCGATGAAAACCACCATCGGCCCTGTTTTCTCCAACACGCCGGCGATGAAGTGGGGTGTTTCGGGGGGGGGGGGCAAGTGGCCTGGAGCCGGGGGAGAGGCTGAGAGATAGCGGGAGCAGAGAGGGAGGGGGGGGAAGAGAGGGAGGGGGGAAGAGAGGGAGGGGGGGGAAGAGAGGGAGGGGGGGGGCAGAGAGGGCAGAGAGGAAGGGGGCAGGGGGGCAGAGAGGAAGGGGGGGGGGGTAGAGAAGAAGGGGGTAGGAAGGGGGGCAGAGAGGGGCAGGGCGGGGCAGAGAGGGAGGGAGGGGGGCAGAGAGGGAGGGAGGGGGCAGAGAGGGAGGGAGGGGGGGCAGGGAAGGAGGGAGGGGGCAGGGAAGGAAGGGAGGGGGGCAGGGAAGGAGGGAGGGGGCAGGGAAGGAGGGAGGGGGCAGGGAAGGAGGGAGGGGGGCAGGGAAGGAGGGAGGGGGCCAGGGAGGAGGGAGGGGGGCAGAGAGGAGTGGAGGGGGCAGAGAGGGAGCGAGGGGGGCAGAGACAGAGCGAGGGGGGCAGAGACGGAGCGAGGGGGGCAGAGACGGAGCGAGGGGCAGAGACGGAGGGGGGCAGAGGGGGGAAGGGGGCAGAGATGGAGGGAGAGGGGGGCAGAGACGGAGGGAGAGGGGGGCAGAGACGGAGGGAGAGGGGGGGCAGAGACGGAGGGAGAGGGGGCAGAGACGGAGGCAGAGACGGAGGGAGAGGGGGGCAGAGACGGAGGGAGAGGGGGGGCAGAGACGGAGGGAGAGGGGGGCAGAGGGGGAGGGGGGCAGAGAGGAGGGAGAAGGGGGGCAGAGACGGAGGGAGGGGGGGCAGAGTGGGAGGGGGCAGAGAGGAAGGAGGGGAGAGGGAGGGCGGGCAGAGGGGGGAGGGGGTAGAGAGGGGCAGAGGGGGGAGCAGAGTGGGAGGGGGCAGAGAGGGAGGGGGGCATAGTGGGGTATAGAAGGGGGGCAGAGGGATGGAGGCAGAGAGGGAGGAGGCAGATAGAGAGGGTGAAGGCAGAGAGGGAGGGGGAGCAGACTGGAAGGGGGCAGAGAGGCAGAGGGAGGGGGGGCAGCAGAGTGGGAGGGGGCAGAGAGGCAGAGGGAGGGCAAGAGGGAGGGGCAGAGAGGGTGGGCAGGCAGTGAGGGAGTGGTGGGGCAGAGAGGGAGGCAGAGAGGGAAGGAAGGGAGGGGGCAGAAAGAAAGGAGCGAGGTGGGGGGGGCGGGCATCGAGCCAGACCAGGCCCAGCTGGCGGGAGCAGCCTCCCTGCCGGGCGACGGACCCGGGGAAGGACGAAGGCAAGAGCACGGGCGGGCGTGGATCCAAGCACCTCGAGTTTTGAATAACCATGGGGTAGGGGTGACGTCACTCGAAGCGCGTGGATGATTCTGTGCGTGAGGTGGTGCCAAGCAAAATTAATATTAATATATTATCAAGGGGGTAGTTAGCATGTGTGCGGGGGTGGGGGAAGGGTAGTTTGTGTGATGCTGCATGCTGCCCCCTCTCCCTCCCCGCAACCACACATTGGGGGAACAGACCCAACGGGTCTGCACTTGGTCTAGTCTCCACTAATCTCTCTCCATACCTAAGCATATCAGAGTCTGAGACATCCGAACCCGAAACAACACTAATCCATGTTTTCTGGAGATGTTGCCTGACCCCCCCTGAGTTGCTCCGGCATTTTGATTTTACTCAAGAATCCAGCATCTAGAGTTCCTTGTGCCTCTCTGAGTTATCCCCTCAGCCCAAACCATCCATCCCCAACCAATTGGTTCTGCAACTTAAAACTAATTTGTATTCTTATTTTGCTACTTCTAACGAAACGTTGTGATAGAAAACTGGAACATGGGAATAAAGAAATGGCGGACAAATTGAATAAGATTTTTGTGTCACTCTTCATAGCTAACAAGTCTAGCAATGTGTTGGAAATTCAAGAGTTAGGGGGCAGAAATTAATGAAGTTGCTTTTACTTAGAAGGTGCTTGGGGAGCTGAAACGTTTGAAGGTGGATAGGACCTGAACCAGATGGACTACACCCCAGGGTTCTGAAAGAGGTAGCTTTAGAGATAGTGGAGGCTGTACTAGAGGTGAATTGAAATGTTGCTCTGCTGTTTAAGAAACGAGCTAAGCAGAAGAGTGGAAACTATAAGCCAGTTAGCCTGACCTCAGTGGTTGATAAGATTTTAGAGTCCATTATTAAGGATGAGGTTTCCGAGTTCTTAGAAGCACATGATAAAATAGGCTGGTCAGATTTTGCTTGACATATTTGTTGAATTCTTTGAGAAAGTAATTAGCAGAATAGACAAAGTCAGTGGATATTGCTTACTTGGATTATCAAAAGGCCTTTGATAAGGTGCCGCACGAAGCTGCTAAACAAGTGAGAACCCATCGTATTAGGTGATACTAGCATGGAAAGCGATGGCAGAAGATAAAGAGTGGGAATAAAGGGGGATTTGTCTGGTTGGTTGCCGGTGACTAGTGGTATTGGGCAGGGGTCTATCATGGAATTAAAGTTTTGTGACCAGGTTTGGGGATGATGCAAAGATAGGTGGAAGGCCAGATAGTGTAGAGGAAGCAGGGAGTCTTCAGAATGACTTGGATAAGTTGGGAGAGTGGAAAAAGAAATAGCAGATGGGATACAACATAGCAAAGTGTAGTCATGCACTTATGGTAGTAAAAATAAAGGCGTATTTTCTAAAAGGTGAGAGTATTCAGAAATCAGAGGTGCAAAGGGACTTGGGAGTACTGGTGCAGGATTCCCAAAAGGTTTTTACAGGCTGAATCAGTTGTAAGGAAGGCGAATGCAAGCTTAGCATTCATTTTGAGAGGACGAGAATATAAAAACAGGGATGTATTGCTAAGGCTTTACAGGGCACTGATCAGACTGCATTTGGAGTACTGTGGGTAGTTTTGGGCCCCATATCTGAGGAGGGATGTGCTAGCTTTCGAGTGGGTCCAGAGGAGGTTTATGAGAATGATCCCGGGGATGATTGGGTTACTGTATGATGAGTTTTAAAGAAGGAACTGCAGATGCTGGAGAATCGAGGGTACACAAAAAGCTGGAGAAACTCAGCGGGTGCAGCAGCATCTAAGGAGCGAAGGAGATAGGCGACGTTTCGGGTCATGGAAGCACTTCAACTCCCCTTCCCATTCCACATCCCGACCTCGGTCCCTCCTCCACGGCCAGAGTGAGCAACACCGCAAGCTGGAGGAACAGCACCTCATATTCCGCTTGGGGAGTCTGCATCCTTTGGGCTTGAATATTGAATTTTCCCTTGCTGTCTCCTCCCCTTCCCACCTCTCCCTCAGCCCTCGGGCCCTGGCATTCTCTCTATCTCTATCTCCCTCCCCCACCCCAGTCGCACCAGCTTCTCATTTTCTTACAATGGCTTGTTCCCTTTATCACCGATACTTTTTTGCATATCTTTCACTCATTGTTCCTTATCTCTCCACATCACCGTCTATATCTCTCGTTTCCCTGATCCCTGACCAGTCTGAAGAAGGGTCTCGACCCGAAACGTCGCCTATCTCCTTAGATGCTGCTGCTCCCGCTGAGTTTCTCCAGCTTTTTGTGTACACTGTATGATGAGTGTTTGACGGCTTTGGATCTGTACTTTAGAAAGATATGGGGGGGGGATCTCATTGAAATGTATTGAATTATGAGACTTGGATAGAGTGGTTGTGGATAGGAGGCTGAGCGGATTTGAGCAGGCAAGTGGTCTACTCCAGCAGCTAACGTAGACAGAAGGAACTGCAGATGCTGGTTCACAAAAATGTGCTACTGGTGATCAAAGTAACTATTTCAACCAGTGCATAAAACTTCAAGAAGTTGCCTGCCCTAGTTGTCTGCAGTTGCTCACTCTCCTGATATAACAGAGTGAAGCTTTGCACCTAACTGAAACCAATAAAACTGCAGATGCTGCAATCTAAAATTAAAGCAGAGAATACTCCGCATGTCAGACCACACCTGTGGAAAGAAGAACTAATGTTTCAGGTCGAGGACCTCAAACGTTAACTCGATTTGTGACTGCCCAGATGCTGGATGCTTCCGCATTTCGCTTTTATTAAAGTTTTGCACCTACCCAATCATACTAGTTCCAGCGTTGGGCTTGAAATCGCTAAACACCTAACCCGAGGTGGAAAAGTAATCGCAGGTTTTCATTTGCAATCTTTTTGTTATAAATGTCTAAATGCTGCCCCGACTCCACCCGGACGGCTTTGGATCTGTACTTTAGAAAGATATGGGGGGGATCTCATTGAAATGTATTGAATTGTGAGACTTGGATAGAGTGGTTGTGGATAGGATGTTTCCACTACTGGGTGTGTGATCTTACTAAACGACTGAGCGGGTTTGAGCAGGCAAGTGGTCTACTCCAGCAGCTCCCTGTTCTGCAGACAAGCTGAAGGGTGGCGGAAGTTACCGAAAGGTCGCGCTGGGATTCCGGGATTTACCGAAGGTGCAGCACGAAATGTCGGGCAGCGAGGCGGAAATCGCCGACGTTGCTGGGCGAGATGCGAGGAAATGGACGAAGCGAAGGTTGCGATGAGAAGTCAACGAAAAACGAGTGGTGGAAAGCCAGGGACTTGCAGCCAGCGTGTTGCTCAGTCAACCTCCGCGCTCGCTTCGAAAGCGCCAACCGCCAAGAGCGGCTGCCAAAGATGGCGGCGGCCCTGCCGCGCTGCCCGGGAACCCCGGAGGCGCGATCACGTGGTGGGATTCTCGCGCCTCTTCTTTGCTTCTGACGACGGTTGCAGGCAAAGATTATGGTCGCAGGTCCGGCCTGCCCTGCCCTGCCCTGGGCTATTTGTATTGTGATCAATGCCCACATCTCTCGCGCGGATTGCGCTTGTTTTCATCAACCACACTGTGTGTATACCGACCATGCCGCGCACGGGAGCAGCGGGGCTGACGCTGGCATGGGGCGTGGTCATGCTCATATGTTATTGGAGCAGAATGAGGCCATTCAGCCCATCATGCCAACCCTGCCATTCAATTATGGCTGATCTATCTCTCCCTCCGATCCCATTGTCCTGCCTTCTCCCCATAACTACCGACATCCATGCTCATCAAGATTCTGTCTCTGCCTTAACGTGGCCTTCTGTGGCAGAATCCCACACATTCACCACAGTCTGACTAATGAAATTCCTCCTCATATCCTTCCACAAGGAACGTCCTTTAATTCTGAGGTTATGACCTCTAGTCCTTGACTCTCCCACTAGTGGGGCGGGAGGCAGAGACGCCAGGCGACATTACTCCTGATCGGCAGCACCTATAGCTAAACGAGCTGTGCTTTGAGTATTGATAGACAAGGTGAGCAATGCTTTAGACAATTTATTTGTTTTATCCCTCCTGGCCATAGAGTTGTGAATGCGAGTCTTTTAAAAAGAGCGTGTGTGGTGTATTGGACATAGAGAGTGAGGGATTAGACCAGGGGAGATAGGATGGAGTCGAGGTGTGTTGAAATTAATTCAGATGGACAGGAGCAAATTTTAAAAAGGGCGTGTGAGGTGTCTTGGACATAGGTAGGGTCTCGAACTGAAAAGTCACCAATTCCTTCTCTCCTGAGATGCTGCCTGTCCCGCTGAGTTACTCCTACATTTCGTGTTTATATAGAGTTGTGAAACAATGATACAAGTCCTTGGGTGCACCACGTCCATGCCAACCTATATGTCTACCTATATGAGCAATCATGTTTGTCCACATCAGGTCTGTTTCTTAATCATGAATTAATCTTTATTTCACATTCGACCTTTTGGAAAGTTATTCTTTGCTACATTATACATTAAACCAAGGTAAACAATGATACAGTTTTGAATTATATGATTCTGAATATCAATGAAAAGCATATTCATACTTAATTTTTATATAAAATCTACTGATGTTGCAAATTTGAAACAAAAATAAAAATGTTGAAAACACTTAGCATATCAGGCAGCATCTGTGGAAAGAGAACCAGTCAATGTTTCAGATGCCAAAAACATCTGACGGTTTCCGACATTGTTGTTTGTTGCGTTCAATCTTTGCTAATGTACAGACCCAGGGTGGTGTGGGTCCTTGATGATGGTGACATTTTCGAGCAGCACCTATAGATCCCTTTGATAGTGGGGATGTCAGCACCCGTGATGGACCAGGCAGTGTTCTTAGTTCCTCGACATTTGAGTTGCCGAACAAGCAACTGGTCGATATGCTCTCTACTGTACAATAGAAATTCAAGAGAATATCCATTGACAGATTCAAATCTTCAAGAGATGGGTTTCCTTTATGATTGCACCAATGCGCTGTGTCCAGGACTGCTACTAAATGTATGTCTCATAGACAATAGGTGCAGGAGTAGGCCATTCGGCCCTTCGAGCCAGCACTGCCAGTCAATGTGATCATGGTTGTTCATCCCCAATCAGCACCCCATTCCTGCCTTCTCCCCATATCCCCTGACTCTGCTATCTTTAAGAGCCCTATCTAGCTGTGAATTGAAAGTATCTAGAGAAGTCCCGCCATTCCGGGAATTAACCTTGTAAACCTACGCTGCACTCCCTCAATAACAAGAATGTCCTTCCTCAAATTAGAGGACCAAAACTGCACACAATACTCCAGGTGTGGCCTCACTAGGGCTCTGTACAACTGCAGAAGGACCTCTTTGCTCCTATATTCGATTCCTCTTGTTATAAAGGCCAACATGCCTTTTACTTTCTTCACTGCCTGCTGTACCTGCATGCTTACTTTCATTGACTGATGAACAAGGACCCCCAGATCCCATTGTACTTCCCCTCTTCCCAACTTGACACCATTTAGATAGTAATCTGCCTTCCTATTTTTGCTACCAAAATGGATAGCATCACATTTATCCACATTAAACTGTATCTGCCATGAATCTGCCCACTCAACCAACCTGTCCAAGTCATCCTGCATTCTCATAGCATCCTCCTCACAGTTCACACTGCCACCCAGCTCTGTGTCATCTGCAAATTTGCTAATGTTATTTTGAATCTCTTCATCTAAATCATTGATGTATATTGTAAATAGCTGCGGTCCCAGCGAAGGAAATAGGCAACGTTTCGGGCCGAAACCCTTTTCAATCTGAAGAAGGTTTTCGCCCGAAACGTTGCCTATTTCCTTTGCTCCATAGATGCTGCTGCAGCCGCTGAGTTTCTCCAGCACTTTTGTCTACCGACTGATGATTTATTGTTACATGTACTGTGAAATGCTTTGTTTTCCATACAACCTAGGCTGTGCACTGGTGTCCCAAGTATGGGCAACAACAAAGTTTAAAAAGCACCAGACAGTCCTATCCACTACCTGCAAATTGCAACAGGCACCCCACCCCCAGACCCCACCCTGCCAGTTCTGCTTCACTTTTGGCAGACCACCCCACCCCCTTTCTTCTCGGCAGCCCCCCACTGGGTCGCCCCATTGATCTCGCCAGTCCACCTCGCTCTCTCTCCTCGCTCTCGGTGTCACGGTGGCTGGGGGTTGATTCGGAGTCCATGGTGGGTGAGCCGGGCCTACCGGGCGGGTCTTCGGTCTACAGCGGGGAATGCCTGTCCCTCTAATTGCAGCAGCCGAGTCCTCTGTCATCGGTCCGCGGTGGGCAAGTCCTCTGTCATTTGACCACAGTGAGCGAGTCAGGCCTTCTTGCCGGGAGTGTTTCAGCCCACTGCTTGTCCTGTGTGACCCGGCCCACTGCTGATACCATTCTGAGTGCTGATACCAGTGTTTTCAGAAGGCAGTAAGAATGCAGAATTTATTCAAGGAAGTTTTGAGTGCATCCTTAAATCTTTTCCTCGATCATCCAGACAATCTCTTCCCATGACATGTCTGTTTCAGGAGTCTGGTGCACGTTTTAGGAAACTTGCGAATTTTTACCAATTTCAAACTTTAACTTTGTTAAAAAGTTACTCTCACAAGTTAATTTTTTAAACAGAGTATTTGACAAAACAGTTAAATACACAACCAGTGAGTAAATTGTTTAGGTATGTCCTGTCCACATAAAGGGAGGCAAATTACTGTCCACTTGGTCAAATCTTAGTCACAGCCTGGAGTTGAATTACTGAGGTAAGGTAAGAGAATCCTTAGTCTTATAAAATGACTACTGTTCAGAAGGCGGCTATTTGGCACAGTGTGTCAGCTGGCAGAGCTAAATGCCTCACAGCGCCAGAGACCTGGGCCCAATCCTGACCTTGAGTGCTGTCTGTGTGGAGTTTGCATGTTTTCCCCTGTGATTGCATGGGTCTCCTCCAGGTGCTCCGGTTTCATCCCATATCCCAAAGACGTGTGAATATGTAGGTGTCTGTAAATTGCCCCGAGCTTGAAGGTATGCAAAAGTAGGAAAGCATAGAACTAGTGTGAGCAGGTGTTCGAATGCCAGCGTGGAGTGCCTGAGCTGAAGGGCATGTTTCCATGCTGTATCTTTCAATTAATAAACCTTGTCTTTGTCAAGCAATCCAGTCTGTCCCAATTCCCAGCAGGCCTGCAAATTCTTTTGCTTCTAGTGCCAGTTCTGTTCCTGTTTAAAACCTATAATTTGATATATTTTCACCTCCCTTGCAGGGAATGAATTCAATTTCCAAACCATTTTGCATAAAGTTTCCTTCATATCCATTGAATCGTTTGCATGCCATTTTAATCCATCACTGTTCTCCTGAAACCAGCAATGAGTGGGAACTAATTCTCTCTGTTTACCCATTCCTAATGCTTGATAGAAACATAAAAACATAGAAAATAGATGCAGGAGTAGGCCATACGGCCCTTCGAGGCTGCACCGCCATTCAATATGATCATGGCTGATCATTCAATTCAGTATCCTGTACCTGCCTTCTCTCCATACCCCCTGATCCCTTGAGCCACAAGGGCCACATCTAACTCCCTCTTAAATATAGCCAATGAACTGGCCTCAACTACCTTCTGTGGCAGAGAATTCCAGAGACTCACCACTCTCTGTGTGAAAAATGTTTTCCTCATCTCGGTCCTAAAGGAATTACCCCTTATCCTTAGACTGTGACCTCTTGTTCTGGACCTCCCCAACATCGGGAACAATCTTCCTGCATCTAGCCTATCCAACCCCTTAAGAATTTTGTACGTTTCTGTAAGATCCCCCTCAGTCTAAATTCTAGCGAGTACAAGCCAAGTCTATCCAGTCTTTCCTAATATGAAAGTCCTGACATCCCAGTAATCAGTCTGGTGAACCTTCTCTGTACCCCCTCTATGGCAAGAATGTCTTTTCTCAGATTTGGAGACCAAAACTGTACGCAATACTCCAGGTGTAGTCTCACCAAAACCCTGTACAACTGCAGTAGAACCTCCCTGCTCCTATACTCAAATCCTTTCACTATGAATGCTAACATACCATTTGCTTTCTTCACTGCCTGCTGCACCTGCATGCCTACTTTCAATGATTGGTGTACCATGACATCCAGGTCTTGTTGCATCTCCCCTTTTCCTAATTTGCCACCATTCAGATGATAGTCTATCCTCCTGTTTTTGCCACCAAAGTGGATAACCTCACATTTATCCACTAATGATGATTGTGCATCTTTGTCAAATCTCCTCTCCCGCATTTTTGCACCACGGAGTTAACCACAACATTTCCCCTTGTAGTTGAAATCCCATCTATATAATCTTGGGATTCAATCATTTCTTTAACTTCATTTGAACCTATAAATCCTTTCTTAAAAAAAATTGACTCAAGTCTTTGAAAATACTCAAATGTGACCAAACCAGTTTTTTTCTAAAAATTCGACACAATCTCCCTGATTTTGTATTTTGTGCCTCTATTTTGGAAATTAATTCTATGTCGTTCAACATGGCCTGCAGCTTCAAAGATTTATGCCCTTTTACACCCAGATCTTTGTTTCTGCATATCAGTATTTAATCTAAAAGTGACTATCAGGGCAACATTTGACAGTGGCATAAATGACCATAAATTGACCCTGCGTTTATAATTTTTGCAGGACCTGGGTATCGCTGGATCCTCCATGATATTGGTAAGTCTGAAGTCGATTGGCAGCCATCAAAGGGGAATCTCCACGTGAAAGAAGATGTTTGTGGTTATTGGAGCTCAGATCTGCAAGTACTGTTTAGTTTAGTTTAAATATACAGCACGGAAACAGACCCTTCAGCTCACCGAGTCTGCACTGCCCAGCAATCCCCGCACACTAACACTATCCTACACACATTCTAGGAACAATTTACATTTATACCAAACCAATTAACCTACAAACCTACACGTTTTTGGAGTGTGGGACGAAATGGAAGATCTCAGAGGAAACCCATGCAAGTTACCGGGGGAATATACAATCTCCATACAGACAGCACCCATAGTCAGGAACTAACCCGGGTCTCTGCCGCTGTAGATCTGCAGTCTACCCCTTCTAGATCTGCAGCTGCTTTATCAAAGGTAAGAATGTTCACTGATGATTGGACACTTCAAATTTATTTGTGACTCCTAACCAAGCAGTACATGCTTGCATATGGCAAGACCTAGAAAACACCCGACATGGATTGATGTGCCAAGCAGCATTATTATCACTAAAGTGTCGTACTATGACTATCCCCAGAAAGAGAAAGTCCAACCACCTATTCTTATTATTACTAATATTCCACCGTCGTCATTCTGGGAGACACTAGCCATACTAATACTGTGGCTACAAAAACAGGTCAGGTGCTGGTCATCCAGATTCAATGCCCAAAGTTTTCGTCTGATTATCTAAAGTGCCCTGACATAGGTCGAGTGTGTGTAGGAATCCTCCCCACTTGCCCAATAAGTGCAGATCCTTTAAACTGCTTGACGTCACAACTTCTGTGATCGGAGTACCAGCTACCACCCTAAACACTCATTCTCTCCACCATCTTGCTGAGAATGGGAACTTTGTGTCAGGTTGTCAGAACAACAACCTAGGTCTTAATATCAGCAGGACAAAATATCTGGTAGATATTGGGGGGGGGGGGGACACAAACCCTGTCCTCAAAACTGAGATACTGTAGAGACAGTCTACCCCTTCAAGTTCCCAGGCATCCATATCAGTAGCAACCTAACCTAGTCCCTTTATACTGATGCAGTGATCAAGAAGGCACATCAATGTATTTACTTCGCTGGGTATCTAAGAAGATTCGGTATGTCCACGTGAATTCTCTCAAACTACATGGATGACCGACAGAAAGTATTCTGAAGGAATACATCTTAGCATGGTATGGCAACTACTCTGTACTTAACTGGTGAACACGGTCAAGTTCAGCACTGCTTGTCACTTCCTTCCATCCAGTCTATCTTCAGTCCACCCTGGCCATTGCCCTTTCTGACCTCTGGGAGAAGATACAGGAGCTTGTAAGCCCAGATATTCAGACTAAACAACTGCTATCAGATTCCTGAATCAATCATCTCATTCACAGTCCTTTCCAGGAGGTGCTGCCAAGTGCATTTACTCTCAACTACCTCATTCGATTATTCGGTTATTGCACATGAATCTTCTTCTCACTACTTCAGATTGCAATACAATCTTTATACCATTCTGCTGGGTTGCATTGGTCACTGTATTTACTGTTGTTTCTATCTTTACCATGCATACTGTTCATGAACTTCACGCGAACAAGGAATTCCATTGCACCCTGGTATACGTAACAATAAACAAAATAAATCTAAATCTGAATATATGCAGCTATGAGCCTCCAAAGCTCTATTGGAAGAGAGTTCTAAATATGGGTGAAGAAATTTATCCTCTGTCCTGAATTGCTGCCGCCTTAGATTGACAGTGACCCCAAGTTCTACACTCCGCAGCGAGCTTACATATATCTTGTCAAATTTATTTCAAGAATTTTGTAAATTTCAATGATATCTCATTGTTTTAAACTCTTGAGAGCATAGGATCAATTCATTTAATCTCTTCTCATCTGTCAAATTTGCCATTCCAAAAAATAAATGGATAATTACTGTACACAAACTGAATGCCACATTTCCTTCTTTACAATAGGGAGTACAGATTACTATCTGTATCTCATTGACTGTAGAATAGTTTGTATTTCTGTAAACTATCAAAGATTAGTTTACAGTTGTTTAGTCTGAATCATTTATTAAGGAAAGGAAGAGATGATTCTTCCTGGTGTGATATATTTGTCTACAGAGGGTGTGGAAAGTCAATAGCAGGAGGAATCCAATTAAAATTTGCTGCTTTTTACTTTGCTGGTCTTCAAACTGATTTTTGTTTTTTGAAGATAAACTATTTGCCCCTTCTCTTTCAGAACACCTAGCAGTGAACACCAAGTGAACTCCTAGCAGTTTTTTTTCTGGTCATGGTATCAGCATTTCTTAAGGCTTGCTGGTCTTTCTCCTCTCCATGTCTGAATTCGCTAAAGATAATTCCACACCTGTAAACTAAAACCTGTCTGCTTATCGTGGTGGAAAGCCTGATGAAAATCACAATAGTTCTCTCCAATTTAAAAACGTTCACGAGAATCCATAAAATGGTTCATCTGGTTAAATGCAGTACAAAAAACAGCCCTTCAGTCTACCAAGTCTATTAACCATCAGGAACTCAATTTTGCATTACTTCTACCCTAACAATTTTTACTCTTCTCACATCTATATTACTAAAAGGCTGATCTTGACCACTTCCTGATGTTCTGTACATTGATTAAGTGGCCAAAGACCACTTACGGCTGTGATCTTTGGCCATCTTACTCAGTCCCCCTCCGCTGCGCAGGACAAGAGGATTTTTCCCATCGATTAAAAATAAAAGAGTTATTAATGTTTAAAACATGTTGAGATTCTCTCTCCTGAAGGCCACGCCCCTTCCTGAGGGACTATAAAACCCGGAAGTGTTAAGTGCCTTAGTCAGTCTCTGCAAGATGGGGGAGCGAGAGGGTCACGTCTCTCAGTCTGAGCTGCGAATAACACTGAACACATGTCTACTAAACTGTGAATGGTTTTACTGATCTGTCAGTGCCCTTAATGTGGTTTGAAAATATAGTTTGGAAATGCTAAAGCTGTGTTGCCTTTGGTTTGGAAATGCTAAAGCTGTGTTGCCTTTGGTTTGGAAATGCTAAAGCTGTGTTGCCTTTGGTTTGGAAACGCTAAAGCTGTGTTGCCTTTGGTTTGGAAACGCTAAAGCTGTGTTACCTTTGGTTTGGAAATGCTAAAGCTGCGTTGCCTAATTAAAGTTGTGTTGCCTAATTTAAGTTGCGTTGCCTAATTTAAGTTGCCTTGCCTTCTATAATTACAAGTCCAAGAATCCATTCGGCCCACAATGTCCATACTAGCCCTCTGGAAACCTGTCCCTTCAGCCCACAACACCCATACTTGCGCTCTAGAAAGCCCTCCCCCACTGGCCACCAATATTGGAATTGGTGGAGAGGTGGAATATTGCGTTGGGGGACCAGCCCTACAGTGTGATGCTGGGACCCAACGGGTCCCGCTTAGTCTAGTTCCCATGAAACCCCTGCAGACTCTACCACATGCCCATGCACTACGGGCTATTTACAGTGACCAATTAATCTGTAAACCTATATTTTTTTAGACATGGGAGGAAACGGGAGAACCCGGAGGAATCCCACGTAGACATGGGAAGAATGTGCAAACTCCACACAGGCAATACCACGGTCATGTTGCTGTTTGAGGGAATAACACTTCCTACTTTCCAACAATGACCACATCAAAAGTATTCCGTTGGTTGTAAAACACTGGGATGTGCTGAAGTTGAGAACAGTGAAAGGTTTTTGTCATGAGGGTGCAGCAGCATCTATGGAGCTAAGGAGATAGGCAACGTTTCGGGCCAAAACCCTTCTTCAGACTGGTGGGGGGAGGCAGGGGGAAGAAAGGAAAAAGGAGGAGGAGGAGCCCGAGGGCTGTGGGAGAGGTGGGAAGGGGCGGAGACAGCAAGGGTTAACAGAATTGAGAGAATTCAATGTACATGCCAAGAGGATGCACTCCCCAAGCGGAATATGAGGTCACCCCCCACCAGTCTGAAGAAGGGTTTCGGCCCGAAACGTTGCCTGACTCCTTCGCTCCATAGATGCTGCTACGCCCGCTGAGTTTCTCTAGCATGTGTACCCTCGATTTTCCAGCATCTGCAGTTCCTTCTTTAACAAAGGTTTTTTTCATGTTTGCTGTCAGCTTAGGAAAGAATGTTTGTCAATCAAAATAACAACAAGGACAATTGGAGATTTGGCCATTTAGATATATCTTGTAAGTCTGGCTTAAGTTGTCATTTTTAATGGCAAGAATAGAGTTTGAACTAGGTGGATTGTCTCCTTTTCTCACTTTTGCTTTCCCCTCAAGTTCATTTGTCTTAATGTAGAAAACATAGAAAATAGGTGCAGGAGAAGGCCATTCGGCCCTTCGAGCCTGCACCGCCATTCAATATGATCATGGCTGATCATCCAACTCAGTATCCTGTACCTGCCTTCTCTCCATACCCCCTGATCCCTTGAGCCACAAGGGCCACATCTAACTCCCTCTTAAATATAGCTAATGAACTGGCCTCAACTACCTTCTGAGGTAGATAATTCCAGAGACTCACCACTCTCTGTATGAAAAATGTTTTCCTCATCTCGGTCCTAAAGGAATTCCCCCTTATCCTTAGAGTGTGACCCCTTTTTCTGGACCTCCTCAACATTGGGAACAATCTTCCTGCATCTAGCCTATCCAACCCCTTAAGAATTTTGTATGTTTCTATAAGATCCCCCCTCAGTCTTCTAAATTCTAGTGAGTACAAGCCAAGTCTATCCAGTCTTTCCTCATATGAAAGTCCTGACATCCCAGGAATCAGTCTGGTGAACCTTCTCTGTACCCCCTCTATGGCAAGAATGTCTTTTCTCAGATTTGGAGACCAAAACTGTACGCAATACTCCTGGTGTGGTCTCACCAAAACCCTGTACAACTGCAGTAGAACCTCTCTGCTCCTATACTCAAATCCTTTCGCTATGAATGCTAACATACCATTTGCTTTCTTCACTGCCTGCTGCACCTGAATGCCTACTTTCAATGATTGGTGTACCATGACACCCAGGTCTCGTTGCATCTCCCCTTTTCCTAATTTGCCACCATTCAGATAATAGTCTACCCTCCTGTTTTTTGCCACCAACGTGGATACTGCATCTGCCATGCATTTGCCCACTCACCCAGCCTATCCAAGTCATCTTGCAGCCTCCTAGCATCCACCTCACACCTAACACTACCCCCCAGCTTAGTGTCATCCGCAAACTTGGAGATGTTGCATTCAATTCCCTCGTCCAAATCATTAATATATATTGTAAATAGCTGGGGTCCCAGCACTGAGCCTTGCGGTACCCCACTAGTCACTGCCTGCCATTCTGAAAAGGACTCGTTTACTCCTACTCCTGCCAGCCAGTTCTCTATGCACATCAATACTGAACCCCCAATACCGTGTGCTTTAAGTTTGTATACTAATCTCTTATGTGGGACCTTGTTGAAGGCCTTCTGAAAGTCTAGATATAACACATCCACTGGTTCTCCCTTATCCACTCTGCTAGTTACATCCTCGAAAAAGTCTATAAGATTCGTTAGACATGATTTACCTTTCGTAAATCCATGCTGAATTTGTCTAATGATTTCACCACTTTCCAAATGTACTGCTATCCCATCTTTAATAACTGCCTCTAGCAGTTTCCCCACTACAGATGTTAGACTAACTGGTCTGTAATTCCCCGTTTTCTCTCTCCCTTCATTTTTAAAAAGTGGGGTTACATTAGCTACCCTCCAATCCTCAGGAACTACTCCAGAATCTAAGGAGTTTTGAAAAATGATCACTAATGCATCCACTATTTCTGTGGCTACTTCCTTGAGTACTCTGGGATGCAGACTATCTGGCCCTGGGTATTTATCGGCCTTTAATCCATTCAATTTACCCAACACCATTTCTCGGCTAACCTGGAGTTCACTCAGTTCCTCCACCTTATTTGATCCCCGGTCCCCTGCTATTCCCGGCAGATTATTTATGTCTTCCGTAGTGAAGACAGAACCAAAGTAGTTATTCAAATTGGTCTGCCATGTCCTTGTTCCCCATGATCAATTCACCTGTTTCTGACTGCAAGGGACCTACGTTTGTTTTAACTACTCTCATTTTCTTCACATATCTATAAAATCTTTTGCAGTCAGTATTTATGTTCCCTGCCAGTTTTCTTTCATAATCTATTTTCCCTTTCCTAATTAAGCCCTTTGTCCTCCTCTGCTGAACTGAATTTCTCCCAGTCCTCTGGTAGGCTGCTTTTTCTGGCTAATTTGTATGCTTCATCTTTTGTTTTTATACTATCCCTGATTTCCCTTGTTATCCATGGATGCACTACCTGCCCCGATTTATTATTTTGCCAAACTGGGATGAACAATTGTTGTAGTTCATCCATGCAGTCTTTAAATACCTTCCATTGCACATCCACTGTCAACCCTTTAAGAATCACTTGCCAGTCTATCTTGGCCAATTCACTTCTCATACCTTCAAAGCTACATTTGTTTAAGTTCAGAACCCTTGTTTCTGACTTAATTATGTCACTCTCCATCCTAATGAAGAACTCAACCATATTATGGTCACTCTTGCCCAATGGGCCCCGCACAACAAGACTGCTAACTAACCCTTCCTCATTACTCAATACCCAGTCTAGAATAGCCTGCTCTCTCGTTGGCTCCTCTACATGTTTGTTTAGAAAACTATCCCGCATACATTCCAAGCAATCCTCTTCCTCAGCACCCCTGCCCATTTGATTTATATGTAGATTGAAGTCACCCATTATAACTGTTTTACCCTTGTTGCACGCATTTCTAATTTCCTGTTTGATGCCTTAAGGGCCTGTCCCACCAGCATGCGACTGCATGCGGCGAGCACGACCATACGTGGTAGCTTGAGGCGTATGGCCTCGCGGGGCCGGTCCCACTTCCAACCGCGGCGCCATATGGAGCTGGTCGTGACATCATACTCACCAATCAGCTGGGCAGGAGGCGGGCCGACTGAATTTGGACGTCGCACGGCGTCGGGCGGTGATGTCATCGCGTAACGGCACGCTGGGTGGTGACATCATCGCGCAGCACCATGCACTAAGCGTACGCCATCAAGACGCTGCGTACGGCGTCGAGGCACTGCGTGCGATGTCGAGGCGCTGCGTGTGACGTCGAGGTGCTGCGTACGGCCTTAATGCGGCTGCGGGCCAACAGGCCGTTGCCGCACTGGATTTTCGAACAGTGTCATTTTCTCGGAGCCTCGCGCGATGTTGGGACCAGCCCCGCACATCTCCATACGGCTCCGGCGATCGAAGTGGGACCGACCCCGCGAGGCTGTACGGCTCAAGAGACCACGTTAGGTCGCACTCGCCACATTCAGTCGCATGCTGGTGGGACAGGACATTTATCATTTCTTTGGTCCCTCATTTTTCTTGTTTCCCTCATCCACAATTCCCTTTTGTTCCCTGCTGCATTGTTGAACAGCAGTGTAGTGAAAATGAGGGAACCTCATAAGCACCCAAAAAAAGCTGCGAATGTGACACTGGAAAAGAAAGGTAAAAGAATAATAAATCCTTTGTCAGTGTTGGTGACCATGGTTCTGTAACAGCAAACACTGATTTTCATGCATATAATCTAAATATAATTATCCTCCACGTGCTGCATTTTTTTCTGGATTAATTGCATGCTATTATTGTTGTTTATTCAGTTTCCAACCTTCTGCCCACCCCCAAATAATTTTCTCATGAATAAGCAACAATGGGACATACATGGAAACGGAGTCAGTTTCCAAACTAACCTGTACAAGCTGAACTATAGACAGCACACATTCTGATCTGAGGAGTGATACATACCTTGGACAACTTGTATTGTTGTAAAGTACAGTTTGAGGAACTGAGCCCTTAGATATATCCTCCATTCCCCCACCTATGCCCACAACATACATACACCCAGAGCTCATAGTCTGCATATTTCCAGCTTCAAGCTGCTTGACTAATTACATGAGAATGGTGTTTTTAAGAGAAATCTGCACCTGAGCTGGAATGCTGATATTGAATGGCTCCCAGAAGATTCCTTTGTGAATAAACCTGGTCAGCATCAGTACCCTGCAGAATTGTAAGCCTATATGTCTCAGGTCTCTGATTGCTGACTCTGATACAGAGGACTGAACTGGTTCTGACTTCCATTGCAATGAACCCATCACTGAGTTAAACATCTTCGGAAATGAGTTGCCCAATGGCAAATCCTAGTGACATATTGTAGTGTCTCCTTACTTAGTTGCTCAACACATAAGGAGATCATTCCGCTCATCAACTCAATGCTTGCTTCAAGCAGAAAAATCCTATTAGTTCTATTCACTATCTTATATCACTGTAGTTCTCTGTTATATTCCCTCTCCCGTGTCCCTTTGGTTATTTTGCCACTCATCTACACTAGGAAGAATTTACAGTGGTCAATTAACCTACCAGCCCACGAGTCTTTCATTTGTGTTAAAAAAACTGGTGAACCCAGAGAATCCTGCACGGTAACAGAAGAATGTGCAAACTTGACACTCAGAGTGGGATTGATCCCGATCTCTGGTGCTGTGAGTCATCAGCTCCACTAGCTGCACCATTGTGCAAATAATAATTTCATGATTACCATTACTGAGACAGAGGTTCCGTTGAACCTCCTTCAACCTCATCTACTTTTCTGTTCTGTGTGAACTATATATAAGCGAGACCAAACATAGTCTGGGCAATCGTTTCACTGAGCACCCTTGCTCAGTCCGACTAGGCCTACGTGATCACCCGGGTGCTAAACACTTTAACTCCCCCTCCCATTCCCACACTGACCTTCCTGACCTGGGCCTCCTCCATTGTCAGAGTGAGGCCAAACACAAATTTGGAGGAACAGCACCTCATATTTCACTTGGACAGCTTACAACCCAGCGGTAAAGAATATTGATTTCTCTAACTTCAAGTAGCCCTTGCTTTCTTTCTCTCTCTGTTCCTCCCCCACCCTAGTTCTCCAAATATTTTCACTGGCCTCCTGATTCATTTTACTGATTGTATGTCTCGTTGTCACCTTCCTCTCAGCCAACAATGAACCATTCTCCATTTCTTTGAACATCGTCTGCTTTGTTCTGTTGATTTTACACCTTACCCTTTCATATCTCTTGCTTCCCTCTCCCCTGACTCTCTCAGTCTGAAAAAGGGCCTCGATCTGAAACGTCATCCATTCCTTCTCTCCAGTGATGCTGCCTGTCCTGCTAAGTTACTCCAGCATTTTGTGTCTGTCTTTTAGTGGGAAATGTTACAGTGCCCTCCATAATGTTTGGGACAAAGACCCGTCATTTATTTATTTGCCTCTGTATTCCATAATTTGATATTGGTAATAGAAAATAAACCACATGTGGTTAAAGTGCACATTGTCAGATTTTATTAAAGGGTATTTTTTATCCATTTTGGTTTCACCATGTAGAAATTACATCTGTGTTTATACAAAGACCCCCCCATTTCAGGGCACCATAATGTTTGGGACACATGGCTTCACATTATTTGTAATTGCTCAGGTGTGTTTAATTGCCTCCATTCAGGTAGAAGAGAGGTCTCAGCACCTAGTCTTTCCTCCAGTCTTTCCATCAACTTTGGAAGACTGGAGGAAATATTATTGCTGTTTATCAACATGAGGACCAAAGTTTTGCCAATTAAATTTTATTGCTGTTTATCAACATGAGGACCAAAATGTTTTGCCAATGAAAGTACAAAAGCCATTGTGAGACAGAAAAGAAAAGAATAACGAGCCTATCCCACTTAAGCGATTTTTCTGGTGACTGCCGGCGACTCTCCTAGTCGTAGCAGGTCACTGAAAAAACGGCGACCGGAGCCCCCTATGACAATATCTACGACAAGCTACAACAACCTACCACCTAATCGACGTCAAGCTACGGCAAGCTACCGACAAACGGCGACCCAATCGTCGCGACTTAAGACGTCCACCTATGACCACACCTGCGATAACCTACGTCCACCCACGACAAGCTACCAACCTGTCGGCGACAACTGAAGACATGTGACGTCATTTTGGCCTCTAAAACAATGGAATCACCCAGTTTTCCTCTAAAACGCACATCCTCCCAAATTTTTTTAAAAATTTTCTCAATGCAGTACAGTGTTTGTTTTATTGATCAAAATATACGAAAAGAGGTTGCTTTTCAATGCAGTCTAATGCTTGTGCTTTTATTGATCATAAAATATGAAATTTAAATATTTGAAAGTAATGACATGAGACACTATTCTGAAAGATAATATGTTTATAGATATTAAGATTTTGCATTATTGATATTTAAACAAAATTTTTAACAACAAAAAAAAAGATTTATAAGAATATACAACTGCATACAAAAATAAATATATAATATATTATGCATTTTAATCACATAAAACTACTCCCATACCCCAAGGAGGGTCTTCGAGTTTCAATAAACTTCAAACTTCAATAAAACTTTAAACCAATTAGACTTCAAACTTCAATAAAAAAATAAACCTCAAACTTCAAACATAACACAAGTATAAAAAAACATACAGGACTTAACATCATTACACTCGCTGGGCTCTGGGTCCATTAATTCAATGTAAGTTCCACTTGCATCGTGGTGTCACTGGTTCAGGTATGGGTGTGTCAAGGCTGGGGTAGTTTGTGAATGCAGCTGAGAGGCCACTAGTATTTGATGGCTGCCAGGCAGTGTATGTGGGAGTTGTGGCTACCTAATGTGCTGTGGAACTGGGTGACCTGCCTATGTGTGAGGTGGCCATCGGTAAGCTTGACATCAATGGTGCTGGCATCTGTGGTGATCCCATCTGTGACAGTGGTTGCAACACAGAAGCATATCAATATTAAATGGAAGGCAAATATATTAGAACTTTTCACAAGCTGTGTGTGACAAATAATTTAAAGTCCACTATTTTATGATTCACAAAAAGTATTATAAATGTAGATACCTGCTAAGCATGTTGATGTGGTGTTCCCATCATTGGCATCTGTTGTGGTGTTCCCATCAGTCCCATCTGTTGCTGTCCCATGTGTCCCATCAGCTGCAGACCCTGCAACGCACATGCATTCATTGTGAATATTTCATACAAAAACATGAATTTTAAGGTCAACCATTATAGTCAAATGTTCCCAAAATTCCACAAAAAATGCTTAAAATATTTATCTGTTGGAAGAAGTTATGGAGCATCGTCATGGCTGCCCTGGTGAAGTTGCCCCACAGGTATTCAGAAATCTTCATTATCTAATTCTTCAAGTATGCCTCAAAGTTCTCAACAACCCTCTCATGTGGTGTCTGGAGCTGTGGCATAGCCTGTCTGGACTCCCTGGCCTTTGATGCACGTTCCATGAGCTGCAACATTTATACTAATTTATATGATGCAGGTAGACAAAAAGGCTGGAGAAACTCAGCGGGTGAGGCAGCATCTATGGAGCGAAGGAAATAGGCGACGTTTTGGATCGAGACCCTTCTTCAGACTGATCTGGGGGTAGGGGGGAGGGGGCGGGAAGAAGAAAGGAAGAGGTGGAGACAGTGGGCTGTGGGAGAGCTGGGAAGGGGAGGGGAAAGAAGGAGAAAGCAGGTACTACCTGAAATTGGAGAAGTCAGTGTTCATACCGCTGGGGTGTAAACTACTCAAGCGAAATATGAAGTGCTGCTCCTCTAATTTATGGTGGGCCTCACTCTGGCCATGGAGGAGGTCCAGGACAGAAAGGTCGGATTCGGAATGGGAGGGGGAGTTGAAGTGCTGAGCCACCGGGAGATCAGGTTGGTTATTGCTGACTGTTGGGCGAAGCGATCGCCAAGCCTATGCTTGGTCTCACTGATGTCGAGCAGCTGACACCTAGAGCAGCGGATGCAATAGATGAGGTTGGAGGAGGTGCAGGTGAACCTCTGCCATACCTAGAAAGACTGCCTGGGTCCTTGAATGGAGTCAAGGGGGGAGGAAAAGAGACAAGTGTATTTCCTGCGGTTGTAAGGGAAAATGCCAGGAGAGTGGTTTGGCTGGGAAGGGACGAATTGACCAGAGAGTTAGGGAGGGAGCGGTCTCTGCGGAAAGCCAAAAGGGGAGGAGATGGGGAGATATGGCCAGTGGTGGGATCCCGTTGGAGGTGGCGAAAATGTCAGAGGATTATCTGTTGTATGTGACGGCTGGTAGGGTGGAAGGTGAGGACAAGGGAGACTCTGCCCTTGTTTTGAGTGGGGGAATGGGCAGTGAGAGCAGAGTTACGGGGTATAGAAGAGACCCTGGTGAGAGCCTCATCTATAGTAGAAGAGGGGAACCCCGATTCCCTAAAGAATGAGGACATCTCCGATGCCCTGGTTAGGAACACCTCATCCTGGGTGCAGCTGCGGTGTAGACGAATTGGGAGTAGGGGATGGAGCCCTTAAAGGAAGCAAGGTGGGAAGAAATGTAGTCCAGATAGCCATGGGAGTCAGTGGGTTTATAGTAGATGTCGGTCAGTAGTCTCACCTGCGATGGTGATAGTGAGGTCTAGAAATGGTAGGGAGATGTTGGAAGTGGTCCAGGTGTATTTGAGTGTTGGATGGAAGTTAGTGGTGAAATGGATGAAGTCAGTGAGTTCTGTATGGGTGGAGGAGATAGCACCAATGCAGTCGTCGATGTAGCGGAGGTAGAGTTCGGGGATAGGACCACTGTACGCCTCGAGCAAGGATTGAGGTAATGATAAAGGGAAGTTACTTTAGAAAAAAAAGGAGAGGATGGATGGATGGGTGGTTACGTGGATGGATGGATGAATCTGCCAAAATGTTCCCCCATATTACTTACCTCCCTGATCAGCTCAGGCAAACTTGCCTCTCTCTCCTGATTCTCAGTTGCATTTGGGGTGGAGCCTGCGGTGGTGCTGGCAGTGGTCCTGCTCCTCTTGCTGTGCTGCTGACTGGTGGACGGGGTGGATCCAGAGGTTCCCTCAAGTGGATCAACCTCTTCCTCACTGCACATACTGGGCAGTGGCTTCGTCTTGTCAATATGGAAGAAAATAAATGTGTTTTACAAACTTTCAAGACCATCAGGATGGCAAGTAAGATGATAATCAATGTCACAAAAAGTATTTTATAATATTTACCTTCTTGGTGCTCCGTCTCCTCTCAACTCGAACTATGTGTGATTTGATAAAGCTGCCTCGGGATAAAGTACCCTGACGTTCCCACTATGACACAGCTTGTCGTATCTGGTTCTCTGGCTTTTGAACCACTGAGAGAGCTGTGCATCTGTAAAAAAAAAAATGAAGACCAGTGTGAAACAAATTTTAATTTTAATTATATAAACAGAAATACAGACAAACAACTCAGTAGGTAGGTACTTACAGGTTCAGTCAGGGAACTCCTTCGCCTAGGTCTCCATTAGTGAGTACTTGTCGTTACGATAAATTTGGCAGTTCTTATCGTACAACTCAGGGTTTGCCTGATACCTCGCCACGAGCTCTGATTCTTGTTCCCTGCAGAACTCATAGGCAAATACCTTCCTGCCCTTATTCACCTCACTTGAGGCATCAGTGTCCTGACCACAATCTGAAGTAGAGTCTCGGTTAGCAGCAGCAGCAGCAGGTCCTGTGGTCATGACAGGGCAGCCAGTCCAGCGTGGGGCGGTGGTGGGGACAAGGGCCCCCTCCCTGGACTCCCCCTGAACCTCCTCCTCCTGGGCCTCCTCCAGGGTCTCCACCTACCTGGTGGGTGGGGGTTTGGCCTTGCCACTGGGCTGTCTATTCCTTCTCCTTGGAACCATCTTCAATGCTCAATGTTTCAAAGAAAAAAATCAGCATCCTCGTGCTTTTTTTGTTTTAAACAAAAAAAAAGCAAGTCCACACATTGTTTTTACCTGATCACATGAACTGCGGGCATGTTTTTCCAAAGTCGCTGCTGGCGACAACCTGGGTATCCTGGTGAAAGCCTAAAACAGCACCTACGATAGGACAAGACAAGCCCACGGTCTAAGAAAGAAAGCACTGGTGAGCTTACTAATCGCAAAGGGACTGGCATGCTAAGGAATACGTCCACAGCTGATGACAGAAGAATTCTCTCTAATAAAGAAAAATCCCCAAACACCTTTCCGACAGATCAGAAACACTCTACAGGAGTCAGATATGGATTTGTCAATGACCACTGGCAGCAGAAGACTTCATGAACAGAAATACAGAGGCTATGCTACAAGATGCAAACCACTGGTTAGCTGCAAAAATAGATGGCCAGGTTATAATTTGCCAAGAAGTACTTAAAAGGACAACCACAGTTCTGGAAAAAAGGTCTTGTGGACAGATGAGACGAAGATTAACATATCAGAGTGATGGCAAGAGCAAAGTATGGAGGAGAGAAGGAACTCATCTGTGAAACACTGTGGTGGGGGTGTTATGGCCTGGGCATGTATGGCTGCTGAAGGTACTGGCTCACTGATCTTCATTGATGATACAACTGCTGATGGTAGCAGCATAATGAATTCAGAAATGTATAGACAGATCCTGTCTGCTCAAGATCAAACAAATGCTTCAAATCTCATTGGCTGGCAATTCATTCTACAGCAAGACAATGATCCCAAACATACTGCTAAAGCAACAAAGGAGTTTTTCAAAGCTAAAAAATGGTCAGTTCTTGAGTGGCCAAGTCAATTGCCCGATCCGAACCGAATTGAGCATGCCTTTTATATGCTGGAGAGAAAGCTGAAGGGGACTAGCCACCAGAACAAGCATAAGCTAAAGATGGCTGCAATACAGGCCTGGCCAGAGAAAACACCCAGCAACTGGTGATGTCCGTGAATCGCAGACTTTAAGCAGTCATTGCATGCAAAGGATATGCAACAAAATACTAAACATGACTACTTTCATTTACGTGAAATTGCTGTCCCAAACATTATGGTGCCCTGAAATGGGAGGACTATGTATAAACACTGCTGTAGATTCTACATGGTGAAACCAAAATGTATAAAATGGCCTTTATTAAAATCTGACAATGTGCTCTTTAACCACATGAGATTTTGTCTATTACAAACCTCAAATTGTGGAGTACAGAGGCAAATAATTAAATGATGGGTCTTCGACCCAAACATTATGGAGGGTACTGTATTTAGGCATATTTGGCTGCAGGGCATACACGCCAGCCGAAAGAGGCTGGAGTTATTCCTTGCAATAGGTCTCTACGGCAGCATGTGAGTGCAGCAGAGCATGGAGGGAACCATGACCTTTGTCACAGTCTGCGGCACCACCATTGTTGTGGCTCATCGACAAAACATGAGATCCCTGGAGAACTTCCAGCTCTGCCCAACTGATCTCAGCACAAGTAGTAGCGATGCATAGCCTGTGGGAGCCCAGTGAATCAACACCCTCGGAGATATTGAGCTCCGACTATCTCCTATCCTACGTGCAAAGAAATGAAACACATGAATGAACATGGTCAGGGTACGAAATTTGAAAGTTGGCAATATGAACATGATCACATTTAACTTTCAGTTTACCTTGTATAGATATTGGGGTATGTGGTTTGTATATTGCATACAATATACTTCTATTGTGCAGAAGTCTTTCTGCTGTCTGCTGCACGGAATGTTATCCTCAGCATTTTCCTCAGCAGCTTACTTCCAGAGGCTGAAAAGCTGAATCCTAAATTGGATTCTGTCCATCTAAGGGCAGAATAGACATACATGATCTTCACCAGAGACATACTGGGAGCAGTACCAGTCATTACACCTGCCTTTCTTGAGCTCACTAAACTCTTTGGCATCATCAATCAGGAGAGACCTTGGAACTCCCTCCTCAAATTCAGTTGTCTATGGTCAGTCGTTTCCATTTTACACAGTCTTCATGATGTCCTGCAAACTATTACGCTAACCAAGAGATCTAGAACACAGCCAATTTCAATGAAGACCAGAGTCAAACAAGGCTGCATCATTGTTCAATCTATCTCACTGTAACACTGCACCTCACCTCCAACAAACATCCCGTGAGAATGGAGCAGATCTTTGGTACTAAGGTGAAACAAGAACCAAGGTCACCAAATCCAAATATCAGCAGTATATAGATGTTGTTTAGAGGCCAAGGTCCAAGCCATTGTCGCCTCGTTCGTTGAAATCTACCAGACTTGGGCCCTACATGCAAGCCTCTATAAGACAGAGGTACTCTACCAACCTGTCCCTGAGCCCCACGCTGCCTTTCACTAACAAAGGCTTACAGGTGAGACCTGCAAAACATGGGCCATAGCCCATATTTTGTCAGGAAAGGCAGACATCGAGGATGAAATTCATCATTGACTCCACCTGTTCACAGATAGCATCAAACCGTTTCACAAGGACTTCAGCTGCCCTGGTATATCACTCTTATTTTTGAGTATTCATAATCATGAAGGTGAGATAGATCTGATGCTATGTTGGATACTTTAAGGCTTTGAGTGTTCCTTCCACTTCAGGATGGGCTGTGTGATGGGAGTGACCACTTGCAAGGAAGTGCACATGGTCTCCACAGAGGTCTCCTGGCTTCATGCACCCTCCTGCATGAGCTTGGGAATGTACTGTCCACGCTCCTTGTCACCCCCAGAAAACATATATGTAATCTCAAGGAATCAGCTATCACATCTTTGGGATATTCCTGGAAAACATGATAAAACGTCCCATTAAAAGAAACTCTGTCTTTTCAGTGGCTCTTGGGCTCAGATATGAGATGTTGTTGTCCACACTTACTTAATTGGCATTCTATTCTTCAGTACCATTCAGGAGAAATATTGATTTAGAGTGGTAATTCAAAAGGAGACAGCAAATAAGTAGCCATTTCACCAATAGAGAGTTCATTTGCATCCCCTTCCTAACATTTTCACAAGGTTAAAAATCTGATTTGTAAGTCTTTGGATATATGATTGAGATGCTACTGCATAGTGCCTGAATCCAGATAGACAGTTTATCAGCTTATTGTAGTAACGTAACGTGTACCTGCCACCTAAAGGGCAAATTTATTTTTGAATGGATTAAATGGTGCAGACCATGAGATAGGGGATCGATTGTGAAATATCTGATTCCTGGCATTCTGGTTGGTGAAGATGATTATGAACCCAGCTTCCAACCCACATTGATCCTTTTATATACAATGCAAGTATATACTTTACCCTGTTTTGCTCATGTTTTTCAGTGTATAAAAGAGCCAGTCTTTCATAGTAACTGTGCTGCCTCTAGCAAGTAATCTTCTTGTTTCCCGTTTCCCAGCTCTGTCCCCATAGTTTGGAAATGTTCAAGTAAAATATTTATACAGTCAGCATTTGGCTGCTCATATCAAATCTGCTTCCACCAACAGTTCATAACATTGCATTAAATGAAAAACTTATCTCTGCACTGTTTATTTTGCCAATTACCTAAAGTCAGTGTTATCCAGTTGCTAATCTTTTTCCTTAAGAAAACCCTTCATGATTTTAGTTCTCTCTATTTTATCTCATCATAACCTTTCAGTTGGAAAGAAAACGATCCCTGCTCTCTGGTCTCACCATGTACCTGCTCCTCTTTCTGACATCTTGACATCTTTCTAAATTTGGTACAGTATGCAGTTTTGGTTTCCTTATTTATGAAAGGATTTACCATCCTTGGAGGCAGCACAGTGGTTTCACTGGATTGATTCCTGGGATATAAGGTTGTTTTATGAAAGATTATAAAGATTGAGCCTACACTCGATTCTAACGGGGCTTGATAAGGTAGATGTTGTGAAGATGAATCCTGAGATGTGGGAATGTAGAACTAAGTTGTATGGTCTCAGGATGAGGGTGCCCAATTAAGGCTGAGATGAGAAGATTTAGACAATAGACAATAGGTGCAGGAATAGGCCATTCGGCCCTTTGAGCCAGCACCACCATTCAATGTGATCATGACTGATCATCCACAATCAGTACCCCGTTCCTGCCTTCTCTCCTTATCCCCTGACTCCGCTATCTTTAAGAGCCCTATCTAGCTCACAAGTATTGCGAATTTAGCCATTCAGCCCATTAAGTCTACTCCGGCATTCAATCATGGCTGATCTATCTCGCCCTCCTAACCCCATACTGCTCCCCATAATCCTTGACACCCGTACTACACAAGGATCTATCTATCTCTGCCTTTAAATATCCATTAACGGCCTCCACAGCATTCTGCGGCAAAAACAATCTACAGATTCACCACCCTCTGACTAAAGAAATTCCTCCTCCTTCCTAAAGGAACGTCCTCTATTGTTGGAATTCTCTCAAGAAGAGTTGTGGATGCTGAGTCAATGTATATGCAAGATCGCAGCATCTTTTTAATCTGCAGAGTTATCAAGGGTTTGAGGATTCAAGCAGGAGGGTGGAGCTGAAGCCAATGAACAGGATGGATCTTATTGTATTAGAGAGCCGGCTTGATTTATCTGCACGGCCCACTCCATCTTTTATCCTTGTGCAGACACCTTGCATTTTACGCTTGTTTGATTTATGCATTTTTAAAATAACGAGCTTGTTCCTTTAATATCAATGTTTAATGTGCACTAAATATTTTCGGAATAACGTGCTTAAATTTACTGCTGACAGCGTAGTCATGTGTATGTTTAATTTATGTATTTTTGAATAACACGCTGCTTTTCAAGCTCATGCCTGCTTAAAACACGAGGCGCCCAGACTCTTGTGCAGGAACTTGTGCCAAAAAGGATTATTAGAAAGATTTCAGGTGGAGGGATTAAGGAGTAGGGATACAGGTGCAAATTTTTTTTTGCGGGGGGTGGGAGATATTTGAATACTCTATACAACCAGCCTAGGTGGTTTGTGTAGGAAGGAACTGTGGTTGCTGGTTTAAACAAAAGATTGACACAAAACGCTGGAGTAACCCAGCGGGACAGGCAGCATCTCTGGAAGTTTGTTCTTAGCAAAGATCAGGGGCTTTAATTTATGGCAACACACAGCACAAAAGAAAATAGGAGCAGGAGTAGGCCACTCATCCCCTCAAGCTTTTTGAGTCATTTATTATGCCCAAGTCCACAACTCCACTTCTCTGCTTGTACCCTGCAGATGACTGTGACCATCAGTGCTGATATCCTTACTATCTATCTGTTACGTACATTAACAACCTGGATGTGAATGTAGGTGGTACATTTAGTGAGTTCACAGATGAGACAAAAATCAGCGGTAGCTTTGACAGTAAGGAGGTTAGTTACAGGATACAGAACAACGCTGATGCATTGGTAAGGGAGAAAATCAAAGGCAGGTGGAATTTAATCCTGAATGGACTAAGAAAAATAGTATTTGCACAATGATTCATGGAAACCTGTGAAATACCAGGGAAGGCTGATCCCAGTGTAGACTGCAGAGGATACTTGAAGGCAGCAGCAAAGATAGGTAAGATAATTAAGAAGGCATGCAGGATTAGCTTTCATTAGCTGGAGCATTGAATGTAAGAACAGGGACGTTACAATACAACTTTGTAAAAATACTGGTTAGGCACAGTTGGAGTATTGTGAACAATTCTGGTCACCACACTATAGGAAGTTCATCATTGTATTGGAGAGGATGCAGAGGGGATTCACCAGAATTTTGCTAAGGATAGAGGGTTTCAACTATGAGGAAAGGCTAGGTAAAGTGGGTTTGTTTTCCATGGACTTGAGTGGACTGATGAGAACCTGAAAGAAACACAACATTATGATGTTTATAGATATGGGTAAATTGGGAGAAACCCTTCATCGGACTGAGAGTCAGGGGAGGGGGAGATGCAAAGATAAGAAAGTGTAAGGTGTGAGAACAAGACATCACACGGGGGTGAAGATCAAGAATTGTAGAATAGCAAGGAGAAGGAGAAGGTAACAACAAAGCAAACAGATAAAATGTAATCAAGGACAGTCAGACTGGCCAGAGAACTGGGAAAGGGGAGGGATGGAGAGAGAGAGGGAAAGCAAAGGTTAAAGTTAAAGAAGTCAATGTTCACCTCCATGTCATTGTCCCTTGTTTCTGCCCTTGACTTTGCTGAAACCTTCGTCCATGCTTTTGTCACCGACAATCACAACTCACCTGATGCTCTTCAGGTCAGCTTCCTACATTGCACCTTCTACAAGCGTCATCTAAAATTCTCCTGTCAATATCTTACTGGAATTAAATCCCATTTATGCAGCACCATTGTCTTTGATAACCTGTATTGGCATCCAGTACATGGAGCCGCAAATACCCCTCATCCTAATTTTCAAATTCCCCCATGGCCTCACCCCATTGTACCTTTATAAACATCTCCAGATTTACCATGCACTAATATCTCAAGAATATGGAAAACATGCACTAGTCATAGAGCCATATTGCTTGGAAACAGGCCCTTTGGCCCAATTTTCCCATGCCGACCAAGTTGCCTAACTGAGCTTGTCCCACTGGCCCATATTTCTCCAAACCTCCTATCCATACATCTGCTCAAGTGTAATTTAAATGTCATTATTATACCTGCCTCTCCAACTTCCTCTGGCAGCTCATTCCATATACGCACCACCCTCTGTGTGAAAATGTTGCCCATCAAATCCCTTTTAAATCTTTCCCTTTCACCTTAATTCTATGTCTAGTTTTAGACTACCCCATCCTGGATAAAAAGATTGTGACAAGCCCCCTCATGATTGTATCATAAACTTTATCTACATTTCTCGTGATTTTATATACCTCTGTAAGGTCACCCCTCTGCCTCCTACACTCCTTGGAAACGAATCCCAGTCTTTATAATTTTACCCCTCTAGTCCTGGTGACATCTTTGTGTACCTCTCTGCAGCATTTGAAAGAAATTTGAAGTTGCTCCTGGATTCTACCAGAACAGAGAAAAGTGGGGATGGAGACAAAGGCTGGAGGTGAAAAGGAGACAAGAGGGTGTCAGATAAAGGGAAGAGGATAAGTGAAATGTAAAGCCAAGAGGGATTTTAGTGGAAGCGGCCACAGGATGAGAAAAAGGAGATGCAAGGAAATATAGGACTAAGCAATGGGAGATTAGCTAATTAGCCACCTCCCTGTAGGCAGCGCAGTGGCGCAGATGGCAGAGCCATTGCCTCATAGTTCCAGAGACCAAGGTTCAATGCTGACCTTGGGTGCTATCTGTGTGGAGTTTGCACATTCTCCCTGGACTCTGGTTTATTTTGTGTGCTCCAGTTTCCTCCCACACCCCAAAGACGTGTGGCTTTGTGGGTTAATCGACCTCTGTAAAATTGCCCCACTATGTAGGGAGTGGTTGTGAAAGTGGGATAAGGTAGAACTAGTGTGCACGATTGTTGGTATGGACTTGGTTGACCAAATGACCTGTTTCCAAGCTGTATATCTTAACTAAACATCTTGTTCTTATTTTAACTGTGATGAATGGCTTTGAATAACATTTAGGAGGGAACTTGATCCTGATATGAATGTTCAATATCACCAATGACAAAACCCATAGGTGTGAGTTAATTAACATTTCAAAAGTTTAATATTATGTTTGAGATGTATAAGGGCATAAGACTGATGGCTTTTGGGTATTATCGATTAAAATCTAATCACCTGGACAGATAGATTTACATGCTGGAATGTTGCCTGAGACTGGTGTCATCCTAAAAGCATTTTCCGAACACTGCTGACACAATGATGTTACAACGTGGTATTTTGTTCGATAATAGTTTAATTGAAGATATACAACGAACTGCTCTGATCCATTTTATTCTACCTCGCTCCAAGTCTTATTCCATTACTAGTGTTACAAAATAAATGACCTGCTAGAGCATAATGTAGATCTTATGTATGGAAATACCCAGTTAAAGAATTTCCCAGATACATAATCGGGTCTAGGTTATGTCTAATTGGCCCACTGTCTATCTAAACGAAACTTTTATTTGGTATTTTTGTGGCTCCAGTGCATGTCCACAATTATTTGAAAACAAATACATCTTGTAGTTTCAGTGAATGTCGAAAGAAAGTTTAGAACGCATCTCCTAGGTGTGCTCTGCGATGACTTTGGCGATCTGGGTGGAGTCTGTCCATCCAACCCGTGCGAACAATATGAAGCGCCGGGCAAACTTTAACCGGCATATGCAGCGTATCAGCGCTGCGAGCCATTGCAATGCTTCCCGCTTCACCTGCTAACAGCCGCCGACCAGCTGTTTGAGGGAGGCATGCAAGAAGTGGAGATTGGGAAAAATGAAGTTCTCTTTGCCTTTCTTCTCCCTCATCCCACGTCCTGCTCAGACTCCGCCCGCACCCCAGCGATGCGCGCTTCTAGCAGCGACTTCCCTCCCGCTGTTGCCGCTGCGCCGAGCCGCCCAGAGGGTGCAGACGCGGGCTCCTCGAGGCGCGCCCCCACCTCCCCCCAGGCCGCGCGCTCCCCACCCCCACGGCCGCGCGCTCCCCACCCCCACGGCCGCGCGCTCCCCACCCACACGGCCGCGCGCACGAGTGGTGGGTGCGATGCCGCGACGCGAGGAGCACCGCACCGCGCGGGCGCTGTCGGGAGGCGCGAGCTGGCGCATGCCCGGTGGCGCGGCGGCGTCAGTGCGCAGTGACGGGCTGTGGGAGCGGAAGGACGGCGTCTGGGCCGCGTAAAACCAGCGCAACGATAACGATAAACACCCCGGCCCAGCCGAGCGGCGATCGCACAGTTCCGCCCTCTGGCGCTCTTCACCCGTCCTCGGTTTAAGCCGCCGCCGGCGGCAGAGAGAGTGAGAGCGAGAGGGGAAGGCGGTGCCGGGCAGGCCCTGGTTCTCGCACGCGCGCCTGGTGCCATTACCCGCGCGGCCGCGGCTCCTCCTCGCCTCCCTCCTCCCCTCCTCGCCGCCACCGCGGCTCCTCCTCGCCCGGCGGCTCCTCCGCCTCCCCGAGGCGCCGAGACCCGGGGCCCGGCGAGCACGTGATCTGCACGGCGTGCGGGAGGGAAATCGAGCGGGATTCGTCCGCAAGGCGCCCGCAAATCCGACAGCTGAGTGACGGCGGTGCTGGCACCAATCCCAACGAAAAGCCCGAGGGGAAAGGCGAAAGAGGCGGCGGGCCTTGTGGGGCCGCCGCGCATCAAGGAGCAGTCGGCTGAGGGGGGTAGGGGGTTAGCATTGGAGAAGAGTTGGTGAGCTGCAGAAATTAGCACCTAGAGGTAACCGCCCTTCTGCGTGAATTCTGGGAACCAAGGGAGGCCGTGAAAGGTGTTTCCCCACCCACGCTCTCGGGTAGGTTTTAGGTGTTTTCTAAATAGGGTTCTCCCCTCCCCTCCGAGGAACAAGGTGGGGTGGTAATCATAGATTACCAATACCCTATATATAATATGTAGGTAGGCGTATTCAGGATCTCATAAACATCGAGGCCCCGTGGTTAATACAAAAATCAGGACGAAGCCTGAACTCGTCGGTGGATGTTGTTTTAAAATTGGACGATTAACGCCGTTCGTTCCGAAGACTATCGCTTGTGTTTGCGGAAATAGGACGCGAGCTGCGGATGTTTTTCGCGCGGGAGGGTAAGTCCCATTCCAGAAGTTTAACGCCTTGTTTCCAAAACAAATGTTTCAATACGTGTGCAGAACATGCTTAGCATTTGACGTGATCATCGCTCATCTGTCATTTGTACTTGAGCAAAGCCTTGACCAATATACTTTTGCTGATTAGTTTTATTTAGAACCCGCAGAATATTACACGGTGACAACTTAGTAAAGCAAAGCGGGAATATGAAATATCTGCAAATTTAGTATTGCTCGCCGTTGTAAATAAAAGGGAGGGACAGGAGAGTTCAGTCCTCCGGGTTAAATGGGATAGCGAGAACCGGTGTTAGGTTGTATTGCAGTGTTGAGGCCAAAGTGCACTTGGGGATGGGGGGGGATGGGGAGACGCTTGAAATCTCAGGTGTGATGACTACTCCTCTGAGCACGTGTGAAAACATAGTTAGTTACTGCTCGGACACTAACAACAACACATTGTAATTCCCAACTCAAGATAGACTCAAATTCATTTTCAAGACCACCTTTACACCGAGCTGGAAGATTTTTTTTTGGTTTTTGATCCCTCCCGAGGAGGACTGCGAGAGTAATTGCTCGCGGTTTTGGTCGTGTGATGTGGGACTAGCTTTGTTGCTGGTGAAGCCCTGTTTAATTATCTCCTTTTGTTAGCATCCCCTCCCAACACACGCACACGCAGAGCCGGAGATGGCCTGTCCGAGAGATGGTGTGAGGACAGGGTTAGAAGTGCCCCTCTGGGAAAACTATCCCCGCCTCGGCCGCGCAGCTACGGCCTCCAGGTCTGAGGGGGTGTGGATTAAATGCTTCGAGTGACCCATCGTGCTTTGGCTTTGCTCTACACTCCAGGATCTGTGGAGTTGGGACCGCGCTTCCGATCCCTTCCGCCCTGCTGCTGTATTAAAACAGATCGCGAACGTGTTTCCAAGTAAGGAGCCGCTCGGTCGCGCTGCCGGCCCCTTTAACCTTGGTGTGACTGGGGGTGGGATGGGGCGGGAAGGTGGGCTATTTTGCTTCAAATATCAGATGAGTGGGGGTGGCTGGAGGTGGTGATATTGAAAGCTCCGAGACCGAGCGGATCGAGGAAGGCGCCAAATCAGATGTTGAGGTTCGATTGCAGCGGCCTGGGGCGGCAACAGTTCGCGTTCACGTGGTCAGGAGGAAGCGCTGCTGTTCCGTGGCGAGCAACACGGAGGATGTGCTTCAGCTGGAGGGCCCGCACCGAATGTTTCTCACCCGTCCTTTGAAGGAGATCGACCCAGTCGGCTTTGAGCCATTACTAAGATCGGCAGTCAAACCTTCCTCAACCAGGCAAGATAAATCGAGCCGATTTGCGTCCTCTTGTATCGGACGTTCAGCCCCCTCCAAGGGTGCAATGCAGTTTCCACATGCTACCCCTGGTTACTTGCAATAACAAGCCGTGCCTGTTAAACCAAGTTTGGGGTCCAACTTTTATACCGCAGACAGTACATTGAAGTAGGTATTAGACAATGAAGGTGATCTATAACCTTTTAAATTAATATCGGGGTACGCTTGATTAAGTTGACTTACATGCTTGTTATAAACCGTGGAGCAATCTGAACAAATATCGCCGTACTAATAGAAAGGGGCGTTTAGATTTCTTCTGACAGTTTGCACGTTTAAGATGTAATATTTTAAATAATACATATTTTGAAATGGATGATGATCAATCCTTCTCGTAGAGCAATTATGTTATTTGTCAAAGAAGCTGTCCTTTTTATTGTATTAGATTATAGTTTCACTCAATCCAATAAAAGTACTTAAACATTTAGAAAAGAAAACAAGATTGTGTGCAGTTGCTAGAGATTATTGGTACAATAATACAATACAATACCATTTATTTGTCATTTGAACCTCCCATTTGAGGTTCAAATGAAATTTGGTAAGAATTTTTAATATTATTAATAGTTGAGTAAATGTTCTGGGCTTCATGTAGATATTAATGGACTGATTATGTGAACATAAACGTGCAAAGCAGTTATGAAGGACAGATAAGAAATGGGAATACACAATAAATGGTAGGATGCTGAGAAATATAGAGGAATTGATGGAGTGGATGTCCACTCATCACCCGAGATAGTTAACAGGAAGGATCTATCATCTTAGTAGAGGTCAGTGATTTAAGTTAATTGGTAGAAAGATCAGAAAATAGTAGAGAGAAAAAAAAATGATGGGGATTTGGTTATTATTTTCTGAAAAGATGGTGCAGACGAATGTCCTTCCATGTTTGGGGGAAATACCTGGATGATCACTGGAAGAGCCATAATTTGCAGGGCTACGAATCAGGAGCAGAATTGTGTATTTAACCAGAAGTCTAAGGACTTGGTTAGGTGTTTTAAATTTTTGATTCCATGATCATAACAACACGGTTCTTCTCTGTCTTGAGACGAACAGAACTGCACACAATACTCCAGATGTGGGCTCGATGTGTTCTATAAAGCTGCGCCATGACTTCCTGGCTTCTTGTACTCAATGCCCCCACCTACGAATGAAAGAAAGCATATCATATTCCTTCTTTACCACTCTAACTACTTGTGTTGCCATTTCCAGGGAGTTATGGACCTAGACCCTAAGATCCCTTTGTACATCAATGTTGTTAAGGGTCATGCTGTTTATCATATATTTTCATCTTGCATTTGGCCTCCCGTGGTCAGATTAAACTTCACAAGCCATTTCTTTGCCCATTTCTGGAGCTGATTTATATCCCGCTGTTTACTTTGACATCCTTTCTCACAGTCCATGACTCCAGAAATCTTGGTGTAATCTGCAAATTTACTAATCAACCCGTCTACATTGATGTCCAGGTAATTGCTATATATCACAAACAGCAGCGGTTGCAGCACAAATCCCTGCGGAACTCACCAGGCACTGACCTCCAGTCGGAATATTGTCCTTCACCACAACGCTGTTTTCTATCAATAAGCAAGTTCCGAATCCATATGATCAAGTCACCGTTAATCCCATGCTGTTTAATCTTCTGGATCAGCCTATCATGGGGAACTTTATTACCCTTTACTGTCCAACTCCACCAATTTTTCGTGTCATCTGTAGTTTTACTCATCAAGTTATTTGTGGTTCCAGCATTGATCCCAGCGGTGAACCACTTGTTACAGACTTCAGATTAAAGTACTCATCCACCACTAACTGCTCTCTGTTTCCTATCACCAGGCCAAGTTTTGAAACAGTTTGCCAACGCGCTTTGAATCTCTTGTAGCTTAACCTTACAACCAGACTATCAAGTGGGACCTAGTCAAAAGCTTTCCTAAAGTCCAGGTAAAACCATGCCTGCCCTGCTAACTTCAATAATTTTCATTGCTTCCCTCTAAAAAAAAAATCAGATCTGTGAGATACTAAAAAAACACTCATATTGGTGGTCAGAACATTATATTGAAAAGCACAGAACTGAAGCAGGAACATTCATTAATTAGAAAGTCATGAATTGCACAACAGTTTAACTTGGACAATAAGCACCTCAATAATGATCAAGAATACAACGTTACACCTAGTTACACCAGTTAAAGACCTGATTCTCATTATTGGCAAACTTGATGAAATAATACAATGGTTTTTTGCTTTCTTCTCCCGTATTTGTTGATATGGTTGAAGAGATAAATTAGGAACATTATAAACGAAGGATCTGTCAGGAAGATTTATATCAGGGAACTTGATTGGGTGATCAATTCTAGGAAAGATGGATCTAACCAAAGAACATGAATGCAGGACTTAATGTCACCTGTAGATGGACAATTGATTTAACATCCATTCCTGTCAGAAACCTTTCCTTCAGTTATCAGGAATCATTATATGATGCTGACATTGAGCTAAAGGTTCTTTGGAAACTAGCGATTGTGAGTTGCTGCCATTGACTCAGAGAGATTGCATGTGGGATCGTGTTGACATTTAATTTGACACTTTTTATTTATATCTTACAGGGTGGTAGATGGCCTTCTGTTGATGACAATTTTGGATATATTTTCACTCTCTCCTGCTTTCTCTCTTGGGCTGTTTTAACGTCAAAAGGATATGGAGGAACAGCAGCCAATACATACAGAAGAGAACAACGTCCCACCAAACTCTGTCACACCCGCTGCATATTTTGTCATTCTTAAGCAGGCTTCTGGCAGTAATGACACTGAACGCAGCATGGTAGTGGCCAAACAAGAACTTGGGGGTATTGGTTGCCATATGGAAAAAATAAGCAATTTGGTACCAGGGAGAACTGGTTATCCAGTTAAGTGCCATTCTGGGAATGTTTGCATCACCTTGGATAACCAGGATATGTGGAATCAGTTTTTCAAGCATGGGACAGAGATGATCCTAACGAAACGTGGCAGGCGCATGTTCCCATATTGCAGATTCTGCATCTTGGGTCTGGATCCTTTAAGGAAGTACATCCTGGTAATGGATATTGCTCCCGTTGACAATCATCGTTACAAATGGAATGGCCGTTGGTGGGAAATAAATGGAAAAGCAGACCCACATGTTCTTGGAAGGGTGTACATACATCCCAATTCACCTTCCAGTGGAAGCTACTGGATGAGGCAATCAATATCCTTTCATAAATTGAAACTTACAAACAATACTTTAGACCAAGAAGGTCACATCATCCTTCATTCCATGCACCGGTACTTGCCACGTTTGCATATCATCCCTGCTGACAAGCTAACTGATGTAATTCCCCTCAATGGCCCAAATGTGCACACCTTCACTTTTCCACAGACTGAGTTTGTGGCTGTAACTGCTTATCAGAACATAAAGATCACTCAGTTGAAAATAGATTTCAATCCATTTGCAAAGGGTTTTCGGGATGATGGTCTGAACAGTAAGCCAAAGCGAGAGTTGAGGCACCAGGGTGGTGAATCAATGGATGCAGGTTGCAGTGATGATTCTGCTTCTTCAAACAGTATTCTAACTGAATCTAGTGAGCATTTAAGTATTAAGGCTGGGGAAAAATCTGAAACGGAGACTGAGCACAGAAGAATTTGTTCATCTCCAGACTCCAGTTTTGATGGGGAGTTGTATAATACTGATGAAGAGGAAGATTGCCTGGAAGGTAACAAAGCATCAAAAACAAATAAACATAATGCAGGAATGAAATTCATGAAGAAGAGAACAACTGAGAGGTAAGCAATGACTTGGGGGGGGGGGGGGGGGGGGGGGGGGTAGGGGAGCCAACAAATCTGCTTTACTCTCTTAATTTAACATGAGCATGTTTCCAATTTAACAGCCATGGTGGCAGAAAATTTACTTCCATATTGGTGATAAAAATCTGTCCCCATAAAACATTATATGTGCTATTTGGAAAATGACGCTTTCTTACTACATTAGCTTGGTTAAACGGGGAGTTAAGAATTAAATGTACTGCATAGTTAATACCTCAACTATACCTACCATAATAGAATCATTTTCCATGCATTGAAATTGAATTCATTTGCACCTGTTCTTTTATTTGTAAATTGCATATAAGAAGCATTTTGAACCAGTTTAGAACTGTTGGTATCCATTTCCCATTGCAGTTGGTGTCCATTTCCCCAATAGGAAATTCACTGAATATTTCCTGTCACAATCCAACCTAATACCTTGTTTCCTTTCCCATGCTATATTTCCTGCAAATGGTTACATCAACAGGAGGTAGAACTCATTTTAATTCCAAAAACAAATCAAAAGGTTGCAATTTACAGTCCTCATGTCTTTCAAAAATGAGTTCAATACACTGAAAAAAATGAGTTAAACATGTATTAATGGACCCTGGTTATTGTTTGCAAATGCCAAAACAGCATACACTAACTTATTGGAAAAGATCAGTGTCGACAATCCTCTCTTAAGATAAAGAAGCTCTATGAACTGACTGTAGCTCAGATCTGTTGATCTATGTCTGACATTCCTACAGATCGTGGGGTCATGGGACCACTAATGGGGCACGATTAGCCTAATCCATTTGTTGGGGCTGAGGGGTCTGACTGGAAACCTGCACATTGCCCCACCACTCTTTTTTCCTTGAGCTCTCCATCTCCATAAGTTGGCAACGTGATTGCTTTAACAAGCATTAACGCAGTTCCCGTGGGTCAGTCAGCACATAAGTGCCATGAGGAAGCAAGTGGCTATCATCTATGAAACGTGCAGATTGCATTTTAAAGCTTTAATAGGGGGCTCACCATGATAATTAACTGTCCAAGTAAGGAAGCCCCAATTTTCTAATTCATTTTAGTGCAACTTCTGATTTGGTATATATGCAGCACCAAATGAGTGCAGCAACATACATTGAGTGCAGGACATGTGTTTGAATTAATTTAAATGCAAGTCTTTTTGAAGAATTATAATACTTTAAAGTGCATTTGATACTTTAAAATAATTTACTTTGAGACTCGGCAAGCTGGAGGCTTGCATAGTGGACATGAGGAAAGAATATGAGGATGAATAACTTTCCACTGTGTTAGATTTTAGTAGCAAAGGGATACTGCAGATCCACTATGCATCGTGGTCTTTAAATGCATTTGGAAGATAATTAGCTTCTCTGGAGAAGCATAAAGGAGCAAATAAGTTGAACTCTGGTAGATTTGGAAGTTGATTGCCCTGCTTTAAAATGGGCTACCAGTGCAATTAACCTTATTTATTTTGAAATTCGTGTGTGGTGCTCCCACAGGAGCTATCTGATAAGTAGTAGCTACCAACCTGTATTTGTTGGATGCTTCATGGTGTAAACTATAATCATAGAGTCACACATCATGGAACAAAGTCTTTGCCAAGCACATTTTTTACAAGGTAACATGCAAACAATGAGGGTAGGGGAGTAGATGTTGTTTATGTGGATTTTGGTAAGGCATTTGATAAAGTTCCTCGTGGTAGGCTTAGTCATAAGAGGACAGAGGGTTGTGGTGGAAGGGTGTTTTTTACATAGAGTAGTGGCTGCCTGGTGAATTGGCTATAACAGAAATCCGTTATGAAGAGGTCACTTAAAACGAGGGATACTGTGACAATAAAATACCTTTGAACCTTTGAAGAGTTGTGAAGTCATGTTGCCAGTTTACAGGACTTTGGTTGAACCGTAGTTGGAGTGTTGTGAGCAATTCTGCTCACCCCACTACAGACAGCCTGTGGGAAGGGTGAAGAAGAGGTTAACCTGAATGAATTAGAGGGTGTTAGGTATAATGTGAGGTTGGGGAAAATGTAATTGTTTTCTCTGGAGCAATAGAGGCTGAGGCCAGACCTGAAATGAGTATATAAAACTGAGACATAGATAGGGTAGACAGTTAGAACCTTTTTGGCCCAGTGTGGAAATTATAACACTAGAGGGCATAGTTCAAGGTGATAGGGCCAAAAGGAGATATGCAGGGTTTTTCTTTAAATGAGAGATTGATTTCTTTAGTCAGAGGATGGTGATCTGTGGAATGATTTGCTACAGAAGGCTGTGGAGGCTGTTGGTGGATATATTTAAGGCAGATGTAGATAGATTCTTGATTAGTACAGGTGTCAGAAGTTGTGGGGAAAAGGCAGGAGAATGGGGTTAGGAGGGCGAGATAGATCAGACGTGATTGAATGATGGAGTAGACTTGATGGGTCGAAAGGCCTAATTCTGTTGCTATCACTTATGATCTTATGGTAGGTGCCTGGAATATGATGCTGGTGGTGGTGTTTGAGGTAGATGCAATGATGACATTAAATAAACGTTTGGATAGGCATATGGATGTGTAGGGTGTGGAAGGATGTAGTTCATACGCAGGCAGAGGAGGTTAGTTTAACTTGGCATGTTTGGCATGGACAATGTAAGCCAAAGGGTCTGTTCCCGTGCAGTTCTGCTCTGTTCTGTGAATATGCATCAACCAGTCGTTAACACCAATCTTACATTGATCCCATTTTGTATTCTCTCCACATTCTCATCAACTTCCCCCATATTCTACCACTGGCCCCACTCATCCTTACAATAGGGGCAATTTACAGTAGTCAACTAAACTTCCAACTTGCACTTTTTTGAAATGTGAGAGGAAACGGAGTATCCTGAAGAAACCACACTGTCGCAGGGAGAATGTGCAAACTCAGTGCACATGGTTGAAGCTGGAGCTCATCTACTGAAAACTAGTAATACTGTTGCCATTGTATTTTTACGTGTCCATGAGAAATTTGCTATTTCTTGAATTAAACAAAGCTGGAAACAAACCGAGTTTATTATCAATGTGATCAACAGCAGCTAACACTCAGTCACCCTTCCAACATTATATCTACTGCTTACATTGACAAGTTATTCAGCAGATTAATTTTAATCAAATTCTGGAATGGTACTTGATTATTGAACAAATTATCCCTACAAGAAGAGCAAGTAGCATTAGATTCTGGAAGTCTGAAATATAAACAAGAAATGCTTAAAGCTTAGGTGTCAAGCGAGATATTGTTTCATGTTAATGACATTTCAACAGAAATAAGGAAAGTTATAAAGCAAGTGTGGTTAAAGTTAAATGAGGGAGTGGTGGTGAAAATAAAGGAATTTCTGATAGAACAGCAATCAAGAGGTACTGAATGATACAAGTGGCAGTGGCTGAGAGAACGTGAAGGATTGTTAATTGCAGCTGACCTTTATCAGGGGATGTAAACAGAAGGAGGTGAATGAAGACAAAGAGGAAAAATAAACAATGCAATGTAAGACACAAAAGTTGCAAATGCTAAAAATGCTCAGTCTGTGGATATAAAAACATGAACCATGGCATGCTGATAACCCATTATCAGAATGGGCCAATCCTTTCCGATGAAGCAGATATCCTCTTGTACTGCTCATTTGGGCAGTGCAGTGTGGTCTCCTGTACAAAACCAAACATAGGTTGGGTGACAATTTTGCAGAATATCTTGCTTCAACCCAGTTGACTGTAACTTTAATTGTCATATTTCTTAACATAGGACGTCACTTACTTTTCTGTAATCTGTTTGCCTCTCTCAATAAACTCCAGCCTCACGGGCGATCCACTGATTCTCTTGATCAGTAGGAATTATTTGGATGTTGAATGAAACAAGACTAAAGCAGGGAAATTCACATGGTTGCAGGGAAAATGTGTAAACTCAACACAGACACCACCAGAGATCAAAATGTAACCCAGGTTACTGGAGCTGTATGGCACCAGTACTAGCTATTGCTCTTTGAAACATATACAGTGGCTTGCAAAAGTTGTCATACCCCTTGAACGTTTCCACATTTAGTCACGTTACAACCACAAATGTAAATGTATTATTGGGATTTTATGTGATAGACTAACACAAAGTGGTGCATAATTGTGAAGTGGAAGGAAAATTTTAAATTTTATTACAAATAAAAAACTGAAAAGTGTGGCGTGCAAAAGTATTCTGCCCCCCTGAGTCAATACTTTGTAGAACCACCTTTCGCTGCAATTACAGCTGCAAGTCTTTTGGGGTATGTCTCTACCAGCTTTGCACATCTAGAGACTGACATTTTTGCCCATTCTACTTTGCAAAATAGCTCAAGCTCAGTCAGATTGGATGGAAGCATCTGCGAACAGCAATTTTCAAGTCTTGCCAGAGATTCTCAATTGGATTTAGGTCTGGACTTTGACTGGGCCATTCTAACACATGAATATGCTTTGATCTAAACCATTCCATTGTAGCTGGCTGTATGTTTAGGGTCGTTGTCCTGCTGGAAGGTGAACCTCTTCCCCAGTCTCAAGTCTTTGCAGGCTAACAGGTTTTCTTCCAAGATTGCCCTGTATTTGGCTCCATCCATCTTCCCATCAACTCTGACCAACTTCCCTTTCCTGCTGAAGAAAAGCATCCCCACAGCATGAAAGGAAATAATAAAAATTGGAAAGAGCCATGGTTTTCAAGGGAAATTGGACACTTGTTTCGAAAAAAGAGAGATATCTACAATAATTATAGGAGGGATGGAGTAACTGAGGTGCTAGAGGAGTGTAAAGAATGTTAAAAGAATCTTAAGAAAGAAATTAGAAAGGCTAAAAGAAGATATGAGGTTGCTTTGGCAAGAAAGGTGAAAGTATATCCAAAGGGTTTCTACAGCTATATTAATAGCAAAAGGATAACGATGGATACGATTGGACGAAGTGAATTTACAGAAAACTCTGCTTTAAGTGTCGAATAGGTCAGGAGGACACATTATTGGCAACAATAATATCCCTTGTTAGAGAGCCAGAATGGACAGCTATCTGCAGAGCCAAAAGAGATGGGGGAAATATTGAACAATTTATTTTCTTTGGTATTCACCAAGGAGAAGGATATTGAACTCTGTGAGGTAAGGGGAAAAAGTAGCGTAGCTATGGAAACTATGAGATTCAAAGAGGAGGAAGTACTGACACTTTTGAAAAAAATATAAAAGTGGATAAGTCTCCAGGTCCTGACAGGATATTCCCTAGGACATTGAGGGAAGTTGGTGTAGAAATAGCAGGAGCTATGTCAGAAATATTTCAAATGTCATTAGAAACGGGAATAGTGCCGGAGGATTGGCATACTGCGCATGTTGTTCCATTGTTTAAAAAGGGTTCAAAGAATAAACCTAGCAATTATAGACCTGTTAGTTTGACGTCAGTGGTGGGCAAATTAATGGAAAGGATACTTAGAGATAATATATATAAGCATCTGGATAAACAGGGTCTGATCAGGAACAGTCAACATAGATTTGTGCCTGGAAGGTCATGTTTGACAAAGCTTGAATTTTTTGAAGAGGTTACTAGGGAAATTGATGAGGGTAAAGCAGCGGATGTTGTCTGTATGGATTTCAGTAAGGCCTTTGACAAGGTTCCCCATGGAAGGTTGGTTAAGAAGGTTCAATCTTTGGGTGTTAATGGCGGAGTAGCAAGATGGATTCAACAGTGGGAGATGTCAGAGTAATGGTGGATGGCTGTTTGTCAGGTTGGAAGCCAGTGACCAGTGGGGTGCCTCAGGGATCTGTGTTGGGTCCACTGTTGTTTGTCTTGTACATCAATGATCTGGATGATGGGGTGGAAAATTGGATAAGTAAGTATGCAGATGATACTAAGATAGGTGGTGTTGTGGATAATGAAGTAGATTTTCAAAGTCTACAGAGAGATTTGGGCCATTTGGAAAAGTGGGCTGAAAGATGGCAGATGGAGTTTAATGCTGATAAGTGTGAAGTGCTACATCTTGGCAGGACAAATCAAAATAGGACGTACATGGTAAATGGTAGGGAATTGAGTAATACTGTGGAACAGAGGGATCTAGGAATAACTGCATAGTTCCCTGAAGGTGGAATCGCATGTAGATAGGGTGGTAAAGAAAGCTTTTGGTGTGTGCTGGCCTTTATAAATCAGAGCATTGAATATAGGAGTAGGGAAGTAATGTTAAAATTGTACAAGGCATTGGTAAGACCAATTCTGGAGCATGGTGTACAATTTTGGTCGCCTAATTATAGGAAGGATGTCAACAAAATAGAGAGAGTACAGAGGAGATTTACAAGAATGTTGCCTGGGTTCCAGCAACTAAGTTACAGAGAAAGGTTGAACAAGTTATGTCTTTATTCTTTGGAGCGCAGAAGGTTAAGGGGGGACATGATTGAGGTCTTTAAAATGATGAAAGGGATAGACAGAGTTGACGTGGATAAGCTTTTCCCATTGAGGGTAGCGAAGATTCAAACAAGAGGGCATGACATGAGAATTAAGGGATAGAAGTTTAGGGGTAACATGAGGGGTCACTTCTTTACTCAGAGAGTGGTGGCTGTGTGGAATGAGTTTCCAGCAGAAGTGGTGGAGGCAGGATCGATTTTAACATTGAAAAGTAAAGTGGATAGGTATATGGACGGAAGGGAATGGAGGGGTATGGTCTGAGTGCAGGTAGATGGCACTAGGGGAAAATAAATGTTCGGCACGGACTGGAGGGCCGAGAGGGCCTGTTTCCATGCTGTAATTGTTATATGGTTATATGATGCGGCCACCACCATGTTTCACAGTGGGGATGGTGTGTTCAGGGTGATGTACAGTGTTAGATATCCGCCACACATAGTGTTTTGCATTTTGGCCAAAATTTTCAATTTTGGTCTTATCAGACCAGAGCACCTTCCTCCACATGTTTGCTGTGTCCCCCACATGGCTTGTAGCAAACTGCAAACGGGACTTCTTATGGCTTTGTTTCAACAATGGCTTTCTTCTTGCCACTCTTCCATAAAGGCCCGATTTGTGGAGTGCACGACTATTAGTTGTCCTGTGGACAGATTCTCCCACCTGAGCTGTGGATCTCTGCAGCTCCTCCAGAGTTACCATGGGCCTCTTGGCTGCTTCTTTGATCAATGCTCTCCTTGCCCGGCCTGTCAGTTTAGGTGGACGGCCATGTCTTGGTAAGTTTGCAGTTGTGCCATACTCTTTCCATTTTCAGATGATGGATTGAACAGTGCTCCATGAGATGTTCGAAGCTTGGGATATTTTTTTATAACCTAACCCTGCTTTAAACTTCTCCACAACTTTATCCCTGACCTGTCTGGTGTGGTCCTTGGGCTTCATGATGCTGTTTGTTCACTAATGTTCTCCAACAAACCTTTGAGGCCTTCACAGAACAGCTGTATTTATACTGAGATTAGATTACACACAAGTGGACTCTATTTACTAATTAGGTGATTTCTGAAGGCAATTGGTTGCACTGGATTTTATTTTGGGGTATCAGAGTAAAGGGTGCTGAATACATTTGCATGCCACACTTTTCAGTTTTTTATTTGTAAAAATATTTGAAAACCATGTATCATTTTCCTTCCACTTCACAATTATGCTCCACTTTGTGTTGGTCTATCACATAAAATCCCAATAAAATACATTTACGTTTATGGTTGTAACGTGACAAAATGTGAAAAAGTTCAAGGGGTATGAAAACTTTTGCAAACCACTGTAGCTGTCCAACAAGTACTTTGCTATCTCGTTGTTGATGCTGTCATCAAGCAGCCTATGCCTCCACCTCTTTCAGCTGGCACCGCCACTGCTGGCATAATTCTCTCTCTGTCTCCAACCTATTATAGAAATTATCTTTGTTAATTTCCATCTGTCCCATTTATTTTTAACATACAACATCTTGGACTTCTAGTTTTCATAATTCTTATGAAAGGTCATTGACCTAAAATGCCAGATACGCTTCTCTACCAAGATGTAGCATGACATGCTGAATATTTCCAGCAGTTTGTTATCATTTTAAACAGATAACAGTAGTCTGGCTCAAATTGAACAAGTTCTGCCAGAAATATTTGACAAATCTTAGTGTAACCTGGATTTTCCTCAGTGAAATATTTCATATTTGTACTGAAATGTGCTTGAATGTTGTTGACTCGATTTCAAAAGGGCATTGGAAACAAGGAATTGGATATAAAACAAGCTAACAATGTGTCGCTAGAAGTATTTAAGATTAGAAACATAGAAAATAGGTGCAGGAGGAGGCCATTCGGTCCTTCGAGCCAGCACTGCCATTCATTGTGATCATGGCTGATCGTCCGCAATCGATAACCCGTGCCTGCCTTCTCCCCATATCCCTTGATTCCACTAGCCCCTAGAGCTCTATCCATATTGAACAGTTTCCTAAAATATTGTAGCAGTTTGTGTCATTCTAAGGAATACAAGTAGTTGGTCAGTTTTTATTGCTGTTATGCTTGCACATGGTATGCCTGAAAAATATGTTTGTAAAATGTATAGATTAAGGAGTAAGCTACTGTCCATCCAGATTCACACTTTTGTATTTATCTCAATGTTCCTCTGAGATAATAGATAATCATATTTTCTGTCTTATGTCGCCGATCACTGTCAGTTTTGTTGGTTGTCTGCTTTCTTGTTATTTTTCCCTCATCCATTTTATCCATATTGCATTGCAAGATATTTAATTATCCTTTATCATCCAGTTGTATGTATGATTGCTATCATTTTTGGCTGTGAGATGTATTAGTGATGGCAGTATTTTGAATGAGCTGTCGTTGCGGTACCTGTCAGAAAGTATAACCATAGGCTCGTTACTAAGGGTGTGAATAAAAGCAGAGAAAGAATTGAAAGGTCCGGTCTGAAGAAAACAGTGAGAGAAAGGAATATTAGCCAGAATAGTCAAAGTCAAAAGAGTTCATTGTCATGAATATTGGGAAGAGTAGAATAAGGAGGCTATGCGGCCGGGATAATGAAAGCAAAAAACATATTTTGGAAGAATTCTGTTGGTCAGGCAGCATCTGTGGCAGGAATGGACAGCCAATGTTTTGGGTTGGGACCCTTCTTCAGAAGTCTGAAGAAGGGCCCTGACCCAAAATGTCATCTGTCCATTCCCTCCACAGGTGCTACCTAATCTGCAAGTTCCTCCAGCACTTTGTGTTTTGCTCAAAATTGCAGCACCTGCATTTTCTTGTGTATCTATAGTTAATGAAAGATTGGATAGGACAATGGACGATAGAAAGCATTGGGTTGCACAAGGGAGAGAAGCAAATGTATGGTTTGGAGTTGAGAAAATCAGAAAGGCCTTTGGATTAGGTGCGGGGTAAGGTTAGGAACAAAAGAATTTGACTGCAAGTTTTTAAATGCAGTACAAGTGAGCAAGGAAACAAAAAATAAATTGAGGGAAATATGTATGAATTTGATAACTGGGATATTGTACCATCTTCCTTTTCATTCTCTTCTCACAATCAGACAAATTGGAGATGCCATTAAGATATTTGAATATCATTGCCATCTAGTGACCATATTTTACATTGTGACAAACAGAATTTCATTTTGAAAATACTATTATTATTTCACTTCAATATAGTATATGACATGAGTATGGAAAAGTAATGGCAGGAAAAAGTTAAAGGGCTGAAAATGTGCATCATTTACAATATTTCACTTTTACTGAAATATGAAACAAATGTTAGAAATTAGATCTACTGGAAAATGATGATATGATTGTAAAACATTTTGGTTTATGTTTGAAAGTGAAGAACACACAGAGAATCTTATCTCTTCATACTCTTAAAATAATAACGTTCTAAGTAATTTCCAGAATGTTGGTGTTTTTATACCCAAAGAGGAGAAAGGGGAAGAATCAAAGTTATTTTAAGAGAGCTTGGGAATCAAATAACTGGATTTAAAGATCCAGTAGTTATGGTCCATGTGGGTACCAATAACTATTGAGGAACTTTGAGCAGCTAGGGACTAAATTAAAAAGAAGAACCAAAATGGTAATAATCTCTGGATTGCTACCTCAGCCATGAACAAATTGGGATAGGGTTGAGAAGATTAAAGAGTTGAACGTGTGGCTCAAAGATTTGTGTGGAAGAAGTGGATTTGAATTTCTGTGACATTAGCGCTCGATTTGGGGGAGGAGGGAGCTGTTCTGACGGGACGGACTCTACTTGAACCCGCTGGGACCAGGGTCCTGGCAAACCGCATAACCAGGGCCATAGATTATTAAACCAAAGATCTTAGAGTGGAGCAAGATGGTTCACTCCACGAAAAAGCCATAGTAGCTAATGGGTAATCTGGAGGGACATTCCCGTAACCGGCTTCTGTCATGGCGGCGTCATCTACAAGCGGAGCGTACTGCTCCGCTATAATTGCAGAGTTCTTTGTAAATGCAGCAGTTCCACACTTTAATTCTTTTTTGTTCACGCTGACTGCGGTAATGGAATTACTTTGGATTGCGATTCATCTCCTGGTTGCAGAGGGTTGATGGATTTTCCTTGCTAACGTATTACTTGTGACCCTAACAAAACCTCAAATCCTCTGTACGCTGGATCAGACATAACTCAGGGCAGTTCTTCGATCTTCACGTTGATGTCAAGGATAGACACGAAAAGTTGGATTAACTCAGCGGGCCAGAAGAAGGGTCTCGACCCGAAACATCGCCTGTTCCTTTTCTCCAGAGATGCTGTCTGACCCACTGAGTTGCTCCAGCTTTTTGTGTGTATGTTCGGTTTAAACCAGCACCTTAATGTCAATACGTTTCAGAATTTATTGAGTGCAATGTTATTTATTCCCATTTTATCAAAGCTTCTCAGTGTGTGATTACCAAATTGCAAACAATTTTGCCAAATTTCACGCTACCATTGTGTTGTGAACTTAGACGGTACTCTATACCTGTCCGGTCCATGTACCTGTCTAAATGTTTCTTAAAAGTTATGAATGCAAAAAATGTTGCCGGCCCCTGGACTAAACCAAACTCTTGATTCTGTCCCCCCCCATCCTTTGTGTTCATTGATATTTTACTCACAATATTAGGATTTCGTAGAGAGAGATAGGTTGAATGAATGACTGAAAGAAAGACAGAAAAAGGTTGCTCAACAAATAATTAGATCATAAGAAAGAAACGAGAATATATATATATATATATATATATATATATATAAAAATAATTATATATATATATATATATATATATATAATATATGTGTGTGTTATATATTTATGTACGTATATGACACACACACACACACATATATATATATATATATATATGCATCATATAATGAATATATATGTGTTTATATATAAGAAACTAGAAAAATATATATGTGTGTGTTATGATTTATATGCATCTATATCACATTTATATATGTGTATCATACACACACGTGTGTATATATAAAACAAATATATATGTATATACACACGCACACACATATGCATATAAATAAATAAATAGTTGAATAAACGGATAGATATATATATAATATAGAGAGATATGTAGAGATATATAGATATACACGTGCGTGTGTATATATATATATACGCGTGTGTGTATACATGTGTGTGTGTATATATATTATATATGTGTGTATGTATATATGTAGACCTATCCATCCACAGAACATGAACCATTTAAAAAGAACGTTTAAAAAAAATTTAAAAACACGCAAACTGTTCCCCGCAACGCTGATTACACTGCAAAAGGCAGAACTGGTTGGGTCGGGATTACTGAAATGGCGGAAGTTATGCTCCGTTGTGTACTACACGTCAGTCCATTGCATTTTGCAGGAGTGGACCATCTTGCTCCACTCTAAGATCTTTGCTTTAAACTAAATAGTGAGGGGGGTGGGGTCAACAAACTGGCAATATATGGATGAAGTTAAAAGTAAACAGAGTGCTGGAGAGGTTACTGAAGTCTCCAGGATAGAAAATTTAAGAGTTAAGAGACTAAGGTCAGGTAAAATCTGGACTAATGTGGGTAGAGGGGTGGTGAATACCGAACTATAGGTGTTATATTTGAGGTAAATGGAACAAAATGGGTGAGCTTATAGGGCAGTTATAAATTGGTTGGTACAATGGTTGTGGGCATTATGGAAACGTGGCTGGAGCTGTGTGCTGAATATCCACAGTTACACGTCATATCGAAAAGACAGATGGTTGGCAGAAGGGGTGGTGTAAATCTGCTGGTAAGGAATGAAATTCGGTGCTCAGCAAGTGACATGGGATCAGAAGATGTAGAATCCTTGTGGGTAGAGCTGAGAAACTGCAGGGGTAAAAATACCCTGATGGGAGTTATTTCCAGGCCCCCCAAAAAGTAGCCAGGATATAGGGTACAAATTATATCAGGAGATAGAATTGGTATGTAAGAAAAGCAATGTTACAGTGGTCATGGGGAATTTCAATTTGCAATCTGGAAAAGAGGAAATTTGTACAGTGCCTACAAGATGGCTTCTTAGAGCAGCTTGTATTTGAGCATATCAGGGAAACATCAATTCTGGATTTTGTATTGGGTAATAAACCTGATTTGTTTAGGGAGCTTAATGTAAAGGAACCACTAGGAGGTAATGATAAGATGATAAGAGGGAGAAGATGAAATCGGATGTGTCGATTGAGCAAAGGTGACTCCAGAGGCTTTGGAGGGAGTTGGTTAAAGTTGATTGGAAAGGGACACTATCAAGAATGACAGAGGAACTGTAATGGCAGAAATTTCTGGCAATCATTTTAAAGACACGGGATCTTTTCATTCTAAAGAGGAAGATAGATTCTAAGGGGAGAATGAGGTGACCGTGGCTGACAAGGGAAGTCAAATACAAATAAGATTAAAAGAAAGGGCATATAACATTGCAAAATTTAATAAGAAGCTAGAAATCGGGGAGCTTTACATTAAAAAAAAAAGCTACAACGGGTAATTACAAAGGCTATACGGAGAGAAAAGATGACATGTGAAAGTAAGCTAGCCAAAAATCTAAAGAGGATAGGAAAAGCATCTTCATGGATATATGGAGCAAGAATAAGGTAAGAGTGGACATTGGACTGCTGTAAAATGATGCCAGAGAAGTGATAATGGGGAATAAAGAAATGGCAGATTAATTTAATACGTTTTTTGCATCAGTCTTCACAGTGGAAGACACCAGCAGTGCGCTTGAAATTTAAGAGAGTTGGGGTGGAAGTTAGTGAGTGGCTATTGCTAAGAAGAATGTATTTGGGAAGCTGAAAGATCTGAAGGTGGGTAAGTCACCTCAACTGGATGGACCACCCCAGGGTTCTTAGTAGTGATCTTTCAAGAATCGCTAGAGCCAGGTACGGTCTCAGACGATTAAACAAAAATTGCACATATTACTCTGCTGTTCAAGAAAGGAGCGAAGCAGAAGAGTGGAATCGATCGGCTGGCTAGCCTGACTTTAGTAGATATTAATATTTTGGAGTCCGTTAGAAAGGATGAAGTTTCCGAGTACTTAGAAGCACATGATAAAATTGGCGAAGTCAGCATGGTTTTGTGAAGGGGAGATCTTGCCTGACGAACCTGTTAGAATTCTTTGAGGAAAATAGCAGGATAGACAGAAGAGAGTTGTTTACTTGGATTTTCAGAAGGCCTCTGATAAGGTGCAGCATGCGAGGCTGCTAAAGAAGTTGAAAGCTCATGGTATCAGAAAATAGCGTGGATAGCAGTTTTGCTGACTGTCAGAGTAGCGATAAAGGGGACTTTTTTTTAGTTGGCTGCCCATGACCTGCGGTATTCCGCAGGGGTCGGTGCTGGGGCCGCTACTCTTCACGTTGTATATCAATGATTTGGATGAGGGAATTGAAGACTTTGTGGCCATGTTTGCTGATGATCAAAAGATAAGTGATGGGACAGGTACAGTAGAGAAAGCAGAGACTCTGCAGAAAGACTTTGCAACAAGTTGGGAGAGTGTACAAAGAAGTGGCAGATGGGGTACAGTGGAGTAAAGAGTCAAATCATGCATTTTGGGAGTAGGGATAAAGATGTAGACTATTTTCTAAATTTGGAGATAATTCAGAAATTGGAGGTGCAAAGGGACTTGGGAGTGCCGGTGCAGGATTCCCAACAAGTTAATTTGCACGTCGAATCGGTATTAAGGAAAGCAAATGCAATGGTACAATTTTTTTCAAGAGGACTAGAATATAAAAACAGGGATGTAATGCTGAGGGTATATAAGACACTGGTCCGAACGCATTTGGAGTATTGTGAGCAGTTTTGGGCCCCATATCTGAGGAAGGATGTGATGGCGTTGGAGAGGATCCAGAGGAGGTTTACAAGAATGATCCCAGGAATGATTGGGTTAACCTGATGAGTGCTTGCAGGCACTGGGCCTGTTTTCGCTGGAGTGTAGACGATTGAGGGTGGTCCTCTTTGAAACCTACCAAATAGTGAAAGGCCTGGATAGAGTTGAAGTGGAGTTGGTGGAAGAGTCTAGGACCAGAGGCCATAGCCTCAGAGTTAAAGGATGTTTATAAAGGGTCATTTGGAAAAGTGGGCTGAAAGATGGCAGATGGAGTTTAATGCTGTTAAGTGTGAAGTGCTACATCTTGGCAAGACAAATCAAAATAGGACGTACATGGTAAATGGTAGGGAATTGAGGAATGCTGTGGAACAGAGGGATCTAGGAATAACTGTGCATAGTTCCCTGAAGGTGGAATCGCATGTAGATAGGGTGGTAAAGAAAGCCTTTGGTGTGCTGGCCTTTATAAATCAGAGCATTGAATATAGGAGTAGGGAAGTAATGTTAAAATTGTACAAGGCATTGGTAAGACCAATTCTGGAGTATGGTGTACAATTTTGGTCGCCTAATTATAGGAAGGATGTCAACAAAATAGAGAGAGTACAGAGGAGATTTACTAGAATGTTGCCAGGGTTCCAGCAACTATGTTACAGAGAAAGGTTGAACAAGTTAGGTCTTTATTCTTTGGAGCGCAGAAGGTTAAGGGGGGACTTGATTGAGGTCTTTAAAATGATGAAAGGGATAGACAGAGTTAACGTGGATACGTTTTTCCCCATTGAGGGTAGGGAAGATTCAAACAAGAGGGCATGACATGAGAATTAAGGGACAGAAGTTTAGGGGTAACGTGAGGGGGAACTTCTTTACTCAGAGGGTGGTGGCTGTGTGGAATGACCTTCCAGCAGAAGTGGTGGAGGCAGGATCGATTTTAACATTTAAGAGTAAAGTGGATAGGTATATGGACGTGAAGGGAATGGAGGGGTATGGTCTGAGTGCAGGTAGATGGGACTAGGGGAAAACAAATGGTCGGCACGGACTGGAAGGGCCGAGAGGGCCTATTTCCGTATTGTAATTGTTATATGGTTATATGATATACCTCTTGAAAGTAGATGAAAATGAATTTCTTTAGTTAGAGCGTGGTGAATCTGGAATTCATTTACACAGAAGGCTGTGGAGGCCGTCGATGGATATTTTTACAGCGATGATTGACAGATTCTTGATTAGTAATAGTGTTAGGGGTTATTGGGAGAAGGCAAGAGAATGGGGCTGAGAGGGAAAGATAGATCAGCCATGACTGAATGGCGGAATAGACCTGATGGGCCGAATGCCCTAATTCCTCCCCTATGACTTATGAACTATTCCAGCTGTATAATGGAGTGCAACTCTTGTACTCTGTGCCCCATCCAATGAAGGCAAGCATGGCAAGGTGTTCACCACCTTGTCTATCCAGTTGCCACTTTCAGGGAACTATGTACTTGTGCCCCTAGGACTCTGTGTTACAATACATGTTATTCACTATATATGATCTATGCCCTGTCATTCACTGTATACAGTGCATTCAGAAAATATTCAGACCCCTTCACTTTTTCCAGATTTTGTTTCGTTACAGCCTTATTCCAAAATGAATGAATTTCTTTTTTTATCATAAATCTACACACAATACCCCATAATACAAAGCAAAAACAGGTGTTTAGAAAAATAAAAATAAATAACTGAAATATCGCATTTACATAAGTATTCAGACCCTTTACTCAGTACTTTGTTGAGGCACCCTTGGCAGCGATTACAGCCTCAAGTCTTCTTGGGTATGACGCTACAAGCTTGGCACACCTGTATTTGGGTCATTTCTCCCATTCTTCTCTGCAGATCCTCTCAAGCTCTGTCAGGTTGGATGGGGAGCATCGATGCACAGCTATTTTCAGGTCCCTCCAGAGATGTTCGATCGGGTTCCAGTCCGGGCTCTGGCTGGGCCACTCAAGGACATTCACACACTTAGAAACATAGAAATTAGGTGCAGGAGCAGGCCATTCGGCCCTTCGAGCCTGCACCGCCACTCAATATGATCATGGCTGATCATCCAACTCGGTATCCTGTATCCTGACTTGTCACGAAGCCACTCCTGTGTTGTCTTGGGTGTGTGCTTAGGGTCGTTGTCCTGTTGGAAGGTGAACCTCCGCCCTAGTCTGAGGCCCAGAACGCTCTTGAGCAGGTTTTCATCAAGGATCTCCCTATACTTTGTCTCCCAGTTCTTGCTGCTAAAAAATGATGAGCACAACATGATGCTGCCACCAACATGCTTCACCGTAGCTATGGTATTGGACAGGTGATGAGCGGTGCCTGGTTTCCTCCAGACGTGACGCTTGGCATTCAGGCCAAAAAGTTCAATCTTGGTTTCATCAGACCATAGAATCTTGTTTCTCATGCCTTTTGGCAAACTCCAAGCGGGCTGTCATGTGGCTTTTACTGAGGAGTGGCTTCCACCTGGCCACTCTACCATAAAAGCCTAATTGGTGGAGTGCTGCAGATATACTTGTCCTTCTGGAAGGTTCTCCCATCTCCATAGAGGAACTCTGGAGCTCTGTCAGAGTGACCATCGGGATCTTGGTCACTCCCCTGACCAAGTCCCTTCTCGCCTGATTGCTGAGTTTGGCCGGGCGGGCCAGTTCTATGAAGAGTCATGGTGGTTCCAAAGTTCTTCCATTTAAGAATGGTAGAAGCCACTGTGCTCTTCGGGACCTGTAATGCTGCAGAAATTGTTTTATACCCTTCCCCAGATCTGTGTCTCGACACAATTCTGTCTCGGAGGTCTATGGAAATTCCTTTGTCTTCATGGCTTGGTTTTTGCTCTGACATGCACTGTGAACTGTGGGACCTTATATAGACAGGTGTGTGCCTTTCCAAATCATGGTTAATCAATTTAATTTATCATTGGTATTCTCCAATCGGTTGCCGAAACATCTCAAGGATAATCAATGGAAACAGGATGAACCTTAGCTCAATTTTGAGTGTCATAGCAAAGGGTCTGAATACTTATGTAAATGTGATATTTCAGTTATTTCTTTTTAATTACTTCTCAAAAATTTCTAAACATGTTTTCACTTCTTCATTCTGGGGTATTATGTGTAGATTGATGATTAAAAAATAATAATTTAATCCATTTTAAAATAAGGCTGTAACGTAACAAAATGTGGGAAAAGTGAAGGGGTCTGAATACTTTCTGAATGCACTGCATGTCCTGTCCAACCTCCTAAAAGCAACACTTAACACTTGAAAATCCATCTAACATTCCTTTGTTCAATTTCCCAGTTGATCTAAAGTCTGTTTTAGCTTAAGAAAACCCAGAGAGTTGTGAACCTGTGGAATTCTCTGCCACAGAAGGCAGAGGAGGCCAACTTACTGGATGTTTTCAAGAGGGAGTTAGGTTTAGCTCTTAGGGCTAAATGAATCAATGGATATGGGGATAAAGCAGGAACGGGGTACTGATTTTAGATGATCAGCCATGATCATTTTGAATGGTGGTGCTGGCTCGAAAGGCCGAATGGCCAACTCCTGCACCTATTTTTCTATGTTTCATCACAATATACCACATCACCAATTTTGGTGTCATATTCAGAAAAAACAATCACTACATATTCAATCAATATATATGACAAATAACAGGGGACCCAGCACCGGTCCGTGCAGCACACCACTGGTCATGGGATTCCAATCTAGCAACAAAAACCTCCCTGTCACCCTCTTTCGTTGCACTAAGCCAATTTTGATTCCAATAGGTTACTCACCTTGAATCCCAAGTGCCCTAATGTGGACCATTCTATCATGCGGACCCTTTTCAAAAGCCTTGTTGAAGTCCATGTAGACCACCTCCTCATCTATCCTCTTGGTCTCCTCTTCAAAAATCTCAAATCAAATTCATGAGGGACTTTTTCCTCGGCATAAAGCCATACACACTTCTCTAATCAATCCTTGCCTCACCAAATGTAGATACATCTTGTTTTTCATAACTCCCTTCAGTAACTCTGTGTGTGTGTGTGTGTGTCTCTTGTGGGTGTATGTCACATTCCATTTTTTTTTCAGATAAGATCTTTGGCCTTTGATTCCATGGTCCACCAAAACCAGACCCTCAAATGCCGTGATTTTTTCCATTTTGCTAGACATTACGCTTTTACATTCACTAATGCACTCCTCGTTACATTTAGACATTTTTATGTGCACAATTTTTAATAAAATCCTCCGCCCCCCCCAAATATTTCAAAATGTTAAAAAAATCAAACTGCTTTCACCCATAGAATGTTGGTGAACGTTCCATCATGTGGTGTCACAATGACCAATGCTCACAGATGTCCAATCGGAATGGATCTCATTTATATCTGCCTTTGCTCCAGCTCCAGCCCCCCTCCCCCTGCCTGATGTTCCAGCACCTTCCATTGTGTGATGTCACAATGCCATCCCTCACAGATGTCCAATCGGAATGGATCTAATTTACATATGCCTTTGCCCCAGGCCCCCCCCCCCCCGCAGCCCGTGTCGAAGCACGTGATCACGTGTGTGGGAATAGAGAAAGAGGATTGGGGGTGATAGGGAGTGGAGAACAGATGGACTGCCCCTCCCACTCTACCTCCCCACTCGTTCCCCCCCCCCACCCCTATCCCCTCCCTCCACACTCTTCCCCCTCCCTCTACCCATCTCCCTCCCCCCCCCCTCCCCCACACCCCTCTCCCCCTTCCCCATCCCTCTCTCCCTCCACCACCCCTCTCCATCTCCCTCTCCTCACCCCTCTCCCTCTCCCCCCTTTCCCCCCCACCGCCATCCCTGTCCCCCGCACCCCCTTTCCTCTCCCCACCACCCTTCCCTCTCCCCCCCCCCCCTCCCCACTCTACCCCCTTCCTCCACATTCTTCCCCCTCTCTCCCCTACCCCATCTCCCCCCCTCCTTGCCCCACACCTCTACCCCTCCCCTCTCCTCCCCTCCCCTACACCTCTCTCCTCCCCATCTCCCTCTCCTTCTCCCCCCTTCCTCCTCCCACCCCATCCCTCTCATCCCAACCCCCCTCTCTCCCCCACCCTTTCCATCTCACCCCCCACCCCTTTTTCCCTAACCCTCTCCCTCTTCCACCACTCCCCGCTAACCCCCTCCCTCTCTCCCCAGTTCCACCACTCCCCCTACCCCTCCCCCTCCCTCCCCACTTTTCCACATCTCTCCCCCCCTTCCCTCACCCCTGTCGATCCCCACCTCTCCCCCTCCCCCTCCCTCCCTCTCCCACCACCCCTTTCTCCCTCTTCCACCACTCCTCCCTCCCCTCCCTCTCTCTCCCACTTCTCCGACTCCCCCATACACCTCTCCCCCTCCCTCCCCACTCTTCCACCTCTCCCCCACCCCCCACCCCGCCCCATCTCCCGCCCCCACCCATCTCTCCCCCCCTCCCTGCCCTCTCGCTCCCCACTTTTCCCCCCTCTCTCCGCTCTCCCCATCCACTCTTCCCCCTCCCCCTACCATTCTCCCCCTCCCTCCACACTTCCCTCTCTCTCCCCCTAACCCTCTCTCTACTCCTCCCCCCATACTCTTCCCCTCTCCCCTTCTCCTCCTCCCTCTCGCCTTCTCCCACCCCTCTCTCCCCCTCTCCCCCTCCCTCCCCACTCTTCCACTTCTCTCTCCCCCATCCCCCACCACTCCCCATCTCCCTCCCGACCCCTCTCTCCCCCCTCCCTTCCCTCTCCCTCCCCACTCTTCCCCTTCTCTCTGCTCTCCCCCACTCTTCCCCCTCCCCCTACCATTCCCCCACACTCTTCCTTCTCTCTCCCCCTACCCCTCTCCCCACTCTTCCCCCCCTCTCCCCTCCCTCCTCTCCCTCCCTCCTCCCTCCTTCCTCCCCCCCCACCTCCCTCCATCCCCTTCTGCCACCCCTCTCTCACCCCCTCCCCGAACCATCTCTCACTCCCTCCCCCACCCCTCACCTCCTCCCCTTCCCCCCTCTCTCCCCTCCCCATCTCCCTCTCTCCTCACCCCACTCCCACCTCCCCTCCCACCCCCTCTATCACCCTTCACCCCCATACCCGTTCCCCTCTCTATTGCACCACTCCCTGCTACCCCTCACTCCCCACTCTTCCCCTCCCCCTCTCCTCTCCATCCCCCTCCCCTTTCTCTCTCTCTCTACCCCTCCTCTCTCTCCGCTTCCACTCTCTCCCTCTCCTCTCTCTCCCCCACTCTCTCTCCACCTCTCCCTTCCCCTCTTCCTACCCCTCTCCTCTCCCCATCCCCCTCCCTTTCCTCCCTTCTCCCCACTCCTCTCACCTCCCCTCCCCCTCTGCCACCACCTCCCCATACCCCTGTCTCCTCCTTTACCCTCCCCCGCCCTCCTCCCCTTCCCCATCCTCATCCCCCTCTCTCCCCCCCCCCTCCCCACTCTCTTCTCATCTCCCCACCCTCCCCTCCTCCCCACCCTCCCCTTCCCCCGCCCCTCTCTACTCCCGTCACCCACCCTCCCCCTCCCCACTCTACCACCCCCTTCCCCTACCCCTGTCTTCTCCTTTACCCTCCCCGCTCTCCTCCCCTCCCCATCCTCATCCCCTCTCTCTCTCCCTTCCCCCTCCCCACTCTCTCCCCATCTCCCCCTCCCCACTCTCTCTCCATCGCCCTCTCCCCTCCCCACCCTCACCCACACATTCTCTCCTCCCCCTCCCCTCTATCCCCCCCCCCATCCGTCTCTTGCCCTTCTGTCTCTGCCCCTCTCTCTCTGTCTCTCCCCATTCTCTCTCTGCCCTCACTCTCTTACCCCCCCCCCCCCCCTCTAGACCCGCCTGCGAGTTGGGGGCTATGTGTCAGTAGATAGGGCGGTTATGGGATAAAAGGAGCAAATTATTAATAATATAATATCAAGGGGGGTAGTTAGCATGTGTGACGCAACATGCTGCCCGCCCCCCCCCCGTAACCGCACGTTGGGGCAACAGGGTCTAGTATATACTTAGAACTCTGATCTTGGATGTGTGTGTGTATAACCACATCTCCTCAAAAAAACAACGCTCTAATGGTAAAGTTTTATCCTGTGGATTCCGAAATTGCCTCATCTGAAAAATGAATGCATTATTTCTCTAGTTATTAAACAAAATTTCAAATAACTTAGAAATTGAAAATCGCTGGCCTTGGCTGATGACGTCACAATGGCTGCACGTTGAGTTCACGCGCTGCAAGTCACGGCGCCCGGCTGCGCCGCTCGCAAGACCTTTGAAAAAGGCTCGCTGTCTTCTTGAGTGTGTACACCCCCCCCCCCCCCCCCCCCCCCCCCCCCCCCCCCCCCCCCCCCCCCGACTAAACCCATTCTTGGGCCCTGAATGCAGCCTGAAGCCGGGAGCGAGGATCGAGAACCAGCCCTCCCCTCTGACGATGCACCCCCGCCCCCACCCCTCAAACTCTACCCCCTTCCCTCTATGCCCTCCTTGCCCTCTCTGCCCCCCTCACACTTCGTCTCTGCCCACCCCACCGCAACGGGTAGGGGACGGGCGCGTTTTGCAGCCTGGATCGGGGGATTATTGCGTTCAGGAACCAGCCCTCCCCTCTGACGACGCCCCCCCCCCCCGCCAACCCCTCAAACTCTACCCCACTCCCTCTCTGACCCCTCCCCGCTCCCTCTCTGCCCCCCACACTCCCTCTCTGCCCCCCTTACTCTTGCCGCCACCCACTCCCTCCATCCCCCCCCCCTCTCTGTGTCCCTGTCTGCGCCTCTCTAGCCCCCCCTCTCTCTACCGCGCTTGAGAGTTGGGGGCTATGCGTGAGTGGATAGGGCAGGGGATGGGGTAAAAGGAGTGAATGAACAATATTAATATAATATCAATGGGGGTGGTTAGTGTGTGTGTGTGGAGGTGGTTAATGTGTGAGTGTGACGCCGCAGGCCGTGCGTTGAGGGGATGGGACCCAATTTGGTCCAGTAAAAAAATAAAAAGTAAAAAATCTCTGCCTGGACCACAGCAATTTCTCATTTCCAGCAATGTCCTAGGATGCACTTGGTCAGACCCTGGGGATTTATCCACCTTTATGCGCTTCGACATCACCAAGCCCATCTCTTCCGTAATGTTGATATGTTCCAGGACATCACTATTCTTTTTCTCAAATTTCTTAGTTTGTACATTCCCTTTTTCAATCCAATAACATTTCTGATAGTGTGTCATGTTCTGTTAATTTGAATGTGTTATGCAATGCTTCATTGGTTGAATTAGAATTTATATTTGTATTTTTGACCATATTTCATTTTCAGTGTGTATTTTGCTTCAGTCCTTTGTTTTTATTTCTCTGCAGCATCTTGAAATGCCTCCCGAATATTTATTCAACAAATCCAACCAGTGTTGCATCATCTGAATACCATGAAGAGCCTTTTAAAATTATTGTTAAGGACGAGCCTCCAGATGACTATGAATCTCACCATGTAGCAAACCCAGTAATCCTTGATTGTGATGGACTAAAATGTAAAGATGAGAAGGAATTTTTAGATACAGAAGGATGGGATGGTGAAACTAATTGTGATTTACAAAATAAAACTATGAACAAAAGCTCCATCAAAGAAGTGGATGCAACTTCATCTGCAGTTACCAAGCAGCCACTAATCAGTCCTATAGGAGTAACTAAAGCCAAAATGCTGAGTGTGGAAAGTACCAAAGTGCCTGTAGTTTACTTGGAGCCATGTACTTTTACAAACGGCACCATAAAAATATCTGAACTGCCACAAAAGCTACTGTCTTGTCGGAGGAAAGGGGGACCTATACCAACTGCTCTCCAGTCTCCCAATTCTGCAAAAAAAACTTCCGATTCACCTCGCTCTGTGGAGAATGTAGATTCAAAATCCGTATGCTCCGTACCCAAAGAGAGTAGCTCTGCATCAGAAAAAAATGTGGATAAAACTTCCACAGTTTCAAATAATCCAACTGCTTCACCTGGTACGCCACCTGAGAAAACCTCTGGAGAAGGTTTCAGATTTCGTAAGATAAAATATACAGAAAAGGCATTAAATTCTGGGATCTGGAGAACTCCAAGCAGAATATTTCGTGATTCTGCTGAGAACTCACCCGAGTTACCTGTTTGTTCTAAATCTGCACGTTTGAATACCAAAACATTCAGTTCTGGGATCTGGAGACCTCCAGATGGTGGGACTGACTCAACTGGCAAAACCTCTGCACCCCGCATTGAAAGCAAGTCTTCAGGCGTGTCGGAGCAGCAAGCTACAGTGGGTTCTTATACGCGAGGTCGAAGAAAAAAACTGTGTTTGTCTGCAGAACCTTCTCAATCTGTCTTGAGGTCTTCTCTTGCTTCCTCTGAACGTCTGGAACGTAAAGAAACATATCATGATGCCAGTCCAGACCTGGACGATGTGGAGGGTGTTACCTTTGTTTCATATGCATCACAGGTGAGACTACTTGATCAGAACTATTATGTAACATTGTATTGGGACACCTATCTCATTTAATGATTTGTTTTGTGTCTTTTTAGAATGAAGTATGAAGCAGATTCTCACAAAGCAGGAGTTTATTATAGATAAAGCCTGTAAAAAAATATAGAATGGAACAACGTTATAATTTAATATTCAACTTTTTGTGCCCTTGGACAATCTTAATATTGTAATCTTAATGCAACAAAATAGTAAATATCCTGGAAATCTACAACAAAAATAGAAAATGCCGGAAATATTTAGCAGATCCCATGCATTTTTGTAGAGAAATTAACATAACATTTCAGATAAATGATCAATCAACAATCAAAGGATCAGAGTTGTACCAGCTTTCACGGGAATGTGATTAACAAAACAAGGGATGAACAAAAGAAGTGATTAACAAAATGAAGGTGCAAAGTGAAAAGGCTATGGGGTTGTAAATGGGTAAAACATACCATTTACATACCCATTTAAAATAAACAATACCCATTTAAAATGACAAAATTAGTAACTGTTAATTTAATAATAGTCATACAGCATGGATAAATAATTTAACAATAGTCATACAGCATGGAAAACGCAGGCCCTTTGGCCCAACTTGTTCAAGATGCCCCATTTACAGCAGTTCCACCTGCCTGCGCTTGGCCCATTTCCCTCTAACCCTTTCCTATTCATATTTAATTGTTGAAGGCATTAAATCTGGAAACTCACAAAAATGCCTTATCAAAAGTTACAATGACTTAAAGCTCAATGGCATGAAGGTAAGAAGCAAAAAACAGGTAAGAGTGAAGCATAGGGTTTTTTCTGCAATTTCAGAGAGGTGTTTCAATCTGTTTGGCTCCCCATTCTGAAGGAGATCAGAATTTGTAGTTGGCAGTTTATCAATCAAGTAATTATAATGGGGTGTTCTAATTTACTAGATTAATGTACACGCATATGATCTAAATTTATCATTGTCCACTAGAAGTAAAATGACATTATCAAATTTGCAGATTAAAAGTAACATTAGCAAATTTGCAGATTTAAAGTAACATTAGCAGATTAACATAGAAACATAGAAAATAGATGCAGGAGGAGGCCATTCGGCCCTTCGAGCCAGCACCGCCATTCATTGTGATCATGGCTGATCGTCCCCAATCAATAACCCGTGCCTGCCTTCTCCCCATATCCCTTGATTCCACCAACCCCTAGAGCTCTATCTAACTCTCTCTTAAATCCATCCAGTGATTTGGCCTTCACTGCCCTCTGTGGCAGGGCATTCCACAAATTCACAACTCTCTGGGTGAAAAAGATTTTTCTCACCTCAGTCTTAAATGGCCTCCCCTTTATCCTAAGACTGTGGCCCCTGGTTCTGGACTTGCCCAACATTGGGGACATTTTTCCTAGCTTGTCCAGTCCTTTTATAATTTTATATGTTTCTATAAAATGTTTATATGTTTCTAAGATAAAAATTAAAAGATTGAAAGTCACATTAGCAAATTTGCAGATGACACAAAGCTGGGTGGCAGCGTGAACTGTGAGGAGGATGCTATGAGGATGCAGGGTGGCTTGGACAGGTTGGGTGAGTGGGCAGATGCATGGCAGAAGCAGTTTAATGTGGATAAATGTGAGGTTATCTACTTTGGTGGCAATAACAGATTGTTATCAGAATGGTGTCAAGTTGGGAAAAGGGGAAGTACAGTGAGATCTGGGGTCCTTGTTCATCAGTCACTGAAAGTAAGTAAGCATGCAGGTACAGCAGGCAGTGAAGAAAGTGAATGGCATGTTGGCCTTCATAGCAAAAATAGTTGAGTATAGGAGCAAAGAGGTCCTTCTGCAGTTGTACAGGGCCCAAGTGAGAACACACCTGGAGTATTGTGTGCAGTTTTGGTCTCCACATTTGAGGAAGGACATTCTTGCTATTGAGCGAGTGCAGCGTAGGTTCACGAGGTTAATTCCCGGGATAGCGGGACTGTCATATGTTGATAGAATGGAGCGGCTGGGCTTGTATACTCTGGAATTTAGAAGGATGAGAAGGAGTCTTATTGAAACATATAAGATTATTAATGGTTTGGACATGCCACAGGCAGGAAACATGTTCCCGATGTTGGGGGAGTCCAGAACCAGGGGCCACAGTTTAAGAATAAGGGGTAAGCTATTTAGAACGGAGATGAGAAAAAACTTTTTCACACAGAGTTGTGAATCTGTGGAATTCTCTGCCTCAGCAGGCAGTGGAGGCCAATTCTCTGGAGGCTTTCAAAAGAGAGTTAAATAGATCTCTTAAAGATAGATGAGTGAAGGGATATGGGGAGAAGGCAGGAATTGGGGTACTGATTGTGGATGATCAGCCATGATCACAGTGAATGGCGGTGATGGCTCGAAGGGCTGAATGGCTTACTCCTGCACCTATTATCTAAGAAAGTTGAGGTTCTTTTTTAGTTCTAGAGCTCATCAACTGTGTCTACGGTTTGTTTCACCTGGCTGCACCTCTTGTCAAAATAAAAGGTACCTAGGAATATTTTCTCATCCTCCTAAGAATACACAGTCTTATGGCCCACCAAGTTGTTTTTGAATCCGTGTCTAATGATCTCTGATTAAATTCATTGGCGTGCCACACAAAGTTTTTTATTTTGCAAGTTGTCTCAAGATCAGCCATGATCACCTTGAATGGCAGTGCTGGCTCGAATGGCCTACTCCTGCACCTGCACCTATTGTCTATTGTCCAAGACCATGCAAGCTTTCCATAATGTAGGAACCTTAAGCTTGTAATGTAGAAATCTGGCAACAGAATTTGTATCGGTGTCACTTCAGGAATAGCTGACTTAAGACACACGGGGACAACTGTCCTGTTTGTACTTTTTCCCAATGAGCCCAAAAGATCTCTTTGTAAATGTGGGAGGGTATGGAATCATTTTGGATTGGAGTGTCAGTATTGATTCATCTCATGAATTGCATTTAAGCCCTCTATCGTCTGATCCTTAAAGCAAAAATATTCCCATGTGCCAAGAATAGCATCCAGGTATACCTTTCTTGTTAGTAAACACTCTAGGTACTTAATCCACTTTTCCATGGGCAGGCCGTTTATGGAATGGTTATGCAGAGATGCCAAGTGTCCCGGATTCGCCGTATTTTATCCCGGCGAAATAACCTTTTTACGGTGTTCCGGCAGCCAAACATGCTGTTACGGAACACCGCCGCGCCGGTGTTCCTCCCGTGGTGAACGCCGGCGCCATGTGCCCCCGGTTTGCCAGCCCGGCAGCTCGCAGCCACGCCCGGCCCATTGCCTCTACGCCACAATTTGAGATTTGTAATAGAAAAAAAATCACATGTGGTTAAAGTGCACATTGTCAGATTTTAACTTTGACTTTCATTGGCGCAACCTTTTGGCCTCATGTTGTTAAACAGCAATAAAAGTATCCAAATGTGATAGAAAAACTGGAGGAAAGACTATGTGCTGAGAACTCTCTTATACCTGCAATAAGTAGGCAATTACAAACACCTGTGAAGCCATGTGTCCCAAACATTATGGTGCCCTGAAATGGGGGATCTTTGTATAAACACAGCTGTAATTTCTACATGATGAAACCAAAATTATTAAAAATGGCATTAAATAAAACCGGACAATGTGCACTTTAACCACATGTGATTTTTATTCCTATTGCAAATCTCAAATTGTGGAGTACCGAGGGAAATAAATAAATGATGGGTTTTTGTCCCAAACATTATGGATGGAACTATGTATGGAGAGCTCGTTCAATGATTTATGCAATTTTTTTCATTTTATTGTTCATGCATTGTTTTCAGTTGCTCTGGCACATGGAGGTCTGACTATTGAAACCCTGAGTTCTTTTCCTTGGCTCTTGATTCCTGTCCACTTTAATGTCGCAGAGGATCTTTACAATGACATCCAGAAATGAAATGGAGTGTGTATTTGGTTTGTCAAGATGAGATCCTGGTGTCGGTATCATTCCCATGGTGTTCTTCAGATATGCTGAGTGCATAATGCACAACGTTGCCACAAGGAATGCTCAGCCTTTGCCTGAAACCTCCATGAAAAAGAGGAGATAGTTGCAGAAGAGATTTGGCAAAATCAGAACAGCACGTAGAGGAAGAGGCACAATCATCTTCGGCTGCTCCATCAATTACTTTCCTTCCATCATAAGTGGGGATAATCAATCTTCAATTCCATTCATAACTTAGCCACTGAAGCAATCTGTACCATCAATATGTTTAATCAATATGTGTAGAATTATAGGCAGGCATATGTGTAGAATAATATCAAGCCACACGAGTACCAGGAAATTACCGTTTTCAACAACAGATTGTCTAACCACCTATCCTTAATATTCGGTGACATTGCTACCATAAAGTTTTCAAATTGTAACATCCTAGTGGTTACCATTGACATAGAACAGAATTGGACCAGCCACATTAATACCTTTAGTGGAGAAAGCTGGTCATAGACTGGGCATGCTTCAATGAGAGATTCACTTATTGATGTCCCAAGATCTTTCTACCATGTACAAGTCTCAAATCAGGAGCACAATGGATTATCTCTACTTGCCTGGATGAGTGCAGCTCCCACAACTTCAGACACTACACTGTAAAGGCTCTCTTGATAGGCACCCCATCTATTGCCCTAAGCAGTGATTTCTTTCACCACAGGTACATGATGGTTACTGTGCATACTATCATTCATATTTACTGCAGTTACTCATATGAGCTACTCTGACCGCACCTCCCAAACCAACTGTCTGTACCTCTGAGAAAGACATGGGCAATAGTATCTGTGATGTTCCAACCCTAGGCTCAGCACCTACAATGGCACAAAGTTGAAGAAGTCGCACACAGTGATTAAGTTACTGCCCTCTCCCAATCTCATTCTCACTTTGAGCATCTCAGTGAGTGGACATGTTTTGTTTGTAGACATGATGGTAAAAGCCTGTAGCTTGACAGGTTTCATGGTGATTGACAGACTGAGCTTATGGCATTCCAGAACTCTCCATACATCCCACTGTCCATCTGCAGTTCTTTCTTACACACTCAATAGAAGGGAGGTTGGAGACGTCAGAGACCTAGAGCCGGTGCTTAAAATTATTTGAAAGGAATTGGAATGTCCTTTTCTCACTTTCAACCAATTATATCACAATTTATTTTAACCTGGATATGATTTTAGGAAATGTTCATTTGGCCAAGGAGGAGAAACAAGAAACTGCAGATGCTGGAATCTTGAATAAAACATGAAGTGCTGGAGTAACTCAGTGGGTCAGACAGCATCTCTGGAGAAAAGGAATAGGTGACGTTTTGGTTCAAACCCTTCTTCAGACTGAGAGTCAGGACAGGGAAACGAGAGATACAGATGGTGATGTAGAGAGATATGGAACAAATGAATGAAAGATATGCAAAACGATGATAAAGAAAACGAGCCACTGTTAGCTGTGTGTTAGGTGAAAACGAGTTACAGACAGGTTTAAACCAGCATCCGCAGTTCCTTATCAAGTTTATCAAGTACTTGGCTCAAGATCTTGTGCAGAGCAGAAAGGCCTTACACATTAGAGCGAGGTCAGACATGAGACTCCACAAGATGACTTTGAAGCTGGTACAACTTGGGTGGGGAAGGGATGGAGAGAAAGGGAATGCAAGGGTTACTTGAAGTTAGATAAATCAATTATACCACTGCGTTGTAAGCAGCCCAAGCAAAATATGAGATGCTGTTCCTCCAATTTGCATTTGGCCTCACTCTGACAAAGGAGGATGCCTACGACAGAAAGATCACTGTGGGAATGGGAAGTGGAATTAAAGTGATTGGCAACCGGGAGATCAGGTGGGTCAGGCGGACTGAGCGAAGGTATGCAGCAAAATGCTTGCCCAGTCTACATTTGGTATCGCTGATGTACAAGAGTCCACACCTTGAACAATGGATACAGCGGATCTAATCAAAATCAGACTCAAAGCAGTTTTCTTTTCCTTTGTCCACCTCTTTAAGGTCAAGACCTGTCCTGAAGAAGGGTCTCGACCTGAAAAATCACTAATTCCTTCTCTCCAGAGATGCTTCCTGTCCCACTGAGTTACTCCAGCTTTTTGTGTCTATATTCATCTTAATTTCTATAATTTCTTTAGAAGTTTTCCTAACGTGTTCCAACGTGTAAGTTCTCATATGTTTGCTGTTCATCTCAAAGTGCTTGGATTTGTTTTTTGCAGGATGCCCTGCAATCTCACCTGGTTGAACATGTGTCGGAAGAGCCGAGCAATCCCATTCATCCGACAGGTAGTAACTACACAAAGTTTATTTAGTCTCTGCTGAACCGTAATGCCATCGGCCATACATATCTTAATTTAATGTTTTAGTAATGTTCTTTTTCTTTTTACATTTGAAGAGATCCATATGACAAATTATTACCAAAACAGGATGTACTTTTCAGCTTGGTCATCCAACCTGAACTGAGCAAAACACAATATGGGTTGGTTACAGGGTAATAAATAGTTTTTGAGTTGGGTTAGATCCAACTGGCCCTTCGAGGTTATCTTGCTTTAGCACTGGTTCTGATCCCAAATTGTCTCCATAAAGCATATTGCTCCACAGAGTTGTGAAGAGGCCCTGGATTGTCAAGCTGGTGCTTATCACAGGATGGTCAAGTTAATGTACAGGGTGTCTCTGAAGTGGTCGGGCCTCTGAATGAAAAGAGTAGATCTTCTGTCAATTTCCCATGCAGGGCCACTCAAGGATGATGTGAGGCACAGGCGAATGCAGGCGGCCAGTGGTATCGGCCACAGATGCACCAGGTAGCTATCTCCGAGAGTGCCATCTGCTACAGTGAGTGTTGTTCTTGGTCACTCTGAGCTTTGCATCAGATAGCAGAGCATGCCACTAGCGGTACCACTTGCCCTTCCGATAGCTGAAAAAGTGGCGTGCAAGCCCTGGTGGGGGCAACAGTGCACTCCCAAATACTAGGTAATGCCAAATTTTGATGGCTGGTGCTATGCATTCCAAGGCCAGACAGATGCTTATTTGGCGAGAGCTAGACTACTGACACATTGCTAGTGTGACTTCATATATGAAGACGTTGGGTTGAGTATCAAAATAAATTCACATCCAATTTTAATGGTATTGCCATTGGTTTATTATTGTCATGCGTACTGAATAAAACTTTTTATTTGTGTGCAATCCAGGAAAATCATATCTACAAAAAAGAAAAATAAAGTTGAGTGCAGGACATAATGTTACAATAACAGATAAAGTGTAGATTAAAATGGCCACGGCAAGATGGATTGGAACACCGGGAATTCATCCCTAACATACGAAAGATTTGCTCAAGAGTCTAATAATGTCAGGGAAGAAGAGTTCATGAATATGGTGCTACATGGTTTCAAGCTTTAGTATCTTCTGGCAGAGGGGTGAGGAGAGAATACCTGCAGTGACAGGTCCTTTATTATTATGTTGGTTGCTAACCGGAGGTAGCGTGAAATGGAATTGATGATGGGGAGTTGGAGGGTTGGGGGCAAGGCTGGTTTTGGGTGATGGATTGGGCTGCATTCACAAATCTCTGCAATTTCTTGAGGTCTTGGGGAGGGCAGTTGGCATACCAATCTGTGATGCATCCATATTGGATGCTTTCTATAGTGCATCTGTAGAAGTTGGTAAGAGTTATTGAAGACATGCCGAATTTCCTTGGCCTTCTGAGAAAGTGGAGGGATTGGTCTGCTTTCTTGGCATCAAAGTGATTGAATACATTTACAACATTTGCACCTCGGAACCTGAAGCTCACGACCATCTTTACTTCAGCACCCTTGATACATACTCGAGCATGTTTTGCAGCCCTCATCCTGAAGTCAGTGACTACCTTTTTCATTTTGCTTGTGGCAGAGGATGTTTATCTTAGCACCATGTTCTGCACCTCCTCCTTGTACTCCATCTCATGGTTTGTTTGAGATCCAGCCACTGCAATGATGTCATCTGCAAACTTGTAAATGGAGTTAGAGCAAAATGTTGCCGCAGAGTCGCAACTCTAGTCAAAGTCAAAAGAGTTTATTGTCATGTGTCCCTGACAGGACAATGAAATTCTTTCTTTGCATAGCGCAACAGAACATAGTAGGCATTGACTACAGTTATATACTTAAATACACACATTAATTAATAAATTAATAAAGTCCAAATAGCAGATGGAGGGGTATTAATGTTCAGAGTTTTGTCCGAGCCAGGTTTAATAGCCTGATGGCGGTGGGGAAGTAGCTATTCCTGAACCGGGTTGTTGCAGTTCTCAGGCTCCTGTACCTTCTACCCGAAGGTAGCAGGGAGATGAGTGTGTGGCCAGGGTGGTGTGGGTCCTTGATGATGCTACCAGCCTTTTTGAGGCAGCGACTGCGATAGATCCCCTCGATGGAAGGTCAGAGCCGATGATGGACTGGGCAGTGTTTACTACTTTTTGTAGTCTTTTCCTCTCCAGGGCACTCAAGTTGCCGAACCAAGCCACGATGCAACCAGTCAGCAAGCTCTCTACTGTGCACGTGTAGAAGTTAGAGAGAGTCCTCCTTGACAGACCGACTCTCCGTAATCTTCTCAGGAAGTAGAGGTGCTGATGAGCTTTCTTAATAATTGCATCTGTGTTCTCGGACCAGGAAAGATCTTCACAGATGTGCAAGCCCAGGAATTTGAAGCTCTTGACCCTTTCAACCATCGACCCGTTGATATAAACAGGACTGTGGGTCCCCATCCTACTCCTTCCAAAGTCCACAATCAGTTCCTTGGTTTTGCTGGTGATGAGGGCCAGGTTATTGTGCTGGCACCATATGGACAGTCGCTCGATCTCTCTTCTGTACTCCGACTCATCCCCATCAGTGATACGTCCCACTACAGTGGTGTCGTCAGCGAACTTGATGATGGAGTTCGTACTGTGACCGGCTACGCAGTCATGAGTATAGAGTGAGTACAGCAGGGGGCTGAGCACGCAGCCTTGAACTCTATATGACCTCAACTGCAACCCCACCAACCTCCATGTTTTAAAAATAAATTGCCCCGTGTATTATCTTTGCACTATGCCCCTCTCACAAAGCTATGCTCTCTAGTATCCTGGTTAAAAAGGTTGTGACTGTCTACTCTATCTAAGCCTCTTATATAATCTTGTCTTCCTGCAACCTGTGGTATTCCAGAGAAACAATCCAAGTACGTCCAACCTCTCCATATATCTAATACCCCCTAATCCAGTGATCATTCTGGTAAATCCCTTCTGCAAACCTCCACATCCTTCCTGTAAAGGGGCAACCAGAATTGCATGCAATACTCCAAATGCGACCTAACCGAAGTCTTATAAAGCTGCATCAAGACTTCCTGACTTTTGTACTCATTACCCCAACCAATTAAAGCAACCATATTGTATGTGTTTTTACACTCTATCTACTTGCGTTGCCACTTTCAGGAGAGTTGTGGATTTGGATCCGAAAATCCCTCTGTGCATCAATGCTGTTCAGGGTTAAGTCATTAATTGTATATTTTCCCCATACATTTTACCTCCCAAAGTTCAATACCTCGCAACTGCTTTTAGATTTTCTTTTTCCCCATCTATAATCATCATGCATATTGTGTTATGTACTTTTCATTTTTTAGCAGATCCTCAAGAAAGTGAAGAGGAGAAAATTGAACGGCTGGAAGAGCAGCTGCTTGAGGACCTTAGTCATTTAGACCCCAGAGTTATTATGCACCCATTGCTTGAAAGAGGTGAATGTTTGACATTGAATGGAGGTTTGTTCCATTGTACTAGTTCAAGTCAAGTCAAGTTTATTTGTCACATACACATACGGGATGTGCAGTGAAATGAAAAGTGGCAGTGCCTGCGGACTTTGTGCAAACAACAAACAAACAAACAAACAAACAACCAACAAGCTACAAACAGAATCACATGTTCTTTTCCATATTAAATATTGTGGGCAGTATTGTGGTATAGCAAGTTAGTAGAGTTAGTCCCTGGTGAGATAGGAGTTTACAGTCCGAATGGCCTCTGGGAAGAAACTCCTTCTCATCATCTCCGTTCTCACAGCATGGCGACGGAGGCGTTTGCCTGACCGTAGCAGCTGGAACAGTCCGTTGCAGGGGTGGAAGGGGTCTCCCATTATCTTATTTGCTCTGGAGTTGCACCTCCTGATGTATAGTTCCTGCAGAGGGGCGAGTGAAGTTCCCATATTGCGTTCGGCCGAAAGCACTACTCTCTGCAGAGCCTTCCTGTCCTGGGCAGAGCAATTCCCAAACCAGATTGTAATATTTCCGGACAAGATGCTTTCCACAGCCACAGAGTAGAAGCACTGGAGGATCTTCGGAGACACTCTGAATTTCCTCAGTTGCCTGAGGTGGCAAAGGCGCTGCCTTGCCTTACTCACGAGTGCTGCAGCGTGCGATGTCCATGTGATATCCTCAGAGATGTGGACTCCCAGGTATTTAAAACAGCTCATCCTATCTACAATATCCCCATTTATCCTCAATGGTGTGTACATGTTCAAGAGTCAAGGGTACTTTATTGTACTATGTCCCATATAGATCAATGAAATTCTTACTTGCAGCAGCATGACAGAATATGTAAACATAGTACTCTGTAAACAATATAATAAACGACAGATTAAAAGTTCAGTGTACGTATAATATTTTTTTAAAGATTTAAAATTAAAATAAAAAGATTTTAATAACATTTGAAAGATGCATCAAAGTAGTAATGATGAATTTCATGCTAGTTTTCCAGTTGTTCCAATATATGTGAAGGATGTGAACCATAACGTAGTTGAAGCTATCATTAATACATCTTTTAATAACTGCATGTATTCTCCCTACAGCTGGTCTTAAGCCAAATTCCTTGATGTCAGCAGGCAACCTGAAACGCTTAGGAGTGGTGATATCACCTTCATCGGCTTCGATTGTTAGACCTGCTAAAAGAGACATCTTAGAACTTTCTCCAATCAAACAAATCCAAGAACCTTTAGGTAAGAAAAGAGCACTTCGGTGGAAAATTCACTCATTCATCTGAGCGATTAAGGAAAATTCTCTCATCTGAGCGATTAATGAAAAATGTATTACCATGGATTATGTGACCCATGATTTAAAAAAAAAACCATTTAGATCATTATTTTTGTTCGATACTTCCAAAATATGGCTATAAAAATTAAGCTAGCACTTCTTCTGAAGATCGCAGTTCTAATTTAGAGATGAGATTGAAAACAGTCCTTGTTTCTAAGGCTAAAACATTGATTAGGTGACAACAGTTTTATAATAGATATGAGAAGTTAAAGAACAACCACATTTTTGTTAGTTAATGTGGATCTTTACATTTTTGTGACAAGTGATAACAGTAATTTTGAAAATGTTGACTACAAGAAATACTAAAAGGAAATAGTGGGTCTCGGGGGTGGGAGATGATCATGCAGTAAAAGAGAGAGGTGTGGGTGTTATGTGATTAAATAATTCAGTGTTCATACAATTGGATTGTAAGATACCCTAGGATTTCACCACCAACTTCCATCCGGCACTCAAATACACTTGGACCATTTCCGACATTTCGCTACCATTCCTTGACCTCACCATCTCTATTGCAGGTGATACACTCCTGACTGACATCCACTACAAACCAACTGACTCCCACAGCTACCTGGACTACTCTTCCTCCCACCCTGCTTCCTGTAAGGACTCCATCCCCTATTCCCAATTCCTCCGCCTACGCTGCATCTGCTCCCTGGATGAGGTGTTCCACACCAGGTCATCACAAATGGCCTCATTCTTCAGAGAATGGGGATTCCCCTCCCCCACTATAGATGAGGCTCGCACCAGGGTCTCCTCCATACCCCGCAACACTGCCCTCTCTCCCCATTTCCCCATTCGCAAACAGGGCAGAGTCCCCCACCAGCCGGCAAATACAACACATAGTCCTCCGCCAGTTTCACCACCTCCAACGTGACCCCTCCACTCGCCACATCTTCCCATCTCCCCCCCTGTCTGCCTTCCGCAAAGACCGCTCCCTCTGCAACTCCCGTATCAATTCTTCCCTTCCCTCCCGCTCTACCCCTTCCCCGGGCACTTTCCCTTGCAACCGCAAGAAATGCTACACTTGTCCCTTCACCTCCCCCCTCCACTCCTTTCAGGGACCCAAGCAGCTTCCATAGATGCCACCGGTGACCAAGCGGAGGCAGCTTACTCGGTCTGCATTAACCAAACCGACCTGGCTCAGCACTCCCTTTATATTCCGCTTGGGGATTGATACTTTTTTGCATATCTTTCATTCATTGTTTCTTTACACCACAACAGCTCTCTCCACATCTTTTTTGCACCGTCTATATCTCTCGTTTCCCTGATCCCTGACCAGTCTGAAGAAGGGTCTCGACCCGAAACATCGCCTATCTCATTCGCTCCTTAGATGCTGCTGCACCCGCTGAGTTTCTCCAGCCTTTTGTATACCCTAGGACATGCTGTTTTTCCAGTTTGCATGCAGCCTCAATCTAGCAGTGGAGGTGGCCAAAGACAGAAAAGCCGTACAATTAAAATGTGGATTATGGAAATGTCAGAGACCCTACATTTGGAAAAATTAAGATTTGTCTTAATGGACAAACAAGAACTATTTACTAGAATATGGTCTCCATTCATTGACTATTTGAAGGGGCAAACCGGTTCGGCACGAGAACCTGACTGAAACCCGAATCAAGGATTAGATGAAGAATTACATTTTATAATTCAAGGACATATCTCCAATGATGTAAAATTAGTGGATTATTCCATTCTCTTTTAATTTTATTTGGTTTCTTTTCTCTATTATTTTCTATCTATAAAAATAAAAAATATATATAGTACAATTATTATACAATTGATAATATAAACATTATTAATAATGTTTGACTACTACAAACAAAATGTTTTTTTATTATGTATTTTCTTCTAATAATTTTTTTTAAATTAAAAAAATAAAATAAAAAAATAAATAAAAGTCGTAATGGGAAGGGAAGTTAAAATGGGTGGTAACCGGAAGCTCCAGTCGGCCTTGGCAGACTGAATGTGAGTGTTCGGCGAAATGATCACCTTGTCTACGCTTGGTCTTGCCAATGTAAAGGAGGCCACATTGAGAGCACAGAATGCTGTAGACAGGATGGGAAGAGGTGCATGTGAATATTTGACTCACCAGGATGGGCTGCTGAGCTCCCTGCATGGGAGTAAAAGAGGAGGTGTAAAGACAGGTGTTACATCTCCTGTAGTTGCATGAAGTGCATGGGGAGGGACATGATTTTTGTCTCCTTTTCACCGTTACCCTTTGTACCTCCTCCCATCAAATGGCCAAATACCCCCTTCACCTGAACCCATCTTGCTTTTCCAGCTCTCTTTCCTCCCCCACCCCCCCCACTCAGTCTGAGGAAGGGTCTGTCCATTCCCTCCACAGATGCTGCCTGACTCACCAAGTTCCTCGAGCACCTTGTTATTTGCTCAAAAAATCATAGTGCCTGATCCATTCCATACTGAGGCATTCTTCAATATTTACCAATACCAGATTGTGTATCAACCTCTGAGCTACCTATCTGTTTAAACTAACTTTAAATGGAGTCCATTGCAGTCATGTTTTTAAATCCCTCTCAATATGTTAAGCTAATTAACAGTCCAGTTGGAACTGACTGGAAACTGAAATTATAAAATTAGCTGGTAGTGCAAAGTTCATATTCTCCCCGCATTTCAGTCCCCTTGTTCGGGTTAATTGTTCATCAGCCATTCTTATATACTTTTTCGAAGGCTGGTTAATTTATATTTATAGAAATATTGAACTGATGCAAAGAAGCTTGGAGTGGTGAAACTTGGAAGTGGTCATTTTCTGATTTGAATTGTAGACGGGCAAGGGAGGATCTTCTGTTCTGATTTTCTACAGCAGAGTTCACTGGCTTATCTAATCAACAAGAATCAATGCTCTTCAATCTGGTTGTTCCTTTACTTTGCCTTCCTTTCTGTTCCCTTTTGTTCTCTATTCTAGCCAAGACACACCATTGTACTGCAGATTTAGCTGAAAAACTAGCATTCTCGGTCCAGTGATTCACAGTTACTCTTTATTTTGCTTGCCTTGCTCAGATAAAGGAGTGCAAAATAATTCTTGAAAGGAGTGCAAAATAATTATCTATCTACATTTACAGACTGAATATGCTTCTTAGGGAATTGCTTGGCCCTAACAGCAATTGTTTCAAACCAGTTTTTTTTTTTAAATAACTGATAAATATATCAGCAATTATGTTTATTTTGAAACTTTATCTTTTTCATCTTCAAATTTTTGTCAATAGACAATAGGTGCAGGTGTAGGCCATTCGGCCCTTCGAGCCAGCGCACTCATTCAATGTGATCATGGCTGATCAGCTACAATCAATTCCTGCCTTCTCCCCATATCGTCTGGCTCTGCTATCTTTAAGAGCCCTATCTAGCTCTCCCTTGAAAGTATCCAGAGAACTGGCCTTTACCGCCCTCTGAGGCAGAGAGTTCCACAGACTCACAACTCTGTGTGAAAAAGTGCTTCATTATCTCCGTTCTAAATGGCTTATCCCTTATTCTTAAGCAGTGGCCCAACATCAGGAACATGTTTCCTACCTCTAGCGTGTCCAAACCCTTAATAATCTTATATGTTTCAATAAGATTTCCTCTCATCCTTCTAAACTCCAGAGTATACAAGCCCAGCCGCTCCATTCTCTCAGCATATGACAGTCCCGCCATTCCTGGAATTAACCTTGTAAACCTACGCTGCACTCCCTCAATAGTAATAATGTCCTTCCTCAAATTAGGGGACCAAAACTGCACACAATACTCCAGGTGTGGTCTCACTAGGGCCCTATACAACTGCAGAAAGTCCGCTTTGCTGCTATACTCAACTCCTCTTGTTATGAAGGCCAACATGCCATTCGCATTCTTCACTGCCCGCTTTACCTGCATTTGTGTTTAAAAAGGAACTGCAGATGCTGGAAAATCGAAGGTAGGGTCTGAAGAAGAGTTTCGGCCCAAAACGTTGCCTATTTCCTTCGCTCCATAGGTGCTGCTGCACCCGCTGTACCTGCATGCTTACTTTCATTATGTCGTTGATGTTGATGCACACTCATGATTTGAAAATGTTCTGCAATAACAATATAAGTAAAGGTGGTCTTTAAATGTTTAAAAATAATATTTGAATATTCCACAGAAGAAGGTTCCTTTGTTTCAAGAACAGGAAAAACAAATGATTTCACAAAATTGAAGGGTTGGAAGCAAAAACTTGGACAACATTCAGGATCTTCTACTTCCAAGCAGACTGAAACAAGTAAGTTTAAAAATAGGTGTATTCCAGTGACATTGTATCATTGAGTAAAGTTTCAATTCTTAACCCAGTGGGGCAGGTCATCCTATCCCAAGGACTGAGTTTTTTGTTTCTGTTGGTGCATCGAGGCAACACATTTGAAAACTATCATTGTGTTCCTTTCAATTCTGCTTTTGAGGGACTTCAGATACTGGCAACCCTGTCCCTTTCTCCCCCTCGCCTCTCCACCCCTCCTCCTCCGTGTCAATCTGATGGGGGGACAAAAAGAATTGCTCAGTTTACTTATTGGTCCTTAGTCTCTTGTTGGGTTGTGTAATGCATCCTTCGAGCTAAGAACTTGCAGATGTATATGATAACATGAAGAACCTAATTTATATTTTAATTCGTATTGTTTTTCTTCATCCAAAGGCAAAGCTTTCCCAGAGCTACTTTGCCGAGTGTAGCATTAGGCATGTTAGCAAATTGCACACTTGCCAAAAAATAGTTGTAAAATGGTGAGGGAACTGAGTTTTAATGTTATACTTCAATTGATGATAATTTGTTTGGACGGTGCACTAAAAAATGAATCGATTAATATTGCGTTGTGATCTGTTCCAGGTGCAAAACCAGAGTACCCCTTAAAAAATAGTTCTGTTTTCTCAAGTGACAAATTGGATGAATACCTGGAAAATGAAGAGAAAATTATTGAACAGCGTGCTGCTCTGTGCGTGAACAAAACATCAAAAGTTGTATATCAAATGCCAACCAAAAGTTCGAGTTACGTCCGCACGTTGGATAGTGTATTAAAATCCCGGTCATCCCAAGCTGGCTGTAGAGGGTCCCGCACAACCAATCGAACTTCGGTTTCTCCGCAACCCATTTCTGTTGGCTCTGTTTCCAAAAACACCAAACAGATTGAGATGACATTGGGACCTATCTCAGTTAGCAAAGAGCAGAAGTCTGCAAACAATGCAAAGGTGTCCTCGACACCAGCCAAATCAGCAGCTAAAACCAATTTGCGGCCGTCCTTTACACCCACGAGACCTCCTGGGTTATCCAAAAAGCAGATCAAGTTAATGAATCTGGAGAATGGTGCCCTCTGGGTTGGGAAACCAAGGACTTACATCACAGAAGAACGAGCAGAAGCATCCCTTGTTACTCTGTTAACAGCACAGGTACTGGTTTTGTATTACATTGAACATAGCTGAGGAAAGTTTTTTTTACTAAAGCACTTGAAGGATGTAAACCTCAAGGAAAGTGACTAGATCAATTCAGTATTGTAATACAACTGTTTGTTCACGATATACCAGTTTATATGGCCTTGGGACAAAAAGAAAATATTTTGACTATAAAACAAAACGAATATGAACATGATATGGGAAAGAAAGAGCAAGCCATACATCTCCTCGAGTCAGTTTTGCCATTCAGCAACCTAGTGTCTGATCTATTTTTTGCACCTACTCCAATTTTCCTGTTTGATTATCATAATCTTTATTTTCTCCATAGTTTAAAAATCCATCTCGGCCTTAAATTAGTTTAATAATGCGCATCCATGCCCCTTTCAAGTATAAAAATGCAACCATGTGAGGAAAGAACTTCCTTTTCTCAGCACAAGTAATATTTTATTCATCTTACAGAATCTATCTTCTGTAAATCCCAAACTAAAAATTATTGAATTTTTCTTTATCAATCCATTTTGTTACACCCGGAAAGAAGTATAGCAAATCTGTCAAGAACTTCCCCATCATAAAACCATATCTGACTACTTTATACTCTTACAAGTATCTATATGTATTGCTATTACCTCTTCAATAATGTATTCCAACATTTTCCCAATAAGTTTTATATTTCCCTGTTTTCAACATTTCAAGGTCAGTTTATTGTCACTTGTACCAGCTAAGGAACAGTGAAATTTGAGTTACCAGACAGCCATAGTAACTGAAAAGCACAAGACGCACAACCACATAGAAGTTAACATAAACATCCATCACAGTGGATTCCACATTCCTCACTGTGATGGAAGACAATAAAGTTCAATCTTCTCTTCTTTGTTCTCCCGCGGTCGGGGCAATCAGACCATCTGCAGTTGGGGTGATCAAAGCCCCAGCAGCCAACGATCGGAGCCCCCCTCGGGGTGATTGAAACTGCCTTGTCGGGACGGTTGAAACTCTCTCCAGGGCATGGAGCTTCTGAGTCGACCTCTTCTTCCCAGAGATCGGTTGGAGCTTTGATCTCTGGCAAATGGATCGCAAGCTCCGCGAATATAATGTCCCACAGACTCCTGCGGTTTGGAGCACCTGTCGGTCTCCAGGAAAGGCTGCCAACTCCACGATGTTAGGCCACAGTGGGAACAGAGATATGATACAGAAAATACTCGTGTCTCCGTCGAGGTAATAGATTGAAAAAAAGTTTCCCCCAACCTCCCCCCATGCCCCCCCCCCCCCCCCCCGCACATAAAACAAACCAAGGAACATTAAAACATACTTTTAACACATACTAAAAAAGAACAAAACAAGAAGAAAGGACAGATAGACTGTTGGCGAGGCAGCCAATGGTGGTGGCGCCACCCTGGTGTTGATCTCCCTTTTGGGAGTGCCATTCCATCCCTCAGATATCGTCAAATCCAGGATATGTTGATAGAATGTGGCCACAAAGGCAGTGGAAATAATCTAAGTCGCAAGGATGCAGGCCACTTCGAGCCAGCACCACCATTCAATGTGATTATGGCTTATCATCCAAAATCAGTACCCCTTTCCTGCTTTTTCCCCATATCCCTTGATTCCGTTAGCCACAAAGAGCTCTAACTCTCTTGAAAACATCTAGTGAATTGGCCTCCACTGCCTCCTGTGGCAGAGAATTCCACAGATTCATGACTCTGGGTGAAAACGTTTTTACTCATCTCAGTTCTAAATGGGCTACCCCTAATTCATAAACTATGATCGTTTAAACTGCTTAATTCCGCTTTCTGCTACTGCTCATCTACCATCTTACCATTAATCTTTTCCAGTCCACTGGCTAATTATTTTCTCGTACTGTTGTAATTTGGCTTCATTTTAAATTGTAACAGAGGGACATCTTTATTTATTAAATATGCAGACCAAAACTATATTCAGCACTCCAGGCTCACCAGCATTCTGTAAAATTACATCAACCATTTCCTACTTATACACTTCATACCCTTTGCAGCAAATCCTCACTGCCTCCAAAGGTGTTGGCTGAGCAAAAATTCCCTCTTAGCTAAATATTAAGAGGACAAAAGTTTTCAATCTGTTTTGCAAGCCCGATCCTATGGCAATTATCTTCATCCCCTGGCATGTGAATTATCAGAGGCTGATCCAGACCATTTGCAACCTGAAATGTTGTTTGATGATAAATTTATCTTCCAGCTTGGTTAATCTAAATTTGCTGTTTCGATCTCTGCAACAATGTCAGTTCACGGAAATTATTTTGTTAAAATACCCATGCCTTATATTTCAGAATTTTGATTATTCCAAATGCATCCTTGGCCAGCTTGCCAAGTGCTACCCTCAGTAAACATTAAAACATCCAAAGTTGTGGTGCCGATGCCCTAACTCTCATCGACTCGTTGCTTTTTGACATTTTTTTAATTATCTGTTTTCAAATTCATCTATAACCTACAGCTCTTTGGGATAACTTCACCGTTACAATTCTGGCTCTGTTACATCCCTAGTTTTTATTGGCTTTGACTGCCTAGGCTTTAAACTCTAGGATTACCTCCCTAAATCTCTCCATCGCTTTACAGTTCTTGTCTTTCAACCAGTCCGTAAATCCTCTCTATATGATTACGCTTTTTGTTATCGTAACAGCGGCTCTTCAATGATCTGGTGTCGTTCATTGATGCTCCTGAGAACCATCCTTGGGATTTCAAATACTATGGCTATCGTGTCCACTGCTACTGCTGGAAGATTTATGCACTTTCATTGAAAGGCAGCTTCTTGCACAATTCTCCAGCCAAAGGACAGTTGTGGTTGCCCAAACAGGAGAGAGCAACGCAACAAGACATTCCACACCTTTTTCTGAAATTATTTTTATACAAGAACAGAAAAAGAAGAGGCTCTAAAGCTGATAGCTTTCAGAAAGTTGTACTGACATTATTTCCCATAAAATTAATTTTATGCTCATCTGACATAATAAATCGTAATTTATTATTGCATTTTGTATTAATAAAGATTTATTTTGTCACAATCTCCTAGGGATCACTATCGGCAAAGAAACATAAAGTGATAACTAGGCAGGCGCCACTCTGTAAGAATGAATTCTGTCGATTGGGCTGTATTTGTTCCAGTCTCTCACACGTCAAACAGCCGCCCAAACATTGTCGAAAGCCAGAATGCATGTTCAACTGTAAATGTCCTAAACGGAAAGTGTTTGTGCTGAAGTCATTTGCAAAGCGTAGGAAGCAGCTGACTAAATCTCTCAGGGACGATTTAATATTCTACGATGCTTTGGCAGACGATGAGGACTGGAAACCAAAAGCCAAAAAGAAGAAAAGGAAGAAGGTGGTTGAATATGGTTAGTAGACACTGCATTAACCTTTGTCAGTATTAATTGGCTATGGTAAGATGTTATTTTGTTAAGAAGTACATTTTAAAATGCAAGTTTTATGCACATTATTTCAGATTTGCAGATAGATCACATATCTATATTTTCTGTATTACTTTTCTCATCAGAATAGTTATAGAAGGACCAATGAACGTGCTCATTTCTTATTCTATCCGTAATATTTTAGTGAACCCTTGAAATGCAAAAATATGTAATGATATTTAAAATTTCATTTTAAGATCATTTTATACTTTTAAGAACTGCACATTCCAAAAATAAATGTTATTTAAAATTAAAGTACTGCTATGTTAGATGGGAGTGGAAGCAGTATGTTTTAATATTTTGTTCCATGTATTTAGAGGAAAAAGGTGGAAAGGAATTTTTAACTAGAAATCTAGAATGGTGTTTCCCAGATGTCTGACAAAGGTGATCATTTATACTTCATTAACAGATCTTCTGCATGATAGTGGCTACTTTGATAGGCTGGATGTCTGTTGAGCTGGAAAGCAACCGTCAAGTGGATGTAAAAACTAAATGTGCCATCTAGGGATGTGTAGGGACCTAAGATTACGATGATAGGCTTGTTGAACTTGAAGGAAATGATCCTATTCTTTTTCCTGGTTCACAATTAATGAAACTCACTTGGCTTCCATGAGTTTGGAAACATTTAAAGGGCCTCCCTTGTTAAGAATGCTGATTTGTGTATAGCCAGTAGGTGCAGTCGTGTGTTTTGGGAGACTAGCAGGCTGAATATTCTGGTTACTGCAGAATTGCAGGACTCTTCTGCCATGTGGGAATGTGGTTTGCGGTATTATCGCAACTTTCAGCGAAATCTGGTTGATTTAAATATTTGCATTTAGCTGCATGTTACCCATTTTATTAAAAAATATTACGAGACAGCCACATTTCTGACTTGCGAATTGGCCAGGTTATGAACAGTTCTCAATAACCTGGGGGGGGGGGGGGTCAAGGAAAGAGCGTTCATGTCGCAGTCCTGTTTCCTCCAATCTTTCCACGCATAAGAAGTACAAGATGCCATTTTATGCAGATGCCGAGTAATGTCTTCAGCTCTGGCTGAACAATTTCTAATCTTGTGATGTGGAGGCGCAAAGAAGAATAACCTGTGGAAGACCTATACTATGCAAATAGACAACCCTTTCAATGGTCCCGTTATTGGTTTCAAAATGGTTCCCTTTTGAAAGTCAGTTGGTTGCCTGTTCCCTGCTGCGTTTCAGTTGAAGTCAGGAGAGGGAAGTGATGTTGGATGTGAAAACTTAATTTATTTTGCTATCCAATGTGCAGTTGGGGACTAAACTATTTCCTTAAAATTCAGTTTGTCTCAGTTAGTGTTTTTTTACCTTTTCAGATAACGGGTATTGGATTGAAGCCTTACTGCACAACTATTATGTAAAATAGAATTTTCAAATCTTTTTGCAATTGTTGAGTGGATCATAAATGTAATTTTCTACAGGTGAAAGCAAAGTATTAATCATCAAAGTCCAGATCAATAATTTTGAGTCTGGTTCAGATTTATCTAAGATGTGGATTTCTTTTTTGTCATGGGACATGTTTAGGTTTATTAGACAGACAATTGTTGCATTTTTATAAATCTGAGGGCGCTTAGAAATAAGAGACCTATTTCTTCTTGACTAGGTCTGTCTTTCATGATTCAAACCCACTTTCTCCCTAAAGTAATAGTCACAACCACACAAAGTAACACCAAGTAGAATATAAACTGTATTATTACCCATATCATCCATCTGAGGTATGCTTTTACGAAATTGTATTCCCTTCCTTTTTACTGCCAGCAGCGCTAACAGGGGAATATTTTCTTATATTCCCCTTTCTAGCGAACGCCTATGGACTTTACCTGTTTAAACAGCGGGGAATATAGTCTTATATTCCCCTGGTCTCACATCCGGGAACTTGGCAACGTGACGCTGCGTGACGGCAACGTGACGCTGCGTGACGGCAACGTGACGCTGCGTGCGAAATTTAAAATTTATCTTAAAAAAAAATGGCAGCCGGTTGCGAGAAGAGGTTCGCGATTTAAAAGTTCGACCTTCACATTGTCACATAAATGAATTACATAAATTACATAAATGAAACATAAATGTTACATTCTTTTAGTACCCTTATTTACAATGTTGGAATGGTTTTAGTACCCTTATTTACAATGTTGCAATGCATATTGCAAAATGTATAGATACATTCATATCATATGAGATGTTCAGATTTTCCTCTAGATGTCTGATAATAGGTAATAATAACAATATTGACTGTCCTCTTTCGGGAGATACGACATATATTGCCCTCACTAGATCCATATTGCCCTCGTCTTCGACTCGGGCAATATGAATCTACTTCAGGCAATATATGTCGTATCCCCCTCAAGGCCAGTCAATATTCTATTAATATTTTGCTTTTGACTCTCTGCTACATGTCTGTTTGTCATCTCTTGTTTTGCTTATTTCTTGCTCTATATCATTTAATATTACATCACCCCTTCTTCAACCACTGTTTCAGCAGTTGGTACCCGAGGAACAAGCACCATTATTTGGGGTCCATCACGAAGATTATATACAGTGCCCTCCATAATGTTTGGGACGAAGGCCCATCATTTATTTATTTGTCTCTGTACTCCATAATTTGAGATTTGTAATAGACAAATCACAAGGGGTTAAAGTGCACAATGTCAGATTTTAATAAAGGCCATTTTTATATGTTTTGGTTTCACCATGTAGAAAGTGCAGCAGTGTTTATATACGTGTCTTTTTACAATACTGGAGAGATTTTGAGGAACAATATTATTATTCCGTTTTTTTTTACACCAATACACTGTCCTTAACAAAAATCGACTGATCATGTGAAACCTTATAAATAACAGCTATAAATTACATAGCTTCAAGACTGAAAATCAAAAACTTTTTTCATGACGGATAAATCTTCATCGTTTTACCACCAATTTGGACACCAAAAATGTGGCATTATAAATGTTGCCACATTTAGTCATCAATATTTAATTCATTATTAAACCATAGGGCCCCTTATATACGTTTTTATAATGATCTTGAGAAATATCTTCAACAATACTAGGAGAAAAATACAGTAACGAAGATAATATAGTACAGTAAAGATCCCGTAAAGGTCGTTGTGCTTGATGTCCATTGTCACAACGACCATTATCGGGGTCGGCACCTCCGTAAGTTAAATTACGGAGGCTCCAAACCTCTAATGCTTTTCAAAAACCCAAAGAGGTAGCCTATGGTAGTAGCGATTATTGGGCGAGTTAATAATTTTTTCTTATTTTCCAATTTAATATATCAAAAACATCGTGGTGTCAAAAATGCAACGATCGTTTACGATATATTTTCCGACTTTTAAAAATCAATTAAAAAGATTGTTTGGACATAATTTGGTCATCAAAGCTAAGAAACTGAGCCAATCTTTAATTTGGCAGCACATTGTCTCTTGTTTATCTCTCGTATGGACCAAGTCGCTAACTTCATTCCTTCGTGTCAACTTCGGGAAGCTCCACAACGACCGTTATGGAGACATTTTACTTACTAAAAAAATCAGCCCAAATCAAACGTTCAGCCGAATCATCGGCCATTGATAGCTCAAATCCATAAGGTAATGTACCGTTTAGATCACATTGGTGAAATTGCTTGGTTCGCGCTAATAATGTAAAGTTCGTTTTCTGGGATGCCAAACCTTTTAGTGTCCACCGCAACGTACGTTTGTATGGTGTGTAACGTGTGTTGCGGTGTCCACTCAGATGGATGCAGTATTCTACTACATGATCAGGTGAATGAAGTTGAAACGGTGTTTGCAATTTTATTGTTCCATGTTGTATTCATAAGCATAGAAAGGAATAAGAAATACGTGCACTTACTGTGCCAACCAGGTCACTGGTGGATACCACGCGGCAACTGTTACACAAAATGTATTTGTGTATTCTGATGCCATTTTCAGAAACTTGCCATCAATATGCTATCTTTTCTTATATTTTTTGTTGATACTATGTTAGTCATGAACCTAATAAAGTGCTTGTCAACTTGAAATTTGACCCCCTTTGTCACATTTTTGTGTGCAGTATTGTAAAAAGACACATAGTCCGCCCATTTCAAGGCACCATAATGATTGGGACACAGCAATGTCATGTAAACGAAAGTTGTCATGTTTAGTATTTTGTTGCATATTCTTTGCATGCAATGACTGCTTGAAGTCTGCAATTCATGGACATCACCAGTTGCTGGGTGAATTCTCTGGTGATGCTTTGCCAGGTCTGTATTGAAGCCACCTTTAGCTGATACTTGCTTTGCGGGCTAATCCCCTTCAGTTTTCTGTTCAGGATATAAAAGGCATGCTAAATTGGGTTCAGATCAGGTGATTGACTTGGCCACAACAATTTACCATTTTTTTAGCTTTGAAAAACTCCGTTGTTGCATTAGCAGTATGTTTGGGATCATTGTCTTGCTGTAGAATGAACCGCCGGCCAATGAGTTTTGAGGCATTTGTTTGAATTTGAGCAGATAGGATGTGTCTATACACTTCAGAATTCATTATGCTACCACCATCAGCAGTTGTATCATCAATAAAGATCAGTGCGCCAGTACATTCAGCAGCCATACATGTCCAGGCCATAACACCCTCACCACCGTGTTTCACAAATGAGGTGGTATGCTTTGGATCTTGGGCAGTTCCATCTCGCCTCCATACTTTGCTCTTGCCATCACTAAGTTAATCTTCGTCTCACCTGTCCACAAGACCTTTTTCCAGAACTGTGATTGCCCTTTTAAGTACTTCTTGGCAAATTAACCTGGCCATCCTGTAGCCTCTGTATTTCTGTTCATGAAGTCTTCTGCGGACAGTGGTCATTGACAAATCCACACCTGACTCCTGAAGAGTGTTCCTGATCTGTCGGACAGGTGTTTGGGGATTTTTCTTTATTATAGAGAGAACTCTTCTGTCATCAGCTGTGGAGGTCTTCCTTGGCCTGCCAGTCCCTTTGGGATTAGTAAGCTCACTAGTGCTCTTTTTCTTCTTAATGATGTTCCAAACGGTTGATTTTGGTAAGCCTAAGGTTTTTTTTGTTGCCTCTATAACAGTTTTATTCTTGTTTCTCAGTCTCATAATAGCTTCTTTGACTTTCATTGGCACAACTTTGGTCCTCATGTTGATAAAGGTGATGGAAAGACCACGTGCTGAGAGCTCTGTTATACCTGCATTAAGGAGGCAATTAAACACACATGAACAATTACAAACACCTGTGAAGCCATGTGTCCCAAGCATTATGGTGCCCTGAAATGGGGGGGGGGGGGGCTATGTATAACCACAGCTGTAATTCCTACATGGTGAAACAGAAATGGATAAAAATACACTTTAATAAAATCTGACAATGTGCACTTTAACCACATGTGATTTTTTTTTTCTATTACAAATCTCAAATTGTGGAGTACAGAGGCAATTACATAAATGATCGGTCTTTGTCCCAAACATTATGGAGGGCACCATACTTTGAAGTATTAGCTTCAATCTTTCAATTGAATCAGTCAGCAAAATTTCAAGTGGCTGCGTCCTGATGGTTGGTTAATAATTATTTTATGAATCAAAATTCCAGGTATCCTGGAAATTTACAGAATGGGCTTGAGATCTGTCCCTGAATAGGTACAAAGAATAAGTGGACCATGAAAATATGAAAAAAACTGCTCTTGCTGCAAATCTGAACCAAAAACAGAAACCTTTGGGGAAAGCTCAGCAGATCAGGCAGTATCTGTGGAATAAGAAATTGGGGTAGTGGGTTGAGGACTGCAGGAAAGAATGTTGAACCAGATTTGGCTTGTGGACAATACTCGTGTACCACAGAGTTTTTATGTCACAGGATTGTTGAAGTTTGCACAATTACAGTCGTAGTACTTCTGATGAATTGATAAATCAAGGACTCTGCTGTCCTTTCTTGTGGGCGAAGTGGATGTTTAAGAAAGTATATTTTAAGAAAAACTGGTTATTTTCAGTGCTTTGATAGAGACAGAATATATAATAATAATAATAATAATAATAATAACTTTATTACGGACTCAAGGTCCAGACAAGGGGCAACATTACATTAAAAATGCATTGCATATCAAATATCATAAATATATATATAAAATCATGGTAAATCACATAAAAAAAACATCATAATTTATATATTTAAAAAAAACCCAAAAAAAACCCCACAATACTTAAGTTAAAAATCCAGAGTAAAAAATTATCAATGTCGTACAACGAGACAACGATACCAGTGTCTCCACAACTGGGATTCGTAGCGTGTAGTGCTAACCCTTATGTTTGTCAAGGCCACAATAAGCACATTTTTAGTCATTTATCCTGCAAATGAATTTATACATGTGGTGTCTTAGAATAGCTTCTAAAGTACTGACTCCTGCAGCCACAAACATATTACTGGCACTACACCATCTTGGTTGCCTTAGCAGTGTTCTCATGGCATCGTTATATGCCACCTTTAGTCTCTGCATACTTGTCTTTAAATAGTTCGACCACAGGTGTGCAGAGTAGAGGGGTGTGCAGTATGCTCTAAATAGCGACATTTTCACCACATCTGCACATGCACCAAATTTACGCAAGAGGATATTCGCCTGTATATACAGCATGCGTCGTTGCCTATAAATATCCTCATCATTTGTCATTTGTTCTGTAATAATATGCCCTAGATATTTTATCTTATTACAGACACTAAGATTGTTGTCAGACAATTTAAAATCAGGATATTTTAGGCTTTTATCATCTTTGGTTCTACAGACCATAACAGCACTCTTATTAGCATTATATTTAATGTCATGTTCCAAACCATACACGGAACATGTAGTAAGGAGCTGCTGGAGACCAGCGCTAGATGGACTAAAGACCACAAGATCATCTGCATATATAATATGGTTCACTAGAATATTACCAATCACGCACCCAGTGTTACAGGCTTTCAATTGTTTAGACAGATCATCAATATATAGATTAAAAAGGGCTGGGGACAAAATTCCCCCTTGTCTAACACCATTGCTAACCCCAAATGGGGCTGAGACAGATATAGTTGTTCCACTTTACCGTTATTACTGAAGTGCGATGTAATGTATGTAACGGCTTTAATTGAAGATCGGCGCAAAATTATGAAGAATTTTACATTCCTAATGCCGACTGGGTGTTTGAAATATGTAATAGGTTCATTTTCATTTGTAAAACTAAAATAAATGTGAAATGAAGACCACCAGAAAACTGTATAGCAAATCGATAATGAAGCAAAATTGTATCGGAAGATTCGAAATTTATAAACATTTTGGATATTTTTAGGGGTGAAACAATAGGCAACCAGGCCTAATGTAAAATATTAGACTTATATTTGTTGTAATATATCTATTATTGGTTTCATATCCTTTTTATGGATGGAGATTAGTACTGTTAATAATTATGCCTTTAGACCCTCGGATCCCTATTGCATTAAGACACAAGGAGAAACCTTACCAAATGTTTGTGCAGCCACTTGGACCAGTGTGCACACTGAAAGGGTAAAAGATAACATTCCTCCATTTTTTTCCCTCAACCCTGCAGCAGTTCCTGAGCCAGAACAACCTGTGCGCTCATATCCTCTGTGGGTTCGTGAGGAGGGGGAGGTGGACCCTGAGCCAGTTTACATCGCACCTCACTTCGAATCCTGTCATGCTAATAGAAGCCCCTCTTTGTCTGAATCACAGTCTCCACTTAGTCCAAAAGAGTCTGGATCCACTGATGTGCAAACAGGACAATCAACTCCTGTAAGTTCACCAAAGCTCCCTGAGGTACCCTCTGAGGTAAGAAGCAAATTATATTAAATATCTCCATAATATGTGTACTCAGTCAGAATCAACATTATTCAGAATATGTTTTGTTGTTTTTACATAACATGGCCAACACTTGCCAATATTTGAGTCACTGCTAAAGCTGCTGCCTCGCTGCCAGAGACCAAGTTTGATCCCGACCTAGGGTGTATGTGTAGAATTTGCACGTTCTCCCTGTGACCGCATGGGTTTCCTCCGTGTTCTATACATGGGATTTGGAAGCTTAGATCACCACAAATTTATGGAAGCAGACTGGACAATAATGTGATGAGAAATAGTCAAGGCTAACGCTAACATTGGCATGGATGAAGTTTTGAGATGTTTTGTTGACAAGTGAATTAAGACAGTTGGTGAAAGATGATATTGAGGCAGAAATTCGTGTTCATGGTACTGGCTTGGATTTTGTAGTTGAACATTCATCTGGAGACCATGTTTAATTCCAAGGTGCTGAGAATAATGTGCAGAGTTTTATATGGGATCAAGGTAGACAACTAAATTTTGGGGATTAAAATGCATACGTTATTAGACTCAGGGAAACTGAATGGATTATGGAATGGGGGAAAGGGAAAAAAGGCAGCAGTTCGCATATTGTAGAGTTGCAGGGAAACCATTTTCCCAGAGACCTATTGCCTCGAAGCAGTCTTCCTGTATTTTTATTTTGATAAAGCGGATACAATAGCTTAAGAGTGTTTGCATGCATAAGAAACGCCGACAAGCAAACTGGAAAAATACATATGATATGAACAAAAGTATACCTTTATCTTTGTGGATCAGGAGCATTACAAAAAAAATGTTACTTTCCATTCTATCCCTGGGTTGTGTGCCAACAACTTGTCATATGGCAGGCAGTATGGTGAAGGAAGTTCTCTTGTGGACATGGTAAACTTCCTGAAGCCAAAGTAATCTTGAGGACTGATCTTGTAGTTACTGTGAGTATAGTAGTTAAATAATGATATTTTGGTTCATTATTTAATAATTGAAAATTAGGGTTGTTTAATCATGCAGTATTAACTAAATTAGTTTGCGCAAAATGTATGTAGTAACACCACTAGATGGAAGGAATCTTTGAAGTGGCATTCCACCCCATCTCTTGACATGTCGGTGTGAGTTTGTGATGCATTTATTGGATTTTATATGTAACATTTTTTTCTCACTTCCAAGGAATATTTTAATCTTCCCTTTTAGTTTTGCCGCCGTTATTTAGTTTATTAACAGAAGATTTAGGCTATTCATGAATCTTGGCCAATAATTTGTACAAGTATTAAATCAAAGAGATCCCAAACTAGTTCACTGTAGAATCTGCTGAGTAACCATCTTCTGGACTAATGACGATCTCATCCTAGATGCTATTTAGTAACTAGTTATGTATGCACTGATATCTTCTTGTTATTATTTTCAATAACCTTTAAAAGTAAACGTGTCAAAGTTCTAAAATTACTGTACATTACATTTTTACTTAAGTTAAGATCTTTGTTGCAGTCTCAAAAAAAAGATTGGCCGGTCCTGCATGAAACCACATCAGATATTTAATTGTAAACCTCGTATCTTATCAGTAAATACTTTGTCCGACTTTAGCAAGATGCTTTTGCAGCCACTCCAACTAGTTTTACAAATGTTGTGTGATGCCTCCTTCAGCGAAACAATATATATTGGAACCTTGTTTGATTCCTTCGAAGGTGCTGTTCAAAGGTAAACACTGCAACGTTATCCCATGGATAACAAGCATTGGTTATGTAATTGCATAATTCTAATTTAATTTGCCTGCCTGATACAGCAACTGTCTTCCAGAAATGTTGCTGTATGTTTGTAGTGAAATGTTTGGATGCAAAATATGGCACAGTAGATTATTAGTTATGTTGTTTCGTGTCAATATCTGGTAAAACTTTCCTTCATTTTGGCTATCTTACTTTTATCTTTATTCAAGGTTGATGAGAAAGGTCCGGTGTACTGGTATTTTGAGAGTATGATGACCTGTGCACGTGTTCGTATCTTCGAACGCAAGGATGCTGAAAGATCCGTAAACTGCACTTGCAATCTAAAGCGCTGCTGTATACAGGTAAGCTACAAAATTCTGTTTAATTTTCTCTATCAGTCTGTTTTGTAGCATGTGAGGAAATGACCAGACAATATAAGTTATACTGTTATTCTATGTAGGAAAGAACTGGCTTAAATCAAAGGTAGACACAACAGATGCTGGTTTAAATCGGAGGTAGACACAAAATGCTGGAGTAACTCAGCGGGTCAGGTAGCATCTCTGGAGAGAAGGAATGGGTGACGTTTTGGGTCGAGACGCATCTTCAGACTGATGTCGGGAGGGGGCAGCACAAAGATAGAATGTAGTTGGAGACAGTAAGACTGATGGGAGAACTGGGAAGGGGGAGGGGATGGAGAGAGAAAGCAAGGGCTATGTGAAGTTAGAGAAGTCAATGTTCATACCGCTAGGGTATAAACTACCCAAGCGAAGTATGAGGTGCTGTTCCTCCAAATGCGCTGGTAATGGGGGAGGCCCAGGGCAGAAAGGTCAGATTGGGAATGGGACGGGGAGTTGTGGGGGAGATTAGGTAGGTTAAGACGGACTGAGCGGAGGTGTTCAGCGAAACGATCGCTGAGTCTGCGCTTGGTCTCGCCGATGTAGAAATTCTCCCTTCCCAGTTCTCCCACTAGTCTTATTGTCTCCAACTACATTCTATATCTTTGTCTCTCCCCCTCCCCTGACATCAGTCTGAAGAAGGGTCTCGACCTGAAACTTCACCCATTCCTTGTCTCCAGAGATGCTGCCTGACTCCCAGAGTTACTCCAGTATTTTGTGTCTATCTCGGACTGTTGTTCTAGCAGTTTATCAGTTATCACGGTTATTAAGTCTCGATTCAGTGCTTTCATATAATTTAAACTAATGGTCTTTTGCTATAGTGGGAGAGTCTCACCATCTGAAGTTGCTGTTGTGTGACGAGGCAACTGTACCTCAGTGGTACAATTCCTGCTTGGTATGTTGGACGATTTATATATCCCAGAGCAATGAAGTAGTCACTAGCTATTGCTTGCCTGTCTATCAACACTCAATAAAATGGAGTAGAGTTTGGAGGATCTTGCAACTTACAAATTAAAAATTGACTACATTTTGTAAGTACAACGGTGGTTATAATAAAAAGTACTTTTATTTATGACTTCAATTCAGTTTCAGTTCAGTTTATTGTCACGTGTACCACTGAGGTGCAGTGAAAAGCTTTTGTTGCATGCTAACCAGTCAGCAGAATGACGATACATGATTACAATTGATCCATTTGCTGTGTATAGATACATAATAAGGGAATAACGTTTAGTGCATGGTAAAGCCAGCAAAGTCCAATCAAACATAGTCCGAGGGTCACCAAAGAGGTAAATAGTAGTTCAGCACTGCTCTCTAGTTGTGGTAGGATGGTTCAGTTACCTGATAACAGCTGGGGAAAAATTGTCTCTGAATCTGGAGGTGTGCGTTTTCACACTTCTATACCTTTTGCCTGATAGGAGGAAAGGGAAGAGGGAGCGGCCATGGTGTGACGTCCTTGATTATGCTGCAGGCCTTGCCCAGGCAGCATGAGGTTTAAATGGAGTCCATAGAAGGGAGGTTGGTTTGTGTGATGGTCTGGGCTGCGTCCACAATTCGCTGCAATTTCTTGCGGTCTTGGATGGAGCTGTTCCTAAACCAAGCTATGATGCATCCTGATAAAATGCTTTCTATGGTGCACCTGTAGAAGGATGCACATTCTAGGATGTAGACATTGCTGACAAAACCAGCGGTTACTATCGCATTACTCTTGTGTTCCTGAACACGGGAGCCAGTTAAGAATAGACTACATTGGGACCCTGAACTTGCATGTGGCAAGATTTACGATTAATTAGATGCACTTTAACAACAGTCTTATTTGCAAGGCTTCTGATACTGAAACAAGCTTTTAAAATTAAAAATTGACTACATTTTGTAAGTACAACGGTGGTTATAATAAAAAGTACTTTTATTTATGACTTCAATTCAGTTTCAGTTCAGTTTATTGTCACGTGTACCACTGAGGTGCAGTGAAAAGCTTTAGTTGCATGCTAACCAGTCAACAGAATGACGATACATGATTACAATTGATCAATTTGCTGTGTATAGATACATAATAAGGGAATAACGTTTAGTGCATGGTAAAGCCAGCAAAGTCCGATCAAACATAGTCCGAGGGTCACCAAAGAGGCAAGCTTTTTTTTTAAACCTATATTTCATTACTTGAATTAAAATTTGATTATTGTTATGGTGGGATTCAAACTTGTTTCTTCACCTGTGGACCAAGACTCTGGACACTGCCAAGAAACCTAACCACAGCTGTTGGTAATTGGTTATAAAATATTTTGATTGTCCTGTGTTTGAGAATGGCACTATAAAGAAAAGGCATGTTTATATGGATTTAAAGTGGAAAAACTACTTTTGAGCAGTTTTAAAGTAGGAAATGGTACGACAAAGTCATTTTCATTTAGCTCTGCAAAACTTAACAAACCTCATTGAAATATTGGCCTGATAATCTACTTTGAGTATTCTGAAGAAAGGTCTCGACCTGAAACTTCACCCATTCCTTCTCTCCAGAGATGCTGCCTGTCCCACAGAGTTACACCGGCATTTTGTGTCTATCTTCAATGTAAACCAGTATCTGCAGTTCCTACATATTTTGGGTACATGTTGAATGGATTACAAAGCAGAACTCCTTGAGGAAAATGTTTGATGGGGTCTTCTATAGATAACTTTGAAAAATTTAATATCATGTAAAAGATAGTGGAATTGCTCATCATTGCAGTAGAAATTTTGCTTGATAATTAGTCTGGGATTTGTAGGTATAACTTCCTGGCGGTGTGCCTGCAAACCCAATATTGAGAATATTTCAGAAGAATTACAATGTTGGGCTACATAAAGATGTGCAGTTTAGAAAAAAACCTACAAGTAGTTAATAGAACTATCAGAAGCAAGATTAAATCTTTTTTTGCACTTTTTAATTATACCATTTTTCACAGATTTAGAAATCCTCGTTAAAGAAACTTGAAGAGTAGAATTATTTGTCTTTTTTGCTTCTTTACAGGAAAACAGCAAGGGGAATAACAGTGGAACAGTTACAGCATGCAAGTTGAACAGGTGTAAGAACTCTACTACCATAGAAGGTAAAAATGTGTCATGTAAATTAACTCGTTTGAATATTGGTACATATCTTGTACATCATTAGGTTGTTCCATGTCACTTGGCACTTACAGGCTTTTCGTATCATAAATTTGGCAAGCAAGCTTAAGCACCCATTTTCTTATCAACCAGTCAACTCCCACAGTAAAATTTCCACTGCAAATCTGAGCTCCTCCTCTGACCTTGCAGGCCATCAATTTAAATGGTGCCGACCTAAGTACGCTGAATTTGACAATTAAATAGCGGGAGGTGCATTTGTACTTTAGGCCGGCAATCCTACACTGTTCTAGGACATTATAAGCGTGCTATGGAGGCTCTTAAATGAGATGCACCAGTTCCTTCAAATGATTCAGTAGATGGACGTTAAAGATAATATGCTGTAAATTGGAATGTTACCACTATAAATGGCCAACTCTCCCTTTCATCCAAAACATGATATTTAATAGTAAGATTAAACGAGAACTTACCAAGTTTGAAGTTTGACCTGTATTTTACGAGGAGGCGCGGTGAGGGATTTCGTGAAGAACCCCGCCAGCACGCCTGCGCAGCATCCTTCAAAGCAGCGGTGTGGAATCACAGAACCAACCATGACTAAAAATAGTAAGATGAAAACCGTAGAACTACCTGTTTGACCTGATGATAGAGGGTGGGAGCGGTGGGCACGAAATCCCTCACCGCGACTCCTCGTAAAATACAGATCAAACTTCAAACTTGGTAAGTTCTCGTTTAATCTTACTATTTTACTTCGGAGTCACGTGAGTGACTTTGTGAAGATTTCAAAGCTCTGTAATTTCACGCCCTGAACAACGTCCATGCTTATCACACTGCCGCCATTCTGATGGAGTAAGACTGTTAACGGAGTTCAGTTGACAGTGGCTGAAAAATCAACACAATTTATTAATCAAATAAACAACAACCCCTAAACCGGGCCAGACATTTACTGAGCGGTACCCAGGATAGCTTCTGCGAATGTCGCAGGAACGGCCAGAGGCTTGTTATAGAACCGTTGAAAGGTTTTCTCCCCACTGGCCCAGCTTTTCAAAAGGTTTTCTCCCCACTGGCCCAGGTTTTCTCCCCACTGGGTGGCGAGAATGTGGTCCATGGGCACCTCCATGGCTCTCGCTGCAGCCCTGGTGGAATAAGACTTTAAAATGTTAGTAGCAACTCCTGCTGCATCCAGCACCACCCTGAGCCACCTGGCGATCGTCTGTGTAGTCACCCGATGATGCGGAGGTTTTATGACTGATGAGGAGCCCCTGTTCCTTCATCCTGATAACTCCAGTAACTCGGATGTAGTGGTGGAGATGGGTGACTATGCAGAGTGTGGCATCTACAGGGTACGCCCGACATTCCAGCTGCAGCCCATGCGCCCCTGGCCTGTGCTGTTTTAATAACTCTTTACCAAAGAATTTTATTTGACCAGGGTTGGCCACCATGCTGTCCAGTCGCAGTTTCAGAGATGCCAAGTGTCCCGGATTCGCCGTATTTTATCCCGGCGAAATAACCTTTTTACGGTGTTCCGGCAGCCAAACATGCTGTTACGGAACACCGCCGCGCCGGTGTTCCTCCCGTGGTGAACGCCGGCGCCATGTGTCCCCGGTTTGCCGGCCCGCGCGATCAGCGGCACTTTGCCGGGCCCTAGTGTCCGCGCCTGCGCAGTTGGGGAGGGTTGCCGGGCCCCAGTGTCCGCGCCTGCGCAGTTGGGGAGGGTTGCCGGGCCCCAGTGGCCGCGCGTGCGCAGTGGGGGAGGGTTGCCGGGCCTGGCGCCATTTCGAGCCACGCCACGCCCGGCCCAGAGCCCGGGCAGCGCCGGCCCGCACGATCAGCGGCACTTTCTTGCCGCCAGCCGGCCGCTCGCGGCAGCCCCATCACCGGGCCTCCCCCCCCCCACCCCCACCCAGTGCGCATGCGCAGACCCGCCGGCAACCTTGCCAAGTGCGCATGTGCCGCACCCGCCCGCCGGCAGCCCGCTGATCTGCACCAGTGCGCAGGCGCAGACCCGCCGGCAACAACCCCAAGTGAGTATGTTACGGAGAGAAATGCATTTAACCCCATTTGTTACGGAAACAAATGGGTTGAATGTTACTGTGAACTAAATTTAGGGTTGGCATCTCTGCAGTTTTTGTAACATCTGGACTCGTTGGGCTGTCGTCAGTGCCATGAGCATCACCACCTTAAGGGTGAGCTGTTTCAAATGGTAGCTCATCTATTGGAGCCCAGCTCCTCAGTAGGGTCAGCACGATCCCCACATCCCACGTTACTGTATATCTGGGTCGTGGAGGGATTGGTATTGAATACTCCCCTCATTAGTTTAGACACCAGGTGGTGGGAGCTGATACCTATATCCAGGAATGAATACAGCGTACTCCTGTCGCTGTTGATGGCACTGTAGCTGAGGCCAGCATCAAATGGAGGCCTGCTAGAAACTCCAACACATCCGGTATTGTTGCCGAGTTGGAGGACTTGTTGTTCCGGGCACAGAAACCTCCCACTTTCTGATTTGAGTGAGGTATTGTTTGCGGGTTGATTCCCGACACGATGCTGCAACAAGGTTCATGGCTCTTGACGAGATGCCTGCCCGGTTGAGCGGTCTTTTCAGAACCTGCAAGCCAACAAGTTTAATGACCATGGCAAGGATGACTGACCCCCCCTGTAATGGAGTGAGTAATCAATTTGGGATGTTTCCCAATCGCCATCCATGGTTGTTGTACATTTCTACAACCATCGGGTACCATGGTTGTGTAGGCCAGTCGGGAATGATCAATATGTCAGTTGCAGAGTCTAGTTTAATTTTCTGCAATACCCGACTGGTGAGGCAGCATGGGGGAAACGCGTAGCAACCCATTTCCCCCAATGGATAAAAACGTATCCAATGCTATTACCCCAGGGTCTGGTTCCCACAACACATACGTTGGTATTCGATGGTTCAGCCTGGACGCAAATAGGTCAATATCTGGTGTCCCCGATTTGAGCTATAATATCTCCAAAATTTGGGGGTTCAAACATCCACTCAATGTTGTCATTGAAGACACGTGACCTGGTGTCCGCCACTGAATCAAGCTTCCCAGGCAAATAGGTCGCAGTAATCCAAATATTTCTTTCAATGCACCAGTGCCAAATTGTATTAGCCAATTCATTGCAAACTAGCGACCTGATACTACCCATATGATTGATGTAAACCATTATTGTAGCATTATCTATTCGAAAGCGGACATGTAATCCCATGAATTAGTACAGTACGCCCGCAGTCCATGAAATGCCCCCCAGCATTTCTATATAGTTTATCCCATGTGACTCCAGGAATGTAGACTCATGAGAGTTCCATCTGCCACCACAACTGGACATCGTACCAGTTGCTCCCCAGCCTGGTGCACTTGCGTCAGTTAGTAGCACAACATCAGGGTTGCTCCCTATAATAGGTCAATGACATTCTTTAATATTATCTACCCACCATTATAGCTCGTTTCTAGCTTCCGGTGGTAACCGAAGTGGCCGATCAAAGCAGCCAGCATTTGTTTTTTAATGCTGTGATTTGTGACCTTTGTGAATTTCGGTAGTGTAGCGGTCCGAATCGTGCAGCTGGGAATGTAGTTACCAATTTAGAGTTACCAATACCAATAACTTCCGCTGCTTGCCACATGGTCGATACCCTGGCGCAAGCAAGATTGTGGCACTCTTCTGATATAGCAGTAGCTTTATTAGTGGGGATGATAAACTTCATTAAATTAGTGTCTAAGGTGAACACCAAATCCATAACCCGTACCGGGTGCAGTTTTTGATTTGTCTGGATGGATTACAATCCCAGCTTCTCAAGCAGAGCCTTGGTTCCAGCCACTCCTTGAATTGCCAATTGGAGGGTCTGCCCCACTATAAGGATTTCATCCAATATGCCATCACTATAATCTTGTTGTCGGAGAAGAGCCAATACAGGTAAATACCAACTTGGTAAACAGCCTAAGCTGTGATGGTTCCATTAGGCAATGCACCCTTCCAGACAACTTCAGAATTCCCTGTGAGCCTCAGCGATGGGCACCGTATAGCATGCTTCTTTCAAATTGATACATGCCATAAAGTACCCTGAGTAAAGCTTCCACCTAGCTGTTCCAAAAGCATCCATTTTGACATGGGTATATTGTACAAAAGTGTTCAACTCAGCTAAATCGATTATAACCCGACATCCTCTTCTTTTTACTGCTGGTGAACATATTAGGCTCAACTCAATAGGTCCATGCTTGGTTATGCCAATTACCATTTTTCCCTGCTCGCCATATAATTTCAGCATGCCCTGCCTCCACCTCTTTTTGGGATAGAGTAAATTCCTACGAGGCGAATGCTGGGTATGGGAATCTATACCTCCCACGAATTATATACCCTTGAACACTTTGTAAAATAAACTCATCTGTGGTTACAGTTTTCCCCATATGTCCAAGGCCGCCCGCAATCGCCCACCTATTCGTACAGGAGGGATACTACGGCGTGAGAGGAGCCAGACCCCCTTACCTCCATAGTGAACGGCGGTTCCATACATACGGTGCTTCGGGTGGACGTTATGGAGGTTGACGGCCCGGCGGCCGCATTTCCCATGCAGGCCGCTGTTTGCCTTGCCCTAAATGGTCGTTGTATTTATTGAGACGGAGGTAGGTAGACTCTTTGTGCCCTATCCGGCAGCCTTGGTTCACAGGTTGTATTAGGCTGTTGCCGGTGATATGGGTGAACTCTGGCCGATGGAGTTTCATGAGGCCCACTGTTTTGGCCTCCTTTGTCCAGTCCCTTCACCTGTTAGTACAGGTCTCCAAGCAACTGATGCGGCGGTGGAGCGGTAATGGTCGGCACAACCCCGCGAATTTGGGGTTTAGTGTGGGCTATATGGAGCTCTTACGCAGGCAATTTATCTCATACTGGGCGTTGCATAGGAGTGCCAGTGCATCATGCTATTTACTGGACACATTATCCCCGATCAGGGTTTTGCAAACGCCGTTATGCCCGTGGAGAACCTTTCTCCAAGGTATTATTGAGAATCTGACTCCAGAGTTGGTGCATACGTAGGCAATCAATGGTGCCCGCCACTTCGTGGTGCAGGGTTCACCTGTCTGGGTAGAAACGGCAAACTTCACTCACCACATCCAGCATCCTCCTCATGCTCTGGTTCAGCGGTCACTGGCTGTCCCTGGTCGTCGTCAAACTCAGCAGCTGGGCAATCATTAATGCTTCTGGCTGGAGACGATGAGGAGCTGAGCGGAGCCCTTGCACGGCTAGTGGATGCCCCCCCGAGTCCCGTTCTTCTCGTTCTCGGTCCCGCTGGAGGTGTTGCACCATTTAAGAGCTCCAACCGCTCAATGCGACCGTCCCTGCGAGATGCAGCGGACAAGCCGACTTCCCCAGGCCCTGCGAATTCACTGGGGCTTCCACCATCGGACCTCACCCCCTTAGGGTCTATGGTCCAATGGCAGGTCGTCGTGACCTACAGCCCAAGTAGGGTCATACGACTCCCGCACGGACTCTCCGCTAGTCTGTCTTCTCCCAGACTGTGGCGGCCCACCTGGCTGATAAGAAGGCAGGTGAGTTGACTCGGCGCCGGCCCCCGGAACCTGGCTCCCCGGAGTCCGTGCAGGCTTACCTCCACACTTACACCATTACTTGGCGTGGAGGCGCATGGTCGGCCGCTCGCAGCGCTGAGCTGACCGACCGCTTCCTGCTGCCACCTCCGCCCTTGACCGCAGCCTGACGGGGTGTGTTGTCGGCGGTATCTGCTCCAGCAGGCCTACACGACGCAGCAGTGTTATGCCCGGGCTGCACGATGGCAGATATCCCTGGCTGCGGTACGTAAAGCACTTTGCAGGGCTCCCCTGTCGTGCGGCTGTCCCCCGGCCCAGCCCCCTCGGGTCTACTGGAGCTCGGGGAGAGGTTGCCTGTAAAGAAAACAAGACCCCTTGCCACGTACCTGTATCCCCCCTTATTCTCTTGGGGGACGGGGGCTCGGAGTCTGGACCTGTTGCTTGCAGCTCCGTAGCGGTAACCCATTCGGGTGAGTCGGCCCCTGTATCAGCGGGAGCGCCGACTTCCGCATTCCTGCCCCCACCGTTGCGTTAAAGCTGCCGGCGTTCCTTGCAGCTCCGGGGACAAGGGCCGTCGGCTGGCCGCAGCTCAGCTCCGCTCCTCGACAGCGTCGTCCTGCGGCCCTTGTTCATGCTGTAAAGGAAGGTAATACTCACCTGCCGGTCTTGTGAAGGAGCCGGAGGAGAGAGCGCACTCCCCCCCCCCCCCCCCCCTCCCAGCTGCCGCTGCAGATGCGCGCGACGATATGCTGCGCAGGCGTGCTGGCGGGGTTCTTCACGAAGTCACTCACGTGACTCCGAAGTAAAATGGGTAATTTATCTGATCAGAATTTGTGGAATTCACAAGTCGTTGGTTTTCAAAGTTATCCATATTTTATGTTCTGTGAGATATAAATTTCTATCTACGGAAAGATGCCTGTTGATGAGAATACAGTCATGGATGAACCAGCCACAGTGACTTTGTAGCCAGCATAGTGTACTCTTTAATGTACAGTCAGTTTTGAAGTACAGGCAGTCCCCAGGTATGAATGAATGGTTTCTATTTTTACAAAGTCAATTTTTTTCTACGTCAGGGAATGTGTAAAAATCACTCGCTATTGTAACCATATCTCCATGGTATTGTCTTGAATGGCATCAAAAGCTCCTAATACTGATTGGGGGGAAAAAACAAATAATGAAAGTGCAGAGAGAGGAAACTAGGTCTACTATTCATACCAATCTCTGCCTGCAATGATCAGAGGTAACCGGCACCTATACAATAACTACTATCACACAGTGCCAAAGAAAAACAAGATAGCGAGCATTAATGACTGTTATCCACCATTAGAAAATACGTAGAGGCTGGTCATGATGCAGATCAACTTCAGCATACCAGACAACTTTGATCCACAGCAATCCACCTGCTGCTGGAACAGGTCCATGGCAAACATCATCTCCCTGGTCTTGCAGTCATACCTCAAATATCTGGATAACAGGAACACCTATGTCAGATTCCCATTTATTGACTGTAGCTCTGCCTCGAACAGTATCATCCCAAATAAACTCCTCTCCAAACATCTGGACCTAAATCTCAGGATCTCCCTCTACAACTAGATCCTTGACTTATGACCCATAAGTTGCAATCAGCACGAGTAGACGATAAACCATCCTCCATGTTAATTCTCAACACTGGTGACCCACAAGGCTGCGTTCTCAGCCCCTTACTATTACCGGATACACTCACACGCAATGAAAATCCGGTGACACTGGATCTAATAGTCCAACAATTTTAGATATTCTAACCATTTTTAGATGGATGATAATGTTTGTGAAAGCAGTGCCCAAGAACTGCATTTGAGTAACAAAGTCAGTGTTTCAATATGATGACTTTTTAAATCGGAACATTTCCAGCATTTAAGAATTGGCTTCTACGTTATGATACAGACGTCCAGATTTTCAGTCAGGAGGTCTGTATCATTCAGTCAGTAAGCTGTAGCTGTGGACGCCATGACCGTAATTGCGAGCACATTAAGATGGCGCGAAAAATTAACCATGATGTACTACGGCTTTGATCTTTTGGCTGGGGCTTCACAGGCGCTCGCGCACGTTACGTACCACGTGGAGTGGTGGATGCGAAGCTGTTGCGAGGGATGAGACTCGACAAGATTAGAAAGAATAGGGTTAAAAAATGCAAAATGGCTTCTACGTCACCATCTGGTACTAAAAGCAGGAAGCAGCTGTTCAAACAGCAGTATACAAAGAGATGGAAACGAATGCACTGTCAAGTAAGGTGCGTAGAAGACATGTCAACTGGTAGCAAAGTTATGCATTCTCATTTTTTAAAAAAATTCAGCAAAATGGCACCACTTAAAATTACTGATTTCCTCAGCAAAATATTAATTTTCAGGTACTAGAATACTGAAATGCTCTGACAAAACTTGGCAGCTCTACTATAGGTATTGGCAACATCTGGAATTCCGCCATAAACTTCAGTGTTTCTGAGCCTTTGTCTCCTTTGAGATGCTCCTAAAAACCACTTGTGACCAAATGTTCAGTTTTCTATCCTCACGGTTCCATGTCAAATTCTGTCATGTACTCCTGTAAAACACCGTCAAAAGATTTTACCAGTTTAAGAGCCCCGTAATGCTTTTCTGTTTTTCTTTAAAACAAAGTGTAGATTATTTTATATAAGAATTGCACAACTTGTACTGTCACTGTATCAGCATTTCACCTGCATCTGTCCGTCAGAAACATTGCAGTCAATTGTTGTTTGCTGGGGTGGAGTTCACTTTGCATCCAATTTGTCACTTTCCCTTGGATTTTAAGGAACTTTACTTTTGTGAATAGCTGTCATGTGAGACCTTATCAAAGGCCTTGCTAAAAATCAATGTACATGACTACAAACACATTGCACTCAATGATCCGTTTTGTTAAAACCTCAAAATATTCAATATGTTTGATGTGAGTTTCAATCAATTTGGACACACATTTCTCTTAATAAATCTAAGATGGCTATCCTTGATTATTTTCTATTGTTCTATTTAAGTGTTTATTTCATTTGCAGAATTGGTGCCTGTATTTTTATCACCACCAAAGTTAAACTAACTAGCAGATGGTTACTCAGTTATTTTCTTTTTTAGTCAACAGTACAACAGCAGCAGATATTTAATCCCCCAGCCAGGGAGGATTGTAAAAATGATTGCAGTCTTTCCATCTTTGCTTCAATTAGCAATCTGGGATGTACTTCGTCTGTGACTAGAAATGTATCAACTTTAAGAGATTTAAAACTTTTTACTACTTCCACTTTCTCTGTTAATCTAATCCAATATTTTATCCACTGCATCCTCAAATACAATGTCAGTTCCCCTCTGGTGAAGCGAGCCCTAAAATATTCCGGATCTGTATCCACTAAATTCGGCCACTTGTGTACTCTGGAATTGTAATTGTGATAGAGCCAGCGACCATTGCTTCCTTGCCGAGTATTAGAATATTTAGAATATTCTCCTTAAGCATCTATATCCTTCACTGCCTCTGCTCTCAAAATGTATCTTTGATCAAACCGTGGGTCATTTTTCATATTTTAAAAAAAATTACTGCTAAAGTTGGAAAAATTCATTGGGTCAGGCAGCATATCTGAGGAGATAAGGAACTAACTTCTGGGGGTCTCCATTCTAGAGAAAGGTCATTGATCTAGCAGATCAACTCATCTATACATAACTGAAACTGATCTTGTACTCTTCCGGTTTGCGCGTTTTTCTTTTTGCACAAAAACGGTACGCGATAGCGCTACGATTTTTCACCAGCTCACTCACCGTTCTCCTGTTCTGCGGGTGCAACATATCTCACTCCAATCGGTGGTATAATGTAAAAGTTAGCGAGGTTTAAAAATCTTAAAAAACGCACGTGTGCAGATCGATCTCATCTCCCACCAGTCAGAACCGTGCGGATTAGTCTCTTCTCCTGTCACTCCGCGGGACGGTCCTCCTATTCCTGCGCCATCGTGTCTTTGCTGGAGCTGAGGGAGACAACTTTCAGAGGGACCGGAAACGGACTGGCCCAGGAGATGTCGCCAAACGGAAAGTGGAGAGTCTGATCCTGGCGGAGGAGAGCGTCCAGCGCCCGCTGTGAGTTCCAAACGCACCACCATCACAACGCCCCACAGCTCCATCCCCTTCCCTTCTGGTCCCCCTTGCTGGCTCCTGCCCCTCTCCCCCGTGATACCCCCTTCTCCGCCGTCTTTTCTACGAGCTCGCCACCCACCCCCTACACACCGGCGCGGTCGTAGCTGCTGGTGCTTCCGGGCCGAGCCGAGGATTCGCGCCAACGGCTGATGCTCCTCCAGGGCACGCAAGAAGTGAGAAGAGTGGCAACCTTGAGATCCTGGGGAGGGAGAGTGGGGAAGAGAGGGGATAGAGGAAGAGGAGGGAAGTAGGGAGGGGAGAGGAGTTATGGAGGGTGACTGAGGGTAGGGGAAAGGTGAGGGAGGCATTGGGGGAGGGTGGGTGGAGAGGGAAAAGAAGAGTGAGGAGGGAGAGTGGGGAGGTAGGGAGGGGAATAGAGGGAGAGGAGGGCAGTGAGAGAGGTGAGGAGGGATACTGGGGAGGATAGGGGAGGTGACGAGCGTGGGATAGTGGGGTATGGAGGTGAGAGGAGTTATGGAGGGACTGACAGGGTAGGGGAAAGAAGAGAGCGGTTGAAGAGGAAGGAGAGAGAGTACCAGGAATGAGGGGTAATGAGCTGTGCCTGTGCAGTTGGGGGCTATGGGTGAGTGGTGGAATATTGCATTGGGGGACCAAGCCTCCTGTGTGACAGGGACCCAACGGGTCCCGCTTAGTCTAGTTCTCTCTAAAGGTGTTGACGCAATGAGTATTTCCAACATGCTCTGTTTTTATTTCTCCACCTTATGTAATTTCATGATAACGTTTGTTTTCATGTAACTTATCCCATCAGATAAAGCATAAAAATAACTTTTAATTAGATACCTAATTCACTTTCATATCTTCAGTATTAAAAATGTTATGCTCATTTTCATACTCGGAAATTAGCATCTTGTTTTCCCATTAACACAAAAACTATGATCGAGGACAGTCAAAAGCTCATAACCTTCTTAAAAAACTAACAGAACTGAATGAAAATTTCAGTTATTATAGATTGAAGCACTCTGAAACAAATATGAAACATCTTGCTTGGATGACCTGAAATTAAAGCATATAATTAGTTAGTTACCTAATTGTAGCTAATTACAAAATTGACCGTTGTGACGGAAATAGTAATAAACACCCAGACTGCCTTGAAAATTAAAAAATGTGATATTCTCAAGATCAGAACTTCAATATTATTGTATTATATGCTGTAAGCGTAACAGATGGGTAAATAAATTACAGTTTCTAGCAATAGACCAAGTCTTTATGGAGAAGATCAGTTGCTAGCTGGTTCATTGGCATATCATAATCAGTAGCATCATCATACATGCAGTATAATGTGGATAAATGTGAGGTTATCCACTTTGGTGGCAAAAACAGGAAAGCAGACTATTATTTAAATGGTGGCCGATTAGGAAAAGGGGAGATGCAGCGAGACCTGGGTGTCATGGTACACCAGTCATTGAAAGTAGGCATGCAGGTGCAGCAGGCAGTGAAAAAAGCGAATGGTATGTTAGCTTTCATAGCAAAAGGATTTGAGTACAGGAGAAGGGAGGTTCTACTTCAGTTGTACAGGGTCTTGGTGAGACCACACCTGGAGTATTGCGTACAGTTTTGGTCTCCAAATCTGAGGAAGGACATTATTGCCATAGAGGGAGTGCAGAGAAGGTTCACCAGACTGATTCCTGGGATGTCAGGACTGTCTTATGAAGAAAGACTGGATAGACTCGGTTTATACTCTCTGGAATTTAGGAGATTGAGAGGGGATCTTATAGAAACTTACAAAATTCTTAAGGGGTTGGACAGGCTAGATGCAGGAAGATTGTTCCCGATGTTGGGGAAGTCCAGGACAAGGGGTCACAGCTTAAGGATAAGGGGGAAATCCTTTAAGACCGAGATGAGAAAGACTTTTTTTCACACAGAGAGTGGTGGGTCTCTGGAACTCTCTGCCACAGAGGGTAGTTGAGGCCAGTTCATTGGCTATATTTAAGAGTGAGTTGGATGTGGCCCTTGTGGCTAAGGGGATCAGAGGGTATGGAGAGAAGGCAGGTACGGGACACTGAGTTGGATGATCAGCCATGATCATATTGAATGGCGGTGCAGGCTCGAAGGGCTGAATGGCCTACTCCTGCACCTAATTTCTATGTTTCTATACTCCTCAGATTGTTACCAATAAGTAACTCTGTACACCTTGATTTTCCTCAACTTTCCAATTTTGGCTTTGTAAACTACAAATGGTTGCTCTTCAAACCATGCATGACATGCCTTTCTGCCCACTCTCATTAAGAATGTCCTGTAGATCATCACATTTGGGTAGTCCAAATTTGGATAATCTCTGCGAATGCTGTCTAAATCAGTCTCTTTTGCTGGGCATTTGGATTGACAATTTTGGATTTCTTCTTCGGAGACATCTGTTTAAAATGTAAAGATAAAAAAAACACCGAACAGCATTAACAGAAGCATTTTGCTTTTTTGGAAAAAAAGGTAGAAATGATAAAGTTAAACGCTAAAACAAATAGTAAATATCCAACAAAAAATTCATACTCATCAGTTTCATCAAATCAATTAAATTCATCTAATCAATTAAATTCATCTAAATTCACTTATTAGATCTAAACATCTATTCATTTCTTAAGAAAAGGCTAATTTTTTTTAAAATAGCCTGTATCCAAATAACAAATAACAAACTGATCCCATTCACACAAGAATTCACGATAGAACATGATTTTTGAATCTCACTTTGTCATGCCAAATGGAAGGAATTTAATGTTTAATTCCCATAAATTAATCCAGAAACATCCACTCTTGAGATAATCAAAATCATAATTTTTTGCACAATACATCTAACCAAAACTGTACTGTGGATATTTAGTGTGACACTATTGATCATGGATAGACAATAACTCAACATATAGATGATTTAGATGTTCTTATTACATGACTGTGCAAAAACATAATGGATTTTGATTATCTTGAGTGTGGATGTTTATGGAATGTGATCGATTGGAATGTTGCCGTTGCCATACAATTTAAGCCCATATCGGCAGGTGATTTGTATGGGGGCCTAAATAACATTTTTCACATCATAAGATTAAAACGAAGCCACGCCAAAAAGCAAGGTAATATGTTAAATAAATGACATACCTTTTGTTTTGTCCTGATATTACGATCGGTGATGTTGAAGGCGTTAGAAGTCACATTTAACTTCAATCCAGTGATGCAATTGTCCAGCAATTTAATTTTTTTTTAAACGGGAACGGAAGCGCGGACGATTTTTTTTCATCAGCTTGCAGCCCGAGGAAATCCCTCTCCGACAACCAATACAAACCTACATTTTAATCCAGCCCCCCCCCCCCCCCCCCCCCCCCCCCCCCCCCCCCCCCCAAAAGTCCCCGAATCGCACGCACAGGCAGTAGCAGATCTGCAGCGCCGCTGACAGTGGGTTTTGTAACAACGCTAATCACTGTTGATGTTTCCGCTACTATTTTGTTTATTTATTCTTAAAATGTGGGAATTGCTGTTAAGGTTATGATTTTTCATTCATGGCAAATCACAAATAGCAGCTTCCTGTGATTACTTTAATGTGATGATGGAAGCACACAGTTGCCTAATTCAAAATAGGTTTCCCTGCTCAAAGAACTGGAATAGTTTGAATTTTCTGCACACTCATTTTGGAGTTAGAACTCGTAGGTCTTGGCGTTACATCCTCTGCCATCCTGCAAATAGTTGGAGATATAGGATAGGTTTTAAAATGGATAAAGTGATCCCAATCTACTTCATACAAGTCTTGCATCATTTACATGCATCAAGGTTTGGGTGTCTGGCTGGAAAAATTGGATATTTTGTTAACTTGGTAAATTTAGGTTCTCCTAGTCTCATGCCAAGGTCCCAGGGAATATGTCAGTGAAAAGGAGATGGAAGCTTTTATTTTAAAAGGGGCTTTTCTTAGCAATTTTTGTAAGGCAGGACTGCTTTCTTAGTCCCACTGCAATTTGCCCTTCCTTCTGGTGATCATTCCTTTCCTGGATATAATCATGAGTTAAGACCCCCCCTCTCTTCCTTGGTTTAATTATATTAATAGTAGCTGCAAATTTTGACAGGACCAATCTTGGCCTTTAGATACTTGCTCTGGGATTTACTCATGCCGTAAATATCATCCCTTATTCTCTGGATTATTAATTCAATCAACATATCCTCTACAGTTTCAGGGTATAGGGGGGTTGCACGTAAGGTCGTGAAGTCAAAGAGCATGACGCACGGAGTAGCTCAAGCCTTCTGGAGTACATGGCAGCTTTCGGCATACACTAGTAACACATGAAACACGTACGTTCTTACCTGTTAAAAACTGCTAAAATGGTCAATATTTCAGCTGTAAGAAATTGTGGAAATCGGGGTACCTGAGAGAGAAAACGGTCAAAATCACTGCTGCTCGCGGACTTGCAATAGAGCAGCATGCCGGCGGATTGAGGACTAGTCCCTAGCCCTGACCGCCCGGGGCTGGAGGGTGACTGAGCGGTCTGAACCCTAGCACCAAGGTGTAAGCGGCCGAAGGAGCAGATCCCTCCACACAGCCCGCACTCTCCCCCCGGGGTCAGTGCTGTCCTGCTACGGCCGCCCTCCGCCCCGTCTCCTGTGGGCCGCACTGTCATGGGCTGTGGGTCGGCAGCGCCCACACAAGGGGCCGGGTGGAGCGGGGCCGCGGCTCCGGGATGACATGTATTTTAGTTGATACTTGCCTCAATATTGAATTTTCTCTGCTGCCTTTTCCATAATTAGCATAATTCATAATTATGTGGAAGGTGAAGATTAAAATTGTTAAATGCTCAACTTCCTTTTGTTAATATTTAATTGCTACATGATTACTGTCTTTGCAGCCTCCATCCAGTTAACCTGGAGTTTATTGCTTTTATCATCGCACACGAACATGCCATTATTCCTTGCAAAATTGGTGTGTGGCATTCTGTATGTGATGGCTAAATGCATTGCAATCTTGGTACTTTTTAGCTATTTTCAAATTTGTACATGATTAGTAAGGCCACTTGCGAACAATAAGGGATATCAATAAAACAATCCCTTATGTGGAGAGGCTGCTGTTTTTGAAAAATTTATAATATGGGAGGAACTGAAGGGAATCCACATTAGTCAGGAAATGGTGTTTGGTAAACTGTTGGACTGAAGGCAGGTAAATCGCCAGGGCCTGATGGTCTGTATCCCAGAATACTCAAGGAGGTGGCCCTAGAAATCATGGATGCATTGACGATCATTTTCCAATGTTCTCTCGTCTCTGGATCAGTTCCGTGGACTGGAGGGTAGCCATTGTAACCCCACTTTTTAAGAAAGGAGGGAGAGAGAAAATGGGGAATTATAGACCAGTTAGCCTTACATCGGTAGTGGGGAAGGTGCTTGAGTCGATTGTTAAAGATGTAATTGCAGCGCATTTGGAAAGCAGTGAAAGGATTGGTCAAAGTCAGCATGGATTTATGATATGGAAATCATGCTTGACTAATCTTCTGGGATCTTTTGAGGATGTAACAAGTAGAATGGATAAGCAAGGGCCAGTGGATGTGGTGTATCTGGACTTTCAAAAAGCCTTTGACAAGGTCCCGCACAAGATTAGTGTGCAAAATGAGAGCATATGTTATTCGGGGTAGGATATTGACATGGATGGAGAACATGGTTGACAGACAAGAAGCAAAGAGTAGGAATTAACGGGACCTTTTCAGAATGGCAACAGTGACCAGTGGGGTACCGCAAGGCCCGGTGCTGGGACCCCAGTTATTTACAATATATATTAACGATATAGATGAGGGAATTAAATGTGACATCTCCAAGTTTGCAGATGGCACAAAGCTGGGGGGCAGTGTGAGCTGTGATGAGGATGCTATGAGGCTACAGGAAGACGTGGATAGGTTGGGCGAGTTGGCAGATGCAGTATAATGTGGATAAATGAGAGGTTATCTACTTTGGTGGCAAGAACAGAAAGGCAGATTATTATATGAATGGCGTCAGATTAGGAAAATGGGAGGTGCAACGAGACCTGGGTGTGCTTGTACTTCAGTCACTGAAAGTAAGCATGTAGGTACAGCAGGCAGTGAAGAAACGTAAAGGCATGCTGGCCTTGATTGCGAGAGGATTTGAGTTTAGGAGCAAGAAGGTCCTACTGAAGTTGTACAGGGCCTTGGTGAGACCACACCTGTGTGCAATTTTGGTCTCATAATTTGAGGAAGGATATTATTGCTATTGAGGGAGTGCAGCGTAGGTTCACTAGGTTAATTCCCGGGATGGCAGGACTGACATGAAAGAATGGGTCGACTAGGTGTGTATTCACTGAATGTAGAAGGATGAAAGTGAATCTAATAGAAACATATAAAATTCTTAAAGGATTGGACAGATAAGATGCAGGAAAAATGTGCCCGATATTGGGAGAGTCCAGAACCGGGGGTCACAGTTTAAGAATAAGTGGTAGGCCATTTAGGGCTGATATGAGGAAAAACTTCTTCACCCAAAGAGTTGTGAATCTGTGGAATTCTCTGCCACATAAGCAGGGTTACCAACTGTCCCGGATTCGCCGTATTTCGTCCCGGCGAAACAACCTAAATACGGTGTTCCGGCAGGCAAACAAGTCGTTACGGAGAAGGGCGGGAACGAAAAATAATCAAAACAATAAACGGGAAGGGCGGGGGCGGGAGCGGGAATGAGCGGCGGTTGGACACGTGCAGCGGGAAACGCGGCCCGCGACAACAAGAAGTCCCGCATCATCCCCCGCCACCTCCAGCTGGCCATCCGCAACGACGAGGAGCTCAACAAGCTGCTGGGCGGCGTCACCATCGCCCAGGGCGGCGTCCTGCCCAACATCCAGGCCGTCTTGTTGCCCAAGAAGTCGGGCTCGGGGCCGGCGGCCGGAGGCGGAGGCGGCGGCGGCGGCGGCAAGTCCGGCGCCAAGAAGAGCTCGCAGCAGTCGCAAGACTTCTAGAGGGGGAGCGGGACAAGAACCAGCGGGAGGACCCGTCCCCAAGCCGTAAGAGAAATCATGCAAATGGACTTTAAAAAGACTAAACATGAACCCCTTCTCGGACCTTACATGGACACAAGGGACTGCGAGGCTCCTAGCTTTTCCTGTGTTTTACGCTTTTTTTTAAAAAAAACCAAAAACAAACTGTTCCATTTTTTATTTTTCCAATATCTGTAATTCTTTTTGATTTTGTTTTGGTGGGGGAACCTGAAGTAGTTCTGCTTTTTTTGCAAGGAAATGTGTGTGTTTTTTTTTGTTGTTTTCTGGGGTTGTGAGAATTGGTCAAGAGGTTGCAATTGGAGCTTTTTGCCACGTAAGCGGATGGAGGGCTACACTTCATGTATTTTTGCCCCCCCCCCCCTTGATTTCTTTGAATTGGCGCGCTAAAAGTCTATGTTCAAGTTACCGTGTTAACTTGGGCTGTTATGTGGCTTGTTCAAGTTGTTTCGGTCCATTAACTTGCACAAGCAATTTCTCAACAGTGCCTTCTTCAGGATGTTGTGCAGAGACCTGTAACAAAACGCACATGGTTGTCCAATGTGGGGTGTATTTTAGTGGGGTCCTGGGTTACTCCGATCCTGTGCGCAATGGTGATGTGACCATTTTTGTTTTCGACCAATGTGATGCTACCTTTGTAACGTGTCTGGCTCCGCTGTTGCAACAAGGCTTCTTGTAACAATGTTGAGGTGGTTGTGTTATCATGTAGGTTTCTGTCTGATAACTGGAGTTGGATTTCAAAAACTACATAATCAATTATTCTGTAAGTTTGTACAGGGGCCAGAAGAATTGTTTAACTTTTGAAGACCCAGTAAGCTGCCTTTTTTTAGCAGATGTACACTGCTGGTTCAGAATAAAGATTTTCCTATTTACATAAACTTGGAATTTGTATAGATTCTGTTATGGGTTTTTGCTCAGAAGCATCAGTAGTGTATTGAGTAGCATATTGCACCTGGTGAGTTTAGGACGACACTTTTGCTATGACACACTCAAGTTGGTTCATCCTTGTGTTATGAAACCATTCTTTGCACTGGCCTTGATGTTTCTCCATTGTAAACATGGTTTGACAGCAATATAACTGCACAATAACATGGAATTGTGAATATCTACTTTTGGGTCAAGCAGGGTTACCAACTGTCCCGGATTCGCCGTATTTCGTCCCGGCGAAACAACCTAAATACGGTGTTCCGGCAGGCAAACAAGTCGTTACGGAGAAGGGCGGGAACGAAAAATAATCAAAACAATAAACGGGAAGGGCGGGGGCGGGAGCGGGAATGAGCGGCGGTTGGACACGTGCAGCGGGAAGGGCGGGAACGAGCGGCGGTCGGACACGTGCAGCGGGAAGGGCGGGAGCGGGAACGAGCGGCGGTTGGACACGTGCAGCGGGAATGAGCGGCGGTTGGACACGTGCAGCGGGAAGAGCGGGAGCGGGAACGAGCGGCGGTCGGACACGTGCAGCGGGAAGGGCGGGAACGGGAACGAGCGAGAACGGGAACGAGCGATGGTGGGTACAGGATGATGCTACAGACAGAGATGGTCAAAAGGCTGTTAAGACATTCATGTGCAAGGAACAGAGGTAACATTAGCATTGTGGGGCTAAGGGCCCCATTGCCTGTGTTGTATGTTTCAATAGACAATAGGTGCAGGAGGAGGCCATTTGGCCCTTTGAGCCAGCACCACCATTCACTGTGATCACGGCTGATCATCCCCAATCAATACCCCGTTCCTGCCTTCTCCCCATATCCCCTGACTCCGCTATCTTTAAGAGCCCTATCTAGTTCTCTGTTGAAAGCACCCAGAGAACCGGCCTCCACCGCCCTATGAGGCAGAGAATTCCACAGACTTGCCACTCTCTGTGAGAAAAAGTGTTTCCTCGTCTCCGTTCTAAATGGCTTACTCCTTATTCTAAGACTGTGGCCCCTGGTTCTGAACTCCCCCAACATCGGCATTGTCATTTAGACAATTGAGTTTATGTGTATGTGTATACTAAAGGATGTTTATGTGTGTTTAATGAGTTTGTATATAGTACTAGTTGAAAAAAGGAAGGTTGGATTCAACGCGCGTTGCAGATTTTGGGTCGTTGCCATACATATTTCTGGTGCCGCAACATGTTACTGAGAGAAATGCATTTACCCCCATTTGTTACTGACAAATGGGTTGAATGTTACTGTGAACTAAATTTAGGGTTGGCATCTCTGCATAAGACAGTGGAGGCCAATTCACTGGATGTTTTCAAGAGAGAGTTAGATTTAGCTCTTGGGGCCAAGGCAATTGGGGGGGGAAACAGGAACATGGCTGATTTTCGATGATCAGCCATGATCATATTGAATGGCGGTGCTGGCTCGAAGGGCCAAATAGCCTACTCCTTCACCTATTTTTCTATGTTCTATGAATCTCCTGAACTTTGAACAAATTCTCAAAATTGTTTTTTGCCTTGTCTAGCAATGGACTCTGAGAAATTGGATGGTTTCGAGAGCAATTCAATGTCGCCAAATGCTGCTCAGACAAGCAAATGGAAGCAAAAAGAGAAGGCAGATTTGCTGTTACACTGTGACAGTCCACAAGAAGAGACTACTAGTCTTCAGTCAGAAACGCCACAAACATCAGTGGAGACAAAAAATACACCCAAACTGATTGAAATTATTTCAGATTGCAACTGGGAATCAGAACGTTCCAATATTCTTGGAGTTCTTGCTCAATATACTGCCAATAAGAGACCTTTGGAGAAAATAAGATTTGGCAATTTCCTTGTTGAAATTGTGTCAAATTATGGAAAAAGTCGAGATCCTTCACCTGGAAGTGTGCTGATTTCTAGCTCCGTGGTAAAGATTTCCCAGTCCAGTGAAAAAGAGGGAAATGGCAAATACTCGGGTTGCAATATGTCTGTTCCAACCACCTCCCAATCTCCTCAACTACAGCTGACTGAAACACGACCAATTGCACCTAAAGAAACGTTACCAACACCTACCAAATGTACAGTGCAGGAAAAGGAGGTAACCACATTTCACTTAGGCTCAATAGTAGCTGGCAAGCAAAAGCCTGCCTTTGACACACCAACATCAACTTCTCGGAAAAGCGGTATGATCCAGGTATGTGCAAGGGGAAGGGAGAGTAATGAAGTGTTCAACTAATTAGGTGTAAATTAGTTTATTGGTTGAGAAGTTTAGTTTCTTTCATGGGATGTGGACATTGTTGCCAATATCAGCATCTTTTATTCAACGTTAATGCCCTTGAGAAGATGGTGATAAGTAGTGGTCTTGAACCAGATTTGCATTCAAGTAAAACAGTATACCACTTCAAGTTAAATGTTGATATTTTATTTAATTGTGCTGAATCTTTTTACTTGTAATAGGGACACTGATAGAAATTTATCTGTGATGATTATCTGAGGATTGTCTTAAGATTTTTGCTTTGTTTTTTCCATTATCTGTTTTGATTAGTTCACTGGAAATGCCAATGGTGATACGAAGCTGACACTAGGACAGGTTGGAGCTCTTCATCCAGTGAATTGGGTGATAGCTAACCATAAAAATAAAATAAAAATATTTGAACCATTCAAGACGTCCTCCAGTATGGTTGCCTCATCAGCTGCTGCTCATTTCCCCTCAAAACATCTGACATCTTGTTCCACATCCTATGGCAATGACGTTTTAAGAGATACCAATGATGCCACTCCTGTTAACCAGGCCAAAGGTATGAAGGTTAGCTGAAAATCTAGTCCCGTTGAGTGAGAAATAAGGCCAGCAGAAATCTTGAGTTCTTGACGCAGATGTTAATATGCTAGGATTTGATGGATGGCTGAGAATACTGAAGGCAACTAGGTTCCAACCAGATTGTTAAGATTTCCAGGTTGTGATGTGCACACACCTGAAAGGATGACGTATTAGTTTAACCAGAGTGGTGAAGGAAAACTTGCAACTTTTATCTCTTTAATGCATCTTATGAAGGAGTCGGGCTGCGGGGCTTGTCAATTAAAAGCTGGAGTTGTTCAGAGGGGCCTTGTTGGATTTGTGACATGGGCTTTGTTAACACCACAAAGCAATTTTCTCACCGGTTCATAGGTGCACTAAGGAATGTAGATTCATAAAACTCCTAATTCATTTTAAGTGAGGGGTATGATTTGAGGTTTTGTGAGAAGGAGTTAGGCCAGTGTTGTTGTTTACAGCAGTGAGCTGACATGTGATCAGTGAAAGGAATCTGAAGATTTTCTTATTTAAGTAGGAACTGCAGATGTTGGAAAATCTTCAGGTAGACAAAAATGCAGGTGAAACTCAGCGGGTGAGGCAGCATCTACGGAGCGAAGGAAATACGCAACGTTGCGGGTCGAGACCCTTCTTCATTTTATTGAGACGTTTCTGAAAATCATCTTCCCGCTGGACCTCAATTTCATTGCTTGAAATTTAATATATTTGGTTCTTTGATGTTCATAGGTCAGCTTTATTAGTTGTGATACTCACTAATCAAATATCAGTGAAGTTGAACAATGTTGTGGGAGAGAAATGTAAAGCCGCTCATTGTGAATAGGCATTTAAGTATTCTTTCATTAACATTTCATGGCTTTTAAAATGAATAACTGATCACATCCTGATTCTTTTAATTTTTCTGTATCTTTTCTCCTTGCAGAGGATTATACTTCTAACAAGTACACTCATCTTGTAATAAATAAAGTTGGAGGTTTGTGGAAAAAAAAATCATCTTTCAGTACATTGGAGCCAGTGCTCAGCAGGCAGCAGCTTGATACTCCGTTATTGACAGTCAGCACTAATGTGTCGGCAGGTATTTCACCGTTAACAACTGTTGGGGTTATGCCAGCTACCTCAGATTCTGACTCTGTCATTCCTGGTACATCGCAAAAGAGCATTTCAATGGTTGCAGTAAGCACAGGTGCTGTCTACACAGCGGGATCTCGTTTATTAAAGAGCTTAGAGACTACAGATGCTGTAGGGTCACAATTTTCTGGAATATCAGCAGCAAAGAGACTTAGCGAAGAGAGTGTAACTGCAAGCACAGTTGAAATTCCAACTAAAAGTACATCAACTACTCATTTTGCTGTTATATCTGCAAGCGCTTCAGGAGTCAGCACAATGCCAACGTTAACTAAAGTGCTTTCCCCCAGTGCCTCTACCATACCTGCTACTGCTATAACAAATACTGTAAATACAAGAACAACCATTATGTCAGTAGCATCGATGGCGAACAAGACTCCAGGTAAGCTCTGATTTGACTGACTTGAGTACAAAACAATGACATTTGGAATGGAGCTTGCTCAATAATAGGGCTGTATACCACTGAACAACACAATGCTGCAATCAAGTGCACAATCTTTCACACTGTTTAGGTAGGAACTGCAGATGCTGGAAAAATCGAAGGTAGACAAAAATCCTGGAAAAACTTCGCGGGTGAGGTAGCATCTCTAGTGAAGGAATCGGTGATGTTTCGGGTCGGGTATGAAGAAGGGTCTCGACCGAAACATCACCTATTCCTTCACTCCATAGATGCCGCCTCACCCGCTGAGTTTCTCCAGGATTTTTGTCTACTTTCAACCTTTCACACTGATACTTTATGACTTCTATTGAAAATGCATTAAAAATAATGTATTCTCCTCTATGAAAACCTTTGGATTTCTAGTCATCCACAACTACCTAATTTTTCTCTATCATATTCTATATTCTGAGAATGCATAGATAAAGGCAATTCCTAGTCTTCAATTCCCTAGTTCTTTTAAGACACATGCCTATGCAAAAACAGGAAAGATAATTTTCCCAAGACACACATTAAAATTTGCAATTTTCTTTATTCACTTCATCACATGTACTCTTCAATGACTTGAAAAAAAACTAACACTTTAACAGTTTCATTGCGCAATTTTTTCAGCTAAGCAGTCAATAAATTCAGCAGCCTCTGGAATATTTCATTTATTTGCCCTGTCTATGAATGAACTCTTGTCTTTTTAAAACTGCAGTGGAGTTTGACCATCATTAGCTTCTTTTCAAAATCAAAAATACATGAATGCATATTTTCTTACAATTTGGATATCTAATCAAATACACCTCTAATTACCCTTGGTGCTATTTCCAATGTTAAGTTTTCTCTTCCCCTTTTGGCATATTTTGGCTTAGCTAGAATGAGAATTTTTAGCGTTTTTTTTTTCCATTTAGGTCATGCTAGCAAAGGCAATCTAGCTTGTAAGCAACATATACCAACAAACAATCCCAAAATGTCAACTGTCCATTTCGCTCCCACAGATGGTGCTTGACTCACTGAGTTCTTCCATCAGACCCTTGCTGCAGATTTCAGCATATGCAGTCTCTTGTTAACAATTCTCTTATCCCCTTTTCGTCTTTTTTTAAGTCCCGACTGATGACTTGCGGATGTTTTCCCATTAAAACCCCAGAACTACTACCCTTTCCCAGAGAGGAAAAAAAGATTGGGATGTTTCCTATAAACTTCCCAATTGTTTATATTATTGATTGCCTTCCCAGTTCCACAATGTTTCCTTTTTTGAATGATGTTTCTAAATTATTTAATATAACTTAGTCTATAATTCCTCCAGATATACTCTACTGGGTGCGTCTCCTACCAACACTCTAGTTTGTATCAGCAGTGAACTTTGTCTTTATCCTTATTGCAAATCATTTAATATTCATCTAAGCATCAAAACAATGATAGTTCGAGAATATATTTCCAAACCATTGGGAATCTTGTTGCTGGTCCTTTAACTATTTAGCAATTGTTCTATCCATGTTCTAATTTTCTCCCTACTCTGACCTTCTTAATTGTATAATGAGTATCTTCAAAGTATAGCTGGTGGCTCACAGATAGAGTTGGTACCACTATATGCTAGATTTTCTATTCATTAGTTTCACAAGCTTGAATTTTGTGAACAAAGTGATGTTGGAATGGTTTATTCCAAGTTGCAGAGTACATTTTTTTGGTGGGTATTGAATCAGCCACCAAGTAATGGGAGTGATTTTAAGCATGATGTGGTATGCAATTTATTTTATATAAAAATGGCTATTTTTTAAAATTCTAATTGTAATACCCTTTTATATTGGTGGAATTGTTAGGATTAACCTCGAGTATCAATCTCTTGCACTATTTTTTTAGGTAACATTCTTGTACTATATGATGAAGAGCCAGGGACCTGACTCTAGTGTTCTGTGTAATAGTCAATAAAGCACTTTTCTCATTCTCCCATTGCTGTTTATGAAAGCCTGCAGTACAATCCTACTTGTTTCACAGAAAGGGAAACAGTTAGCGTGAGACTGACGTAGACTTAGTTCCCTCCCACATTGTTGAGTGCCTTGGGCAGCAAGCTTTCGCAATTCTGTTCGGTTATGTGCGACGTCTTCCACCCTTGATAGGTTAGCGTCCCGGGGTTCCAAATCCTTCTAGAATGTTCGACTCCATGTGAGTTTTGGTCAGCCTCTTTTCCTTCTTCCGTCAGGTTGCCATGTCATTGCTATCTTAGGTGCACGTTCTGGTGACATTCTGAGTACATGTCCTGATAATCTCATCCTGCCTACCTCTATGTCCTGGCTGAGAGGCTTTGTTGCAGTTTCCCGGTAGATCTCCTTGTTTGTGATGTGGTCTCTGTAGCTAGTCTTCCGGATGCATCCAATTTCTTTTTCACTTTCACATTGATTTTCCATGTCTCACTGGCATAGAGGGCTGTAAGGAGGACTATGGACTGGAATAGCTTGACTTTTAGCATCTTGGATATCCCCCCACTAGACCATATTGGCTGCATTCTTCTGAAGACTGATGCAGCTTTACCAATTCGGGAGTTGATGTCGACCTCTACATCTCCATATGCTGTGAACATGTTGCCAAGATAGGTAAACAAGATAGATGGCAGCATGTTCACAGCAGAGTGTGAGACAGGGATAAAGAAAATAAAATTAACCCAATATTTTCAGTTTACATGGAAGAAGACCTGGACACTTTTCAAGAAATAGTGATGAGCTACAGGTTTAGTATGAAGAAGATCTCAAAGATAGATGCGTATTAAAGCAATTAACGTGTCCAAAACCCCATAATCAAATGATTTGCATAAAGGATGGTGGCTTTGGAGATGCTGAATGCATTAGTTGTCATATTCCTAAATTTGATAGATTTTCAAAATGATTCTCACAAATTAGAAGGGAGCAAAAGTATCAAAAGTATCTATTGAGAAAGATGGGTAATTATAGGCAACTTGGCATGACATCAATGTGTGGAAAATGCTTCAGTCTGAAGAAGGGTCCCGACCTGAAACATCACCGATCTATTTTCTCCAGAATGCTGCCTGACCCACTGAGTTACTCCAGCATTTCATGTCTATCTTAGGATAACAGTCAGAAAACGGTGGAAATAAATGGTTTGTTGTGAAATTGAGAGTTTATAGCCAGGGGCTCAGAATGGCACAGGAATCCGTTCTGTGGCGGGAGCTGTTCACAATTTACTAAATGCATTATGTCCAGTTTTGCTGATGAGACAAAGCTGGGTGTCGGTGTACTTGGTGAAGGCAATGCACTGTGGCATCGGAGAGATAAAGACAGATTAAGTGACAAGCATGGACGTAACAGATGAATGTAAGAAAAATGCTGCTTCACAGAGACAGCGACCAGGGTACAATCCAGTCCTCGAGTGCCATCTGTTCTCCCTGTGTCTCTGCACAGGCTTCCTGTGGGTGCTTCTGTTCCCTTCAGCATTCCAAACACGTGCAGATTAGTAGATTAATTGACCAGTGTAAATTGCCTCTTAATGTATAGATGAGTGGTAGAATCAGGGCAATTGATAAGAATGTGGGGAGAATGCAGAATGGGATTAATATAGGATTAGTATTAATGATCGGTGGAAATCAGTGTGGACGGCGAGGCAAAGGGCCTATTTCTGTGATGTACCCCTTCATACATACACAATCTTTTCTTGACTAGGTTTTTGAGAACGTAGTAAGAGTCACATAAATTGAGTTGGTCATTCGTGTCTGTAATTTCTCTAGAATTCTCCACCCCAAGTGAACTCTAAAGGTTTAGTCACCAAGTTCATGCAGAAAAGGGTACAGATAATGGAATTGAGAATATTTAGATTAGGGAATTGAGGAAAATTGAATTAGTGCAAGAAAATGGTACTCGTGTAAATAAAATCGTCCCATTGAATGAGAAACCAGACACGAGAGGCAAATAGCTTATTTTTCATGTCCTTAACTTGGGCAGAAGAGTTTATGGAGACAGAGTTTTGGTGTAATGTAAACCATTACTTGGAATCACGTTACCCCTTGCTTCCACCACCTAAAAACAGGCATTTAGTTTCTTGATGATCCCCTTTTTTCCCCCAATGATCTGCAATGAATGCGGTACTCAGGTTAGCACATAGGGCTGATTCCTCCCACCCCTCCCCTCATGTCACAGCAAGATTGTAAGCGGTCTTCAATGATGATTGTGCCTTATGGTGAAATGTTTGGAACAGTACTCCATAATGTTTGGGACAAAGACTCATCATTGATTTATTTGCCCCTGTACTCCACAATTTGAGATTTATGAGGCCACACAGTTTTGGTCTCCTAATCTGAGGAAAGACATTCTTGCCATAGAGGGAGTACAGAGAAGGTTCACCAGACTAATTCGTGGGACGACAGGACTTTCATATGAAGAAAGACTGGTTAGACTCGGCTTGTACTCGCTGGAATTTAGAAGATTGAGGGGGGATCTCATAGAGACTTACAAAACTCTTAAGGGGTTGGACAGGCTAGATGCAGGAAGATTGTTCCCGATGTTGGGGAAGTCCCGGACAAGGCATCACAGTTTAAGGATAAGGGGTAAGTCTTTTAGGACCAAGATGGGAAAATCATTTTTCACACAGAGAGTGGTGAATCTGTGGAATTCTCTGCCACAGAAGGTAGTTGAGGCCAGTTCGTTGGCTATATTTAAGAGGGAGTTAGATGTGGTCCTTGTGGCTAAAGGGATCAGGGGGTATGGAGAGAAGGCAGGTACAGTATACTGAGTTGGATGATCAGCCATGATCATATTGAATGGCGGTGCAGGCTCGAAGGGCCGAATGGCCTACTCCTGCACCTATTTTCTATGTTTCTATAAGCTAAAGGTGGCTGCAATACAAGCCTGGCAGAACATCACCAGAGAAGATACCCAACAACTGGTGATGTCCATGAATCGCAGTCTTCAAGCAGTCATTGCATGCAAAGGATATGCAACAAAATACTAAGCATGACTACTTTCATTTACATGACATTGCTGTGTCCCAAACATGATGGTGCCCTGAAATATATGGGGGAGGGGGGGAAACTATGTATAAGCACTGTTGTAATTTCTACATGGTGAAACCAAAATGTATTTAAATGGTTTATTAAAATCTGACAATTGCACTTTAAATGCGTTTTATTTTTTCCTATTACAAATCTCAAACTGTGGAGTGCAGATGCAAATAAATAAATGATGGGTCTTTGTCCCAAACATTATGGAGGGCACTGTATCTCTTGCTGTCCACTTCTCAGATATTTCTTTCTGCTCCTGAAGACTCTGACCTCTGCTGTGGTAATGATTCCACGGGAGACGATGACTCCCTGCCACATTACTCCCAACCTGATCATTCATTCTGTATGTAATCTAAGCAGTATTGTTGCGTTGTTTAAAATTCCTCTTTAAGGCTAAGAAATTCTATTTTTGCCAAGCAGACTCGCAGTAATTCATGCATTCATATTGTATTTTGTTATGACAGGGGTATCTAAACATCCTGAAACTTCCAACTTCACTCCTCCTGATTTGTCTAAAGCCACAAATTCTGACAGACCACAGCTCCTTATGATCCCACTGAAGTCTACTCCCACTGTCCGGCCTGCACAGAATCTGCAACTCACACCTGGACAAAAGATGATACTGCAGCCCCTTAAATGTCCAGGTGCAAAACTTTTCCAACATCCAAATGGCCAGATTATCCAACTTCTGCCTCTACCAAATCCTGGTCCAGTGAGTCGACCAAATCCCCACCAAAAGGTCACTCTTGTCGTACGGAATCCAGGTGAGTTCTGCCTTTGAATCTCGGAGCAGACTTTCAGAATATTTTATTGGTTTTGTTCATCTTTTGCCTCATTGTTCATGCACGGTTTTTGTGAACCCGTTATTTTAATATGACGCAGTGTGTCCTTGGATTAAACTATATTTTAGAAGAATTTAATTGTCAGACTTTGCAGAGATTTAAGCATTTAACTTCCTACGAATTAATATTTGCTTTAATATTCTGAATAATGCTGCTAATTTTGATCATTCTTTTTCATTGAGAAATGTTGCTTGTCTTGAAGGTCTCTAGAGGAGTCATGTTTTGATTAAATGCATGAAAGTATCATAATTCCGATATGTGTCACTTGGGAATTTTAACAAAAATGTAAGACATAGAAATGAGTGCTGGTCATGATCCCCTCAAAATTGCTCTACGATTCATTATGGTCATAGACAACCTTCACCCTGACTTTCACTGTGCTATCAGATTCCTTTTCCTTAATTGTATCAATTTATCCCTATTTTGCACTGTCAACTTGACCACTTTGTAACAAATACTTTGCACATTTAGATACTGCACCTTTATATTAATTTTTTCTAAAGGCATCTTCACACTTTTATTTGGTAACCTGTTTGTCATTGTCTCATTTTCCTGCTTCAGTTCTTTTTGCTAACTGTTCTGTTCCTTCCTGACACAAACTGGTCAACCTTACCCCCTTTTTTTAATCTGGCTCTGCTTCCACGTTGTCACCATGTAACATTCTCGGACTCTACTCGGGCTCTTCCTACCACTGCCCCCGTACTTTATTTAGCTTAAAGTCTTATTTATCTCCCTATCACTAGAACTCTAGTCCCAGCATAGTTAAGGTGCAGTGCTCGACAATAGGGCAACTCCCTCTTTCTCTAATAACCATGTCAATGCCTCATTCATGAAATCCACTTTTCCCACACCAGTCTGTGCTCCACATATCCATCTAACTGACCCTATTAACTTTGAGCCAAATTTCTCATGACTCTGGTAATAACCCAGAAGTTATTACCTCTGTTTTATTATTTTTATTTAGACCCTTGTTGTATAAAATTTCAAAAGATCCTCTGTATCCTACTTATAATGTTGGCAGATACATTAACTGCTGGATTCTTCCCCTATGCTCTAGCCAGGAATTTATATTAATTTAATTATTTGCATTGTCATATTTAATTGCTTTAGTAATTTTAAATATTTGCTAATTTTATTTTGTTAAATGGATTTTAGTTGTTAGATTAGTGTCCCACACCTGGCCCTGATAGGCATCTAAGCATTTTCATCTCCTGGCATTGTCTATCCCTCTAACAATACTGGCTTTCATTATATCTGCATCACTTTTAACTCCCTCACTGGTGCTACAGTCACTTTTGCAATATTCACGCAGGTTGCAAAAGGCTCAAATTTACTGGATCAAACACAGGGTCCAAGGCTTCTGCAATACCGACCCCTGGATCCCCACACCTCTTTCACTTACAATCTTACCATCTGGTCTGTCATCTTGTGTTCAGTGTAAATGATTTAATCTAAGAGATGTGATGCCTCTTGGAGCAAATGGTCCTAATACATTTCTCCTTCCCTGGCTTAATGCATTTTTGCAGCTTGGACCGTAGTAAAGTGCCTAATGGGCCTGTCCGACTTAGGCGATTTTTCAGGCGACTGTGAAGTTGCCGGCAGTCGCCTGAAAAAGCGGCAAGTGGAACAGCGACTGTCAGAATGGAACAGACACACCCTTATGCGTGGGGAGCTCTGAGTTTAATTCACATGGTGCTAAGCCAAGGTGAGACAGAACACACATGTACAATATGTCCTTTAACAGAGGGGGGAGAATGAATGGAGACAACTTTTAAGAAGGCAGACAACTTTTAAGAATAGGACCTTGGCATTCATCCAAGAGACACATTTAAAAAAAGAGGCAGAACATAGATTAAAGGCTAAATGGATTGACAAAGTCTATCATTCTTCTTTCACGCACAAATCTAGAGGTGTAGCAATATTAATTCGTAAAGTCACTGCATTTAAACATACTTCAACAATAACTGATAGTGACGGTAGTTATTGTAATAGGAGAATTATATACACAAAAAATGATTTTTGTCAATGTATATGGCCCAAATTTTGATAGCCCGCTGTTTTAAAAAAAAATTTAATACCATCCCGGAATTATCACAACACAATCTAATAACTGGAGGAGATTTAAATTGTACACTAGATCCTTATTTGGACAGATCATCAAAACAACGGAAACTTAAATCGCATTCCAGTGAGTTAATAAATGCATATATAGATACTAGTAATATTAAAGATGTTTGGAGAATGCAAAACCCAACAGGACAAGAATACTCATTTTTCTCACCTGTGCATAAAACTTATTCAAGAATAAATTATTTTTTGGTAGATTTAAAACTTATCCCACTTATGTATAATTCAAAATATCACAATATTATAATTTCGGATCATGCACCTTTAACGTTTATGATGAAAATAAATGGTAAAACGGAAAAACAAGGACAATGGAGATTTAACCCACAAATTTTAAAAGACAAAATAATTCAAGAATACATCACAAAACAGATCAAGATTTTCTTTGAAATAAATGATACGACAGAAATATCTTCGTCCCTATTATGGGAAATTTTTAAAGCATATGTTCGGGGAATTATGATATCCCCTCAAGCATTTTATAATAAAGAGAATCGGAGGGTACAACAGGCATTGGAAAGGGAGATCAAACAATTAGACACAGAGAACGCTGTTAATCCAACCATGATAAAACATAATAAAATCTATGCATTGAAATATAAATTAAATAAAATACAGTCAGACCAAGTTGTAAAACTATATCAATATACTAAACAAATACAATTTGAATTTGGAGATAAACCACATAAATTATTGGCTCGTCAATTACGAAAATTGGAAGGAGAAAAATTAATCTATAGGATTAAATCAGATAAAGGGGAATTACTAGTACAAACTAAAGATATAAACGAGAGATTTTTGCAATATTATAAAAATTTATATTCAAAACGAAAGAAAATCGGATAGGAGTAGAAACATTCCTAAAAAATTGTAATCTGAAAGGACTTGATTTAGAAGATAGAGAATTATTAAATGTTGAAATAACTACTAAAGAAATCAAAGAAGCTATTAGATCATTAAAAAATGGTAAAACTCCAGGACCAGATGGTATTGGATCAGAATTTTATAAAACATTTTATGATATGATAGCTCCATGTTCGAAGACACTATATGAACACATTTATACACAACAGAAATTACCAGAAACATGAAATGAATCTATTATAACGCTCATACCTAAATCAGATAAAAATCTGGATGACCCAGGGTCATATAGAGCTATATCTCTTTTAAATACTGATCAAAAAATATTAACCAAAATATTAGCACAAAGACTAAATACAGTGATTAATAAACTAATTCATTCAGATCAAACAGGATTTATACCAAAACGATACTTCTCGAACAACCTGAGAAGATTATTCAATATTATATACTCGAAAAGAAACATTAATAAGGATTTATCAATTATTTTGTTGGACGCAGATAAAGCTTTTGATCAGATTGAATGGTCTTATTTATTTTCGGTTATGGAATATTTTCAGTTGGGGGAGAAGTTTATAACATGGGTTAAGTTACTATATACTAAGCCAACAGCTAGAATATTAATAAACCAAATGTTAACAACTAAATTTAACTTATTCCGAGGCTGCACACAAGGTTGTCCTTTATCTCCACTACTGTTTGCACTTGCACTAGAACCACTAGCAAAATCCGTGAGATTGCATCCTGAAATATACTGGTATGAAACTAAAGAGAACTAAATACGCTTTAATTTATTTATTTATGAGTATCAATGCGTTTAAATCTCTTTATACGCAGATGATGTATTACTTTATATCACAAAGCCGGAAATTAGTGTTCCTAAAATTAGATTTAATAACTCAATTTGGATTGTTTTCAGGATATAGAATTAATTGGAATAAAAGTGAACTTATGCCAATAATGGGAAATAACTTACATATATTACAACAATATCCTTTTAAGATAGCAAATGAAAAAATCAAATATCTTGGAATTTATGTAACAAAAAGATATGATTCTTTATTTAAATCCAATTTTCCACCCTTATTGAATAAACTACTTAAGAATATCCTATATTGGAAAACATTACCTATTTCAATGCTAGGTAAAATTAATGCGATAAAAATGATTTTTCTTCCACAATTATTATACTTATTTCAACTGATCCCGATATATCTTCCTAAAAAATGTTTTAAGAAAGTGGATTCTATAGTTACCAATTTTATTTGGGATTATAAGAACCATAGAATAATTAAAAAACATCTATGTAAATCAAAAATGAATGGAGGTTTTGCATTGCCTAATTTTATGTTTTATTACTGGGCAGTAATATAAAAAATATGAATTTCTGGTTGGAAGAAGTAGATAAACAACCAAACTGGTTAAAAATGGAAAAGGAAGACTGTTCACCTTTCGAAATTAGCTCGATTTTATTTGCTAACACTAAAATACATAAGAAGATTTATAGAGGAAACCCAATAATAGAAAGTGGTATACGTATTTGGAAACAATTAAAAAAAAACATTAAAATTACAGAGTATACTACTGGCTCTTCCAATTTTAAACAACATTACTTTTAAACCTTCATTGATGGATAAAGGTTTTTTCAAATGGAAGAACTGTGGAATAAATAAGATGGGTGATCTCTACAGGGAAAGTTTATTTCTTTCATTTCAGGAATTACAACAAAATTATGGATTACACACAAAAGAATATTTTAGATATCTACAAATTAGAGATTATGTTAAATTAAACCAGATTTTAGGAATAGAAAGACAGAAATTTTAGATGAATGTATAAATAAAGATTCGAATACAGAAAAATTAATATCATATATTTATAATATCTTACTGGAAAATGATTTACCAAATATGGAAAAATATAGACAAGCATGGGAAAACGAATTAGGTCAAACAATTAATATAAAAGTATGGAATGAAAGTTTACAACATATACACCATTGCTCATTAAATGCCAGGCACTCCTTGATACAATTTAAAGTTTTATATAGATTACACTTCTCAAAATCCAAATTAAACAGAATTTTCTCAAATGTTTCTGCTATATGTGATAAATGTCACCAGTTAGAAGCTAATCTAACGCATTCATTCACAAAATGTATAAAAATTACGAATTTATGGACAGAAATTTTTAAGATAATCTTGAATGTAGTTAATGCAAATTTAATTCCAGACTCAAAATTAATTATATTAGGAATATTAGAAACGGATCAGCTAATAACAACACAACAAATAATTTTTATTGGTTATAGTTTAATAATTGGTAAAAAATTAATACTAAGATTTTGGAAGGGTCCCATATCCCCCACAATCAAAATGTGGATTACAGAAATGTCGGAGACACTTCACCTGGAAAGATTAAGACTTGTCCTAATGGACAGGTTAGATCAATTCAGAGGAATATGGTCTCCATTTATTGAATACTTAAAGGGTTAAGGTGGTCTGGTTCGAGGCCCTGACTGAAGCCTGAATGAAGGAATAGATGAAGAATTATATACAATAGACCATGAATATATCTCCAATGAAGAATATCTTGCTTAATACTCCACTCATGTTATTGATTTTTTATTTCTTTCTTATTTCTTTTTCTTTTTATTATTTCTCTTTACTTCCTACTGTTATAAAATAATAAAAAATATAGAAGTAAAAATAAGAATTACCATAAATTTAAAAAGAATTTAAAAAATATTAAGAATGTATGTGACGAATAATATGTTTCCTCTTTTTTCGATTTTATAACATTATTTACTTCTAATAAAAATATTTTACAAAAAAAAAGAATAGGACCTGCTGGTGACCCACGACGGCAAGATAATTCTTGCTATTCTCCATGGCGGCTACAATTGGTTAATTGATAACTGGAAATTGCCCTTAGTGCAGATGGGTGGTAGGAGAATTGGGGAGGAATTGGTGAGCACACGAGAGGGAATAGATTAGAGGAAAATAAATAGAATGAGGTCAATGGTATTTCTCCGATCAAATGCTGAACAGCCTAAGGGAAAATTGAACCTCTCACTAAGCACTGACAAACGACTTACATAATATAAGACATAGGAGCAGAATTAGGCCGCCATTCAGCCCATCGAGTCTACTCTGCCATTCAATCATTTTTCCCTCTCAACCCAATTCTCATGCCTTCTCCCATAATCTTTGACACCCTTCCTAATCAAGAACCTATCAATCTCCATCTTAAAAATACCCACTGTCTTGGCCTCCACAGCCGTCAGTGGCAATGAATTCCACAGATTCATCACCCTTTGGCTGAAGAAATTTCTCCTCATTTCCATTTTAAAGGTGCGTCCCATTATTCTTTGGCTGTTCCGTTTTGTCCTGCACTTTCCCATTACTGGAAACATCCTGTCCACATTCACTCTATCTAGGCCTTTCATTATCCGATAGGTTGTAATGAAATTACTCTTCATCCTTCTAAACTCCTGTGTGTATCGGCACAGAGCCTCAAACTTTCCTCATATGTTAACCCAATCATCCCCAGGATAATTTTCGTAAATGGCCTCTGGACCTTCTCCAAATTTAGCACTTTCTCAGATGTGGGGCCTAAAACTTCTTATAATATTCCAAATGTGGCCTCACCAGAGCCTGATAAAGCCTCAGCATTACCTCCTTGCTTTCATTTTTTAGTCCTTTCAAAATAAATGCTCGCATTGCTTTTGCATTCCTTACCGCTGACTCAACCTGCAAATTAGCTTTAACTGCTAAGTTGTATTCCATTCTCAAAGGAGCATTTGCTCACTGCTGGTTTATGGTGTCCAGATTATCTTTCTCTTCATGATGAACAGTTCAGTGACGCTTAGTCGGGTTTATTGAGAGACACCAACTTACTGTATATATAGTTGCTTGGAATCGTGCTGCGGAGAACCACTTCCTTTGCCATCCTCTTCTAAACACATATTTTTGTCGGAATTAAGGCATTAATTGCTTAATTTTTTTTTTTTTTGTATTTTACAACAATTAATTTAATGTCGTATTTTCATAGCTTTTAATTTAAATAAGTGACTTAATGTAATCTCAGTTTGTTTTATCTAACATTTTCTCTTTTTTCATTTTCATATTCTTAGGCTCAGGGAGTGGAAATCGTCTGCCCACCCCAATAAAATCTTGTTCGGTGGCTTCATCTCCCAGCAATGTCATTCTGTGTCCTAAAGGGATAATACCACAAAGAGGAAGGCCACGTTCAACCCATCTTGTAAAACCAACCGGTGTTGCTTTGAAGCAAACCGTTACTCCTCAACCTATTTCTACAGTAGTGTCAGAGGTACCTGTTAAAACTAATTCACAGGCTAAGTTTGTAGCTGTTAATGGTGTTGGTCAAACTATCAGTGCAAGGCATCTTGTTCCCCTTCAGCCAGTGGGATTTGCTCTACTGCAGCTGCCTCAAGGAGTGTCAAATGCCTTCATAACTGCTGGACAGTCATTGAAGCTTGCAAATCAGTCATCTAATTCACAGTCATTTGAAAAAGCAGGCTCTGAGAAGACTGCCAACCCGAATAACAAATCCGAAGAGAAGTTGATTGAACCTGGGTTAGAGGAGATTCATGTTGCCGCTTCTGAGCTTATTGAGACAACGGTGTCTCAGGGTGTACCAAATGAGGACCATGTAAATGCTGATCTATCGCCAGAAGTTAAACAGGCGACTGATGCATTTCCTTCCACTCCTTCAGTCCGTGAGGTGGACGATGAGTTGGAGGATGATTCTATGGACCATCAAAATGCATTAGAACACCCTACTCCAGCAGAATTGGTTGACCATTCATACACTAGTGAAAAACAGATTGTGGGAGATGAAAACGAAAATTCTGCACTGGAGAATTCCACAATAACTGGAAAAGGAAGTGGTGTTGATAAGGAACCAGGGGAAATTCCTGGTATGGAGGAAAAAAATTGGTTGCAAGATGAACAGATGGAAGTGGAGATGGAAGATAACAAATGTTGGTTTGAAGCAAGTACATTTAATGTTCCAGTTAAAAGGGAAGATGATATACTAAAAAATCCAGAGAATGAGGAACTGGACTTTCATCAAAGATTATTGCAATATGAAAACTTTATGGACTCTGATAAAGATACTGACTCTCAGAGTGATCTGGAGGATGGTGACAGTCAAAGTGATGCAGAGAAAATTGACGTTGAGAGAATGGTGAGTAGTTTCACTTGTTGGCATTGTAATGATCAGCTTGTTGTTTGACAGTATGGGATAGGTTGTTTTTTTGAGCAGTTTTATCATTTCATCAAATAATATAGGGATTACCGTATGAGCTTCATCCTCACTAATTTTATTTCTTTTTCATGGCAAAGTGTAGATCCATTTGATTTAGAAATATTTGATTACCTCTTTAAACCAGAACTGTCAGGGTGGCAAAATGATAAGGACAGTGTGGTATTTAACTCATCTTATCAACTAATCACAGTTAGTATGCGTGATTAATGCAAAAGTGTATATGCTAATAGAAATAACCATTTGTACTCTGCCTGCAACTTCGTGTTTCGAATCCTGCATATTCCTTCCAGGTTCGTCTGATTAGAAGCAATCTTTTTAATAAGGCTTCCACCTAATTCTAAACCCCAGCATATTTAAGATAGACACAAAATGCTGGAGTAACTCAGTGAGTCAGGCAGCATCTCTGGATAAAAAGAATAGGTGACGTTTCAGGTCAAGACTCTTCTTCAGACTGAGCATCAGGGAAAGGAGAGATAACGTGTTCAGCAATCTTCCCTGTCCCTCTACCTCCTCCCTCTATTCTGTCAAGGGACCCCGACAGTACTTTCAGATTAGGCAGAGGTTTGCTTGCACCTCTTCCAATCTCATCTGCTGTATCTGTTGTTCCATGTGTGGCCTTTAATACATCGGTGAGAGCTAATATAGACTGGGCGATCATTTCGCTAAACTCCTCCGTTCAGTCATCCTGCCCTACGTGATTTCCCAGTTGCTGGACACTTCAACTCCCGTTCCCATTCCTACACTGACCTTTGTGTCCTGGACTGCCTCCATTGTCATAGTGAGGCCAAATGCAAATTAGAGGAACAGTACCTCATATTTTGCTTGGGCAGCTGACAACCCAGCAGTATGAATATTAATGTCTCTAATTTCAAGTAATCCTTGCATCCCTTCTCTCTCTGTTCCTCTCCCACCCTAGTCGTCGTTCTGTTGAGTTTCATTGTCTATAACTAGTTATCACCTAGCGTATAGCCAACAATGGGTCGTTGTCAGCTCCACTGTTCCTTGATCATTGTTACTTTTTTGCATAGGAGGTGGTGTACAGCTTTTTCTCATGTTGGCCCTACTTGTTACCAGCACCAAGGTCTCCCTCCCCTCTTTCACATTGTACCTCCTGGCATTTGTTTCTATTGGAGAATACCTAAGTCATTCTGTCAAAATGTCCCTATCCCCTATAGATTCCCTCTCATCCATTGTAGTCATTAACTTTATTGCAGCTGTCCCTGCCTTTAAGGACTAATCCCTTTCTGAAATGAGTGCGCAGTAAATTAGCAGAAGATTTGTGAACTGCACTCTTTCTAGATGAAAATCGCCAACGTCACATCAATGATTTTTTTGGACCAATTTTTCCAGTTCTTGCAGGGAAGTACAAAATACAAAAATGGTTCACCTTATCAGAAAAGGTTAAAAATCCAATTTCAAGGCAGTCTATTTTAGTGACAAATGGAAGATGACATTTAATGGATTTCAAGTTTATTCCCCATTTCTATAAAGCGTGTATGGAGCTGAGGCTGTTCTTCAAAATGTAGTGTTTTGGATTGTGTGTGAAGGATCAGTATCGTGCTTTACTAACCTTAATGTTTTCACAGTTCGACTCAACCTCCAGTGAAGAGGCAGTGGACATCGAGACTGTGGAGGAACTCTCTGAGAAAATCAACATTGCTCGTCTTATTGCTTCTGCCTCTCGTCTTACAAGCAAATCAAAGTATTGTGAATTTTTTTAAAATTTGAAATATAATCTGGTTAACATAATGTGTGTACTTATAGATTTTATCTGTTAAATCTGTATATGGCAGTATTGATGTAAATGTTCATATTGAGACACTGTTCCCATTGGTAGAAGGTACAAGCGCCAGAGTACAGATTCAAAATGTTGTCAAAAGTTGCAAAGGGTGATGTGAGGAAAACCGAGTAGCTGCCTGGACAGCTCTGCTACTGCAGCAGGTCAGGTGCCTCTTTCTGAACTGCAACAGTTCTATGACTGTCTGTATTGGGCAAAGAGTAGGAGTGAACGGGTCCTTTTCAGAATGGCAACCAGTGGCGAGTGGAGTGCCGCAAGGCTCGATGTTGGGGCCGCAACTGTTTACCATATATATTAATGATTTGGAAGAGGGAATTAGGAGCAACACTAGCAAGTTTGCGGTCGACACAAAGCTGTGTGGCAGTGTGAACTGTGAAGAGTATGTTAGGAGGTTGCAGGGGACCTGAACAGATGAGTGGGCAGATGCGTGGCAGATGCAGTATAATATAGATAAATGTGAGGTGATCCACTTTGGTGGCAAAAACAAGGGGGCAGATTATTATCTCAATGGGGTTAGGTTTGGTAAGGGGGAGGTGCAGCGAGACCTGGGCGTCCTTGTACACCGGTCACTGAAAGTTGGCTTACAGGTACAGCAGGCAGTGAAGAAAGCTAATGGAATGTTGGCCTTCATAACAAGAGGATTTCAGTATAGGAGTAAAGAGGTTCTTCTGCAGTTGTATAGGGCTCTGGTGAGACCACATCTGGAGTATTGTGTACAGTTTTGGATGTCCTTCCTAATTTGAGGAAGGACATCCTTGTGATTGAGGCAGTGCAGCGTAGGTTCACGAGATTGATCCCTGGGATGGCGGGACTGTCATATGAGGAAAGATTGAAAAGACTAGGCTGGTATTCACTGGAGTTTAGAAGGATGAGGGGGAATCTTATAGAAACATATAAAATTATAAAAGGACTGGACAAGCTAGATGCAGGAAAAATGTTCCCAATGTTGGGCGAGTCCAGAACCAGGGACCACAGTCCTAGAATAAAGGGGAGGTCATTTAAAACTGAGGTGAGAAAAAACTTTTTCACCCAGAGAGTTGTGAATTTATGGAAGTCCCTGCCACAGAGTGCAGTGGAGGCCAAGTCACTGGATGGATTTAAGAGAGAGTTAGATAAGCTCTAGGGGCTAGTGGAATCAAGGGATAGGGGGGGAAGGCAGGCATGGGTTATTGATAGGGGACGATCAGCCATGATCACAATGAATGACAGTGCTGGCTTGAAGGGCCGACTGGCCTCCTCCTGCACCTATTTTCTATGTTTCTATATTTATAACCTTAATAGTAGTGTTGGAAAGAGTGCAGATAAGATTTTCAAGGATGTTGTCAGGAATTGAGGGGCTGAGCTAGAGAGGTTGGGCAGGCTCGAACTATATTCCTTAGATGGGCAGGATGTTGAGGGGTGAAATATGCTAGGGGAATATAAAGGAAAAACATGAGCACATATGTTTTTAGGTGAGAGGTGCAAGATTTAATATGAACCTAAGAGGCTACTTTTTTCAGGGCTTGTACGGTCCTTGAAAGTCCTGGAATTTGAAATTCTGTTTTACAAGGCCTTGAAAGTCCTTGAAAATTCGCATTTTATGATAAAAGTAACAATTCATGCCGAGTAATGTGGTGTTTTTTCATCAAGTGTATAATGCGTATTTTTATTAAAAGGCGGGAAGCATTGTTAGATATGTTTGCTAACGACGTTCCTGGTAGGAGGGAGGGGAGGAGCACTAGGAACCAGCAGAGTCAGATCACATGCTGTGTGCATCGTGGAGGTTGTGGGCCGGGTGCCTGGAACTCTGGTGAGGTGACTGCTCTGGCTCACAGGTGGCCGGTGGGGAGACGAGGGTCGATGGTGGGAGTGTGCGGGTGTGTGTGCAAAAGTGAGGGTGTGGGAGTATGTGTATGTGTGTGGGCCCAGAGCTGCGGGAGAGTCAGGGCGAGTTGATGCTGGGCCGGCACTTCTGTAAAATTACATGATCATCGTACAGACCTCCCAACTATCCCGCTTTTGGCGGGATATTCCCGCTTTTTAGGTTCCCTTCCCGCCATCCCGATTTGTACCCTAATTATCCCGCTAAATTCTTCCTCCCGTGGTGAACGCCGGCGCCATGTGTCCCCGGTTTGCCGGCCCGCGCGATCAGCGGCACTTTGCCGGGCCCTAGTGGCCGCGCGTGCGCAGTGGGGGAGGGTTGCCGGGCCCCAGTGGCCGCGCGTGCGCAGTGGGGGAGGGTTGCCGGGCCCCAGTGGACGCGCGTGCGCAGTGGGGGAGGGTTGCCGGGCCCCAGTGGCCGTGCGTGCGCAGTGGGGGAGGGTTGCCGGGCCTGGCGCCATTTCGAGCCACGCCACGCCCGGCCCAGAGCCCGGGCGGCGCCGGCCCGCGCGATCAGCGGCACTTTCTTGCCGCCAGCCGGCCGCTCGCGGCAGCCCCATCACCGGGCCTCCCCCCCACCCCCACCCAGTGCGCAGGCGCAGACCCGCCGGCAACCTGGCCAAGTGCGCATGTGCCGCACCCGCCCGCCGGCAGCCCGCTGATCTGCACCAGTGCGCAGGCGCATAGCCGCCGGCAACAACCCCAAGTGAGAGAAATTAAGGTGAGTCTAGTGCCAAGTTTATCAAAGTTTAACAAAGAATTATAAATGTTTCAGCATACATGTACCTTTTTCACATTTTGGCATTTAAAATACTTCTTCACAATTTAGAATTTGTGACATGGGACCCCGAATAGGGCGCCGCGACATATTATGAATTTTCATTTAAAAATATGAATTTTGAGGGGAAATATTATGAATTTTGACAATCAAATGTTGGGAGGTCTGATCGTATTTTTCTTTACTTCCTTGATAATTATATTTCATGATAATTAGTGAGTTTGTCATATTATTAAATTACCGTATTTCCGGGCAATGAAGATGCTATTCTTTACGTTAATATAAAGCCCGTAAATTTACCTGCGTTTTGGAGGTCGATGGTTAGCTTGTTAGCCAAGAAAGATAGACTTGGGCCAAATAGCTTTTAAAACATGAGGGGGAGACACAATGAGGCCTAACACAGGGGTCGGCAACCTATGGCCCGGATCCAGCCCATAACCCAAACTCATCCGACCCGCAAGCGTATTTTTTTTCAATTAGTTTTAAAAAGTGGAGGTCCGTCTTCATTGCCGGGAAATACGGTAAGTATTATATGTTTTATTGTACTAGTTATACACTGGAATGTAGTGACAGGTTATAATCTTGTTTGACCCTCTTGGGAGACTAGCTTGCCCCCCCCCCCCCCCCCCCTCCCAAGCAAAACCTGAAATGACACTTCCGAATTTTCTCAATTCTGTTAACCCTTTCTGTCTCCTCCCCTTCCCACCTCTCCCTCAGCCCTCGGGCCCTCGCATTCCCTCTCTCTCTATCTCCCTCACCAACCCTAGTCGCACCAGCTTCTCATTTTCACACCACAAACCTTACAATGGCTTGTTCCCTTTATCATCGATACTTTTTTGCATATCTTTCATTCATTGTTCTTTGTCTCTCCACATCACCGTCTATATCTCTCGTTTCCCTGATCCATGACCAGTTTGAAGAAGGGTCTCGACCCGAAACGTCGCCCATCTCCTTCGCTCCTTAGATGCTGCTGCACCTGCTGAGTTTCTCCAGCCTTATGTGTAACCCCCCCTGTTTGACAGCTCCAGCACCTAAAAGATTAGCACTGCAACACTGGGCAGCTCGGGAACTTACATGTCTGTTTGCCGTAGGTTTACAAGTTGAGGGTTTCAATGAAATTCTGAAATCAAAAAAGCAGTTCCATTCTTCCCATTAATGTGGTTGCATAAAACTTTATGATTTTGTTGGTTAACCTTGATTGATGGCTACATGTTTTGTTTTTAATTTTTTCCATTTGTTTTACTTAAGTTCCTTTTTGATTTCACTAATTAAATTTACAAAACGGACACTTCTTTATTTTTCCCTACGGCCCGCAAAAATGTGCCAAATATATAATGTGGCCCTCATGCTGAAAAATTTGCAGGCCCCTTAAATTATACCTTAAATTAAGGTATAATTTAAACAAAAATACAGTATGAATTAAGGGTAAACACGCAAGGAATTTGTGTCATTTCAAGGTATAATTATCAAAAAGTTATCAAACATTTCCTGTGTAAAGGATAATTCTCCCTAATTAGTAAACAAGCAAGGAACATGTATCATGTTACAAGTAGCTGTAGGTGTAATATAAAATATTTTCAATGTGATTAAGTATAAACAAGCAAAGAGTTGGTGCCATTTTAAGGTAGGATTACAAATTTCTGTGTAAATTAAGAAGTGACATGCAAGAAAACTGTTATTTTAAGGTACATTTTTTTTAAATGACAGCATAAATTAAGGGTAAACAGGCAAGAAAACGGTGTCATTTCAAGGTACATTATTAAAACTTTTCTGCATGAGGGTCCAGGGACATTGCCCCTTGGAACCCTACCAGGGGGCAATCCCCGCTGGACCCCCTTCTCCCTTCCTCTTTTTTCTTTTTTTTTCTGTCTCATTCCTGATCACTACAGAGCTCAGTGTGACAGGCCTGTAGTCACTAAGACCAGTAATCCTTGTCTTTTTGGGTACAGGGACAATAGTGGAGACTTTAAAGCAGGCAGGAAAGTACAGGTTTGCCGGGACTGGTTTAAAAGCAAAAGGTTTTCCATTATCATGGTTCCAGATTGAACAACTAAGAGATGAGAAAATGGACCGTCAGTGCGCTATTGAAATACAAATATAGATAAGTTAATCATCTTGTGTGTAATTAGTATGTAGTTTAGTGTTGTTCTGTGCAACCTGGATTAATGGATTGACTGATCACCTTCTCAGATTTCCCTGAAAATCAGAGCACACAAGTAACACACTAGAAAACAAGGTCTCAACTTCATATTCCACTGGGAATTTGGCAATAATTTGAACTATATCAATGGTTCATAACTTCGAAGGAACTTTGTTGAAAGTTGATTTTTCTGCTGTATTCTTTGTACCAGAGGTGTGCAAAACATGATTGTCAATCAAATCTGAGATGGTGACCAGCCAATCTTCTTACTTACTTTTTATTTGGTACCAATTCAAATATTTAATACCAAGCAATTTTCAAGTCCATCAATGTTTGCTGGATTTTGGTCCTTGAAAATGGGATTTTTGGACCTGAAAATCCTTGATTTTATATTTATACCAAGTGTACGAGCCCTGTTTTTCCACTCTGAGGGTGGTGGATATATGGAACAAGCTGCCAAAGGCGGTAGTTGAGGCAGGTACTATAACAGCATTTAAAAAACCCTGATGTGGGTAGAAAAGGTTTAGAGGAATCGGGGCGAAACGTAGGCAAATAGGACTAGCTAAGACGAGCCATCTAGGTCGGCATGGACAATGGACAAGTTGGGCCGAAGGGCTCGTTTCCATGCTGTATTACTCTTCAGACTCCAGGACCAGAACTGTTTGCAGCACTTAAGTGGTCAAATAAAATTCTGTCTCCCCCTGTGCCTGTCTCCCCCTGTGCCTGTCTCCCCCTGTGCCTGTCTCCCCCTGTGCCTGTCTCCCCCTGTGCCTGTCTCCCCCTGTGCCTGTCTCCCCCTGTGCCTGTCTCCCCCTGTGCCTGTCTCCCCCTGTGCCTGACTCCCCCTGTGCCTGTCTCCCCCTGTGCCTGTCTCCCCCTGTGCCTGTCTCCCCCTGTGCCTGTCTCCCCCTGTGCCTGTCTCCCCCTGTGCCTGTCTCCCCCTGTGCCTGTCTCCCCCTGTGCCTGTCTCCCCCTGTGCCTGTCTCCCCCTGTGCCTGTCTCCCCCTGTGCCTGTCTCCCCCTGTGCCTGTCTCCCCCTGTGCCTGTCTCCCCCTGTGCTGTCTCCCCCTGCCTGTCTCCCCCTCTGCCTCTCCCTGTCCCTGCGCCCCCCCCCCCCCCGTCTCTCTCTGTCTATGTCCCCCTCTGTCTCTGTCACCCTCTGTCCCTGTCTCCATCTGTCCCTCCCTCTCTCCATCTCCCTCTCTGTCTGTCAAGGTCTCCCTCTCTGTCTGTCAAGGTCTCCCTCTCTGTCTGTCTCCGTCTCCCTCTCTTTCTGTCTGTCTCCCTCTCTCTCTCTCTGTCTGTCTCTGTCTCTCTCTGTCTCCCAGGGCAGGCGACCTGGGTACTGCAGCTAGGCCCAGGGCTCGCAGGCAACCTGGGCGCTACAGCCAGTCCCGGGGCAGGCGTCTTCGGAACTGCAGCTAGTCCCGGGGACGCGAGGGATCTGGGAACTGCAGCCAGTCCCGGGGCACACGGGCGATGTTGCCGACCCCTGGACTAAACTAAACACTTGATCCTGTCCCGCCATCCTTTTTTCAAAATTTAGCAACTTAAATTAGGGGTCCGTCTTCATTGCCGGGAAATACGGTATCTGTTGTCAATACACACCTAGGGTACTCTGTTGCTCCACAGCTTTCAATATCCTCTATTTTTATTGTATCTCTCTCTCACATCTTGAGATTGAACGTCATTTGAAGTTTTTCTGCTCAACTGAGTAGTCAGTTAATATCTTGCTGCATCTTAGAGCTGTCTTCCTCGTTGTCAGCCACTTGGACATTTTTTGTATTATCTACAAACTTCTCAGCCCATTTATTTACATTTTAATGCATTAATACATCTACATATAACTAAAACTCTCATCTTGTATATATGTATATATATTTGTTTGTATGTATGTGCCCAAAATGCAGCCAAAACAATACATGATAGAGCAACAATTTACGGCCTATCTTACTCACCATTTGCCTGGGGTGTGCAGTAGCAAGTTTCGTTCCATTTGACAAAGTAATTCCCAAGTTATTCACTTAATAAACTTTTCTTTACTTTTCACCGTTAACTGCGCTCCCACTTGCCGACCCATGCGCAGTTGCGGGAGGGTTGCCAGGCCCACTATCCAAGCGTACGCAGTTGGGGGTTGCCGGGCCCGCCGCCATTTTAAGACCGTCAGCCGCGCCTGCGCAGTTGGACCGCCACCATTTTGACTCGCGTCACAACGGCGAACTCTGGCGTCACAACGGGGGCCCGTCAGCCGCACCTGCGCAGTTGGGGGTGGGTTGCCTGGCCGGGATCGCCATTTTCATTGAACATCACCTTGTGTGTAGGCGAGTTGTAGAATATTGCTTGGTCTAGTTGTACATAAACTCTGTGAAGCCCAATTGGCATTAGCCTTCCATTGCCAAAAATAACCATCAGATACTATCTTCTACATTCTTCATCTGATCAGGTTTTGAAATCAGTCTGGCACACTCCATTAGATCATGTAAACCTATACTTTTGTGGCTTGCCAGTCATGTGGGGTTTCATCAAAAGCCTTGTAATAATCTACAGTGGCTCGCACGGTATGGGGACCTCAGTTACATCACTTGTTGCAGCAGTGATTCAGCTGCTAACATCATAGTATTGATTGAAGAATGGGGAATTGAGGCATTTTCTACATCTTTAAGGCATTTCTGAGGATGAACCTGCTCCATCGTTCCTCTGCTCACCTGGGTAAACTGGGAAGCACTGTGAGAGTCATGTTTTTTTTAATTTCTCCAGTGCTTTTAACACCATCCAGCCTGCACTGCAAGGAAGCAAACTGACAAAGAAGCGGGTGGATGCTCCATTTGTGTCCTGGATCATCAACTACCTGATTGGATGACCACAGTATGTCAGGTTACAGAACTGTGTCTCGTACATGGTAGTGAACAAAATGGGATGGTCCTCTCTCCCTTCCTGTTCACCATCTACACTGTGGACTTCAGATACAACTCTGACTTCTGCCACCTGCTTTTGGATGACTCTGCATAGTGGGCTGCATCAGTGAGAGGAGAGAAGCTGAATACTGAGGTGTAGTCAACGACTTTGTCGAGTTGTCGAGGGCTGAATCACCTGCAGCTCAACATCGACAAGACTAAAGATATGATGGTGGACTTTAGGAGGAAAGGAGCACCCCTGTCCATTGTCTCCATCAAGGGTGTGTATGTGCAGTTTACCAAGGAGTACAAGTACCTTGGAGTGTACCTGGACAGTAAACTTGATTGGTTCAGGAACACTGAAGGAACACTATATAAGAAGGGACAGAGCCATCTGTACGGTCTGAGGAGGCTCCACTCTTTCAACATCTGCAGTAAGATGCTGCAGATGTTCTAGCAATCGGTGGTGGCCCATGCCATCTTCTCCGCTGTCGTAGCAGGGTGAAGGCCGCGTACACCAACAGAATTAACAAGCTCATCAGGAAGGCCGGCTCCGTCCTGGGAGTTGGATTCATTGAAGGTGATCTTGGAGGGAAGGATGCTCCTCAAACTGTGGAACATCTTGGACAATGCAGCTCACCCCCTCCATGTCACATTGATGAGCATCTTCAGCACAGACTGGTTCCACCAAGATGCAGCATAGGACATTTGTTTTCCCTGTGGCTATCAAACTCCTCCCCCTTATGTTGAGGGGTAGACTGACTCCCCCTCCCTATCCCAATCTTTGCACATCCCCAATCCTGGACTTTCCACTCGTCACTTTAATTTCATGTTTCATGTACCTTTTTTTGACTGTTGGCAGATCAATTTCCCTCCTGGGATAAATAAAGTTCTATCGTATCGTTAGTCCTTGCAAATCCTGAAGTTGTTCAGACTGAATTCCTCTCTACCTCCTTGAGTTAAGTTATGATGAACTACTGTGTTCAACTTTCAGTCAACAGCTTAATAACTTAAGGAATCAAAATCTCAAAGCCTCGGCATTTGTTGTTTGTTTATTTTCCTTACTCATATTATTGATTAGATAAAAATTGGTGAGTTTGGACATTGTTCTATTGTTGGGCAAATCCTAAATCCTACAACTAGGCTTATGTAGTATTAGATACTTGTACATTAATGTAAATGTGTAGCTTGTGTTTATATGGACACTGTTTTACAGTGGTTTGTTCTGCATAAATCGCATTTAGGGATATTTCTTGCATCTTGGTTTTAAGTTCTTTAAATGAGATGTTGATCAGTATTTAGCTTTGCTGTTCTTCTGTTTTGAAGTAGATGGGATCTGTGTTGATCTTCCAAAAGTCTATTAATGAACTATCTCGAGAGTCTAACTAACTAACTCGGCATGTGTGTTAAAGTTTTGTGTTCAGATTTGTTTCCTTCTTACATCTGCTGGTTGATACATAAACCTTTCTCTTCCAGATGCCATTTCCACAACCCATACCTTACAAATAAATCGGATGAGGAGGAGGAGGAGGAGGAGGAGGAGGAGGAGGAGGAGGGCAACATCAAATCCAAGCCAGTAAGTTCCTGTTTGGAGGAGGGCTTTGAATCAACTGTTGATAGGGTACCCTCAGAGGGAGATAATACCTGTGAATGGAAAGCATTAGTGCCATTAAGGGGGTTATTTCATATCCTATCATTTGTACTGCTGAAAGAAGTAGGAAAATCTGCAACTGTAAAAGTTGGTCTTACTGTAACTCATAACAGGCTTCACTTTTGTCACTGTTTTGCAATATAAGAAAATAGAAGCAGGTGTAGGCCAGTCCCACCATTCAGTATGATTGTGGCTGATCTGCCCAAAGCCTCAACTCCTGTGGCAGTTTCCTATTGTCAACTCTCTTATCTTTCAAAAACATTTTCTGATTGCTCTTTACCCGCAACAATTTTGGCTCCACAAATCGCTGGGGTAGAGAATTCCAGAGATTTGTCATCCTCTGAGAGGTGAACTATCCATCTCAGTTTTAAACATACGCCACCTGTTCTTGTATTTTTGTGTCCTTGTTCAAGATTCTCCTTTGAGTTAAAACCTCTCAATATCCTGTCTTGGAGACACAAAAGACTGCAGATGCTGGAATCCGGGGCAAAAAAATAAACTGCTGGAAGATCTTAGTGGGTCAAGTAGAATCTGTAGAATTGAGATGGATGACATTCTGGTCAGGACCCTGCGACAAGGTCCCGACTAGAAACATTGACCATCCCTTTTCCTCCAAGATGTGTTTGTTCCAACAGATTTTATCTACCATGTCATACTTTCAGTATCTTGCATATTTCAATCAGATCACTCCTAAATACTCTATCTCCAGTTTAGTTAGCAATTCATGATAGGAAAACACACTCATCCCTGGAATTGAGTTTAATGAATACAAGAAACATTTCACATTCCTTGCTTTGTCTGATCCAAATGACTGTTGACAACTGCAAGAAATTCTGTACTGTAAAATCTTAATTATTTCTTGCTGCTTTAGAAAAACATTACTGATCGCGATAAGGAAGCGGAAGCACAAGCTCAGCTGGATGCTATGGTAGTGTATCGGACCACGCACACAGTAAATGAGCGGCGGAGGCGTTCTGAGTTGCGAGACCTCTTTGAAAAGTTGAAGAGAACTTTGGCCATTCGCGGGGAGGAGAAAGCTTCAAAATACTTTATCCTGAAGCAGGTTTGTAAAGATATTTAAAATGTCTGAATGCCTGCATTGTTCGGAATATTTTGTGACTGTTAGTTCTCTGCTGTTGTAGGCATTTGCGAAAATTCAGAATCTGCAAGATTATTCTGATTGTTTATCAGCTGGGAAAAGTATCCAGACTCGCAGAAGGGATTTTCTTATTCGAAAAGTCTCTCAATTGACAGGTATGGACTGATTACAGTGATTATTGAAAGATCCCTACTAATGCCTCCACAATCTCAACAAATACCTGTTTCAAAGGGTGTTGTCCATCTGGTCCCAGTGCCTTATCCTCATTCAGACCTTTCAACTTCCCAAGCGTCTTCGCCTCAATAATGGTGACTGCCCCATGACTCTCTTGAATTTCTAGCACATTGCTGGTGTCTTTCACTGCGAAGACTTGTGCAAAAAACGATCCCGTTCATCTGTCTTTTCTCTGTTAGTTTGCTTGAACTTAGATCATTTGTACAGTTGTGGTGAGTGACCAGTATTTGTGAAGACAAAGGTTGTCCTTAAAGATCAAAATAATGTTTTGGTACCATGCAACAGCAAACCTTTATTGGAAGTTGGAAAAATAATCTCTGCAATGAGGTGCAGGAACTCATAACCCTCTGTACCCTGACAACTCTTTGGGACTTTTAGGATGTCCACAGTGAAGAATGTTCTGGGAAGAATTAGTTTGGTAACCTTGAAGTGGGTACTGCAAAAATCCTTCAGGATTATACTGAAGCTGGAAGGGTTAAATGATGATACCTGAATATTTAACCTTTTGTTCCCTAAAGTATTAAAGATTAAGAGATGATCTAATTGTGGGATGTTTTAAGATGAATAAATGAATTGATAGGATTTAAAGAAAATATTTCTCCTGTGGAGTAATTGAGAACAAGGGGACAAAAACAGAAAATGATGAGAGCACTTAGTGGGTCAAGCAGCATCAGTGAGGAGAGCTACAAAGTTGACATTTTAGTTCAAGAACTTTGACCAGAACTGAAAATGTGAGAAAATAAAAGTTTTTAAAGTTACAGCGAGGATAAAGGTAGGAGAGAACAGATTAAATATTTGTGATATTGAGCAGAATAAAATTGCCTAGGTCACAATAATAGCGACAGAGATGAAAGATAAAAAAATCTGTGAAGGGAGAGGAAAAATGAGGAGGGAAGGGGGATAGATGAAATTATTACATTCAGCATTATGTCTTAAGGGCTGCATTTGCCCACATGGAAGATAAGGCGATGTTCCTTGAAGTTGTATAGATTATGACTGGAGCCATGCAGGAAGCCAAAGTCATGTTAGAATAGGTTGAGAACAGTGAATTACTGTGACAGGTGATTGGAAACTGCATACGTGTGCAACGGATTGGTCACCAAATTTGCATTTGCTTCATCCTTTGTAGAGGTCAATGCTGTGGGCACCGAATGCAATGCACAAGTTTGCAAAACAGTGCAAGTGAGTTGCTGCTTCTTCTGGAGGGATTATTTGAGTCCCAGGGTGGGAAGAGGCAAGAGGGCACATATTACAGGGTTGGTGCAATAAGAAAGGATATTGTTGATGGTGATGGAAGATCGGGCCAAGGAAGGGCGGAGCAGCAAGTCCGTTTGAAGTGCTAATAGGGGAGGGGTAAATGTCAATTGTTACAACCCATTGAAGATGTTGGAAATTACCCATTGAATTTGGAGGCTGCAGAAGTACATGGTGAAGACAGAGCAAACCCTATGCTTATTCTGGCTTTGAGGAGGCTCACAACAGATGTGAGGGAAATGCAGGAGACGAGTTGAGAGCCCTGTCAATGTGGTGAGGGGGAAAGGAGGACATCTTTAAGGCACTGGTGGAGAAAATCGCATCACAGCAAATAAAATTGATCCAGGGTAACTCAATACTGGGCACAAAGGATACTGGTAACTAAATTAAGAGATGTTAAGAAAGGGAAAGAAAGAGTCAGAAACAGCCTGCGTTAAAGTAAGAGCAGGATGGAAATTAATAGTAAAGATAAGAAAACTTGGGAATTCTTGTGAGTGCGGAGAGCAGCACTAATACAGTCATCAACGCAACAGAATAAGAATAGGTGGAGGGGACTGAATAAGTGAAAGAAAGACAGATCCATGTATCCAACAGAGAACACATACTGCTCAGAAACCTTGCACAATATGGAAGGATATCTTACCTCACTTCTTTCAGTTGCAAGGAGTGAAACTGAAGTTTCTGGATTATGTAATAAGGTTAATAATTCAATTGAGGCCTAACTTGTTGACATGAGATGCAGAATTAAGAAGAGAATGCTCAGGATTTTAAGAAGATGTTCACATCAGCTTACCTAGGATTTAATCATTGCTGTATTTATTTTATTATATGTTTTGTTTGTAGGGAAGACTGAGGAAGTTATTTTGAAGAAACTGGAATATATCTGTGCAAAGCAGAGAGCACTAGATGTTGAGAAGAGAAAGTCCATGCAGCAAGGAGATGATGCAAGTGAACAGCATTCCGACAGTTGGAATACATCATCTATATCATCGATGGACTCTCTGCAGAAGGTGGCCATGGATTTGCAAATCCAGAAACCACCCAATGTCACTATGCTATGTAGTGGACAGGACTTGATGTCTGAGGGTGGCCGTGTAAGACCTCTTATTCTCACCAGGAACCATTCATCAACTACCCGTACGTAATTTTGCCTTCTATAGGTATTATAATGTTTTTATATAATTGCACATTGTGGAAGCCACGTGGTGTAACACTGTTATCTTCTCATCTGTAGTTGGTAAACACTATTAAGCAATTTCTAAATACAGTGGTTGGATATATTTAGTTCAGTTCCCGTTTTGTTAATTTGCAGTCTACGTTTGTCCTCTCCATCGCTGAGTAAATGGAGAGTTGGGTGGAGCCCTCCAGTGTTAAAGGTGTCTTGAAGATCTACTGAAGACTTTTCATCTGCATAATCCGCTGGCAAAAATATTTTGCATATTCAGTTTTGCTGATACACAATGAAATATAGAAATAGTGGAAGAGAATATTTTTTTGGTTTCATTTCTGTTGCTACCTTCCACAAAGATTACTCTGCCAAATGAAATAACTTTTGAGGCTGAGCAACTTAGAAGAAACAGGCACTCCTTGAATGGGGATACAGTGCCCTTCATAATGTTTGGGATAAAGACACATCATTTATTTATTTGCCTCTGTATTCCACAATTTGAGATTTGTAATAGAAAAATATCACGTGTGGTTAAAGTGCACATTGTCAGATTTTATTAAAGGGTATTTTCATATATTTTGGTTTCACCATCTAGAAATTACAGCTGTTTTTATACATAGTTCCCCCATTTCAGGGCACCATAATGTTTGGGACACATGGCTTCCCAGGTGTTTGTAATTGCTCAGGTGTGTTTAAATGCCCCCTTAATGCAGGTATAAGAGAGCTCTCAGCACCTAGTCTTTCCTCCAGTATTTCCATCAAATACAGAGGCTACACTGCAAGATACAAACCACTGGCTAGCTGCAAAAATAGGATGGCCAGGTTACAGTTTGCCAAGAAGTACTTAAAAGAGCAACAACAGTTCTGGAAAAAAAGTCTTGTGAACAGACAAGACGAAGATTACTGTATATCAGAGTGATGGATAGAACAAAGGAGGAGAGAAGGAACTGCCCAAGTTCTAAAGCATACCACCTCATCTGTGAAACGCGGTGGTTCTGTTGTTGGTAAATTGTTATTGACAATAGACAATAGGTGCAGGAATAGGCCATTCGGCCCTTCGAGCCATTCAATTTGATCATGGCTCCCCATATCCCCTGACTCCGCTATTTTCAAGAGCCTATCTAGCTCTCTCTTGAAAGCATCCTGAGAACCTGCCTCCACCGCCCTCTGAGGCAGAGAATTCCACAGACTCACCACTCTTTGAGAAAAAGTGTTTCTTCGTCTCCGTTCTAAATGGCTTATTCCTTAATTTTTAAACTGTGGCCCCTGGTTCTGGTCTCCCCCAACATCAGGAACATGTTTTCTGCCTCTAGCATGTCCAAGCCCTTAAAAATCTTATATGTTTCAATGAGATATCCTCTCATCCTTCTAAACTCCAGAGTGTACAAGCCCAGCTGCTCTATTCGCTCAGCATATGACGGAGCCGCTATCCTGGGAATTAACCTTGTAAACCTACACTGCACTCCCTCAATAGCAAGAATGTCCTTCATCAAATTAGGAGACCAAAACTGCACACGATACTCCAGGTGTGGTCTCGCTAGGGCTCTGTACAACTGCAGAAGGACCTCTGCTCCTATATTCGATTCCTCTTGTTACAAAGGCCAACATGCCATTCGCTTTCTTCACTGCCTGCTGTATCTGCATGCTTACTTTCATAGACTGATGTACAAGGACCCCCAGATCCTGTTGTACTTCCCCTTTTCCCAACTTGCCGTCATTTAGATAGTAATCAGCCTTACTGTTTCCAAAGTGGATAACCTCACATTTATCCACATTAAACTTCATCTGCCATGCATCTGCCCACTCCCCCAACCTGTTCAAGTCACCCTGCATTCTCATAGCATCCTCCTCACAGTTCACACTGCCACCCAGCTTTGTGTCATCTGCAAATTTGCTAATGTTACTTTGAATCCCTTCATCCAAATCATTGATGTATATTGTAAATAGCTGCAGTCCCTGCACCGAGCCTTGCGGTACCCCACTAGTCATTGCCTGCCATTCTGAAAGCGCCCCATTAATCCCTACTCTTTGTTGCCTCTGTCAACGACTTCTCTATCCATGTCAACACTGTACCCCCAATATTACTTGGACATGTATGGCTGCTGAAGGTACTGGTTCACTTATCTTCATTTGATGATACAACTGCGAATGGTAGTAGCATAATGAATTCTGAAGTGTATAGACACATCCGATCTGCTCAAGTTCAAACAAATGTCTCAAAACTCATTGGCCAGTGGTTCATTCTACAGCAAGACAATGATCCCAAACATACTGCTAAAGCAACAAAGGAGTTTTCCAAAGCTAAAAAATTGTCAATTCTTGAGTGGCCAATTGATCTGAACACAATTGAGCATGCCTTTTATAAGCTGGAGAAAACTGAAGGGGACTAGCCCCCAAAACAAGCATAAGCTAAAGATGCCTGCAATACAGGCCTTGTCGAGCATCACCAGAGAAAACACCCAGCAACTGATGATGTCCATGAATCGCAGACTTCACGCAGTCATTGCATGCAAAGGATATGCGACAAAATACTAAACATGACTACTTTCATTTACATGACACTGCTGTGTCCCAAACAATATGGTGCCCTGAAATGGGGGAACTATGTATAAACACTGCTGTAATTTCTACATGGTGAAACCAAAATGTATAAAAATGGCCTTTTTTAAAATCTGACAGTTTGCACTTTAACTACATGTGATTTTTTTTCTATTTCAAATCTCAAATTGTGGAGTACAGAGGCAAATAAATAAATGATTGGTCTTTGTCCCAAACATTATGTAGGGCACTGTATGTACATGGTTTTAAGAATTTAGTGGTGTATTGACAATGTTAATATTGTGTTAGGGGAGAACAAGGCAATTCTGCAATTGGTTTATGTTTGGTTTAGAGATACAGTACGGAAACAGGGCCTTTGGCCCATCGAGCCCGCACTGACCAGCGATCCACGCACATTAACATTATCCTACCCACACTGGGGACAATTCACACTTATACCAAGTTAATTTACCTACAAACCTGTACGTCTTTGGAGTGTGGGATTAAACCGAGCATCTCGGGGAAAACCCATGGGGAGAACGTACAAACTCCGTACAGACAGCAACCGTAGTCGAGATCGAACCCAGGGCTCCAGTGCTGCAAGCGCTGTAAAGCAGCAACTCTACCACTACGCCATTGTGCCGCCCTTGATTCTTGATTCTATAGCTGTCCAAGTTCAGGAAATGAGCTCAGCCATTGTCATCGGTGGGTCAATGTTAAAGCTGCCATGAGAGTTGACTCTTGAGTTTAGAGCTATAAATTGAGAGTTGGTGTTTCAGTGGTGTTTAGAAAATTAGTGTTTAGAAAATCCTTTCATAGGTATCGGACCCAATCTTCTTCAAGGTTCCTATAAAGTCTGGTTGAAACAGACACACACTTAACTGCAGTGCTTCTGCCTCTCTCGTCTGACTCTCGTGCTAAATTGGCATTTGATGCTGTGGGTAAGATCAAGGAGTTTTAATTTTCCTTTCAAGAGATTTGTCATTAAAAAAAATCAAAATAGATTTGTTGATCTGAGGTGAAGGAGGAATTCCTGACAACAGTTTGAGTATTGGCCAAAAATTATAACAAGACCTAAAAGATACATGAAAACAACAGTGTAAGGGGCCCATATCACTTTGTAGAGCCTCCTGCAGCATGAATCTTATGTGCACAAAGTCAATGTGCTGTTTATCGCATCTTGTTTAAGTTTGTGCCGATGCCTTTTCTTTGTGGGTTTTAGCCATTTCAGAGCTCTCTGAGCAAGTGGGTCATGCATTGGGGAAAGAGGAGAGAGGATCAGGGAGAGTTTCTGACTTGGCGACTGATGGTGAGCTGTTTGTTTGAACTGGGAGTAATTGTTCTGTGGTGGGCAACATATTCGGGGGAAGGTTTGAAACACAAATGGAATAGGTTTGAAATTAGGTCAGAGGGGGGTGATGTGAATATATAATGAGGGGTCAGAAAGATGTCATCACTGGATGATATGTGGGAGAGAACAGTGAGTGATGACAGGGAACAGTGAAGAGGAAGAAATTTGAACTATTAGGTGCATGATTAGAAATGAAATGACTTAATCGGGATGTTAATTTTTTGACAGAGTCTTCAACCTCCTCCATCCCGCTGACAACTGGAAGTTTGCTGATGACACCACAGGGTCAGGTTCTGACTTTAAAGGGTCCTCTTATTTCCGGCCAAACTCCATTCTTCACTGCTGAGGGACTCCCAAGTGAAAACCAGTCCAAGGGAGATGGTGTTAGTGGAACAAGTATTGCAGGTATTGCTATTGAGTTTAGGCTGGGTCTTCCACATTTGTGAATGCACCCCCCTCCCCTACCCCCTCTCTTTCCTACTCCCCTCTCTTTACCTCCCCTCTCTCTCCTCCCTCCCCCTCCTCCCTCCTTGATCCTTCCCCCTCCCCCCACCCCAATGTTTTGCTGTGTTTCTCTCTTTGTCTAACCCTCTCACTATCCCTTTCTCCTTCTAGGCATTGCCTCAGTTATTATACAGCTGCAAGGGTTGCCAGTGCCACTTCAGGTAAATAACTTTACTGTTGCAGGATCACTCAGTTCTACACTGACAACGTCTACACAGTTGACCACTAGACCTGGTATGGAGGCCTCAAGCTTCGATTTGGCTGATGCGTGTCAAGGCAACGATGCCAGATTGAACGTGGCCGCAGTTTCAGTTGGTAAGCACTACATCAGTATTTCCTTTTCTGCTTTCCATAGTATGCTTTAAAATACTGAGAACTCAAGTTTTCAGTATATGCCCATTGTCCCAATAAATTGGTGTGAGGGAAATTTCAAATGGAGGAGAGAATTGTGATCTTATAAAAAATAATAGATGCATTCAGAATTCTGTTTCCAGGATTAACGAAATTCAGTCGAAATCTGACGAGAGTGCCCATTCAGGCTGACAACAGATAAAAATTGAAAAATAGCATCCCCTCCCCACCCAAACTTTCACTTTCGACACCATTGCAGTTGTTAATCACATGATCATGAGGAATAGGAGCAGAATTAGGCCATTCGGCCCATCAAGTCTACTCCACCATTCAACCATGGCTAATCTATCTCTCCCTCCTACCCCCATTCTCTGCCTTCCCATAACCTCTGATACCTGAAGAAGCTTTGAGGGTCTGAGGATTCATCCTAATTCAACTTCAATCATTCTAAGTTAGTATCGAGTTATCTTGGTACTTTGATTGATGAGGGATGGTTAAAGCTATATTTGATAACTGTTGCCTCTACTCTTTCTGAGCACTTTCACGAATGTCCCTTTTGGGATTGCTTTACCCAGTGCTTTATAGTTTTGAGATTGTCAGATCCCAGTGTAAAGGCAGCTTTATTCACACATGCACACACACACGCACCCACACAGTTAATCATGCAATATTTTAGGCTCGATCTATCCGAGTCCCGAATTACCACCTGTCAACTTTGGTGTTTGTCACCAGTATCTTCTTTGGGCTCCCAGAGTGTGGGGTTCTCTACTCTCCATGAAGGTTGGTCTCCATCTCAGGTGGTGCTGTTGCAGTCCACACCTTTGATTGATTACAAAGTAAGCTTTTGCTGGTTGTGATCCTCGCTGGCTGCTGTTAAGATTCTTCCTGCAGATTATGCTGCTGATTGGTTATGCCCCTGCTGTGGCCTTCCAGAAACCTCTCTGCTTGGTCAGTTGAATATCCCTCCCACCCAGCCACTGTGTCACCTCAATCGATCAAAGCCCTTGAGGGAGGCTTTGAATGCGCCCCTCCAAATAAAGGAGAGGCAAGAAACCAAGACTACAATGAGTCTGCTTCCCTATTATTTCTCTTTCCCTGAATTGATATTTATGTTGAATATTCAATCACTGATCAGTAACACCGGTTCTTGTCTTTGTATCACTAACTTGTGAGCTCCGACTGAATGTCAGGCGGCGTAGCTGGTTTAAGATCAGCTTGACCATCCTTCTCATTGGTCCCAGATTCCTGTTTTAGGGAGTGCTTGGTCACACAAGTGTGCTGATAGTTCTATAACAACATATGAGATAAGATTAACTGATGTTATGCGAGTCATGTTTGTTATGATGAGGATTTCCATGTAATTACAATTAATTTACAGTACAGGAAATATGTTTCTTGATGTGTAGGAAGGAACTGCAGATGCTGGGTTAAACAGAAGATAGACACAAAATGTTGGAGTAACTCAGCAGGACAGGCAGCATCTCTGGAGAGAAGGAAAGGATGATGTTTCTTTCTCTCCAGTCCTGAGTTACTCCAGCATTTTGTGTTTTATGATGTTTCTTGATATTCCTCACATGTTACTTTTTCATACCTGATCATTGAGCTCCAGATGATGGCCTGGCAGTTCATGGGAATACACATAAGAAGTGACTCACCCAAGCTGAGGTTGCACACCTCACAGTAACCATTTAAGGAGCAACATTGGTTGAGGAAATTTTGTTGTTTGCACATTTCAGTACTGGAAACTGACAGATGAAAATAACGTTAACAAAATTGTTGTAGATTGAGACTGAACTACAAAAAAAGGTATCAATAGTGGATCGCTAATGTTATAATTATGTTTTTATTTGTTTTGTGTGTCACCTTAGATGATGAAGTGTCTTCATTCATGATGCCGAGAATAGTGAATGTAACGTCATTGGCAACTGGCGAATCCCCATTGCTAAATCTAGAAGAAGCGAATGATTCGTGTACACTGGTTCCACAGCCACTTGATTTCAGCATGAAAGGGAGGAAGCATACATCACAAGAACAGCTCAGTCCTATGACCAGTAAGAAACCAAGTTTGCCCATTATAAAGAGCAACTCGCAGTCATCTGGGCAGTTTACTGCACCTGATGAAAGCGAGGCCATGTCATTTCTTGTTTCATCAGAGTCCACAGAATCCGAATGTGCTCAGCAACAAACCCAACAGACTGCAGCTTCTCGTTCAATGAATGCTGACAAGAACGCTGAGTTACCCAAAGCGCTGGATCTGTCTGGTTTGCCTGATGAAACCACAGTGTCTTGTGCAAGGCATTCTTGGAATCAAGATTTGGTTCCACGAGAGTCGACATCTGTGACAGAGATGATACTTGGAGATAAATTGGAACTGCAGGTTATGAGTGGCCGATTGCAGGCGTGCAGTATGGACAAAGCTGGTGGGCAGAGTGACAGAGATGCAGAACTATCAGCATCTCAGCTCCTCGAACCATTGTTGAAAGCAAATGGCTCAGCAACTGGTGACATGGTGGACACTGAGGGATATGAGCCATTCACTTCACTTTTAAACGAGCTCGCGTTTTTAAATCAGCATTTCTCCGATGAAGAAAGTCCAGATACATCAATGTCAGACCACCACACATTGGGCTTTATTGGCGGTGGAAACCAAGGGGACAGCATGGATGAATTGTTGATCCATGGACCAGTAAGACTGATGGACATCGATGCTGTTGACAGTGCGACAGTATTGAAGCAAGTGGAAGGGAGGGAGAGTGGTGGCTCCAACAGTCCCCTGGTGTTGCAGCTGGAAGGAGAAGACTTGAATGTTGAACAATTGCTTGGCGATGAGATGCCTGTGGATTCTCAGAGTGAGTTAGACAATTGCACACTGGACTTTGAGGGCAACTCTATGAGTGGTTCAAACAGTTCAGTAAACGTTTCTCCTCCCCCACTCATCCATATGAAAACAACCTCCTCTTCAACAAATACAGAGATCCCAAGTTCTTTGGATCTGCTCTGGAGACCCATGCCTAAGCTGGCACCACTTGGTTTAGTTAAGGGATCTGGGAAAGGTGAATCATCAGAACAGACTGAGTCAGAATCTGAGAATTCTCCAGAGAGTAGCAAGCCTATGCCTGCTTTGGCTCGGATCTCCTCCCCACAACAAACCAGCACGGAGAGTCCAGAAGTTGTTTCGGAAGAACACTAGAACATCAAAATTACTAAATTTTTGCTTCTTGCCAGCTCATAGTAATTTTACGGAAAGCAAAAGTATGTTCGATCTCTCCAATGGGGAGTTTAAATATGAAATTGAGGTTTGGAAATCTGTGGTGATCATGTAATTAATGTTATTAAATTACCAAGTGCAGGATTGGATAATGGATCTGATGTACAATTTCTGGTATTGTCCATCATGAAGTTGTGTTGATCATGGCTGAATGCTGCGGTGCTATCATTTGCAGGGAGTTCAGCTAAAACTAGGTATTCCTAGTTTTATCTTGCTACGTGAAATCTTCAATTTAACTAATTTGGGGGATTTTTGTGTAGTTTTTAACTGCATGGAGATTCCAAGCTTAACTTTCGGGGAACCTTTTGTATGTAGCTTGTATAATGAAATTTGAGCTTTGCTTGCTAGAGCAATCATTGAACTGTAGCATAAGATTGCTTTCAGTGTTTTGATAATCCAAAGTTCTGAAAAGATGTTGGTGCATTCGAAATGCACAAACTACCTTTTGAATACCAGAACAAATGTGATTTAAATTGTGTATTATTGTGTTAAAACTAATGAAAATGAATTATGTTGTGCAACAGAAGTTAAGCCGACAAATCTAATATTTGGTGTGTATTAGAAGATGTGTAAATACTGTATTTCACAATATGGGTTTTAAAATATGTAGCAGAGACTTTTCTTAAGTTTTTTTGTGTTTTCTTTTGTCGAGATAGTACTATTTTTTTAGGTAATTCATACTGCTAACAGACCTGATAAGAACCTCCTATGGTAAGAGGGCTCATGTGACCTTGCAATAAAACAACTAAAATCAATATATTTTATATTGCAGACATTTTACATATTATTGTACCTTACTGGTACTGTAGTGAAAGGAATCATTTGACTCGTAATTGTTCAATTGCCTCTTTATAATGACAAATCAGTGCTATGGATCACCCCAACATTGTCTGGAAGTCCCATAATGATCTTTACTTTTGAGGTTTGCAGAATAATGACGAAAGATTTTAGCAGCTGATGGCATTGATGGGATACCACAGTATGTGGCACTCTTCCAGTGCGGGGGAGTATTGCTACAATGAGTGGCCTCAGAATGAGAGTGCTGCCTTGGCATTGGAGAGGACTGGGCAGCCAGGTGAAGAACAGTAACTGCAACTTTGGGTGGCATGGTAGTGCAGCGGTAGAGTTGCTGTCTTGCAGCGCCGGAGACCCGGGTTTGATCCCGACTGTGTGTGCTGTTAGTATGGAGTTTACCTCGATTCTCTCCGTGACCACGTGGGTTTCCTCCAAGATTTTCGGTTTCCTCCCACACTCCAAAGACGTACAGGTTTGTAGGTTAATTGGCTTGGTATAAGTGTAAATTGTCCCTAGTGTGTGTTGGACAATGTTAATGTGCAGACTCGGTGGGCCGATGGGCCTGTCTCCACGCTGTATCTCTAAACTAAACTAGAAGTGGTATGTTCATTATGTGCTAGGGCAATAGGGTCCTTGGTTGTCAGGTATGTCTCCTATAAGTAGGTATGTTACAAAACTTACCTTCAGCGGCACTGCAGTTCTGCCACTGGCTGTGTGCACGACTTTGGCGCCTTTGAGGGGGGGGGAGAAAATGCCGTTTTCTCCTGCCTGTCCGAGATATATTTTCTCGGGCTGCTAGCTAATGCTGAAGAATTGTTCCGACTGCCGTTCTGTGAATATTTTATTTAAACCGCGGGACAATTTCAGCGCTGGAGTAAAATAAAAATCCACTTCTAATGCCGTCAATGCCGACAACGGGACGGATCTCCCGTACGGGACAAACAAAGGTAAGCCGTTTATTTTACATATAAACTTGCTTCTTTGGATTACCTTATTCCAAATTTTACTTTGCGAAAAGGTGATTTAGGCCACATACGAACCGGCAGTGTTTTTCCTGCCGATATGGGGTTTAAATTCACCGCAAACCGCAACGTTCCAATCGATCACGTTACACAATATCACACTCGCAAGATAATTTAAATGGCCATTAATTTACAGGAATTAAACACTAAATTCCTTCAATTTGGCCTATAAATTAATGACAATTAGATTTAAAAATCATGTTATATTGTGAATTCTTGTGTGAATGTTATTTGGACACAGGCTATTTAAAAATGTTAATCTTTTCTTAAGAAATGGATAGATGTTTAGATCTAGTAATTGAATTTTGTAATTAGCTACAATTAGGTAACTAACTAATTATATGCTTTAGTTTCAGGTCATCCAAGTAAGATTGTTTCATATTTGTCTCAGAATGCTTCAATCTATAATAACTGAAAATGTATTTCAGTTCTCTTAATTTTTAAGAAAGTTGGCTTGTAACTGTCCTCGATCACAGCTTTTGTGTTACGTCAATGGAAAAGCAATAGAGAACAAGATGCTAATTTCCGAGTATGAAAATGGCCATAACGTTTTGAATACTGAAGATATGAAAGTGAATTGGGTGTCAAATTAAATTTCCGACCTCTTGGTCCTGGGCCTCCTCCATGGCCAGAGTGAAATTGCCAGATGATCTATATCGGTGAGACCAAGCGGAGGCTTGGCGATTGTTTCGCCGAACACCTCCGCTCGGTCCGCAATAACCAAGCCGACCTCCCGGTGGCACAGCACTTCAACTCCCCCTCCCATTCCGTATCCGACCTCTCGGTCGTGGGCCTCCTCCACGGCCAGAGTGAGCAACACCACAAGTTGGAGGAACAGCACCTCGTATTCCGCTTGGGGAGTCTGCATCCTTTGGGCTTGAACATTGAATTTTCTCAATTCTGTTAACCCTTGCTGTCTCCTCCCCTTCCCACTTCTCCCTCAGCCCTCGGACCCTGGCATTCCCTCTCTCTCTCCCTCCCCCACCCTAGTCGCACTAGCTTCTAATTTTCACACCACAAACAGCTTACAATGGCTTGTTCCCTTTATCATCGATACTTTTTTGCATATCTTTCATTCATTGTTCTTTATCTCTCCACATCATCGTCTATATCTCTCGTTTCCCTGATCCCTGACCAGTCTGAAGAAGGGTCTCGACCCGAAACGTCGCCTATCTCCTTCGCTCCTTAGATGCTGCTGCATCAGAGTTTCTCCAGCCTTTTGTGTACCCCCTTCATTTTATGCTTTATCTGATGGGATAAATTGCAGACGATTTTTTTAAATCTTAAAATTTTGTAACATTGCTACTATAAGGAGTTCACTGCATGAATGACTGCACATTGCAGACTGCAGTACTCGGAGATACTGTGCCGGTTCCCATGGGCTGCAGGTAAACGAATGAAATCTACTGTCCTCCATTATGAAGCTTGAGCGACATTCTTGCATAACAGTGATCAATAACAAAATATGCACAGACCAGCAACTGCAACTGGAATGATCCCAAAGCTAGGAAACTGAGAGTGACTTATCATCCACAGCTAAAGCAATTCATCACGTGTACAAAGTGGCATCTGACATTGCAGAATGTCACAGATCTTGTTGAGGGCAAACAAAGTAGTTTGTTCTATGTGTTAATCTTAGATCAGAGAAATTAGAAATCATGCCTGAAACAAATTTGGCCAGCCGTGTGATAGGGAAGGTGCTTGAACAAACAAACAAGAAGCACTGAAAAGTAAAGTTGAAGTTTTCAATAGGAAACTGCTCACACCCCACAAACAAGAGTATCATTGCTCCCCTGGGAATTTTGAGACCAAAGTTTTCACTGTTACTATTGCATTTTATTCCAAATAACTGCTACAGTAAATGCAAATCATTATTCACTTTTATCCGTCTTCACCTGCATAAACAAAACATTGTCTCTCCATACCATCACTTAGCATTTCCCATGCCCATTACTGCCCCAAACCTAGTTACGATTCAATTGATAATCCCATTCAGATGAAGACTCGGGACAGTCTTGAACAGCAGATTCTCACCTATGCTGAATGTGAGGCCATTTCTTCTTTATCAGCCATGATAAAGCCGATCAGCCATGATCACAATGAATGGCGGTGCTGGCTCGAAGGGCCGAATGGCATCCTCCAGCATCTATTTTCTATGTTTGTTTCTCAAGAATAAGAGAAATATTTCATCAGTTTATTTGATCACCTGCAACATTCCACCCAATAAACTACGGAAACGAATTGCACAAGATACAACTTATTCCAGAAACTTTATTGCCTGATCGTGTTGAATTGTGCTTTTCTAATGACTGTTTGTGCTACCATTTCGGATATGTAAATTCAATATCCAGGAGCAAATTCAAGATCACGCAGCCAGTGGTCGAAGCCCCTGCGTCCGGTTGATTGAAATCCCGCATCGGGGCGATCAAAATTCCCGAGTTGGGGTGTTCGAAACTCACATGGCTTGGAGTTCCCGAAGTCGTTCTCTGACCAGAGACCGCGGGCTCTGCGATGTTAAAGTCTGCAAGCACCCACGGTTGGAGCTCTGAGAACCCCTGGCAAAGGGATCGCGAGCTCCGCGACAGTAAGTCCTCAGGCGACTGTGGTGGAGCTCTAAAAATCGGTCTCCATTAGGCCGCCAACTCCACGATGTTAGGCAGTGCGGACGGAGATACGATGCAGAATAAAATTGCATCTGCCTTACCTCAACCCAAGCTGTAAACCAATGAAATCAACATACTACTAAACTTGGAATGCCTTTAGCAGCTAATAAGTACAATAACACATTTAAACCTAGAAAATAGGTGCAGCAGTAGGCCATTTGGCCCTTTGAGCCAGCATCGCCATTAAATATGATTTTGGCTGATCAAAAATCAGTACCCCATTCCTGCTTTCTCCCCATATCCGTTGATTCCATTAGCCCTAAGAGCTATATCTAACTCTTGAAAACATCCTTTGAATTGGCCTTCACTGCCTTCTGTGGCAGAGAATTCTACAGATTCACAACTCTGGGTAAAAACCTTTACCTCATCTCAGTCCTAAATGGCCTACCCCTTATTCTTAAACTGTGACCGTGGACTTGTCCAACATCGGGAATATTTTTCCTTCATCTTGCTTGTCCAATCCCTTAAGAATTTGATATGTTTCTATAAGATCCCCTCTCATTCTTTTAAATTCCAATTTAAACACATTTATACAGAATTGCAAGTTGTTTCTGGTCAAGATCATGAGGAATTGGAAGTAAGACCCAAGTGGTCCTTTTGAATGTGGATGGTTATGGAGAAGCACCATCTGGTTATTAAATTAGGTCAGATCATGTTGCCCAGTCATCCCGTTTTGAATCATCGCTACACCCCTTTTGCCTGCATTGGACATAAGGGAATGGGGTGAGCCTAGCCCAGGGAGACAAGATGAATGATTTAAGCAGCAAATTCCCATATTTAGAGTTTTTAAAAGCTATTATGTGAAATGAATTAAAATATTCTGCATGTTTTTAATGTCTGACTCCCATGGCTATCTGGACTACACTTCTTCCCACCCTGCTTCCTGTAAGGACTCAATCCCCTACTGTCAATTCCTCTGTCTACGCCGCATCTGCACCCAGGACGAGGTGTTCCAAACCAGGGCATCGGAGATGTCCTCATTCTTTAGGGAATGGAGGTTCCCCTCTTCTACTATAGATGAGGCTTTCACCAGGGTCTCTTCTATACCCCGTAACACTGCTCTCACTCCCCACCCCCCCCCCACTCATAACAAGGGCAGAGTCCCCCTTGTCCTCACCTTCCAACCAGCCGCCACATACAACAAATAATCCTCCGACATTTTCGCCACCTCCAACGGGATCCCACCACTGGCCACATCTTCCCATATCCTCCTCTTTTGGCTTTCCGCAGAGACCGCTCCCTCCGTAACTCCCGGGTCAATTCGTCCCTTCCCACCCAAACCACCCCCTCTCCTGGCACTTTCCCTTGCAACCGCAGGAACTGCTACACTTGTCGCTTTAACAAGTTAAACTGAAACTGAAACATCACCGATTGCTGCCTGTCCCGCTGAGTTACTCCAGTATCTTTTGTCAATCTTCGCTGTAAACCTTCCTCTGCAGAGTGGATGTGAACACTGGCCCATGCGGGAGTCTTCTCTGAGACATTAAAGAAACTCTCATGTACTGGAAATCCAAAATATAAACAGAACATGCTGGGACCACACTTTCTCTTTCCACACATTTTGTCCGACCTGCTGAGTATTTCCAGCATTTTCCATTATTATTGCCCGACTTGCAGGCGTTTTCAGAGACCTTCCAGACAACCTCATCCCAGAGTGGCTGGCTGCAGCCTGGAGATCCCTGTGGACTCACCGGACAAACATCCTGTCTCCTGTGGGCTCTCATCCTCTGCAGTCCACTGAGGTTTCTTGGGGGCATGTGCCAACCCATTCCTAGTGTTGTGAAATCCATCTATACCAGGGGTGGCATGGTGGCGCAGCGGTAGAATTGCAGCCTTAAAGTGCCAGAGATCCGGGATCGATCCTGACCATGGGTGCCGTCTGTACGGAGTTTCTATGTTCTTGTGGTCGCGTTGGTTTTCTCCGGGTGCTCCGGTTTCCTTCAACTGCCAAAGATGTCCAGGTGTGTAGGTTAATAGAGAGTTTAAACGAGAACTTACCAGTTTGAAGTTTTGATCTTTATGAGAAGTTGCGACGAGGGATTACGTGAAGAAGCCCGCCAGACCGCATGCGCGTCCATCTTCAAAGTAGCTGCATGAACCCACAGAATAGTTGCTGAACCTAAGCTATAGAGAAATTGAAGGCTAGAACTACCGAATGATCTTTATGAAAATAGCGTTAGGAGTGGAGGGCACGTAATCCCTCATCGCAACTTCTCATAAAATAAAGATCAAACTTCAAACTGGTAAGTTCTCGTTTAATCTCTCTTTTATTTAAAAGTCACGTGAGTGACTACGTGAAGATTTCAAAGCTCTGTGGTTTCATACCGTGACATAATCTGTGAAAACACTAAAACAGATAAACCATTAATGGCAGGAAAAACAAGAGGTATTAATATCACGATGCTAACCTGCATACATGGTCATTGCTCTAAACTAGCCTGTAGTCCCAATAGACTGTTGAGTTAGATAATAACATATGTAAGAAAGTGCATAATTCTATCTGCAAACATCCAGACATATTCCACCAAATGTATTATTTGTTAAGCTGCATTATGTAAACCTCATGCTGCATGATGAAAGTGAAACCCATTGTATTGGCTGCTAATGAGCCATCAGCAATATCTTGAGAGTATTGAAAGAAAATTGTCTTCCATATCATAGGCACTTGCGGCTGAGTGCACTTGTATGCCTAATGGCATCCCTGATCTCTGCCATGGTGGGTATGCTGTCAACCTCAAATGCACACAATCCTGCTCATTTGCTTATGAGATTATTTCTATAACAAGCTATAACAAACTATCCTAATGTCAGTATGACATAGAGACTAGGCCAGAGATTGAGCAAGGATGTGTTCTTAATGCTGAGAACAGATTTTAAGATACTGGTCCCATTAGGGACATTTTGATGAATATTTGCATAACAAGTACTGATATACATTGCACACTACAATAAGTGTAGGCTATTAGGGTGGTGAAATAAAGGATACCCTGCATAACGTTAGAGAACAGTGGGTGAAGAACCAATCATTTACATCCCACTTATGGTATAGCAGACATGATAAAGAGGCACAGAAAACTGTCAATTGTGCTGTCCCATAAAGTTTCTCTAGGCTCAAACTGGAAGCCACACAACCTTGTTACTTCCGTATAGAATAAACGCACACATGTTGTTCACAAGCTTCTCATACAATCGTGCAGAGCTAGCTGGCCGAGAAAACAGGCTGTCCCAGCCGTCACATGTGAAGGAGTAAATAAAAGTAGCTTCAGCCGTCTACCATGGTGTGACTGAATAGGCAAACTGGTACTGTTAAATTCCACGTTGCCTTAAATGTAATATTGCCAGAATATCTACCGACAATGCATAGGATTTATCATTTGCAATTTTGCATAATACCCAAAACTCGGTGATATAATGTCCTTAATCTGAGAAGGGCAGCATAGGCTTTCACCACTAGCTTTGTTATAAACAGCAGAAACTGCCTATGCGTATAGATATGACAGAGTATGCAACTACAAGGTCGATTTTCTGAGTTGGTTAAATTGCAGAGACCCAATCATCCATCTTAAACCGGGTAAGTGAACCCACAATTTGATTAGCCTAATGGTATCCTGATTCGGCCTGCACCATATTTCTGTAATCTTGAGAAATATACCCCTCTAGTCCTTGATCAGACCACACATCCTCGGATGAGTTGTCACTGAATGTACTTGGAACCGCTGTTCCTCCATAGATCCTACGGACAGAAATTTTTGTGGGGCTCCGCTACCCGCGGAAGATGCATATCTAGCTATTTATACATATCGCTGATAATATAATCAGCAGCTAATGACTAGAGCTGAACCACAGTTTCCCTTAGATGCTAGAAAACTAGTTCCCTGTCAACTCTAGACTAAGAGCCACGATGAATACGTTTCCCTTCAAAGTGGAGATTAGTATAATGCAAAGCTAAATCAAGAATCACCTCGCAGACCTTTGACTGAGACCACATGTTTAAATCTCCAGAGTGCATAACACAATCTGTTGGACGCACCACTCAATCGGGAATAGTGGTGTTGAGAACCTATGGATTATTATGAATACATTCTTGATTCACAACATGACCTGCAAGTCAGAAAAGTTATAATATATTGCAGACGAGCTTTCTGCTGGTAACTATCTGCCCCAGAGAAAACGGCAATGAAGATTCCACTGAACCCATAACTCTGGTAAATGAGGAGAAATAACCATATGTTGAGAAAACTTCAACTACTTTATTCTATTGCCCAGTCTGATAACCTCTTAAAGATGATGAAACAGTGCTTCTCTGGTCACTATGACTCGTATAGTCAGCCATTTTCATGATGGTCTACCCTGCTCCAGGGTAACCAAACTGTTCCTACTTGGAACTTACAGAGGTTACTGTGTAGGGGCACCTTGCCCATGTCTACATCAACCTGATGTTATCCCAGAGACAGTGAAAAAACCGACTAGACAGCCCATGCTGGTAGTAAACCTTAAGCTTAGTCCGTCCCCGATGGAGCAACAATTTTAGAGGGAAAGCACACCGCTTTTCCTCATGCGATTGTTGTACATCATGCATTAAAGCACGGGATCCCGGCAGATGGTCATGTTCGGGCTCCTCTCTCAGAGTGGGAAAATTGCACCTTGAACCAGGTGTTACCATCTGAATGCCTCAAACTGTCTGTGCATGCTTCGATACCGAGCATATTTTGCGACACCATCTCCGATAGTCTTTCGGGTAGGAGGAAAAATGCGAACCTTGAAACCAGGGCAGCTGCAGGCATATGACTTGAACTGCCTGTGTATGCTTCCGTAATACGGGGCATAATATGTATGGCTCCATCTTCATACTTCATACATCCGAATGGGAGGACATGCAAATCTGAACCAGGAGCTGCCTCAGGCATGTGTGCATATACTTTAGCACCATCTCCATCACTACGTTCAACCGAGGGGGAGAAAATCGCAACCCTGAACGAGGCGTTGCTTCAAGCATATGTGCATATATTTTAGCACCATCTTCACCACTCCGTTCATTTGAGTGGGAAGAAATTTGCAACCCTGAGCCAGGAGCTGCTACCTGACATGCCTTAAGATGGTGCATTCCTTGCGCTATAATTTGATTCATCAGATGTTCATAATTGAGACAAACCCCAATCTTGTCTGACATAGATGTCCCAAAACATGGCACTTTGCCCTGACTTGGGGTTGTCAGGTTGCTCCCTTCAGCAGCCGCCAGGACTAGCTGTGCAGATCGATGCTCTGTTGGTATCCTCATTTACCAAACAGGCTGCACGTGCTCCGAGTCCTGCTTCCTTCATACAGGGAAGGACTGGAGCGCTTCTGGCCCCCATACGCCAGACAGAGTGGGAGGAATGCTGGAAACCTGCCAGGTGTTTGTCATAGGCAATGACTGGCTGGCAGACAGGAAGCAGAGAACTGGCTGGCAGACAGGAAGCAAAGAACAGGTCCTTTTCAGGATGGCAGACAGTGACTAGTGGGGTGCCGCAAGGCTCAGTGCTGGGACCCCAGCTATTTACAATATACATTAATGATTTGGACGAGGGAATTAAATGCAACATCTCGAAGTTTGCAGATGACACGAAGCCGGGGGGCAGTGTTAGCTGTGAGGAGGATGCTAGGAGGCTGCAGGATGACTTGGATAGACTGGGTGAGTGGGCAAATGCATGGCAGATGCAGTATAATGTGGATAAATGTGAGGTTATCCACTTTGGTGGCAAAAACAGGAAGGTAGACTATTATTTGAATGGTGACCGATTAGGAAAAGGGGAGATGCAGCGAGACCTGGGTGTCATGGTACACCAGTCATTGAAAGTAGGCATGCAGGTGCAGCAGGCTGTGAAGAAAGCGAATGGTATGTTGGCATTCATAGCAAAAGGATTTGAGTACAAGAGCAGGGAGTTCTACTGCAGTTGTACAGGGTCTTGGTGAGGCCACACCTGGAGTATTACGTTCAGTTTTGGTCTCCTAATCTGAGGAAAGACATTCTTGCCATAGAGGGAGTACAGAGAAGGTTCACCAGACTGATTCCTGGGATGGCACGACTTCCATATGAAGAAAGACTGGATAGACTTGGCTTGTACTCGCTGGAATTTAGAAGATTGAGGGGTGATCTCATAGAGACTTACAAAATTCTTAAGGGGTTGGACAGGCTAGATGCAGGAAGATTGTTCCCGATGTTGGGGAAGTCCAGGACAAGGGGTCACAGTTTAAGGATAAGGGGGAAGTCTTTTAGGACCGAGATGAGAAAATCATTTTTCACAGAGAGTGGTGAATCTGTGGAATTCTTTGCCACAGAAGGTAGTTGAGGCCAGTTCGTTGGCCATATTTAAGAGGGAGTTGGATGTGGCCCTTGTGGCTGAAGGGATCAGGGGGTATGGAGAGAAGGCAGGTACAGGATACTGAGTTGGATGATCAGCCATGATCATATTGAATAGTGGTGCAGGGTCGAAGGGCCGAATGGCCTGCTCCTACACCTAATTTCTATGTTTCTATGACGTTTACATGACTTAAAGAACCCTATCCCAATTAAATCAGAGATTTGATCACTTTATTGATATGCATAAAGTTGGCGTCTTTTGGAAAAGAATCTTCCACAGTCCCCTCTAATGAGCGGAATTACCGTGCCGCCACCAGGTGTAGCTCCCACAGGCGACTGAAACAAGGCTTCCCAAGCAAGGGGCTCGGGACTGCCATGGCAGGTCCAATTCCACTACACCTTTTTATTGGTGTAAGTGATAATAAATGTTCCTTGTAATTTTTCTCTTTTAAAACATAAACTAAATTGGCATGATAATACATATTTATGATATTGCCAAGAATAAAATCTGAACTGATATTATAAATCAGAGGATACCAGCACAATGGTGCAGCTGGTAGAGCTGATGCCAGAGACCTGGGCTTACAGCACCAGACCTGGCTTCGATCCTGACCACAGATATATCTGTGTGGAGTTTGCAGCTCATAGGATCTATTGCCTATGATAGTCACAAACGTGACCCTGTGGCAACTATTATAAATGCCAACTTTATTATAGCCATACATTAAAAGAATATACTATATGTGCTATAAAATAGCTGTAGCAGCAACTCAGTAAAATTTGATTGGTGCTACAGCAGGCTGAACTTACCCAAGTGGTATTTAAAAAACTCACTTGTAGTAACACCCGCAATTTATGAATGTAAGTTCGCTGAATTTGTAACTGGCTGCCTGCTCCCGAGTGGAGCTGTGATGTCAGCAGCCTCTATTATTAGGGCCGTCTGCTGAAGACTGTAACGGGTACTAAACGAGCCTGCCGGCTCTGAAATTGGTCGTCCCCTGCCGTGCAGACTAACGGCAACAGCCATATGAATCCCTCTAACTTGAGCCGTTGGAGACTGCGGCAAAATATACCTACGCTAGCTCCAGTGGAGTGGCTACTTTTTTTGGGGGCCCGCTATAGAACGGCCCGAAGAAAACTGACTTACCTTGCAGAGCAGCGCAGGAACTGCTCTGACCAGCGCCATGTGCTAGACGTAATGACGCCCATGCGGTCTGTCGGGCTTCTTCACGTAGTCACTCACGTCACTTCAAAATATAATTGGCTTCTGTAAAAAAAAAAGTAAAATTGTCCCTGGTGTATAGGATAGTGTACGGGGGCGATCGATGGTCAGCGCAGATACGGTAAACTAAACTAAAGTACACAGAACCCCCTACATGCACCACACTCCAGGGAACATGTTACTTGCATGGATTGTATTTGCTGTGCCATACTGAGAACACAATAATGTCATTACAGATTGAAAGCTAACAATGCTGTGCGCTGTAAACCTTGATCTTTCAGGGTCTCGACCTTTCGAATTGGTGACAAAAACGTCACCCATTCCTTCTCTCCAGAGATGCTGCCTGCCCCGCTGAGTTACTCCAGCATTTTATGTCTATGATCTTTCACGGACTTGCACTCCAACTGAGACTACGCTTGTAAAGTACTCCACTGAACATGTCGTTTTAGCGTAAGGGACAAATCAGCCATGACCACACTGAAGGACAGGGCAGGCTTGAGGGGCCGAGTGGCCTAATGCAGCTCCTGTTTTACATTGTTCTTGTGTAAAGGGAACTGAAAGTCACTGAGTAGATGCGTCATTATCTTTTTACCGTAGTCCGGCAAAAGCTTTTCCTTAAGACCCTGCAGTTTTTCAGTGTAATTATTCAATGTGCTCTCAACATCCTCACAGGTGTTGCTTTCACAACAAGCATTGTATAAAAATAAAGTGCTTTTCCTTGTCTCCTCGGGTAGCGTCTGGGAGTGGAGCTGTTTCCATGGTAACCCTGCGTGGGGATGAAATACATCTTTTGAATTCTCGATGTTATGTTTGAGGAGAAGGAAATGTGCCTTCTGCTTATAAATTTAATTTCTGAAATGTGGAAACTTGCTTCTCGGACCTTTTCCAGGACATTTCCTCAGTTAGTCCTGCAGGTATACTCATTCAGTTCTTCGAATCACCTTTCAGCCTTTAAACGAGTGTAAAAACTTGGATTGTTCCAATACTTTGTTTCCATAGGGAGGGTTGTCCATTTGGTCAAGATTCCATGTTAAAGCACAGTAAAACGCTGATTATCCAGCCTCAGATTGTTCAGAATACCCAAATGGCCGGCCATCTGACTCACTCATTAGTCGGGAATGCCAACTGGGGCCCAGAGTGCCAGTGCAGTGTGATTCTAGAGCTGGTCCAGCGGAGTGTGCTTCCAGTGCTTGTCCAGTATCCAGTGCAATGTGCCTATCCAGAGTGGGAGTCCAGAGTTCTGCTGCGACGGGGTGCAGACTGTGGGCCAGTTGTGCAGCTAGAGCCAGGTTTTGGGTTGGGTACACCAGGGATCCCGAACATAGGTGGGTCATTGTCTGGCTGGATCTGGGACTGGAGCACTTCCATCCCATGTTTGTTTCCGCTCCCATGCATGGGTTCCTATGAGCCTGATGCTTGATCACGTCCCCTTCCATGGGTGAGAAGGTTGCGAGATGTCTTCTTCAGTATTCTCCATATTCTCCCGATAAAGAATACTGAGATTCCAGGAGCTGTTCCAGATATTTTATAGATTATCACAAACAGAAGATTCCCAAATGTCTATGAGGATATTACACTTTCTCCTTTTTTACAGCATAGCGTGGAAACAGGCCCTTTGGCCCACTGAGTCCACACCAACTATCGATCACCCATATACTAGTTCCATATTATTCCACTTTTGCATCTTACACACGAGGAGAAATTTACTTAAACCAATTGACCTGTGAACGTACATGTCTTTGGAATGTGGGAGGAAACCAGAGCATCCATAGAAAACCAATGCGATCACAGGGAGAACGTACAAACCCCACACAAATGGCACCTGTAGCCAGGGTCGAACCCGGGTCTCTGGCCCTGTGAGGCAGCAGCTCTCCGCTGCACCACTCACTGCCCCCTCTACAAGGGGATTTTGTAAACGTGTTTCATCATGGTACTGTAGCAGGTGCGTGAGAAAGCCCGGAATTAAGGCGAGAAGCCAGGCAAATTCTGTAGAGACTTTAAATGAGCACAGCACACTACTCTCCGCTTCAGTGAGAGACTGAAAACTGGCCTCGTATCAAAAATCCATGCTGTTCATAGCTGGAAGCCGCCCCCGGACCTGTCCATCAAGTGCTGAGGGGGATAAACCAGGGATTGGCCTACTCCTCAGGAACTGCCACAGGACCCAAGAACCGGAGGCACGAAACGGACAGGGGGACGTACGAGACGAGCAGCCCATATGCGCACCACGGCGGGCGCAGGAACCGGAGACACACTGCCAGGCAAGGGTGGCGCGGGCACTTGGGGAAAGTGCTGGAACGGAGGGCGCCTCCGTGGGCAAGGCCGTGCAAGCGGCACCGGCTGGCTGATGTCCACGTCTCATGACGACCCCCAATGTCCAAAACTAAAGTGGAAGGGCCATACTTGAGGACCTTGAATGGTCGCTCATATGGCCGTTGAAGGGGCGTCCGGTGCGCATCCTGATGCAGGAATGGGCAGTCCTGGAGAGCGGAAGGAACGTGTGGCCTGAACGAACCGTGGTGAGACGTCGGCACCGGTGCCAGCTTGCCCACCGTCTGCCGAAGCCGTTGCAGGGCGGCTGATGGCCGCTCCACCTGACCCTGTGCTGATGGAATAAACTCACCGGGCACTGTCAGCGAGGCCCCATGCACCAACTCAGCTGAGGAAGTGGCCAAGTCCTCTTTGGGCACTTTGCGGACACCCAGCAAAACCCACGGCAATGCGTCAACCCAGTCCGGGTCCGTGAGCCGAGCCTTCAGGGCATCCTTGAGCTGGCGGTGGAAACGCTCCACCAGGCCATTTGCCTGCAGATGATACGCTGTGGTGCGGTGCAGGTTAAGCCTGAGAAGGCGAGCCATGATTGACCACAGTTGAGATGTGAACTGATGTAATGTCCAACGGCACTCCGAATCAGGCAATCCAATGCACCACTAAAGCACGGGCACGCTTGGCCGCAGAGATGTCTGCCACTGAAACCGCTTCCGGCCACCGCGTGAAACGGTCGACCATGGTCAGGTGGTGGGTGAAGGAGGCAGCGACCCACAATGACAACGTGGATATGGTCAAACCGCTGCCGAGGGATGCGGAACTCCTGGAGCAATGCCGCTGTACCTTGGCAGTTTTGTACGGGATGCAGGTACGCACCCAATGCCCAACCTGTTTGCGCAACCCGTGCCACATGAAACGGGAAGCCACGAGGGACGTCTTCGCCCGAATGGAAGTGTGGGCCAGCCCTTGGAGCACTTCGAACACTCGGGGACGATGCAGCCTTGCACCTCTGGGGCCACATGGAATGTCCTCCAACCGTAGGCCCGAAACTGCGGTATGATAGGCGGACATCTCATCATCCGTCAACTGGGCAGCAGCCAGGGCTGAGTAGTCAATGCCATCGGATACCTGCAAAACGGCATTGACCGCCGGATGAGACAAGGCGTTGGTTACTCCGTTGTCTTTGTCCTCGATTAAACGAATGGAGGTAGTGTATTAAGGGACGAACGCCAACTGCCGCTGCTGGCAAGCGGACCATAGGTCGGAAACCTTGGCGAACGCAAAGGTGAGGGCTTGTGGTCCGTGTAATCTGTAAATGTCCACCCCTCCAAAATGTAATGAAAATGGCACACGCAGAGGTAAAGGGCGAGGAGCTCGAGGTCAAAGGCACTGTAGTGTCGCTGTGTGCCGCTGAGGTGCCTAGCTGAACAAAGCCAGAGGCCACCAACGCCCATCGATCAACTGCTTTAGCACCGCATGAACCACGACATCGGAAGCGGCGACCGTCGCGCCCTGCAGTGCAAACTGCGCCTCGGCCTGGTCAAACCAGATTCCGGGCTCGTTGGTCCATAGGGTAGGCAGTTTCAGCGCAACGGCGTGGAGATTGGTGGGCAGGGTCCGAGGACGGGGTTGTGTGTCCTGTAGAACATTCGGGTCCATCGCGACTTGCGATGAAATGTCGAGGGTGACCGGGGTAGCGGGTGTGTGAGAGAGCCCGGAATGAAGGCGAAATGCCAGGCAAGTTCTGTGGAAGCTTTAATGAGCACAGCACGCTACTCTCCGCTTCAGTGAGAGACTGAAAACTGGTCACGCGCCAAAAATCTCTGCTCTTATCTTCGTAGCTATAAGCCGCCCCCGGACCTGTCCATCAAATGCCGAGGAGGATGAACCAGGGAGTGGCCTACTCCCCAGGAATCGCCACAGTTCACTCTTTCCCGAACAGAGCTCACAACAATCTGCTTCAGAAGTGTAATGTCAGGTTCGTGGACAATGTGGCCTTTCTGTCAAAGTTGTGAGCATGATCAGAACCTTGGCCACTGGTTTATGAGAGGATGGTGACCTTAGTTTGTTTATCCTGCGTGTGTGTTTGGAGATCTTGTGGAGTTGGTGTTGCTGGTACCTCTGCAGTTGTTTGTGGTTGTGTGCTGTTGGTGAGCCAAAGTTAGCGGTATACAAGAGTGCCTGGATCATTGCTGTCCAGTGGACCATTAACTTTGGGCTGGGTTTGAGGTCCTGATCTTCAAATGCTCTCTTCCCACTGGCTCCCAAAGATTGTGGCAACCAAGTTGCCCAACTGAGCTAGTCTCATTTACCCCCTTTTCGCCCATATTCTTCTAAACCTTTCTTATCCATGTATCATCCAAGTATTTTTCGAATGAGAAAATGGGACTAGCATTTATGGGTATCTTGCTGGGCACAGATATGTTGGGCCGAAGGGCCTATTTCGTGCTGTATGACTCTCTGACTTCAACTGTTGTAATTGTACCTGGCCCCGGCAGCCCGTTCCGTGTACCCACCACCCTCTGAGGGAGTTCATTGCCCATTTTTGTTTCTCTGGAATAGCTAAATTTAAAGGAATAAGTCAGTTTTCCCATATATTGGCCATTGATTTATGAATCCTTTGTGCACATGTGTCATGGTTTGGAAAGGTCCTCAGTACATCTCCCCTCTCTATCCAACCCCACGCATCCCCAGAGACACCAACTGATGTTAAATAGTCAGTAATTCAGTGGGGCACGGTGGCACAGCGGTAGAGTTGATGCCTGCAACCTGTGTTCGATCTTGTCTGTCTGAACGGAGTTTGTACATTCTCCCTGCGACTGCGTGGGTTTTTTCCGAGATCTTCGGTTTCCTCCCACACTCCAAAGACGTACAGGTTTGTAGGTTAACTGGATTCGTATAACTATAAGTGTAAAAATTGACCCTAATGTGTTTGTAGGATAGTGTTAGTGCGCGAGGATCGCTGGTCGGTGCGGACTCAGTGGGCCAAAGAGCTTGATTCTAAAACTTTAAAAAACAATGTCACTTTTTGATATGCCTTCCGCAAACTCCCAAACACTTAATTCTTCCTCCCCGCCCACCCACATCTACGGCTGAGGGGGACAACACTTTAACATATAACCATATAACAATTACAGCACGGAAACAGGCCCTCTCGGCCCTTCCAGTCCGTGCCGACCATTTGTTTTCCCCTAGTCCCATCTACCTGCACTCAGACCATACCCCTCCATTCCCTTCCCGTCCATATACCTATCCACTTTACTTTTAGATGTTAAAATCGATCCTGCCTCCACCACTTATGCTGAAGGCACATTCCACTCAGCCACCACCCTCTGAGTAAAGAAGATCCCCCTCACGTTACCCCTAAACTTCTGTCCCTTAATTCTCATGTCATGCCCTCTTGTTTGAATCTTCCCTACCCTCAATGGGAAAAGCTTATCCACGTCAACTCTGTCTATCCTTTCATCATTTTAAAGACCTCAATCAAATCCCCCCTTAACCTTCTGCGCTCCAAAGAATAAAGACCTAACTTGTTCAACCTTTCTCTGTAACATAGTTGCTGGAACCCAGGCAACATTCTAGTAAATCTCCTCTGTACTCTCTCTATTTTGTTGACATCCTTCCTATAATTAGGCGACCAAAATTGTACACCATACTCCAGAATTGGTCTTACCAATGCCTTGTACAATTTTAACATTACTTCCCTACTCCTATATTCAATGCTCTGATTTATAAAGGCCAGCACACCAAAGGCTTTCTTTACCACCCTATCTACATGCAATTCCACCTTCAGGGAACTATGCACAGTTATTCCTAGATCTCTCTGTTCCACAGCATTCCTCAATTCCCTACCATTTACGTCCTATTTTGATTTGTCCTGCGAAGATGTAGCACTTCACACTTATTCACACTTATTAAACTCCATCTGCCATTTTTCAGCCCACTTTTCCAAATGGCCCAAATCTCTCTGTAGACTTTGAAAATCTACTTCATTATCCACAACACCACCAATCTTAGTATCATCTGCATACTTATCCAATTTTCCACCCCATCATGCACTTTGTGCATGTTCTAATGTGTAAGGCCTTTCTGCTTTGCACAAGACCTTGAGCCACGTACTTGATAAACCATGTGTAGGAAGGAACTTCAGATGCTGGTTTACACCTGTCTGTAACTCGTTTTCACCTAACACACAGCTAACAATGGCCTGTTTCCGTTATCATCAGTACTTTTTTTGCATGTCTTTCATTTATTTATTCTATATCTCTCTACATTACCGTCTATATCACTTGCTTCCCTTTCTCCTGACTCTCAGTCTGAACAAGTGTCTCGATTCTAATCACCTATTCCTTTTTTCCAGAGATGCTGTCTGACCTGCTGAGTTACTCCAGCTTTTAATGTCTATTTGATAAACCATTGTTGTTTGGCGGTCTCACAAAACTAATCCTCGTCCCTCCATGCCTTATTGCTTAAGAGTGAACTTTAGTTGTGATAAAAATTTGGCTTCTAAAGGCCGCTATGGTAGAGATTTCCAGAGATTCCCCACCTCTGAGTTAAGAAGTCTCCTCTTTTCAGTCCCGATCGGCCTTCGCCTTGTTCTGGGATAGTGACCCTTCTTTTATAGGCTCTCAACCTCTTCCTACATCACCATCTTCAATAGATCTCTCCCTAAATCTCCGTAAACCATGGTGAATATTGTTCCTGCACATTGAAATGCTTGCAGCAATCTCCTCTCTGTAGAGCATATGGTTGTAAGTGATAGAAGAATTGGGTCATTTGGCCCATCAAGTCCACTGCGCCATTCAAAAATGGCTGAACAATCCCACCCTCCTATATCCATTCTCCCCATAACTACTGGCACCCGTACTAATCAAGAATCTATCTATCTCTGCCAAAAATATCCATTGACTTAGTCTCCACAGCCTTCTGAGGCAATGAATTCCACAGATTCACCACCCTCTGACTAAAGAAATTCCTCCTCATCTCCTTCCTAAAGGAACATCCTTTTATTCTGAGGCTATGACCTCTAGTCCTAGACTCTCCCACTAGTGGAAACGTCCTCTCCACATCCGCCCTATCCAACCCTAACTCTATCCAGGAACTGGATTGAAACAAGAGATGGCTCGAGACTCGTGCATGGGGATGCATGGAGGCAGTGCTGCACAATTCCCTTTCAAGGTAACACAGCTCCCCTGCAAACAGCACTTTAGCGTGACGGCAGCTGCTGGCTCTGTTTCTATGGATACACAGACTGTGTTCACAGCCTCTGCCTCTGCAGAGATTCGGACGGATCCCATTAGAATTCCACTGGGATCAGATTAATATGTGAGAGTGGAGAGATTGCTTTTCTGCACAGTGATGGTTGGGAGCATATTGCTGTATTATGGAGCTGAGAGCCACCCAGGGCAGCACAGCCACACAGCTGATAGAGCTGATTCCTTATAGCTCCAGCAACCGGAATTGGATCCTAGCCTCGGGTGCTATTTATGTGGTGTTTCCAAGTTCACCAAGTAACTGTGTGTGGTTCCTCAAATCTCCTCCCACTTCCCAAGACATGAGGATTGGCAAATTAGATTGTTTATGTGAGTGGTAGAGTCTGGCTGGAAAATAATGGGATTGCAGGGAAAATTAATGGGGATTGGGATTGCCCAGAGAGCCAGCACAGATTCACTGGCCCAAACGTCCTCCTTATCTGCTGTAAGGAAGTTGGGACTCTAGATAATACCAGTCCACAGGAAGCAGACCATAGAGTCATAGACCAGTGGGTCAGACAGCATATCTGGAGAAAAGTCTGAAGAAAGGTCTCGACCTGAAACGTCACCTATGCCTTTTCTCCAGAGATGCCAACTGACTCACTGAGTATCTCCAGCTTTTTGTGTCTATCTTCGGTTTAAACCAGTATCTGCAGTTTCTTCTTACACATGAGTCATAGACCAGTGTTTGGTCAATGGATTTTGGAGGTTTTAATGGTGTTTGCAACCTCTGCGTCACATGATCCATGCGTCCTGCAGCCACCTATTTTGGACATCTCCAAGAGTTCCAAGAGTTTAAGATGTGATCCAGACAAATGACGTTTCTGTTTACTGCAGCTTTACAGGCACATTAAATGCAAGGACAGCAACTAAAAATACAATAAATGATCAGTTATTTGTATTTTGTAAGTTAACTGGACTGTGATAGTGCAAAAACCAAGCTAGTGCAAAGTCCTGAATGTAGAAACAAAGAACTGCAGATGCTGGTTTATACCTAAGATAGACACAAAGTGCTGGAGTAACTCAACAGATCAGGCGGCATCTCTGGATAAAAAGGATGGTTGACGTTTAGAGTTGGGACCTTTCTTCAGACTACCTGACTTGCTGAGTTACTCCAGCACTTTGTGGCAGTCTGAAGAAGGGTGAACATGAATGCCAGGCTAAAGTAATCTCTGCCCTGGAAATGATCAAAATACCTCAATTTCCTGCATATCAATGTGCCTTTCGCAAAGCCTCTTAAATGCCACTATCATATCTGCCTCCACCACCAGTGTGTACCAGGCACCCGCCACCCTCTCCATATATAAATACGTGCCCTGCACATCTCCTTTAAACGTTTCCCTCTCACCTTAGCCATGCCCAATAGTCATTGACATTTCCATCCAGGGGAAAAGGTTCTGACTGTCTATCTAAGAATGGCTAGTTCAGGGTTGTCCATTCATTCCAAGAATGCTACTAGATAAATGCAGGAAAATACAAGCATGCCCACAAGTGCTTGACATTTAAGTCATTAGTTCTCTGATGGGCGAGCAACTATCCTCCCTCTCCCTCTCCAAATCCACTTGTTTATTTTGAGACAAAAATATTAATGCAGGGATCGTCATCCTTTGATCTTTGTTAGATGAAAGTGATGTTCCTCCCAACACAGTCTCCTCACCCAGTTGGTCTCATTTGATTAAACAGGAAGAAACATAGAAAATAGGTGCAGGAGTAGGCCATTCAGCCCTTCGAGCCAGCACCGCCATTCAAAATGAACATGGCTGATCATCCACAATCAGTGCCCCATTCCTGCTTTTTCCCCATATCCCTTGATTAATTTGGCCCTTAGAGCTAAATCTAACTTTCTCTTGAAAACATCCAGTGAATTGGCCTCCACGGCGTTCTGTGGCAGGGAATTCCACATATTTACAACTCTCTGGGTGAAAAGGTTTTTCCTCACATCAGTCCTAAATGGCCTGCCCCTTAATCTTAAACTGTGACCCCTGGTTCTGGATTCCCCCAACATCGGGAACATTTTACCTGCATTTAACCTGTCTAATCCCTTACGAATGTTATATGTTGCTATAACATCCACTCTCATCCTTCTAAATTCGAAGATTCTAATATCAGTGAAGCATCTGTTTTTGCACATAACTGATTTTAAACATAAATCTATATTTCACTTCCCTGGCCTAAGGACTAACACTAAGAGCAGGAGATTCAGTGCCTTAGTTCTGGATCTAAACAATCTCACGCACAGTTAAATGAAGATACAGTACAAAATAAAGACTCATCATTTGCCCATTATTGATGTTCATTCAAGCTGTAGTAACTTCATAATTTGTCTCATTGACATGCCTGGTGCCACAGCTGCAGCAAACACATCTGTCATGGCAGATGCCTTCTAAAAGTCCCTCACTATAAATACTTCATGGCTGTTAAATCGAAGAAACCAGGCTTGGTACTTTGCGATAGAGAGTATCTATGACTACAGGTCATGCTGCTGAATTATCTTGATTATCTGAATTATCAAAGACCCTCACCATCCAGGCCATGCCTTGTCTTCTTGTGACTCTCGGGCAGGAGGTACAGAAGCCTGAAGTCCCACAGCGAGCTTCAGGACAGCTTCTTTCCTGCACCCGTTAGGGTCTTGAACACATATGCACATCCCTAATCCTATCTTGGCAACAGAACACTATGGCTCACCTCTTCCACTGATTTAATTAAGTATTTTTGCACGTCTTTTTCAGCTTTATTTTGCAGTCATTTTCTTTTCACTGTCTTGGAGAATGTGTGTCATTTATGTATAATTTATGTTTTTGTGTGTTGCCTGAGTATCCCAGTGATGCTGCCACAAGCAACATTCTGATTGTACCTGTACCACACCATACTTGTGCATCTGACAATAAAAGCCACTGGAATTGAGCAGTCATAGTGGACAGTGCTCCTGAAGCACTGACCAGTTGCGAGGATAGGAACTACCTTGATGGTAAATGGGATGAGTACAGATGGGTATTTGAAGGACATGGTATGCTGAACGATCTGTCTCTGCGCTGTACAACTTGATGAAAACTGCATGGAACCACTTTTTGAGGAGTTATGGCTGATACAATAATATTGCAACCATGAACAGGAGCTTCACATTGACTGTCCATGCTCCATGTTTCTGATGGGTCTAAAGAGATGCAGACTATCAATAGTTTCTGTGTGTTACAAACACTGTGTTATTTTATGGAAGGTTAATTGTGCCTCTGACTTCTTACCATGGGCCCTTGGCAAATGGTAGTGGCTGTGTGTGCAGGCAATCGGTTTTAATGTGACTATCTTCTCTATAATGGGAATCTATCTTTCCCCTCCTCTGGCACCAGCCATCCTGCAGCTCTTCCTGCTCCCTTCCTGCTGCTGGAAGAAGTAGAGTCAGGGGAAGTGGTGGTGCAGGATGCAGTTGACATCGACTGGGTGTAAAACCCTACCTGGACAGCGCTGAAGCTACAAACAGTGGGGGCTCAGTGGTTGTAGAAAGCCTTTTATCCGGATGCATCCCAGCTTGCTTTGGGAACTGCCCCATCCAGGACCACAAGAAATTGTATTGAGTCGTGGACGCAGCCCAGACCATCACACAAACCAACCTCCCTTCCATCTGCACATCACGTTGCCTCGGCAAGACCAGCAGCACAATCAAGGACGAGACTCGCCTTAGTCACTCCCTCTTCTCCCTTCTCCCATCAGGCAAGAGGTATAGAAATTTGAAAACACACCTCCAGATTCAGGGACAGTTGCCTGAGAGAAGATTTTAGTTTTTAGATTACAGATACAGCGCGGAAAAAGGCCCTTCGGCCCACCGAGTCAGCACCGACCAGCGATCCCCGCACATCAACACTACCCTACGCTAGGGACACTTTAAAAACATTTTTATACCAATTTATCCTACAAACCTGTACGTCTTTGGAGTGGGGGGGGGGGGGGGGGGGGGGGAACCGGAGCTCCCGGGGAAAGCCCACGCAGGTCACGGGGAGAACGTACAAACTCTGTACAAACAGCACCCGTAGTCGGGATCGAACCCGGGTCTCTGGTGCTGGAAGACTAGGACCAGTTTTCAGAAAGAACAGGCAATTCACACCACCTTCTGCAGCTGCTTGCACCTTCGATTATAAAGTGTTAGATTAGGTTAGATGAGAAGATGCTTTATAAATTACACAATGGTGGTGTCGGAAGCGTTATGAAAATATGTTTGAGGTGTGGGTGCCCAGTCACAGGTAAGCATTTGAGCAACCAGACCTGATTTCATAAACACCTGAAATACTGCATTGCGATTGCCAATTGAATTGAGGGAAATGGTTCATGTTAGTAAAGCCATTTCACTCGTTGAAGCCCCAAGAAGAATTTTCAGAATGACACGATCGACCAGAGTAGCATCATTACCTTGCCATGGACTTTGTGCTGGAAAAATCTGCAGGTTTTGCACGCCATTGTGCAGCATTCCAATGACCTCCAGGGGGCAGTGCTTCCCCACAATTGATCTTTCATCGCAGACCGTCCTTGAAGTCATAGATCTGAAGAAGGGTCTCGACCTCACCCATTCCTTCTCTCCAGAGATGCCGCCTGTCCCACTGAATTCCTCCAGATTTTTGTGTCTGTCTTCGGTTTAACCCATCATCTATAGTTTCCTTCATACACATGACAACTACTCCCAGTTGGGTTGTTTCCAGAACTCATGTGATCGTGCAGCTGCTGAGTAAAATTATCCTCGTAAGGTTTTGTGAATTTGCCAAGAATAATCCGGAGTTGGATTGTGCGTGGACTTATTTGTGTTGTGCAATTACTTTTATTCCACATGTTTATTCCTCAACATCGGGTAATTGCAAACACACTGTTGCCGCGTGGAATGGTGTTATAGCAGTGTCTATACTGCTGCTTGTGAGCAGGAATTGGACTGGAGACGGACTGCATTCTCTTCTTGGTTTCCCAGCTGGAGGTATAAAGGGCCTGTCCCACTTTGCGATTTTTTTCGGCGACTGCGAGCGCCAGTGACTGACGCCCGTAAAACCGTCCAGTTGTACGACATACACACATCTACGGGGAAAGTTGGAGAATGGGAGAAGGAAGGGAGAGGGGGAGAAGGGGATGTGAGGGGAGGGGGGAGAAGTGGAGCAGAGGGGGGAAGGGAAGAAGGGGGGGAGTGGAGAAGGGTGGGGGGGGGGGGGTGGAGAAGGAGGGATGGGGAAGAGGTGGGTGTAGGGGAGAGGGGAGTTCCGTCCACATTCAGTGAATCCATCCCTGTGAAAAGTTAGAGACGGTGATTGGATGTGGAAGCGGACCAATACACCTGTAAATAAAACGGAACGACTCGGACATCTTTTCATTTGCACAATTAATTTTATTGTATTATGTTAATATATTAATGTTTAAAATTCATGCATTGAACGAAGAATATTTTACAGCCCATTTTTTAGCCTAACCCTAACCCTAACCCAACCCTAACCGGGCGTCAACCACAGGACAGCATACAGGACTGGGTGAATGACATGATGAGACACCCAGATGTTGCCCCTGGATTTCGAACATTCCAAAATCCTGGGGAGACACCGCGCGTCACTACATGCGTCACCACGCGTCACGACCCGACCACGACGCGGCAACCTCTTTTCAGGCTGTCTCTAAAAAGGCGCCCAAGTGGGACAGGCCCTTAAGCAGATCTCCTGACTGTTCATGGCCCTATGTTGGAAGCTTAAGATGGGGTGAGGTTCACAGGCCTCAACCTCGTCCTTTTACAGCATTCAAAGTTTGCGGCAACAAATCAATGTTGAGACCCGAGAGGATATCCAACCCATTTTTTTAAATTAAATTTAATCAATATTTACAATAATATGAACAATACAATGAACAACAGTCTAAAATAGTCCCAGGAAAGCATTGCTTGGGAGGAAAATATGGACAGACACAATGTGGAGCTTTGTCTATAACGTGGAAGGGTTCTGACCCGAATCGTCACCCATTTGATTAGTACGGGTGTCAGTAGTTATGGGGAGAAGGCAGGCGAATGGCGGTGCAGGGAGAGATAGATCAGGCATGATTGATTGGCGGAATAGTCTTGATGTGCCCAATGGCCTAATTCAGCTCCTATTACTTATTACCTTAAAACAATACCTATAAACCCACCACCATAATACAAGTAAAACAAATATTCTTAAATACTGAACATTAAACAACCATATCACAATCCTTGAGAAGGGTAATTCCACCTTCCTGCGGTGCCCAGCAGTTCCGGAAATCCACCAGGGTGCCTGTGGACAGTGCATAGTCCCTCTCAAGTACCACCCGGGCACAGACATAACCCAACAGAAGAAACCATTGACAGTCGCAGGAAAAGCATGTAAATTCGACACATACAGACAATAGACAATAGGTGCAGGAGTAGGCCATTTGGCCCTTCGAGCCAGCACCACTATTCAATGTGATCATGGCTGAACATCCCCAATCAGTACCCCGTTCCTGCCTTCTCCCCATATCCCCTGACTCCGCTATCTTTAAGAGCCCTATCTAGCTCTCTCTTGAAAGCATCCAGAGAACCTGCCTCCACCGCCCTCTGAGGCAGAGAATACCACAGACTAGCCACTCTCTGTGAGAAAAAGTGTTTCCTCGTCTCTGTTCTCAAACTCCTTATTCTCAAACTGTGGCCCCTGGTTCTGGACTCCCCCAACATCGGGACATGTTTCCTGCCTCTAGCGTGTCCAAGCCCTTAACAATCTTATACGTTTCAATGAGATACCCTCTCATCCTTCCAAACTCCAGAGTGTTCAAGCCCAGCTGCTCCATTCTCTCAGCATATGATAGTCCCGCCATCCCGGGAATTAACCTTGTAAACCTAAGCTGCACTCCCTCAATAGCAAGAATGTCCTTCCTCAAATTAGGGGACCAAAACCGCACACTATATTCCAGGCGTGGTCTCACTAGGGCTCTGTACAACTGCAGAAGGACCTCTTTGCTCCTATATTTGATTCCTCTTGTTATAAAGGCCAACATGCCATTCGCTTTCTTCACTGCCTGCTGTACCTGCATGCTTACTTTCATAGACTGATGTACAAGGACCCCCAGATCCCGTTGTACTTCCCCTTTTCCCAACCTGACGCCATATAGATAGTAATCTGCCTTCCTGTTACTTTGAATCCCTTCATCCAAATCATTGATGTATATTGTAAATAGCTGCGGTCCCAGCACCGAGCCTTGCGGTACCCCACTAGTCACTGCCTGCCATTCTGAAAGGGACCTGTCAATCCCTACTCCTTGTTTCCTGTCAGCCAACCACTTCTCTATCCATGTCAGCACTCTACCCCCAATACCATGTGCCCTAATTTTGCACACTAATCACCTATGTGTGACCTTATCAAATGCTTTCTGAAAGTCCAGGTACACTACATCCACTGGCTCTCTCTTGTCCATTTTCCTAGTTATATTTAAAAAAAATTCCGGAAGATTAGGCAAGCATGATTTCCCCTTCGTAAATCCATGCTGACTCGGACCGATCCTGTTACTGCTATCCAAATGTGCGGCTATCTCATCTTTTATAATTGACTCCAGCATCTTCCCCACCACCGATGTCAGGCTAACTGATCTATAATTCCCCGTTTTCTCTCTCCCGCTTTTCTTAAAAAGTGGGATAGCATTAGCTACCCTCCAATCCACAGGAACTGATCCTGAGTCTATAGAACATTGGAAAATTATCACCAATGCATCCACGATTTCTAGAGCCACTTCCTGAAGTACCCTGGGATACAGACCATCAGGCCCTGGGGATTTATCAGCCTTGTCCCATCAGTCTATCCAACACCATTTCCTGCCTAATGTGGATTTCCTTCAGTTCCTCTGTCACCCCAGATCCTCTGGCCACTACTATATCAGGAAGATTGTTTGTGTCCTCCTTAGTGAAGACAGATCCAAAGTACCTGTTCAACTCATCTGCCATTTCCTTGTTCCCCATAATAAATTCACCTTTTTCAGTCTTCGAGGGTCCAACTTTGGTCTTAACTACATTTTTCCTCTTCACATACCTAAAGAAGCTTTTACTATCCTGCTTTATATTTTTGGCTAGCTTACCTTCGTACCTCATCTTTTCTCCCCGTAATGTCTTTTTGGTTATCTTCTGTTGCTCTTTAAACATTACCCAATCCTCTTGCTTCCCGCTCATCTTTGCTACGTTGTACTTCTTTGCTTTAATTTTTATACTGTCCCTGACGTCCCTTGTCAGCCATGGTCATCCCTTTCTCCCCTTGGAATCTTTCTTCCTCCTAGGAATGAACTGATCCTGCACCTTCTGTATTATTCCTAGAAACACCTGCCATTATTGTTCCACTGTCATCCCTGCTGGTGTATCTTTCCAGTCAACTTTGGCCAGCTCCTCGCTCATGTTCCCATAGTCCCCTTTATTCAACTGCAACACTGACACCTCCGATCTAATCTTCTCCCTCTCCAATTGTAGATTAAACCTGACCATGTTATGGTCACTGCCTCCTAATCGCTCATTAACCATGAGGTCCTTTATCAAATCCGGTTCATTACATAACACTAAATCCAGAATTGCCTTCTCCCTGGTAGGTTCCAATACAAGCTGTTCAAATAATCCATCACAAAGGCACTCTACAAGTCCCTTTCTTGGGGTCCAGTACCAACCTGATTTTCCCAGTCTACCTGCATGTTGAAATCTCCCATAACAACTACAGCATTACTTTTACTACATGCCAATTTTAACTCCTGATTCAACTTGCGCCCTATGTCCATCTCCTGTTTGAGGGCCTGTACATTAGTCTCATTATGGTCTTTTTACCATACAATTCCTTAGTTCTATCCATACTGACTCCGCATCTCCTGTTTCAATGTCACCCTTTGCAAGGGACTGAATTTCATTCCTCACCAACAGGGCAACCCCACCCCCTCTGCCCACCTGTCTGTCTTTTCGATAGGAGCCCTGGCCCTCTTGCAGCCATGTTTCAGTAATTCCCACAACATCATACTTGCCAGTTTCTAACTGAGCCTCAAGCTCGTCCACTTATTCCTTATACTTCACGCATGCATATACAGTACTTTGACCTCCGTATTCACTTCCCCCCTCGCAATTGGCGCTGACCTTACTTACTCTGTTGTCCATTCTCAAGCTTTCCTTTCCATTAATTCAAGAATCCTTTGTAATTTTTCCTGTCGCCACTTCCCCTTCAACTCCATCTTTATACTCCCAATTTGTCAATCCCTCCCCCCAACTATTTAGTTTAAACCCACACATGTTAAACCCGGAGGCCTGAATTGAACAGGAGTTGGTGAGGTTGTGGGGAATCAACTCAACTAACCGTGGCACAGCCCATTTACCCCAACCTTCTCCTGGCCAATGGGGTTGAGGGTGAAGAGAGGTTTAAAATGGAATCCATCATCACTACATTATTCAGGCATGTGGTAAGCCCATAGTTTGCTGCTGGGCCAAATGAAGTAACAACAAGCTGCAGGCATGACTGTGCAGCCACCCCAGTGCATAGTCATTGGCCATCAAAGTATGTTTATGGCCAAATAAGTGACCTTTGTCACGTGTATATTCTATTCAAGTGTGGCTATCTGCCATTTGTATAAAAGAGCGTGCTGATGTGAATACGTTACGTTAATGTCTGTACGTGAGCATTTTATATGGGGTGGGAGATTGCAACCTTCACGTGGTCCGCCCTGTTTCGACGAATGCAATCTACCTGTCGTGCACAATCTAATAAGATCAAAGAGAACAAGTTGTTTTACAACTTTAGGCTGTGCACGCCATACACAAGAAGAAGAAGCATTTTATATTATGGAGTCCATCTACATTCAATCACGCACAGCTTTTTATTCTGTGAGCTTTGATTCTTGTTAATAATCTCTTCCATAGGCATGAGCAGCACTGTTGGGTACAGTGGAATGTGAGTAATTCTGCAATATGCACGCTCCTTTCTCAGCTGCTACTCCTTTTCTTTTCACAATTTGACTTTGGTCAAATGATAAAATCTGCTGGAGGAACTCAGCAGGTCAGGCAGCATCTATGGGGGAAATGGACAGATGACTTTTGGACTTGAGACTCTTCTTCAGACTGGTGGAGGCGAGGGAAGAAAAGGTGGGAGTGGGACAAAGCTTGGCAAGTGATAGGTGGATACAGGTGAGGAGGTCTGAAGAAGGGTTTTGACTCGTAATGTCATCTATTCCCTTTCTCTAGGGATGTTTCCTGACATGCTGAGTTACTCCAGCATTTGGCGTCTATCTTTGGTTTAAAGCAGCATCTGCAGTTCCATCCTACAGGTGAAGAGGGGTTTATTGGCAGACAGATGGAGTAACAAAGGCTAGAGGTGAAAAGGAGACAAAAGGGTGTCAGATCAAGAAAGAAGCGGCGGAGTGAAATGTAAAACTGGAGAGGGGAATAAGGGCTTTACATTGCACTCCTTTGTTTTGCTCATATGACACCCTGACATCTCATCTTTGCCACTTACACCACCCAAGTGACAATCTCCCCTCTCCCCTCCGCCATGTTCCTGGGGAGCCATAACAGGGTAAATGTCCCAACAGTTCCTTTACTGGAAGCATCTTGAATGATGGCACATAGTTACATGATTGGCAGAGATTTTACCCTGAGGTGAGCAGGAACATCTTCCCAAGAGGGTGGTGAATTTCCCTCACCCCACCACGCCACAGGATTGTGGCGGCTGGATCATTGATATATTTCTCGAGGTAGGTTTGAGGAATCAAGAACTGGCACAGAAGGGGCAAGGGGCCTGGGAGATCATTCAAGAGATCTCTTGATCTCAAGATCATCTTGCAGAGATCATCCAAGATCATATTGAAGGGCAGGAGCAGGCTGCGGAGCCGAGTAGCTAGTTGGGCTCCTATTCTCTTATGTTATGTTGTCTGGCTCTCTACCGGAGAGTTGCCAGCTTGTGGCACAGCTTTTTATTCCGTGATCTTTGATTCTTGTTAACAATCTCTTCCACAGGCATGAGCAGCACTGTTGGGTACAGAGGAAGAATGTGAGTCATTCTGCAATATGCACAATCCTTTCTCAGCTGCTACTCTGTGTCCTTTTCTTTTCACAATTTGACATTGGTCAAATGATAAAATGCACCAAAGAAAGCATTTTATCAGGATGCATCACAGCTTGGTTTGGGAACAGCTCCATCCAAGACCGCAAGGAATTGCAGAGAAATGTGGCGCAGCCCGGACCATCACACAAACCAACCTCCCTTCCATTGACTCCATTTATACCTCACGCTATATACATATACATTTTAATAACATTTCTGAGAAAACATTTTAAAATCCATTCTGTGTTCCCACTAGAATTTTCATTGAGAGTTTCACAAAGCTGGGATCATTGCATCAGATATGTAATAAAAAGGAATTACAGATGATTGTTTATAACAAATATATACACAAAATGCTGAAGTAATTCAGTGGGTCAGGCAGCATCTCTGGAGAAAATGGACAGATTCCCAACCTGAAAGGTCACCTATCGATTTATCCTCTCTGCCTTTTCTCCATCTCCTATCCATTATCCATTCAGACTGAAGAAGGGTTCTAACACAAAACATCACCTATCCATTTTCTTTAGAGATGCTGCCTGACCTGCTGAACTACTGGAGAAGGGTCTCAACCCGAAACGTCACGTATTCCTTCTCTCCATAGATGCTGCCTCACACGCTTTCTCCAGCATTTTATCTACTTGCTGAATTACTCCAGTGTTTGGTGTCTATCTAACAGACAAATTTAAAATTTATATTTTGGCATTATTTAGCAAAGTTGTAGGATTCATGTAAATTAATGCTTAATGGCCAATGGTAGTTTGTGACCTGCTTGTTCTGGCACAGAATAAGGTAATTTAGTCACAGGTCCATGAAAACTCCCAGCAGAGCAATCCTAGCAGTTGCATTACCTCTCTTTATTTCCCTGCATCCTACTGCTTATTCCATCTCTCGTGCCCAGAAATTCCCCTTTAAATCTTATTGCTGTTACCCTACCTTGAAGGACAATGTGTGGTGGTCAATTAACCCAGCAGCACATCTTTGGGATGTGGAAGGAAACCAGAATACCCAGTGTAAACTCATGCCGTCACAGAGGGACTATGGAATCTCCGCGCAGACAGCATTTGATGTCAGGATTGAACGTGGGCAGTTGTGAATCAGCAGTGTAATCATTGCTTGAAGGCCCTCAGATAATTTTCCATGAAGCGACACACAGTACATATGTGTCTGCGCTAACCTTTTGAAAGGAAGAGTGTAAATATTTGCAAACCTTGTGCTGATAGATGACCTTCATATACTCAATTACTCTCTTGTCTTATGTGTTGCAAAAGGTTATTTGTCCATCAAGAGAAACAGCATCTCATATTTCGCTTGGGCAGCTTACAACCCAGTGGTACAAATATTGATTTCTCTAACTTCAAGTAGGTCCTGCATTCCTTCTCTCTCTATCCCTCCCCCACCCAAGTCGCACCAGCTTCTCGTTCTAACCTAGCAAACCACTAACAATGGCCTTTTCCTTTATCATCGTTACATTTTTGCAAATCTTTCATTCATTTGCTCTATATCTCCCCACATCACCATCTATATCTTTTGTTTCCCTTTCCCCTGACCCTCAGCCTGAAGAAGGGTCTCGACCCAAAGCGTCACCTATTCCTTTTCTCCAGAGATGCCACCTGTCCCACTGAGTTACTCCAGCATTTTGTGTCTATCTTCGGTTTAAACCAGCATCTGCAGTTTCTCCCTACACAAGTAGCCACCGTATTGATTTAAGTTGAACCATGTTCATGAAGGATTTTCCAGTGTTAATAAATCTGAAAGTCTGACAATTGGATTCACTCACACCCTAGCTGAGCAAATTACAAAGCAGCTTTGTTTGAAACTTGACTCCTCCTCTCATTCAGCAGGCCCAAAGGCTATATTTCCACATACATCTCTGTGAATTCAACCCATCTGCAATTCTGGGCATCTCTTTCTGTACTATTTTTCTACTTCTACCTGGCTAGCCCGTGCGTGCTGATTCTTCATGTGTACTCACCATAAAACAACCCAAGTCACCGCACATCAGCATTGTTAGACAATGACTCCAACCCAATGCACGGCACATTTGTGTAGGAAAGAACTGCAGAAGCTAGTTTAAATCGAAGATAGACACAAAATGCTTGAGTAACTCCGCAGGACAGGCAGCATCTCTGGAGAGAAGGAACAGGTGACGTTTTGGGTTGAGACCCTTCTTCAGACACATTGCAGGGCACATTTGGACATGAGCACACAAGGGACAATTTACGTTTATATCAAGCCAATTAACTTACAAACCTGTACATCTTTGCAATGTGGGAGGAAACCGAAGAACTCGGAAAAACCCACGGGGAGAACGTACAAAATCCAAACAGAGAGCACCCGTAGTCGGGATCGAACCCGGGTCTCCGGTGCTGCAAGCACTGTAAAACAGCAACTCTACCGCTGCGTCACCGTGCCACTCTATTGACACTCCCTTTCTATCATGGGGACTTAGACTGCAAAATGGGATTTGCTGTTCCCAGTTTAATCAACTGGCACAGTAGTGTAACAACTTCCATTGTGCTGATGTCCTTGGTTCTGGAATTCTATTAAAGCTCACACACGAGCCTTCCTTTAATCAATTGGGCTCTGTTTTGCAATACTGGTTGTTGATATCCTTGCTTTGAGGTTTCTGTCAAATATTTTTACTAGTCTACAAAACAAAGACTGATTACATTCTGATGATAGCATATTAAACAACACACAGGAAGACCAACTTTAAACTCTGCATGAAAATATTTCTGTGGTGAAAGAAGTGGGTCATGTGGAGAGTCTTAGAGAAGGAGAGATTGAAGCATGTACAAGGGCCTTGAGAGGGCGTTTCAGAGATGAGGGTTCAGATAACTACCAACAGTGTAGAGAGAGAAACATCAAGATTGTAGAAAAGGTACAAAATGGAGGTAGTGTTTCTGTGCTGTATGACTCAAGGACTATAAATCAACCATTAACACATGACAATGTTAAATGAGGACGGCACAGAGCCATAGCAGTACAGTTGCTGCCTTACAGCGCCAGAGGCCCCAGTTCGACCCTGACTATGTGTGCTGTCCGTACGGAGTTTTTGTACATTTTTCCCGTGACCTGCGTGGGTTTTCGCCGGGTGCTCCGGTTTCCTCCCACACTCCAGCGACGTACGTATTTGTAGGCTATTTGGCTTCGGTAAACATTGTAAATTGTCCCTAGTGTGTGTAGGAATGCTAGTCAGTGGGCTGAAGGACCTGGTTCCAAAAACAAAAACTAAAATGGACTTCTTGAATGTTGTAGAGGGGATTACGCGATGTAGAGGTTTTTGAAAACAAAGAAGATAATTTCAAAATCAATGATACTGGATGGGAGCCAGCACTGGTGGACACGGGTGAGTACACACATTAGGTTCAATGCAGGTTTACAGAGGCGGCTGATTAATGCAAGGGGTCAGAATGACATAGGTCAGGGTTTCCATTCTCTGGATTTCTTGGAGTGCATGACAGCTGAAGTGGTCAGAAGCCAATAATCACTTCATCTCGCTGCAGGCAAGCTGCACGTTTTGCTACTTGTGAGCACAGCATGTCCCAACAAGCTGTTAAACTGCTCCAACAGCCCATTCCCCGAGTTGGAGAAAGAAATGAACCATAGTGCATGGCCCTGGTTAATTTATGTGCTCTGCGGAGTCAGCATTTCTTTGAACCGATATACATGAACATTTTGTGTAGTTTAGAGATACAGCGTGGAATCAGGCTCTTTGGCCCAACAGGTCCACTTTGACCAATGACCACCCATACACTAGTTCTATCCTACATCCTAGGGACAATTTACAGAAGCCATTTAACCTACAAACCTACACGTCTTTGGGATGTGGGAGGAAACCGGAGCACCCGGAGAAGACCCAAGCGGTCACAGGGAGAATGTACAAACTCCGTACAAACGGCACCTGTAGTCAGGATCTAACCTGGGTCTCTGGCGCTGTAAGGCAACAGCTCTGGAGAAAAGGAAAGATGACGTTTTAGGTCAGAACCCTTCTTCAGATTGAAGATCAGAACAAAACAGGGCAGGCAACAGGTGATCTCAGGATGGGTGGAATCCATAATGGCCCTTTGTTGCCTGGGGAATGTTGCATATTTCCTTTGCATATTTTTTGCATGGAAAATATCACTGGTGAACTTTGTATTTTTTTAATATGTCTGTGATGCTATTCTCAAGTGGACCTCTTCCAACTCCTGTTCTTGGACTTTGAATTATAACAGCAATCTTCCATCATCAATGGACTATCTGTCGGATCACTCTGTGTCCCTGATGGCCTATTTGGCTTGCGTTCACGCATTTTCCAATACGATGCCAGTTGGCTCTGAATAAACCTTCCAGTCACGTTGGTTTATTGCTGGCATTAGAGGTGTGGTGTGAGGAGAGGCCTTCAGGACTTGCTGTTCCAGGATTCACATCACTGCTCTGTCTTTGAGTCATCTACCTACGTTTCCCCTTGAACTAAGAGAGCGGAATTACAGGCTTTCAAACGTTGGTCACATTGATGTGAAGACAATCGTAGGGTGTCTCAATATGTCTATACCATAGAATGTATGTCTGACCTTTTATGAATCAGTCCGACTGTGCATGTAATATCCGGTTAACAGTATGTGATGTGTAGGAAGGAGCCGCAGATGCTGGTTTACATTGAAGATAGACACAAAATGCTGAAGTATCTCAGCGGGACAGGCAGCATCTCTGGAGAGAAGGAATGGGTGACGTTTCGGGTCGAGACCCTTCTTCAGACTGGTGTGTACTGGTCTGCTGGCCATGTGCCTGTATCAGAGAGGGCTGGCAAAGCACCCGATATTCTTTGATTGAACTCGTCTATATAATGTGTTCAGCATGCTCCACTAAACGTGACCAGATTTAAATTACAGATGGAACAAGCCATTCCGTACAGGGTGTAATGTGCATCAGCAGCATTGTGGGAATTAGACTGGGTATTCATGCTGTGTGCAGTTGCCAGCACGTGTACATCATCGAGGGTGCAAATGGGGTGTACCATGGACTGTAATGTGTATTGGTATGATCAGGAGACCAATGCATGGTTGACAGTGTACCACTGGTTGTACAGTTCATGTGATGTCTTGTCTGTAACCACTGGGTATATATGCATTGTACGTGTCTCTCTGTAGCTGTATGTACAATGTGTGGTTGCCCATGTATCACTATGAGTGTAGATAATGTACTGCTGGATGTGTGTGTGCTGTGCAGTCATCTATGCTTAAGTATGCTTAAGGGTGAGGGGGGACCTAATTGAAACGTACAGAATATTGAAAGGCTCGGGTAGAGTGAGTGTGGAGAAAATGTTTCCACTAGTGAGAGATTCTAGGACCATAGGCCATAGCCTCAGAATAAAATGACGTACCTTTAGAAAGGAGATGAGGAGGAATTTCTTTAATAGAAGATAGACACAAAATGCTGATGTAACTCAGCGGGACAGGCAGTATATCTGGAGAGAAGGAATGGGTGACGTTTCGGGTTCAGGTCCTTCTTCAGACTGAATTTCTTTCGTCAGAGGCTGGTGAATCAATGGAATTAATTGCCACAGAAGGTTGTGGAGGCCAAGTCAATGGATATGTTTAAAGCGCAGATGAACAGATTCTTGATTAGTACGGGTGTCAGGGACTATGGGGAAAGGACTGAAGAATGGGATTGAGAGGGAAAGATAGATCAGCCATGATTGAGTGGCGGAGTAATGTCGTATTGTCATATGTCCCAGATAGAACAATGAAATTCTTATTTTCTGCAGCACAACAGAATATGTAAACACAGTACACTGCAAACAATTTGATAAACGAGAGAAAAAAAGCTCAGTGTGTATATATACACATACAAGTATATACATACACATACACACATACTCAAAAACAAACAATAGTAGTGCAATAATAATAATGGTCTTGATGGCCTAATTCTGCTCCTAGAACTATGAATTTATGAACATACATAATGTACAGCTTGCTGTGTCCCACTGGATCACTTTGCAATGTAGTGATGTCCTTATACCGCTGGATGTATAGAGTCACAGAAAGATACAGCGTGGAAGCAGGCCCTTCGGCCCAACTTGTCCACACCGGCTACACTCGTCCCGTCTGCCTGCGTTTGGCCCATATCCCTCCAAACCTGTCCTATCCATGTACCCGTCCTACTGTTTCTTAAATGTTGGGATAGTCCCACCTCAACTACCTCCTCTGGCAGCTTGTTCCACACACCCACCACTCCTTTGTCTGAAAAAGTTACCCCTCAGATTCCAATTAAACCTTTTCCCCTTCACCTTAAACCTATACTTGATGTCTTGTTAAGTGCATCACTGGGTGCACACGCCACTTACAATTGGATGTGTGTGATAATTCTGGGTGTTTGCACATGGTTTCTATGGTTTGCGATGCCCATCGGTGATGATGTGTCTCGCTGGTGGCGATATATTTAGGTCAATTCACTGTCCCCTTGTGCAGTAAGTGCGCCGATGTGTTACTGTGCTTCTGTCTGTGTGTCTCTGAGTGTGTAATGTTTTACCCCTGACGGAAGGGGCGATATTTCCAATGGGATCGGGTAGCAGGAGCTGATCGGGGCCGGGCCGGTGTCTGTCCGGTCGGGGGATAAGGCAGGGTGTATGTCAAAGAGCCGGGCCGGGTTAACCAGCCTGGCTGTGTGAGCCAGCGCTGCTGCAGGGTGGGACATGCAAGCCAGCTGGACCATGCCAGGCAGCAGCTCGAAGGGCGCCGGGCTGGAGTGAGCGCCTTGAACGGGGGAGATCTGCAGCTTGTCCGGGAGGAAGGAAGGAAGGAAGGAGGCTCGGGGATCTGGAGAGGGGGTTCGGCTGAGGAGCCATGGCCGATGTCGGCACTTCCACCATCACCACCAGGATTAAAAAGCTGCTGCGCTCTCCCTCGCTCAAGCTGCGGAGGAGCAAACACCACGGCGCCGGCAAGAATATCACGGACAAGGTGAGTGTCTCCGGCTTCGAACCGAACCAATGCAACACGCAAGTCGCAGCCGTGCCATGCACTGCAACGGTTGCATTAAATGCAACCTGGTATTAACGAGAGCAGCGCGGTGAAGGAGGGCGCAAGCCAGGTGTGTGAAACACAATGCAAGTACAGAAAGCACTGGGGCCCCGCTGTCATCTGTGCAGGAGGCGGCTGTGGGCTGTCAGGCATCGGGAGAATTGCAAATGCTGCAATAATTGAGCTGTTAATTGTATGGAGTGACTGCATAAATGGATGTTTGCATGTGACAGGGCGATGACAGGGACCAGGAGAGCAAAGATGTATAGGGAAGAAGGAACCGCAGATGCCGGCTCACACTGGAGATGGACACAACATTCTGGAGTAACTCAGCGGTAGAAGCAGCATCTCTGGAGAGAAGGAACGGGTGACGTGTCGGGTCGGGTCAGGTCGAGACCCTTCTTCAGGCTGAGAGTCAGGGGAGACTCAAAGATGTTGTAGTGAGTGAGCAGTCGGCGCAGTCCCAGACCTATATATAGCGATCGCCCGGCAGATAGAGCAACTTGCCATGGAAAATCACTGAGCTCATTTTGTGATATATTGCTGATCGTGCATTCGTCTCCTGGTGCTGGCTTTGTCAGAGGTGTGCAGCATTTATGTCTCTCCCGGCTTTCCTTCCCCAGCGGCTCTGCTCTTCCGCCCGCCCGCCAGCCCCCCTTTTGTAGTAACAATTTGCATCGTAGCTTCACATCCATCTGGAGCGCGGCTGTTCATGATTCTTTGACTCTGCCTGTACCAGGACTGTCACCGTGACTCTGCCTGTACCAGGACTGTCACCGTGACTCTGCCTGTATCAGGACTGTCACCGTGACTCTGCCTGTATCACTGGTGACTGTCTGCCTCACTGTCACCGTGACTCTGCCTGTACCAGGACTGTCACCGTGACTCTGCCTGTACCAGGACTGTCACCGTGACTCTGCCTGTACCAGGACTGTCACCGTGACTCTGCCTGTACCAGGACTGTCACCATGACTCTGCCTGTACCAGGACTGTCACCGTGACTCTGCCTGTATCAGGACTTCTGTCACCGTGACTCTGCCTGTACCAGGACTGTCACCGTGACTCTGCCTGTATCAGACTGTCACCGTGACTCTGCCTGTACCAGGACTTCTGTCACCGTGACTCTGCCTGTACCAGGACTGTCACCGTGACTCTGCCTGTACCAGGACTGTCACCGTGACTCTGCCTGTACCAGGACTGTCACCGTGACTCTGCCTGTACCAGGACTGTCACCGTGACTCTGCCTGTACCAGGACTGTCCACCGTGACTCTGCCTGTACCAGGACTGTCACCGTGACTCTGCCTGTACCAGGACTGTCACCGTGACTCTGCCTGTACTCTGCCTGTACTGTCCAGTGACTGTCCACTGTCGTGACTCTGCCTGTACCAGGACTGTCACGTGACTCTGCCTGTACCAGGACTGCCTGTCACCACCGTGACTCTGCCTGTACCTGTCACTGTCACCGTGACTCTGCCTGTACCACTGTCACCGTGACCACTGTCACCAGTGACTCTGCCTGTACCAGCCTGACTGTCACCGTGACTCTGCCTGTACCAGGACTGTCACCGTGACTCTGCCTGTACCAGGACTGTCACCGTGACTCTGCCTGTACCAGGACTGTCACCGTGACTCTGCCTGTACCAGGACTGTCACCGTGACTCTGCCTGTACCAGGACTGTCACCGTGACTCTGCCTGTACCAGGACTGTCACCGTGACTCTGCCTGTACCAGGACTGTCACCGTGACTCTGCCTGTATCAGGACTGTCACCGTGACTCTGCCTGTACCAGGACTGTCACCGTGACTCTGCCTGTATCAGGACTTCTGTCACCATGACTCTGCCTGTACAGGACTGTACTCTGCCTGTACCAGGGATGTCACAGCTGACTGCCTGTGTCAGGAAAGTCACAGCCACTTTGCTTATATCCAGCGTGTCACAGCTCACTGTGCCTGTATCAAGATAGTCACAGTTCATAGATTGACACAAAAAGCTGGAGTAACTCAGCGGGTCAGACAGCATCTCTGGAGAAAAGGAATAGGTGACGTTTCAGGTCGAGACCCTGGTCCGAAGAAGGGTCTTGATCCGAAAAATCACAGATTCCTTCTCTCCAGAGATGTCCGTCCCTCTGAGTTACTCCAGCTTTTTGTGTCTATATTTAGGTATGTTACAAAACTTACCTTTAGCGGTGCTGCAGTTCTGCCGCTGGCCGTGTGCGCGACTTTAAGGGGGGAAGGGGGGCGGGATTAAAATGCAGTTTTCCCCTTGCCATCCGGAATAATATTTTGTCGGAGTGCGATCTATTTCTGGAGATTCGTTCCGACTGCCGGTAAGTTAAATTTTTTTTTTAATTGCCCGACTATTTCTGCGCTGCAGTAAAATAAAAATTTGCTCTTAATGCCGTGAACGCCTACAACGGGGACCGATTTTACGTAGGGGACAGGTAAGTGAAAGCTGTTTATTTTTACATATACACTTGCTTGTTTAGGGGACTTTAATCAATATTTCATGTTGCGAAACGGTGATTTAGTCCCCATACTAACCGGCAGTATTTTTCCTGCCGATATTGGGTTTAAATTCACCGCAACCGCAACGTTCTAATCCATCGCGTTCCAGAAAATCCCACTCACAAGCTGTTTAAATGGCCATTAATTTACAGGCATTAAACACAAAATTCCTTCAATTTGGCCTATAAATTAATGACAATTAGATTTAAAAATCATGTTATATTGTGAATTGTTGTGTGAATGTTATTGGACATTTAGGCTTTAAAAAAAATGTTAATATTTTCTTAAGAAATGGATAGATGTTTAGATCTAGTAATTGAATTTTGTAATTAGCTACAATTGGGTAACTAACTAATTATATGCTTTAATTTCAGGTCATCCAAGTAAGATTGTTTCATATTAGTTTCAGAATGCTTCAATCTATAATAAATGAAAAAATCTTTCAGTTCTCTTAATTTTTAAGAAAGTTATGGGCTTTTGACTGTCCTCGATCACAACTTTTGTGTTAAGTCAATGGGGAACAAGATGCTAATTTCCGAGTATGAAAATGGCCATAACTTTTTTAATACTGAAGATCTGAAAGTGAATTAGGTGTCAAATTAAACTTCTTTGTATGCTTTATCTGATGGGATAAATTGCAGACTTGATTTTTAAAACCTCTAAATTTTGTAACATTGCTATTATATTCAGTTTAAACCAGAATCTGCAGTTCATAGCATGTATAGAGCGTGAAGTAATCAACAAGCACAGTTCATTGGTCTCTGTGCCTCTGTCCAAGTTTCAGTCTGCGGGTTACTTTGCCTGCATCTGGAGTGAAATATCACTGTTCGTAGGGCTCTGCCTCTACGGTTCATGGCCCAATCTGCCTGTGTCAGGAATGAAGTAATAGTTCATCTGTCTGACTATATCTGGAGTTTTACTCTTCATGGCTGCCCGCCTGTGACTGGACTACTGTAATGTTTTGCGTTGATTTTAATCTACACAGAGTATCACAATTGATGAGGTTCTGCCTGTATCTGGCAATGCTATTCATGCCTGTGACAAATGGCAATTTTGAATTTGAATCTATTGGTGTGAATGATGGGCTGGAATAGTTAGAGACTTGCCTTTCTGCTTGATCAGTCATATAGGTTTCACATATTTTGCTGATTCCCATGCGTCTCTGAGTCATAGAGTGATACAGTGTGGAAACAGGTCCTTCGACCCAACTTGCCCACACCGGCCAACATGTCCCAGCTGCACTAGTCCCACCTGCCTGCGTTTGGTCCATATCCCTCCAAGCCTGTCCTATCCATGTACCTGTCTAACTGCTTCTTAAACATTGGGATTGTCCCTGCCATGACTACCTCCTCTGGCAGCTTGTTCCATACACCCACCATCCTCTGTGTGAAAAAGTCACCCTTCAGATTCCTATTAAATATTTTCCCCTTCACCTTAAACCTATTTCCTCTGGTCCTCGATTCACCTACTCTGGGCAAGAGACTCTGCGCATCTACCCAATCTATTCCTCCCATGATTTCATACACATTGTAAATAATAAGGACTGAATGTGATAATGGGTCTTCAGGACTATGGGGTAACAGCTGATAGAGTGAGAAATAGCAGTCACTTTGCAAAGTGAGGATTTACCTCCACCTCCTTATATTGTTGACAATTTTACAATTTTACCAAAGTCAATTAACCTACAAACCTGTATGCCTTTGGAGTGTGGGAGGGAACCGCAGCATCCGGAGAAAACCCACGCGGTCACTGGGAGAACACGCACAGACAGCATTCGTAGTCAGAATCAAACCCATGTCTCTGGCGCTGTAAGTAAGCAACTCTACCGCTGCGCCACTGTGCTGCCCTACAAATTTAATAAAGTACGAAGTGTTATTAAGCATGTAGGTTGTGAATATTAGGGCCTGTGAATAATGGATAGAAAATAGGCACTGAATAAAAGTAAGTAGTGAAAGGAAGACACAAGAAACTGCAGGTGCCGTAATAGAGATGGAAGCGCAAATTGTTGAAAGAATTCAGTGGGTCAGGCAGCATCTCTGGATCTCAGCATGGAACATCGACCATGCCTCAGTCTCCATAGAAGCTGAGCACAGTGAAAGGGTTTTCTTTCAGAATAGAGCAAAGGTATTTGATCAGGTGCCACATAAAAGGGTTTGGAAAATAAGAGCTCATGGATTTGGGGTAGGTATGTTAACATGGAATGAAGAATGGCTATCGCATAGAAGAGAGATACTGAATAAATGGGTCCTTTCAGATTGAAAGGTGTAACTAGTGGAGTACACTAATTCTTGGACAAGGGGACAGATTTTAAATTGTTCAAGGAGTGTTCTTCAGACTGAGAGTCAGTGGAAAGGGAAAATGAGAGATATAGACGGTGCTGTAGAGAGATATAGAACAAATGAATGAATGGGATGATGCTAAAGGAACCAGGGCATTGTTAGCCGTGTGCTAGATTAAAACGAGTACAGATGATGAGACACAACAAGACGACTGGACCTACCTGATCTCCCGGTTACCAAACACTTTAATTCCCCTCCCCGTTCCCACACTGACCTTTCTGTCCTAGGCCTCCTCTGTTGTCAGAGTGAGTCCAAATGCAAATTGAAGGAGCAGCATCTAATTATTTGCTTGGGCAGCTTACAGCCTAGGGGTATGAATATTGATTTCTCTAACCTCAAGTAACCCTTGCATTCCCCCTCTCTCCATCTCTCCCCCACCCATGTTGTAGCAGCTTCAAAGTCGTCCTGTTCAGTCTCATTGTGCTCGGTTTCACCCAGCACACAGCTAACAGTGGCCTGCTTCCTTTATCATCGTTTTTTTTTGCATATCTTTCATTCATTTCATACAACTTACCCCCATTACACCCCAAAATCATCTCCTTGATCCTAACTGTTTTCAGTCTCTGGTGCTTCCTCACATCACCTTTTCTGCTCTTATAAGTTCCTTAAATGTATTGTTGATTCTAAACTGGACATCCCTAAACTTGTTGATTCTAAACTTAGTGACTGCCCTTCCTGAAACTTCATCTCTTTCAGTTCAGTTCCACCCTCTGGAACCACTGAATTGGCCCAAGGTAAAACTATTTTGCTCTAGAATCTCTTCCCCCGGTACCTTCCCCTGCAACCGTAGAAGATGCAACACCTGTCACTATACCTCTTCCCTCGACTTTGTCCAGGGACCCCGACAGTCCTTTCAGGGTAGGCAGCGGTTCACATGCACCTCCTCAAACCTCATCGACTATATCCGTTGTTCAAGATGTGGATTTATACATCGACAAGACCAAACGTAGACTGGGCGATCGTTTCGTGGAGCCCGCCTGAACCTACCTGATCTCCCTGTTGCTGAACACTTTAATTTTCCTTCCCATTCTTCCACAGACCTTTCTGTCCTCGGTCTCCTCCATTGTCAGTGTGGGCTAGATGCAAATTGGAGGAAAGCATCTCATATTTCGCTTGGGCACGTTGCAGCCCAGTGGTATGAATATTGATTTCTCTCACTTTAGATAGCCCCGGCATTCCCTCTCTTTCTATCCCTCCCCCACCCAAGTCGCACTAGCTTCTCATTTTCACCCTACTAACAGCTGTTTCGTTTATCATCATTAATTTTTTGCATATCTTTCATTCATTATTCTTTATCTCTCCACATCACCGTCTATATCTCTCATTTCCCTTTATCCCTAATCAGTCTGAAGAAGGGTCTCGTCCCGCAACGTCACCCATTCCTTCTCTCCAGAGATGCTGCCTGTCCGGCTGAGTTACTCCAGCCTTTTGTGTCTATCTTCGGTTTAAACCAGCATCTGCAGTTCCTTCTTACACACTAGTCCCACTTGCCTACATTTGACCCATATCCCTCTAAACCTGTCCTGTCCATGTACCTGTTTAACTGTTTCTTAAACCCTGCCTCAACTACCTCCTCTGGCAACTCGTTCCATACACCCACCACCCTTTGTATGAAAAAGATACCCTTCAGATTCCTATTAAATCTTTTCTTCTTGCTGGGCAAGGGACCACGTGCATCTACTCGATCTATTACGCTCATGATCTCATAAGATCACCGCTTATCCTCCTGCGCTCCAAGGAATAGAGTCCCAGCCGACTCAACCTCTCCCTATAGCTTAGACCCTCTAGTCCTGGCAGTATCCTCATAAATGTTCTCTGTACCCTTTCCAGCTTGTTATGTGCAAGATAACAGCATCTGTAGTTCCTTGTGCCTTCTTCATCGACCTTGTGCTATGATGTGTTGCACAGACCAAGCCCTCATTTGGACTGTTCCTACTATGGAGCTGGTATATCTGTTGTCTTTAAGAAAGAACTGCAGATGGTGGAAAAATCGAAGGTAGACAAAATGCTGGAGAAACTCAGCGGGTGAGGCAGCATCTATGGAGTGAAGGAATAGGTGACTTTTGGGTCGAGACCCTTCTTCAGTATATTCGTTGACTCCCTTATACATTATAAGGTACATGTTCCTGAAATAAACCCACTTCCCTCACCCCTGAGAGGCCAACTGCAAGGCCCTTGGTCCTGATTCCTAACAGCTACCTGTCTATCTCAATCCTAAAAACCAAACCCAAAATCTTAATCCTTAAAGTGAGTCAGTAATCTTCAAACCAAAGCCATTAACTTTTTAACCTCCTGCTCCTCAATAAAACCCTGACACATCAATTTCATATTAAAAATCACGTCCAGCATTTTGTGGTCTGGACATTTTCTGTTTGTGAAGGTAGGAGACTTTGCAGCTGGGAGCTATTACATTTTTCCCACTAATTTTGTGGGAATCATTTGTAGTTGTTCCCTTTTTTTAAAGGTTATCAGGAAGCTGAAATCTAACACTAGAAGCGTGAACAATGGGAAAATGTTATCCAGAGTGGTTTCTCCCACTGCTGCTCTGAAACTGGCAATAGTTCCCGATGGCAACTGTGAATTGGTTTTTATTTGAGGAAGTCTTTTGATGAACCTCTAGGTGTGGTAGAAGGCTCTCCCGGGCGTAGTTATGAGGTGGTTCTTGAATAACAGCTTATGTATGACTGCTGTTCACCCTCGAGCTACTTTAATTGGTGTGAGCCGTACAGCTAGCAAAACACAGTGTTAATGAGAGCTGTGGCTGAAGGTGAATTCTTGTCATTACTACTGGCTGTTGTAAACATTATCGACCAGGAGATCTGATCTGGCATCAGGATGATGAAAGACAGAGGAAGCATGGGACTTGATGGGAAAAAGCAGATCTTTCAGTTGGAGTCACTCCTCTGACAATCAGTGCCACCCACTGACTCTCAGCTATTTTTCCTTAGATTCATTGCTTTACTAGGCATTTTATTTTTAAGCTGATATATTGCTGGTACTGGAAAATATCCAGTGAAAAGATTCAGGTGAGGGAGAGAAATGGCCAGTTTAATCATTCAACTGGGTTCTTGAAATACCTGCACTCAATGATATATTGATGTTAAACTTTCATTTGTTTTAGGTCCTAACAATAGGGGACGGTCCTGCATCTAAAAAATTAAATAGTGTGCAGTGTTGGTCTCCAAATTTGAGGAAGGACATTCTTGCTATTGAGGTAGTGCAGCATAGGTTCACGAGGTTAATTCCCGGGATGGCGGGACTGACATATGAATGGATCGACTGGCCTCATATTCACTGGAATTTAGAAGGATGAGAGGGGATCTAAGAGAAACATATACAATTCTTAAGGGATTGGACAGGTTGGATGCAGGAAAAATGTTCCCGATGTTGTGGGGAGTCCACAAGTTTAAGAATAAGGGGTAGGCCATTTTGGACTGAGATGAGGAAAATGTTTTTCATCCAGAGAATTGTGAATCTGTGGAATTCTCTGCCACAGAAGGCAGTGGAGGCCAATTCACTGGGTGTATTCAAGAGAGACTTAGATTGAGCTCTTAGGGCTAACGGAATCAAGGAATATGGGGAAAAGCAGGAACAGGGTACTGATTCTGGATGACCAGCCATGATCATATTGAATGGCGGTGCTGGCCGAATGGCCTACTACTGCACCTACTTTCTATTTTTCTATGTTTCTAATGATGAATAGAAAGATTAGATATAACACCTTTGCAGGGTAAGTAGCATGCTGAGACACCAGTTAGTGCTGCTTTCTCACAGCTCCAGTGACCTGGGTTCGATCCTGACTTTAGGCGCTGTCCGTGTGAAGTTTACACATTCTCCATGTGGGTTTCCCCCGGTGCTCCAGTTTCCCCCCACATTCCGAAGATGTGCTGTTAATTGTCCATTGTAATTTGCCCAGAAGTGGTAATAAACAGCAAAATAATAGTGATGGGCATGTATGCGAGAGAATAAGTTGCAGGGCAACAAGGAAATAAGGAAGGGGAAATGGGATTGATGGCCTGGACCTGATGGACCAAATTGCCTCCTGTGTGCCCTAATAAATAAGTGATAAATGTCTGAAATTAACTGTCCAAAGGAGCGCACCAGTGAGAGAATTGGATCTGTTCCTTGTTAAAGGTTTGTTCATTTCAGTTTAGTTTATTGTCAGTTTATTGTCATTTCAGTTTTAGTTTATTACCGAGGTACAGTGAAAAACTTTTGTTGCGTGCTAACCAGTCAGCAGAAAGACAATACATGATTACAATCAATCCATTTACGATGTATAGATACATGATAAAGGAATAAAGTAAGAAATGTTGTTGTGCGAATAGAGATTTAAGATGGTGGAGTGATTGCAATATGTGTTTGTAGATCTGCTTCTGTGGCTAGCACGCAAATAGTCACCTGGGATGGACGCCATTTTGGAAGCACCAGCATCTTGAGGCTCCTTTCTGTTTCTTAAAAATAGCTGTGACTTGTACGTCTCCTAGTTCTAGCCACGGCTGCAGTCAGTGCATGGGACTTGGAGCAGTCAGTTTGCATTGGAATGTTTGTTACCAGCTTCTCTCGAGAATAAAACCTGACACTGCTGTCCCTACTAGGATAACATCATCTGCCAGGGTTCCTTTCAAGATGAATGTCACCCTTCAGATCAACAGATTAAGTTTCCGTGCTGGACAGGGACCAGGAGTGGATGTGACTCTCTTTGTAAAACGAGGCTGCTTATTTAAACACAAAATGCTGGAGTATCTCAGCAGGCCAGGCAGCATCTCCGGATGGAAGGAATAGGTGATGTTTCGGGTCGAGACCCTTCTTCAGACTTCAGACAGACACTCAGTCTGAAGAAGTCTCGACCCGAAAAACTCAGTTCTTTCTATCCAAAGATGCTGCCTGTCCCGCATTACTCCAGCATTTTGTGTCTATCTTCAGTGTAAACCAGCATCTACAGTTCCTTCTTAAACACACTGCATATTTAAACTGTTGAGTTTACGAAGAAATGAAAATGACAGACAAGGAATTGACAGCAATAAGTTGAAATATTTCAGGAAGATGGAAGGGTAAGCTGGGCCCTGTGGTTTTTGAGAAATGCCCTAGTAATGTTGTGAGCAGAATTTACGGGCCATTTGCTTGTCAGACTGGGAGACTAACCGGTGAGGATTGAAGATGGTCCCCGAGAATAATTATGGCGGGGATCACTGGGCATTTTGGAGGGAGAAGATTGAAATGTTACAGGCTAGTGTAATTGAATCTCTGGCAGGAGGGAAGGAGCTAAAAACAAGTCACAAACTTGAACTCATCCAGAACTGGCCGGGATAATCCCGGCGAGCAGGCCTGAATCCCGACGGGCCGCAGGGCAGAAGGTGGTTTCCCAATGTGCCCGACAACAGGCCTAGCTCGCTGCCACAGCAATGAGAACCAGCCTGGAGAGGTTGCTGCCGAGCCTGGCCTCTGCTCACCCTGTGGACCACAGAGGAGGTAGTTGGGCAGAGGGCTGGTAAGCGTAGTGGCGGCAGGAAGCAGTGCAGGGCTTGGACAGTAGGGAGGGCCGCCTGAGGCCCCCAGCAGCCTGGCACTCGGACCGGTGGGCCGATGAGCCTCGGCGCATCCCAAACTTAATAATCCTGCCTTATACATTCTCATCCAAATCATTGTGATGGAATATTCTCCAGTCGTCCAGGTGAGTGCAGCTCCAACGATATGCAGGTGCTCAAGATCTATAGGTTGATTAGTATCCCACCTGCCACCCTGAACACTTAAACTATCCGCCTTTGGCACATTCACGGCACATTCATGTGTTTCTGACAAAGTGCAGGGAAACTACTCTCTAGAGCAATTCCAACAGCGCCTGTCATCCAGGAAACCTTCCGTGGTGTGCACACCAAACTGACTTGAGGTGGAGTAAACCAGTTTTCACTTTAATTATCAAGGTTTGACAGACTAGCATCAGCAGTCTATTAACCTTCTTTTGCAACCATTGAATGATTGTCTCGAAGGGCTGGAATATAGAGTTGCCCCACAGAGCAGAGCAGTTTGTACGTTCTCCCCGTTGGAGTTTGTACGTTCTCCCTGTGACCTGAGTGGGTTTTCTCCGGGATCACCGGTTTCTTCCAACACTCCAGAGACATACAGATTTGTAGGGTAATTAGTTTGGTATAATTGTAAATTAATCCTAGTTTGTAGGATAGTGATAGTGATAGTGTGCGTTTGTCGGTGAGGACTCGATGGGCTGAAGGGCCTGTTTCCGCGCTGTACCTCTAAACTAAACTGAACTAAACTAAAGATAGACACAAAATGCTGGAATAACTCAGCGGGACAGACAGCATCTCTGGAAAGAAGGAATGGGCGACGTTTTGGGTCGAGACCATTTTTCGACTAGTCAGGAGAAAGGGAAACAAGAGATGTAGATGGTGATGTCGTGAGATATAGAACAAATGAATGAAAGATATGCAAAGAAGTAATGATGATAAAGGAAACAGGCCATTGCCAGCTGTTTGCTAGGTGACAACGGGAACCTGGTGCTACTTGGGTGGGGGAGGGATGGAGAGAGGGAGTGCAGGGGTTACCTGAAGTTAGAGAAATCAATATTCATACCACTGGGTTGTAAGCTAAACTAAACTGAGGAGAACAGTGCAGGCTGCGAGTGCCAATTAGGCCTCAGATGGCAGATTCTGAGAATCCTCCCCTTCACACTCATATCACTGTAGTCAAAGGCCTTAATTAACTTAAGATTTAGAGGTATGAGATGTTTCAAACAGTTCAAATGGATTTAAATGATTTTTAAAAAAAATGTTTACTTTAAAATATGTTAAACTGCAAGAAATTAATTTAAAACACGAATTTCAAGTAAAATATTGAAAAAATAGGCAAACATTTACCTGTAGGTGAGCTTTTAATTGCGATTGTTGAGATGTGTAGGTTATGCCAATGCTCGTGATATCCTAAGCCCAGAGGCAACGTGGTTGCCCTGGCAACGGGCCTTCACCCTGCCTCAGCCTTGCCTTGTTCTCCACAGAGCCTCTGGTTATAGGTCAGAATCACTCGTCCCAATACTAACTGCTTTTGTGCTTTATTACGGGTAATATTTGTGTAATATTATGCTATATAATAGCAACAAATTTAATTGCTGTAGATTTCTCGCTTTCCCTAATGGTTAAGTGCGCTTATTAGGTCAGGTTTGCAATTTAAAAATAATCGTCTAAAAATATTTTTATACTTTCATTTAGTCTGTAGGGCTGAACATTCCTAGCTTCCTCCTGAGTTCTTTATGGCAGGGTTAAGTACACAATAAGTTTTTCCTCAGGACAGGTACAGTAAAATATACTCTGCAACTTTTAATGAGCAGTCCCAGGTTGCACGTGATTTAGCTGAGGGGGCGTTTGCTGCGGCGGGGAGATGAGATATGAGGGTGGGTCATATGCCAGTGAATGCCTCAGATTGAGCAGATCCATCAGGCACAGTCTTCTAATCGCTTTGTTGCTGAGTAGAGTAAGCCCCACTGACCATGTATGTGTTAATGCGACCCCCCCCTCCCCACTTCCCTCTCCTACAACCCATCCCACTCTGGCTCTGCTCATCTGCTTATCTCTCTGAGTTCCCACTCTCTTGCTTTTATTGTTTATGCTTCTGTTTCAGCTTCTCTCCGTTCTTATCTGTGTAGAATTCAGTCACATCCTCCCAGGCCTTCTTTCTCTATTTCCCTCCCTCACACACTCTCTTGCGATTACCCTCTCCCTCTCTCACACATTCTTTTTTTTCTCTTCCTTTCTCCCCCCCCAGTGTGCTCTCTCTCTCTCTCTCCTTCCTCCCTCACTTCCTCAATTTCTCTTGATCTATCACATTGTCTGCCCTTTTGCTTGATCATTTTCTCTTTCTCTCTCTCTGTAAACATGCTTTCAGCAATGTGAAGTTAGAACCAATACCAATGATGAGTTACCACTCATTTTTCTTGCCCGGCAGATAGACACAAAATGCTGGAGTAACTCAGCAGGACAGGCAGCATCTCTGTCTGGGTGAAGTTTTGGGTCAAGCACATTATTCTCTGGGTAGGGACTGAAAAATGATCTTCACATGAATTATTTTCTTATTTTCCTCTCATAAATTGCTGTCTGTATTGATTGGCATTCCTTGGGACCCAGCCCCGTGTAGGAAAGAACTGCAGATGCTGCGTTAAACCAATGGTAGACACAAAATGCTGGAGTAACTCCGTGGGACAGGCAGCATCTCTGGACAAAAGGAACGGGTGACGTTTGGGTCTAGACCCTTCTTCAGACTGTCTCGAGACTGCCTGTCCCGCTGAGTTACTGCAACATTTTGAACCCCAGTGGCCAAGGGATCTAAGAACCCCATCCCTTGATCATTAACAATGGGATAGGTCTCTACTATGCTTGGAAACTCACCCTCTTTTCCTCTGGCCCTCTCTTCCCACAAAAGAAAATTGCTGGTGGGGTAAATAAATGTCCACTTCCTTATATTGGTTTAGGTGTTGTGTATTGTTTATGTGTAAAATTGAGGGGAAGAATGAGGGTGTCTGAAGAAAGGTCTCGACCCAAAACGTCCATTCCATCTCTCCGGAGATACTGCCTGTCCCGCTGAGTTACTCCAGCGTTTTGTGTATATCTGAAGGGAAGGGAACTGTCCTCCAAACTGGTGACGTGCAGATGCTAACAAATCTACTTGGGCCTGGAAGAATATATTGCTATTTCAAGAATAGATTAAGTTTGCCCCATTTCAAATTGGGTTGAGGAGGAATCTGGAGCAAAGGGAGGATCCGGAAGCAACTCTGAATATGGAATAGTGTGATACAGGTTCACATAGAGAAGGGCTGGACTTTTTCAAAAGCAGGCATGGATGACAAACAAAACAGGTAACCCAAAACGTCACCCATTCCTTCTAACCAGAGATGTTGCCTGCCCCGCTTGTATGTATGTATGCACGTGCGCGTGCATGTGCGTGTGTGCCTGTTTCCGTATGTGTTTTTCTACCTTCGTCAAAACGCTATGTGCTAGCGCTTAAATCTTTACATATTCTGACTCACATTTTTCCCCTCCACGCAGTAATCAGGTTCACTTAAGATTTCATCCTATATTTCAAAAGTTATTGACGATTCAGGTTTTAAAATAAGGCAAAAAACTGTTCTCACACACAGCCTTTTTCCAGGGCTTTCCAATGATGATGTCACAATGCCACTCACAGTGCACCAATCACAATGGGCTCTCAAGTTGCCGAGTGTCACACCACCCGCCCCCTCCCCCCCGGATTATTCACACCCCCCGTCCCCTCCCCCTCCCTCGGGTTATTCAACCCCCACTCAAAAAGCAGCCAACACCCCCCCGGGTTATTCACACCCCCAATGTTTCTATGTTTCTATAAGTGGGATCCTGGATGGTTCTGTGCTGGTACTTCCAAAGGTCACCACAATGAGACAATCTGGTATGTTGGGAAAAGGAGCCATTGATCTAGAATCTAGATAGTGTGCACAGTGTAGAATGAAGTATACCATTACCAAAGTATTAGTACATTTCATGAATGAGGACAAAACCGTTGACAAGTAGATTATAAAATATCATTGTCAAAAAGGATAGATTGGAACATCTTATAAGTGGTGAAACCAGAAGCAATGGAAGCCGAAGAGATGTGTATAAATTACAATTAAAACACAAAGTACACGCTATGACACCATGATAAGTGCTCAACCAAGAAAGCCAAAGCCAAAGTATCATCTTAAATTATGAAACCAACTTATGCTAAGGACAATAACCAACTCCATATGCAATAATAGAAAGATTAAATGAGAACACTGTTTGAAGTTTGATCTTTATTTTATGAGAAGTTGGAGTGAGAGACTAAGTGAAGAACCCACCAGCCCGCATGCGCTTCAATCTTCAAAGCAACTGTATGGAACCACAGACCACTTTCATGAATTTACACTATAGAAAGATTAATAACGCGTGACTTCCCGAATGATCTTTATGAGATTCAGGGTATAAAATAAAGATCAAACTTCAAACAGTAAGTTCTTGTTTAATCTTTTTATTTTATATCAAAGTCTCGTGATGAGACTACGTGAAGCCTTCAAAGCTCTGGTTTCATGCAGTAAACCAATCTGTGTGCAAACACTAAATAGATAAACCATAAATGGCAGAAAAGACATGGGCTATTAACAACATGATGCTAACTTACATACAAGTACATTGCCCTTAATCGGACCACAGTCCCAATTGCCTTTGGGTTAGACAATAGCTGATGCGACCACTGTTCAGAATTCTATCTGCAACCATCCCGACATGTTCAACGAAATTTTATAACTTCTGAAAGTGCGCTTATCTGAGCCTCCTGCTGTTGCAAGAAGATGATCAAAGGGGAAAATCCATTCTATTGGTTGCTAACGAGCCAACCTCCCTGGTAGAGTGAGACTTGAAATTATTTGAATTCACTCCCGCTTTTAGCTGCTTACACCCTATCCATCTTGAAATAGTCTGCACCAACAATCTCTTGTGAATCTATTAAATAACTATGAAGAAACTATCCTTAGTTTCATAGGTACTAGTAAGCTCAGTGTACCTCTTTTCATAATAAACAGCCCCAATCTCCGATCTGGTGGGTATGCTGTCAACTCCAACTTATCCATCTTAAACTGGTTATACCAACCACATGATCAGACTAGCCAAATCCAAGCCTGATTTGGCATCCTCCATTTTTCTTCAACCTTGAGAAAATATTAGAATATACCCCTCTAGTTCTTGGGCAGACTACTCTTCCTTTTTGAGATGTCTCTGTTTCCACTTGGATAGCCATAGTTTCCTCTTTGAACCATAAGTACGGAAATCTTGGCTTCTCTTGCCGCGGAGGAATTATTCAACCAGAAAACTGAATCTTATAACCGTTTATGATTTGTAAAATGGAAAATTCGGAGGTTATCTGTCCCTACCTGTTTGTCGAATCGTCTTACCTATCTCCGACTGGAATATCAACAGCACATCTCATGCGATTGATGCAATAACATTTGCATACTCAACAACCTCCACAGCATTGTTGCTTTGCTGTCCATGACGAGACAGACGGTGACTGTAAATGTGGTCAAGGCAGTTTCTGAAAAAGCCCTTGCTATAAAACCCACCAAGACTGCTAACAAAATAATAGACAAAAGGTGATTATCACCCACCGCCACAAAGATCCAGCAATCCCTGAGACAGACACCACCAAAATATGGCCTCCGGCAGACGACTAATAGTCAACTGATCCTAGATTTTGCTCTATCTGCTGGCACAGACATCCTGACTCGCTGGGAACAATACTGAGTATGAGGAGAGCGCTGCATCCATGGTGATCACTGAAACCTGCGAATAAAAGCCCTCTGGTTTGGTTAATTGTGTCGGCCTGGTGCTCCAAAGTGAAGCGGTATCTGCCACTCACTTGGTAGAGATGATATGTATGCATGGAAATGCGAGTCTTACCCTCAAAGGATGTATTTACCATGCCCACCGCAGCCTTGAAATTCTTTTGCACTAAATTAACATAAATTGGACAGACTTCAGGCCTATACTATCCTAACACAATTGAGTTTAGACTTCAAATTACACAAAAGTGCTAAAGTGTCCACTCTAAACCAGATAGCAGAATTCCCTCTACTGACCTTGCAAAGGCCGAATCCTTCCCTGAGAAAACTCACAACTTTCTGGGGTATAAGGCCTTTTGACTTGTTTTGCTTCAACTGGTGACATAAACCTACCAAGCTCCAGTGTCTGGCAGAATCATAACATATATCAGATCCTTATGACCTGAGTTGAAGCGTAACATCCCTTGATGTGGGAATATGAGTTCCCTGTCAACTCCTCACCTTCAGAGTCACCAGGAATCCTCAACAGCCCTCCTCAGAGTGGAAGATATCATAATGCAACCCTGAACCAGGAATTGCTCCGTAGTCCTCTGACTGGAACCACCTGTCTCAGTCGCCAGTGTGCACAACACATTCTCTTCGTCCAGCCTCTCAATCAGGAATTCTGGTATTGAGAGCCTACAGATTATATATTATATATATTTACTATTTACAACATGTCCGATTAAAAAATGCTACATGTCTGATCGGCCTTCTGCTGGTAGCTACCTATCCCCGAGAGGATGGTAAATGATGTTCCAGCGAGCTGGCAACTCTACTAGCCAGGCTGAAAGAATTAAGCATGTGTTGAGGGAAACCTCAAACTGCCCCACTCTACTGAGCAGCCTGATAACCTCAATCACAGATGTCGAGGCAGTGCTTCCTGGGCCAATATGTTCCATATGGACAGCCAGTTTCAAGTTGGTCCACCCTGAACCAGGGTAGCCAAACTGTTCCTACTTGGAACTCACAGAGGTTGTTTATGCAAGGCACCCTGCCAATGTTTCTGCATCAACTTGCTCTTCTCCAGAGGCAGTGAAAGGTACTAGACAGACTATGCTGCCAGTAAATCCAAACCCAGGTCGACAGACTGCTCCATTTCAGAGTTTTTACGGAGGTTAGTAAAGAGACCTTACCTGCCAGCGTCTCTGAGCCCAGGTCGACCTCCTTGTTGGAGCTTCAGCGAAGTTCCCTTGCAGACCATGTCTGACCACATCTTCAGCCCCACGCTTGCCAAACAGATCCTTTCCGGAGCTCAAAAGCGACATTGCTGTACAAGACACGTCTGCCAGCATTTCTGAGCCCAATGGGACAGACTGCTCCTTCGGCCTACAGCCTCTTTGGAGCCTTGCTGGAGCCTACAGTGCAGGTCACGCTACCAGTTACTCCCAGCCTGGTTTGACAGGCCGCTCCTTCAGCCCCTTCTGCTCCTTTGGAGCCTTAGTGGAGCTCACTGAACAGGCCGCTCCTGCCATTACTCCGTGCCTGCCTTGACAGACTGCTCCTGCGGGCCTTCTGCCTTTTTCGGAGCCTTGCTGGTGCTGACTGTGCAGATCGCGCTGCCAGTTTCTCCCATCCTGGATCGACAGGCTGCTCCTATGGCCAGCTGCTCCTTTGGAGCCTCAGCGGGGCTCACTGGACAGGTCACGCCTGCCACTACTGCAAGCCTGGTTCAACAGGTTGCTCTTGCGGGGCCAGCTAGTGACTCCCGGTCGCGCCCGTCAGCTTCTCCGCGTTCAACCGCCTGTTCTCCACCGGAACCTGTACGGCGGTAGCTGCACGGGCCATGCCCGTCAGCCTCAAGGTGATAGCTGTTTCAAGCCGTGTCTGACCAGCCTCTTACGAATGTCTTACGAGCCGCGCCCGTCAGCTGCTCGAGTCCAGCCGCCTGCTCCCATTCGGAGCCTCCATGGCAGTAGCTGCACGTGCCGTGCCAGTCAGCTCCTCTGGGCCCTCTGCACCTATTTTCGGAGCAGCGGCCTGTTCCTGAAACAAAATTGTCTTACCTGCCGGAGCAGTTTCGAACTGCTCCGAATTCCGCGCCATGCGTTGACATATTGATGTGCATGCGGGCTGGCTGGTTCTTCACGTAGTCTCATCACGAGACTTCAATATAAAATCTGCTACCTACATGTTAACAAACATATTTAACAAACATCGATTGTGTAGATGCAAGGATATCATTGGGGTTGTAAAGTGGGCACCTCCCTTGAGTTAGACCCACGACACCTTGGGAACAGTTAGTTATGGTGTCCCGGAACCATTAATCTCATTAATCTCAATACCTGCTCTCACCACCTATGCTATCAGTATCTAGTCAATAAAGGAAACTACTGACGATTAATTCACTCTAACAAATGCAAAACAATCTATCTTCCAGTTATCCTGTCACAGATGTGGTCAAAAAGTGATCAAAGGAAATATAATTGCTGGTTTTTATGTTTAGGAGACTGGTATGCAAAGTTTCACAAGGTAAATTGAGAAGGAAACAAAGTTAACATTTCAGATTAATGTCCTTCCATCATCACAATTCTGATATAGGGTCTTTAAACTTGAAAAAAAGAACTGTGTTTTTCTCTACTGAAGCTGCTGTTAGTTCCCTTGATTTATTTCGGAAATGAAGTTGGGATATGCCTCAGTATGCAACAATTGGAACTCTACTGCCATAATGCTAGGCAGATTGTTAATTTTAAATAGAATCATACAGTGTGGAAACAGGCCCTTCGGCCTGACTTGCCCACACCGGCCAACATGTCCCAGCTTTACTAGTCCCACCTGCCTGCGCCAGGTCCATATCCCTCCAAACCTGTCCTATGCATGTACCTGTCTGTTAAACGTTGGGATAGTCCCAGCCTCAACTACCTCCTCGGGCAGCTTGTTCCATACACCCACCACCCTTTGTGTGAAAAAGTTACTCCTCAGATTCCTATTAAATCTATTCCCCTTCATCTTGAACATATATCCTCTGGTCCTCGATGCACCTACTCTGCAAGAGATTCTGTGCATCTACCCGATCTGTTCCTCTCATGATTTTATACACATGTTGGATTGTTTGATTTTTGTTCACCAGAAGGTTTAAAGGCCTTTGGCTAAAGATGGGCTTGAAGACTAAGGCCACGATTCAACCACAATCTCATGGAATCAGGGCATAAAATGGAACCAATAGTCAATTCCAGTTCCTTTGCCTGAATGCACATTGCATTGGTCATTCCTTATAGAGTCGATCTGCACCCTTTGGTCCACTGTCCAGGCTGACCGTTGTAGCTATCTACACTAATCCCATTTGCTTGCATTTAGCTATTCGAATGCCTATCTAAGATAGACACAAAATGCTGGAGTAACTCAGCAGGTCAGGCAGCATTTCTGGAGAGAAGGAATGGGTGATGTTTTAGGTCAAGACTCTACTTCAGTCTGAGAGTCAGGGGAACGAGAGATATAGACCCAAAACATCATCCATTCCTTCTCTCAATAGATAATAGATAATAGACAATAGGTGCAGGAGTAGGCCATTCGGCCCTTCGAGCTAGCACCGCCATTCAATGTAATCATGGCTTATCATCCACAGTCAGTACCCTGTTCCTGCCTTCTCTCCATATCCCCCGATTCCGATATCTTTAAGAGCCCTATCATGTTCTCTCTCCAGAGATGCTGCCTGACCCGCTGAGTTACTCCAGCATTTTGTGTCTATCTTCGGTTTAAACCAGGGTCTGCAGTTCCTTTCTACACAAATGCTTATCTAGTTGGCTTCTAAACGTGATCATGTCTGCCTGCCTCCACCACCTCCTCAGTCACCACGCTCCAGATATCAACCATTCCCTCTGTGAAAACCTTTCTCCTCTAACCTCCTTTCTGCCTCCTCTCTTTCATTTTAAAGCTACGCCCTATTGTTTGTGACACCCCCACCTTGCTGTGTGCAAAATTTATATTGATCTTGTTCCTGAATAAAAATGTTTACAAAGTATCTATAAATGTACAGTCAATATGTGACCTTCACCTAGTTGAAAAATGTTTTCAAGACCTTGTTCTTTTTATGTGAGTCAACAATAAATTATCTTGAACATTGTGGGCCAGGGCCTTTGACTTGGAAATCTTCAACAAAAACACACTGCTGCAGGAGGTTAGTGGATACGGGGGGGGGGGGGGGGGGACACTCGCGGAGTTGCTCCAGCAGTTTGTTTACTGCTCCAAACTTTAGCATCTGCAGCCTCTTGTGTCTCCTTAGAAATCATTATCCTGATACCAAGGGATGCTAATAATGAATTCCTTGAAGGTCGAGTCGCAGGTAGATAGGGTGTTCTAAAAGGCTTTTGGCACAATGGCCTTCATCATCAGTCAGAGTATTATGTTCAGAAGTTGGGAGGTGATGTTGCAGTTGTATAAGACGTTGCTGCATTTATTGTGTTCAGCTCTGAGTATTGTGTTCAGTTCTAGGCATCATGTTATAGGAAAGATGTTGTCAAGCTGGAAAGGGTACAGAGAAGAATTACGAGAATATTGCCAGGACTAGAGGGTTACGGCTATAGGGAGAGGTCGAGTAGGCTGGGATTCTATTCGTTGGAGTACAGGAGGATGAGGAGAGATCTTATAGAGTTATACAAAGTCATGAGATGAATAAATCGGGTAGATTCACAGTCTCTTGCCCAGAGTGGGCGATTTGAGGACCAGTGAACATTGGTTTAAGTTGAAAGGGAAAAGATTTAATAGGAATCTGAGGGGTAACAATTTCACACAAAGGGTGGTGGGTGTATGGAACAAGCTGCCAGAGGAGGTAGTCGAGGCTGGGACTATCCCATCATTTAAGAAACAGTTAGACCGGTGCATGGATAGGACAGGTTTAGTGGGATATGATCCAAATGCAGGCAGGTGGGACTCATATAACTGGGACATTGTTGGCCCGTGTGGACGAGTTGGGTCGAAGGGCCTGTTTCCACACTGCATCATTCTGTGACTCTAATTATCTCTTGGGTGAGATACTGCCTTCTTCTCCCAGTCTTCTGTAAACTGCTGAGTAACATATGTGATTTAATTCCATGATTGTAAGAGCACCAGGATCAGGGCAAGGAGCAAGCATAAACAAAGTCTGTAGCAGGCTGCATGTTTCCACGTTCTGGAGATTTTATTGGCCAAGTTATTTCATTGTATTGTGGTTTTACGTGGTCCTGGGGACATGCGGATTTAGCATTTCTTCCACAGTTTTTGTGTTTGTCATTTTAAAACTGAACAGAGAGTGTATTCTATGTTTGTCTTGATGCCGAACCGTTGGCATCACCATGCAATTCCCTGGTGAGCCAATTTATCAGTTATTCTGGAAGAGAGCAGTATTCAAGACCAGTACTGTGTCGTTGCCATGCTTACAATTGACTGAGATGTAATGCTTGTGACCAAGGTTATCCTGTGACTAATTTTGTCAAAGGAAATTTGCTGCTCGTGTAGTTTGCCTCCTGAGCAGTTTGTGCATTTGTTTGGTATCTGACAATTGAGAGGCAGAGCAGAGAGGTGGCTTAACGACACAACTATCACAGCTACAGGGACCCAGGTTCAATCCTGACCTCTACTGCTCTCTCTGTGTAGTATTTACCTGTGGATCAGAAAGTGACTTTCAGCGACTGTGTGGGCTGCTCTGGTTTCCTCTCTTGTTCCAAAGATATGCTGGGAGATCCATTGGCCACTGAAGATGGCATCTTAATGTAAATTAATGACAAAACAAATCAGAGGAGTTTTAGTTTAGTTTAGAGATACAGTGTGGAAGCAGGCCCTTCAGCCCACCGGGTCCATGCCGACCAGTGATCACCCCGTACGCTAGCACTATCCTACACACTAGGGACAATTTTACAGTTTTTTTTAACAAAGCCAAGGAACCTAAAACTGTACATCTTTGGAGTGTGGGAGGAAACCGGAGCACCAGCAGAAAATACACACAGTAACAAGGAGAACGTGCAAACTCCGTACATACAGCATCCGTAGTCAGGATCGAACCCAGGTCTCTGGTGCTGTAAGGCAGCAACTCTACCGCTGCGCAATACTTAACCACGTTATTGTTTTTAAAAAAATTTAAATTATTTATTTATTTGCACCATGTTTTAAAAGAAGACAAACAATCAATTTATAATACCATACAGTGCTGGGAGGGAAGGGAAGCCCAGAGGGCTTATACAAAGTCCGCTCCCATCTGAAAATGAGCGTTAATGGCAAATCAGGGGGTAGGAGAAATAAAAAAAGACAATAATAAACAATAATACAGTTTAAGAATGAAAATTAAAAATGTAAAATTAAAAATGTGAAAATAAATAAAATAATAAGGTATAGTATGAGATAAGAGTCAACAGAAGTAGTTTGAGCTCATAAATAGCATTACAAAAAGCTGGAGGTCAGAACTCAGGACATGATGAGAAACCTTTTAAGCTCAATCTTAAAGGTGGCTAAGGAGGTGTGAGACTTTAATGACAGAGGCAGGGTATTCCAAAATTTCGGTCCTTTAAAAGGAATGCAATGTTGGTGTTTGGATGTTCGACAAAACGGAAGATGAAGATCATTTCTTCTTCTGGTTGGGTAATGGTGAATATTAGAAGAAAGGGTAAAAAGATCATGAAGAGAACAGGCAAATCATGTTTACATTTAAGATATTTGAAAATAAAAATACATATTTGGAATGCATTCAGTTTATCTACAGACAAAATTGAGTACTTCTTGAAGAGAGGGGCAGAAGGTTCTTGTGAATTTGAATGAGAAATTAATCTCACAAATTTATTCTGTATGATGAGTAGCTTAGAATGATAGGAAGGATAGGTAGAACCCCAAACAATATTACAATAATTGAAATAAGGAAAAATCAAGCTGTAATATATTGTTAGATGGGAAGACGGGTGAAAAAATGCACAAACCTTTCTCAGAATACCAAGCATTTTCATTGATCTTCTACAGACAATATTGATATGTTCTTTCCAAGTTAAATTTTGATCAATGGTTACTCCTAAAAATGTTGTATATGTTACTTCAGGAATTTCATGTCCATTGATAAAAATTTTAGATTTGTCTTTGGAAAAATTTTTGTTTTTATTACAGAAGATCATGTAATTGCATTTTTTGATATTGAGAGAGAGCCTGTTCACTTCAAACCACTTAGAGACATGAGACATTTCTTCATTAACTAATTCAACCAATGATTTTAGATCACTATGTGAAGCTATAAGAATGGTGTCATCGGCAAACAGGATAGGAAGAAGTACTCTACAGGCATAGGATAAGTAATTTATATGGATCAAGAATAGTACAGGACCAAGGGTGGAGCCTTGTGGTACCCCACAGTGAATTATCAATTTTTTGGATGAGCTTCCATTTAGATAGACAAATTGCACTCTATGTGCTAAATAGTTGGTTAACCATAGAAGCGCTACATCCTTTACCCCATATCTATTGAGTTTAGAGATTAAGATTGAATGGTTGACTGTATCAAATGCCTTGGATAGATCTAGAAAGACACCAAGAGCAAATTTATTTTCATCTAGAGCAGTAGAGATGTTATTAATAAGTTGTAATAATGCATGCTCCGTAGAGTACTTCTTCCTAAAGCCATATTGATGGTTATACAAAATATTATTCACAGTTAGATGGTTTAGGATTCTTGTGTACACTAGTCTTTCTATGATTTTTGAGAGACAGGGGAGAATAGATATTGGGCGGTAATGTCTATTATTGTTGAGACCATCATTTGCAACAGAATCATAACGTTTATTTGAAAGGCGGTGCAGGTGCCGAATGCAATATTGCCAACTGTGTGTTTGTGTGTCAAAAACACCATTACAGAAGATCTCCTTGGTTGCATGGGTAAACTGTTGTTGCTTCAATACTGATTTCCAATAGAACAGACCCATTCCTCCATCATATCCCTGCAGCTCTTGAACTGATTTTCCCTCACATGCACATTAACACATTGGAGGGCGGCACGGTAGAGATGCTGCTTTACGGTAGACTCCTACATGTCGACTATAGCTCCGGCTTCAACACCATAATCCCATCCAAACTCATCTACAAACTCCTGGACGTAGGAATCAGTGTCACGGTGGCGCAGCGGTAGAGTTGCTGCCTTACAGCAAAATGCAGAGCCAGAGACCCGGGTTCGATGCTGACTACGGGTGTTGTCTGTACGGAGTTTGTGCGTTCTCCCCGTGACCTGCGTGGGTTTTCTCCGAGATCTTCGGTTTCCGCCCACATTCCAAAAACATACAGGTTTGTAGGTTAATTGGCTTGGTAAATGTAAAAATTGTTCCTCTCAAGAGTCAAGTCAAGAGTGTTTTATTGTCATATGTCCCGGACGGGACAATGAAATTTTTACTTGCTGCAGCACAACAGAATATGTGAATATATAAACATTGTAGATAACGGGAAAAGAAAAGAAAAAAGTTCAATAAATAACAACACCTATCCTACACCTCTTGGGTGTAGGATAGTGTTAATGTGCGGGGATCGCTGGTCGGTGCGGACCCTGTGGGCCAAAGGGCCTGTTTCTGCGCTATATCTCTAAACTAAACGAAACTCTGCCACTGGATTTCTGATCCACAGGCCTCAATCAGTGAGGATAGCTAATAGCACCTCTTCCAAAATAATTCTCAACACCAATGCCCCACAAGGATGCATTCTCAGTCCCATACTATTTTCCCCATACACTCATGACTGTGCGGACAAACTTGGTTCTAACCCCACCTGTAACTTTGCAGATGACACCACAGTGGTGGGCCGGATCACGAACAATGATGAGATGGAGTACAGGAAAGAAATAGAGAGCTTAGTAACATGCTGTCAAGACAATAAACCTTCCCTCAGTGCCAGCAAGATGACGGAGATGGGTTTTGACTTCAACAGTGGAGTACATGCCCCAATCAGTATCAATGGTGTTGAAGAGGAAATTTGGCATGTCTGCAAATACTCTTACATACTGGCGGATTGCATCACAGGGTGGTTTGGGAATAACTCTGCCCAAAACTGCAAGAAATTGCTGAGGATTGTGGATATAGCTCAGTCCATCATACAGGCCAGACCTCCCGCCATTGACTCGAGTTAGATTTCACGCTGTCTCGGAAAAGTAGCCAACATAATTCAAAACTTATCCCGCCCAGGTCATTCCTTCTTTTCCCTGTTCCTGTCCAGCAGAAGGTACAGAAGCTTCAAAGTGCGTACCACCAGACATGGGGTCAGTTTCTTACCCTCTTTTATCAACCTTCATGATGGTCCTACCATATACAAGGGTACAATCCAATTCACCTCTACCGCATTGTGGACATTGGAAGGGAACTGGTGTGCTACTGAGTACTACATTCTCTGCTCTATATCTTCCCCTTTTCTCAACCTATTGTATTTAAGTTTGACTTCTATTTATGTATGCCATTATCTGATCTGATTGGATGGCAATGCAAAACAAAGCTTTTCTCTGTACCTCGGTACACATGACAATAATAAACCTAGATCCAAAACCTAAACCAATGGGGGACGGTTTTAGGAGTTTCCGACGAGGAGAGGCAAGGAGGGATTTTGGAATTTGGAGATTAGGCTGCCTAAGGTATTACCTCCATAAAGATGGGGAAGGGAAATGTTGGGTGCACCAGAGAGCAGCAATGGAGGAGTGCAGAGTTCTTGGAGGTTTATTGCTATTAAGGAGGGCACACATTTAGTGAGTGATGAGATTGTGCTCGGATTTGTACAGAAGGATAATGATGTTTAAGGCATTTAAAGATTTAGCCATTGCCAGCAGGAACAAGAGTAAATGTAACTTGGTTCAAGTTAGGTTCCAGATGTCGTTTGAGAATAATTATAAGGGAAGGCAAGTGGACTATTGAGATGGTGATAACATCTTGGCTAATTTGTTTGTACCATAGATTATGACTTCTGAGGTTGATCCCTGGACCAACATCTTACATGAACTGTTTGGAGTCCTGATTTAATGCAATCATAGCTGACATATAATTGCCATGTGTCTAATCAAAGGCAGTTCTCCTTATTCGCAATAACGTGTTACTGGGTATTCATCTTTCCACAGGTGACTCTGGAGAAGGTTCTGGGCATTACGGTCTCTGGAAGCAGTGGGCTTGCATGTGACTCGAAGACAGGATTGGTGGCCTACCCTTCAGGGTGAGTGCTCGAATGGGTGATTCCTCTTCCTTGTAAACTATCTGCTTGTCCACTCAAGCATCTACTGCGTTTTTCAATCAATAATTATTTTTGGCTATCAACAGTTTGTCTTGCTCATGTGTTTATGTATAGTTGTGCTTGGGTAGACTTGGGTTTTGGAAGTTAAGTGCATGTTACTGGAATGAAGGACTTACATTCTTATAATGCCTTATATCTTCGAATGCATCCATTTTATCGTCAAAGAAGTATTCTAGGTGACTTGTGGACAGCAAGTTCCCACAAGTCTTAATAAAATAATGACTAGATTTCCAGTTTATATAATGGCTAATGAAGGGTAAACATTGTTAGGACTAGGCTGCATTTGAAATATTGCCTGCAGTTCTGGTTGCCCCATTTAGGAAAGATGTGGAGGCTTTGGAGAATGAGCAGAGATTTACCAGAATACTGCTTGGATTAGAGGATTTCAGAGAATAGAGGAATATGGATCATGTACAGGTAGATGAGATTAATTTAACTTGGCATCATGTCCGAAGGGTCCGTTCCCGTGCTGTACTGTCCTATGTTCTATGTTCTGTTGGCCAGGATGCTGTGGGTAATTTTTCGGCTCTTAGCATAAAATGAACATTTATAGACGACCCTATGCAGAGTAGACCATCAGAACCCTTTTCCCAGGATGAAACGTCAAATACTAGAGGGAATAGCTTTAAAGTGAGAGGAACAAAGTTTAATGGAGATGATTTTCACACAGAAGGTGGTGAGTGTCTGGAACGCACTGCTGGAAGCAGATATGATAACAAAATTTAGGAAACTTTTGGATAGGCATATGGATATGCAAGGAATGGAGCGATATTGGTCAGGGTTAGAGCAGACAGATTAGTCTTGGCATCATGTTTGGCACAAACATTGTGGGCCAAAGGGACTGTTCTTGTGCTGGACTATTTTCTGTTCTTTGTTCTATTGGAATCAAGGGCTACCTAATGGTGTATTTGTGCGTGCTCTGCTGTTTGGTATTATGGCTGATGCTTGACCCAAAGTTCTCGCAGATTTTTATTGTCCGAAAAAATTTAATTTACAAATTCTGAGCAGTTACAGCTCGGAGAAGATTTATAGCCTTCTGCAGAAAGAAAATTGTACTCGGGTTAAATTACAACTGGTCCTTCTTCAGAGACCACGCAGCCAACTCCACCTAGAGGAAACAGCATCGACCGTATAAATTCCAATGTCTCAAGATCAACTTTCAGTCTTCTATATTCTATATTGATAGGCCATTCCCTCAATGGGGAATACTCCCCCCCTCCCCCTCATCCTGGGAGTCATATAGTGAATCAACATAAAACCTGGTATACAATATTTTTCTTCAAGATGATTATACCTTCTTCAGATACTGCTACTAGTTTAGTTTATTCAGTTTAGTTTATTGTCACGTGTATCAACGTACAGTGAAAAGCTTTTGTTGCGTGCTATCCAGGCAGCGGAAAGACAATACATGATTACAATTGAAGGTAGACACAAAATGCTGGAGTAGATCAGCGGGTCAGGCAGCATCTCATGGGGAATGTTGCAGAGCAGGAGGATACATGATAAGGGAATAACGTTTACTGCAAGGTAAAGCCAGGAAAGTCCAATCAATGATAGTCCAAGGGTCATCAAAGAGGTAGATAGTAGTTCAGCACTGTTCTCTAGCTGTGGTAGGATGGTTCAGTTGCCTGATAACAGCTGGGAAGAAACTGTCCCTGAATCTGGAGGTGTGCATTTTCACACTTCTGTACCTTTTGCCCAATGGGAGAGGGGAGAAGCGGCCAGCTGTGCACGGTTTTCCACGAGACCTCTTCAAAGTCCTGCATAATGTCATCTCCACATTGTTCTTCTGATTTAACTACCTGAGGCAATGACGTCATGCTACTTGTGGAAGAGTGATTTCACAGCTCCAGCGGCCCAGGCTTGATTCTGATTTCCAATTTTCCCTGTTGCTCCAGTTGCCTCCACCATCTCAATGACATGTTGGTAGTTTAAATGCCCCCGGTGTAGGTGAGTGTCTGGAGAATCAGCAGGGTATTAATGGGCATAATGCATTACAGGGAAATAAATTGAGGTAAGAATTGATAGGATTACTCCAAGAGATGGCATAGACTTGATGGGCCACATGGCCTCCTTTATGTTATAAATTGTTAAAGTATATTCCATCTACATTCCATTTTCACCCAATGAGTTGTGAATCAGTGGAATTCTCTGCCACAAAAGGCAGTGGAGGCCAATTCACTGGATGTTTTCAAAGGGAGTTATGTGCTGTCCCACTTGGCCGTCATTTGCGCGCCATTTATGCGACCTGGTAGCATGTGGGTAGCACGGGACGGGCGCATGGAATGGTGTGGAGGAGTGTGGAGTTGCACGCGGTATTGCACAGCGCTCCAGGATTTCGTTCTGCACGAAATCTTTGCACGCCACCGGCTTGTCACGTAAATGTTGGCCAAATGGGACACCCTGCGCGGCGCAACGTCTCGCCTCCAACAGCAGCAGAAGCAGGCAAGCGATCGCTGAGCTCGGCCTGGGGCTCACGGCCGTTGCGAATCCGGATCCGCCCCCACTCCTACTCCCAGAGCGGGGCCAAGCCAATTGAAGATAGACACAAAATGCAGGAGTAACTCAGCGGGACCGGCAGCATCTCTGGAGAGAAGCAATGGGCGACATTTCGGGTCGAGAACCTTCTTCAGACTGAAGAAGAGTCTTAACCCGAAACATCATCCGTTCCTTCTCCCCAGAGATGCTGCCGGCCCCGCTGAGTTACTCCAGCATTTTGTGTCTATCTTCAAATGACGTCAAGCGCTCCAGACGGCTGTGCGGACGCATGATGACGCGCATGAACATCGCGCGAACGTCATGCGACGGTCGTGCGTGAGTCATCTTCCGGCCTGTCGCGTAAATAACGGTTAAGTGGGACAGGCCCTTTAGATATAGCTCTTAGGGCTAACAGAATCAAGGGATATGGGGAGAAAGCTGGAATGGGGTACTCATTTTGGATGAACAGCCATGATCATATTGAATGGTGGTGCTGGCTCAGTAATAGGGCTGCATGACCTACTCCTGCACCTATTTTCTATGTTTCTATGAGGTCTTATTGCTTCATTCTCCCAACTCACTCCCCACTAATGGCTGCATTACACTCTCTTTTCATCTCAGCTATGAATATAAGTTGTGAATAGCCGAGGACTCAAAACTGATCCGGAGGGCATTTCATGCGTGATAATTTGCAACAAAAACAATCGATGTCTTCTACTCGGCGTATTTTTTAATTAATCCTCCATCCATACTGATGTGACCCCCAAACCCCATAAGCCCTTTCTTTGTTCAACATTTATATAGCATCCTGCCAATTGGCCTTTTAAATTGGCAATGCCATATATCAACATGGCCCATTATCCATCTTTCCAATTGCAGTCTAAAACAAACTATCATATTTATTTGCATAACTTTTCCTTCATGAGATAGTATTTGCCCTACCTAACATTTGGTCATGTGTTACAGTGTTTTCCTTTGACTTGTTACCATAATAGATCTCAACATTTTACCAATGGCTCATTGTTCTCTACAGGTTTTTCTTAATTTACAGACTTTCAAATGACTAATTTTCAGTCTAGTTCCATTGCCTCTCAGTTTCTTCAGTTTGCAAAGCTAATTTCTGTTGCAATAAATAAAATGCCACTTTGCCCACAGAACTACACTGCTCTTATTTTGTTCAGGTGTTTTAATTTAGCAATATTCCACTGAACAAAATATTTTCCAGGAATGCATTGCCTTCATAAATCAAGGAATGACTGTAGTCCCCAATTGGTATTCTCTCCCTACTTTCCTTATATTCTTAAATATTTGTGCTACATTTGCTGCCTTCCAATCTGCATGACTTGTAGAGAACGTAAAAAAGAAGATAGACACAAAAAGCTGGAGTAAATCAGCGGGACAGACAGCATCTCCAGAGACATGGAATTGGAATTTGTGAATTGATGAAAATACATTTAGTGATTTAAACCTAAAATAAGGAGATGGCATAATCAACTGTGACAAATGTCATTCCGTCCCAAATGGTTCACTAATGCCTTTTCGAGAAGGCAATCCACTGTCTTTTTTTCCAGACTGCCTTTTATGTGGCTCCAGTCCCTCAGCAATGCTTAGTGGACACAACTCGTTCCTTCCCACCCAAACCTGGCTCTCCCCAGGGACCTTCCCCAGCAAACGCAGGAGATACAACACCTGTCCCTATACCTCCTCCATCGACTCTGTCCAGGGACCCTGACAGTCCTTTCAGGTTAGGCAGAGGTTCACTTGCACCTCCTCCAACCTCATCTACTGTATTCGTTATTCAGGGTGTGAACTCTTATACATCAGTGAGACCAATTGGAGACTGAGCGATAATTTTGCTAAACACCTTCGCTCAGTCCGCCTGGACCTACCTGATCTCTCAGTTGCCAAACACTTTAATTTTCCTTCCCATTCCCACACTTAGTGATTAAATAAACCTAAAAAAAGCAAGATTGCATCAACAGCAGTGACTAATGTTACTGCCCGAATGGTTCACTAATAACTTTTCAAAGAAACTCCACTGTAGGAAATCCACTGTATTTTTCCAGCCTGCCTTTTACAGTGGCTTGCAAAAGTATTCATACCCCTTGAACTTTTCCACATTTTGTCACGTTACAACCACAAACGTAAATATATTTTATTGGGATTTTATGTGATAGACCAACACAAAGTGGCGCATAATTGTGAAGTGGAAGGAAAATGATACATGGTTTTCAAATTTTTTTTACAAATAAAAAACTGAAAAGTGTGGCGTGCAAAAGTATTCAGCCCCCTTTACTTTGATACCCCTAAATAAAATCAAGTGCAACCAATTGCCTTCAGAAGTCACCTAATTAGTAAATAGAGTCCACTTGTGTGTAATCTAATCTCAGTATAAATACAGCTGTTCTGTAAATGCCTCAGAGGTTTGTTAGAGAACATTAGTGAACAAACAGTATCATGAAGCCCAAGGAACACACCAGACAGGTCAGGGATAAAGTTGTGGAGAAGTTTAAAGCAGGGTTAGGTTATAAAAATATATCCCAAGCTTTGAACATCTCACGGAGCACTGTTCAATCCATCATCCGAAAATGGAAAGAGTATGGCACAACTGCAAACCTACCAAGACATGGCCATCCACCTAAACTGACAGGCCGGGCAAGGAGAGCATTGATCAGAGAAGCAGCCAAGACGCCCATGGTAACTCTGGAGAAGCTGCAGAGATCCACAGCTCAGGTGGGAGAATCTGTCCACAGGACAACTATTAGTCGTGCACTCCACAATTCGGGCCTTTATGGAAGAGTGGCAAGAAGAAAGCCATTGTTGAAACAAAGCCATAAGAAGTCCCGTTTACAGTTTGCCACAAGCCATGTGGGGGACACAGCAAACATGTGGAGGAAGGTGCTCTGGTCTGATGAGACCAAAATTGAAGTTTTTGGCCTAAATGCAAAATACTATGTGTGGTGGAAAACTAACACTGCACATCACCCTGAACACACCATCCCCACTGTGAAACATGGTGGTAGCAGCATCATGCTGTGGGGATGCTTTTCTTCAGCAGGGACAGGGAAGCTGGTCAGAGTTGATGGGAAGATGGATGGAGCCAAATACAGGGCAATCTTGGAAGAAAACCTGTTAGAGTCTGCAAAAGGCTTGAGACTGGGGCAGAGGTTCACCTTCCAGCAGGACAATGATCCTAAACATACAGCCAGAGCTACAATGGAATGGTTTATATCAAAGCATATTCATGTGTTAGAATGGCCCAGTCAAAGTCCAGACCTAAATCCAATTGAGAATCTCTGGCAAGACTTGAAAATTGCTGTTCACAGACGCTCTCCATCCAATCTGACTGAGCTTGAGCTATTTTGCAAAGAAAAATGGGCAAAAATTTAAATCTCTAGATGTGCAAAACTGGTAGAGACATACCCCAAAAGACTTGCAGCTGTAATTGCAGCGAAAGGCGGTTCTACAAAGTATTGACTCAGGGGGGCTGAATACTTTTGCACGCCACACTTTTCAGTTTTTTATTTGTAATAAAATTTGGAAACCATGTATCATTTTCCTTCCACTTCACAATTATGCACCACTTTGTGTTGGTCTATCACATAAAATCCCAATAAAATACATTTACATTTGTGGTTGTAACGTGACAAAATGTGAAAAAGTTCAAGGGATATGAATACTTTTGCAAGCCACTGTATGTGTCTCCAGTCCCTCAACAATGCTGTGGACTCTTAACTGCCTTCTGAAAGTGCCTCGCAAGCCATTAACAGCAAGAGAAATTAGGGATTGCTAATAAATGTTAACCTTGTTAGTGATGTTCACATTTCTCTCAGCAGAACCTTAGTCCTATTTCCACTTATGTCATAAGGAACTATTTGGGCCACAGTAACTGGACCCTTCCCCTCCAATGTTGTTCCTTAGCCTTGAGGATTTAGAGTCATAGAGTGTTCAGTGTGGAAACAAGTCCTTTGGCCCAACTTCCCCACACCGGCCAACATGTCCCAGTTACCCGAGTCCCATCTGCATGCGCTTGGTCCATATCCCTCCAAACCTGTCTTATCCACGTATCTGTCTAACTGTTTCTTAAATGTTGGGATAGTACCAATCTCAACTACCTCCTCTGCCAGCTTGTTCCATACACCCACTACCCTTTGTGTGTATAAGTTACCCCTCAGAGCCCTATTAAATATTTTCCCTTTCTCCTTTAACCTATGTCCTCTGATCCTCGATTCCCCTACTCTGCGCAAGAGATTCTGTGCATCTATCCAATTTATTCCTCATGATTTTATACACCTCTGTAAGATCACCCCTCATCCTCCTGCGCTTCAAGGAATGGAGACCCAGCCTACTCACCCTCTCCCTATAATTCAGACCCTCTCGTCCTGGCAACATCCTCGTAAATCTTCCCTGAACCCTTTCCAGCTTGACAACATCTTTCCTGTGATATGTATTAAATGTTGATGGTGGACAGAACACACAGCATTTGTAAATTCCAGTACTAGCTGTGGTGAATAGTATCGAGCTCCCTGATTATAATGTCTCCTGTTAGACACAAATGCTGGAGTAACTCAGCGGGACAGGCAGCATCTTTGGAGAGAAGGAATGGGTGATGTTTCGGGTCGAGACCCTTCTTCAGACTGAGAATCAGGAGAGAGGGAGACACAGAGATATGGAAGGCTAATGTGTGAAAACGAGACAACGAAAGAGATGAACTTCAAGGAAAATGTAGAATAGATTATTGTTAGCATCGGGAAGGTGACAACAAAACAGGGACAATCAGACTGGTTGGAGAGTCTGACCATCCCCGATTACATTTCTGTCCCTCCCTCTCCCCTGACTCTCGCTCTGAAAAGGGGTCTTGACCCAAAACATCATCCATTGCTTCTAGCCAGTGTCGTTAAGTCACTCCAGCATCCTCCACATAAACGTTCCCTGTACCTTCCACATTCCTCTTCACATGCCCACAAGGATGGCCTATGTACTATGGTGCCATGGTCTGTTTGCCCATTTCGCCTATGGATTATGTTCACATGTTGACAGACAAAGAATATGTTGCAGAACCCCCAAATCAGAGGCCCCTGCATTCTGAGTCCCTGTGTTAACCTTTCTCCCAGTGACATCCTTCTACCCAAGATCCATACAATTGCCCAACCCAAAGGGTGTGACAGCTTTCTTGATCAAAGTGGCCATGTAGTTCTTCACCTCCCTATTACCCCTTCTGCAGCTTGGCTGTCTAGCTCAACAACCTATAGACAAAATCCCTCCAGATGGTGATGTAAAAATGTCTTCCCCCCAGAGATGCTGTCTGACCCGCTGAGTTACTCTGGCTTTTTGTGTCTTTCTTCGGTTTGAACCAACATCTGCAGTTCCATTCTAAACCTAATTATTTTATTGTTCTGTTATCGGTACATATGACAATTAATCTTGACTTGCGTTTTAGCTATATTAATTCAATGAATGCATTATAGCAATTATGCATCTGCCATGCTCCACTATCCCTAACAAATGTAATATACTCAGTTAGTGGAGGTTTTGATCCTCCTGATATTCATTTTGTTTTTAATTCATTCAATTTATTTTATAGAAATTTTGGAAATTTATTGTTTGCCCCCTTTTCAAATGTCAGTTTTTTGCATTGTGTGCGTGCACATGTGTGTCTATTACATTTTCAAGAGAGAGCGCTTTCAAGAAAGAGCTAGATAGACAGGGGATATGGGGAGTAGGCAGGAATGGGATACTGATTGGGGATGATCAGCCATGATCACAGTGAATGGCGGTGCTCGTGCGAAGGGCCGAATGGCCTACTCCTGCACCTATTGTCTATTGTCTATTTAGAAAATGAATGAGAAAACGTTTCTTTCCCGGTCTCACTAATGTTACAGGAGGTTGGGAGGGGGAAGGCTGGACTGTGACCATGTGAGCTGTGCTTAAGGCTTCACGCTGGAAGGGAACAAATGGAAATTGGTGAATTATTGAAGAGTGCTTCATGCTTCACTTAAGTGTGTGCGTGCACACCTTTATCTGTTTTAGATATTAGGAATAGGCCATGAAAAAGCTGCACTTGCCATCAAATGCCCGAGTTGGTATATTTAGTCGGAAGAAAGGTCTTGCCCCGAAACGTCACCCATTTCTTCTCTCCAGCGATGCTGCCTGTCCTGTTGAGTTACTCCAGCATTTTGTGTGTATCTTCACCTTCCTTCACTCCACTCTTTCCCACATTGCCAGAGGAAGGAATATAGGTGGAAGAGGACAGGGAAAGGGAGAAATGGGTGAGCATCCAGATGTGGTCATCCAGATGGTCATACCCTCAGAATTAAAGGACGTTCCTTTAGGAAGGCGAAGAGAAGGAATTTCTTCAGTCAGAGGGCGGTGAATCTGTGGAATTCTTTACCACTGAAGGCTGTGGAGGATGTCAATGGATATTGTTAAGGCATAGATTGATAGATCTTAATTAGTTCAGGTGTCAGGGGTTATGGGGAGAAGGTAGGAGAATGGGGTTAGGAGGGAGAGATAAATCAGCCGTGATTGAATGGCGGATTAGACTTGATGGGCCAAATGGCCTAATTCTGCTCCTGTCACTTATGGCATTATGACCTTCAGTGTCTTTCTTGTAAACTAGCATTTGCATTTCCTTGTGTCTACATTTTATTGCAACACAGAGTTTTGTATGTTTCTCTCTCCCCCAGGTCACAATTCTGTGTATTCTGTTATTTGTGTGCCAGTATGTATATATGAGTGTGCACGCAAGTGTATGTGTATGCCTTATAGCATTTGGACACCATGCTCACTATCTGTGTGTGTATTTATAATATGTGTTATGTAAAAAATAGACACAAGATGCTGGAGTAACACAGCGAGTCGGCCAGCATCTCTGGAGAAAATGGATAGGTCGGGATCCTTCTCCAGACTCGTGCAAGAGCGATTTGCGGCGGCATGGTGGTGCAGCGGTAGAGTTGCTTTTACAGCGCTTGCTGCGCTGGTAATACGGAATCGACCCTGACTACGGGTGTTGTCTACACAGAGTTTGTACGTTCTCCCCGTGACAGCATGGAATTTCTCCAAGATCTTCGGTTTCCTCCCACATTACAAAGACGTACTGGTGACGTACAGGTTTGTAGGTTAATTGGCGTGGTGTAAATGTAAATTGTCCCTAGTGCGTGTAGGATAGTGTTAATGTGCAAGGATCGCTGGTCGGTGTGGACTTGATGGGCCAAAGGACCTGTTTCCGCACTGTATCTCTAAACTAAACTCAACTAAACTAAAGATGGGAATATGCCAAAGCCTGGCAAGTGATAGGTGGGTAAAGGTGAGGGAGGCTTTTGATTGTCAGATGATTGGACAAAGTCCAGAGATGAAAACAACCCAGAGAGTGCGAGATAAGGAGATAAGGATAGAAGAGGTTATGTTTCTGTACATGTGTTCACGGTGGAGGGTTCAGCGTGTGTTCGCAATGTGCTCACTTTATGAGTTTGTATGTTCCTTCATTTGTAGTCTTGCTCTTGGCCGTTTATCTTTTCCATACACTCGTGGGGTTGAGGGGAAACTAACCTTGCTCTGCAGGCACCGATTTCTGCAGAGCAGTCAACCTGAGGTGAAAATAGCTGATTTTCCACAGGTGGGAAATATGGAATTACTATACAAAATGTTACTGAACTATTTTTTTAAAGATATGTGCTCAGTTTTAAGAATAAGTATAAATAAAGCGGTTTCCCAGACAGGTTTATGAAGCATTTTCTTCCACTGTGTATAATTGCTTTGACTCTTTTGGTACAGGAAGAGATTAAGAAGAGTGGTCACAACTGAACTCTTCCTAAAAGAATGGTGCTTGAAATATTTCTTAAGATAGAGGGAATATTTTTTAAGGAGGAGGTTGATATTCTTAATAAGCAAGGGTGTGAAAGGTTATTGTGGATAGACAGGAGTTGAGTTTACAGTCAGATCAGGTGTGATTAAATGCAGAGCAAGATCGAGCGGTCGAGTTGCCGTCTCCTGCTCCTAAATTATTGATTTGCAATGGAGTACGTGCCTAGAAGAGAGAAATATATTCTTTTGTTTATCAAGAATTCCCAGAGCTTGTCTCTGATCTTTGTAATAATGTGCCTATGATTTCATTAATGATGGAGCAATGGCATTTGAGGAGGTAGAGTTCATTTAAAACTACTTAATTCTCCTCATTAGAGAAGAAAGTGAAATGTGGCGCACTGGCAGGGCAGGGTGACAAAAGTCGAAGCTGATTTTAAACTTGTGACTGTAGCCACAGGCACTTCAGGTGGTTGCACTCCTCTCTCGAGTCAGCAGGCTGCAAGTTCTTGTATGGATGAATACTTTTTAACGCTGGATTCCGATTGATCGCTAAGGGCCTGTCCCACTTATGTGACTTTTTCGGCGACAGTCGGCACCTGTCATAGGTCGCCGAACATTTTCAACATGTTGAAAATTCAGCGGCGACCAGAAAGAAGGCACGACTCTTTGGAGCCCTCTCACCACCATAGGAGACCTCTCACGACCATACAGGCTATATGGTCATGAGAGGTCTCCTATGGTGGTGAGAGGTCACCCGCGACATGGAGAGTAGCGAGAATTCTTGAGCCGTAGGTGGGTCGCCAGGAGGTCTAAATGGGTTGCCAGGAGGTCAAAGGTTCTTGGAGGTTCTCGTAGGTTGTAGCCGGTGCTGACCGGTGAATTTCATTGGCTCATTGGGAAAAAAAAGGTAAGCAGTAGTTTCCAGCACCAAGGATAACCGACCAGTAATGTTAATGTCTGCCGAGCTTCACAGCCGTGTATCTTTGGCTTCTTAAAAGTTGTCTCCACTCCTTCTACCCCCTCTCCACCCCCTCTTTTAAAGGGCTTACCGTACACTGTGCTTTAGCCGTCCTTTTACAGCGGCAACCGTCCTGTTCATCACGGTGTGTGTCTGTATCACCTTGGCTTTGCACCATGTGAATTTTTTAGACAGCGCTCCCTCCACCTGCCCTGTCCCCCACCTGCATAACGGGCTGGTGAAGGAAGCGATGTGTGTGTGTGTTCCACTCTGACAGTCGCCGTTCCAGTTGCCAGTTTTTCAGGCGACTGCCGGCAGCTTGACAGCCGCTGACAGTCCGCTGAAAAATTGCCTAAGTGGGACAGGCCCAACACACTATCCTGCGCACACACACTAGAAACAATGTTACAATTACACCAAGCCAATTAACCTACAAACCTGCACGTCTTTGGAGTGTGGGAGGAAACCGAAGATCTCGGCGAAAACCCACGCAGGCCACGGGGAGAACGTACAAACTCCGTACAGACAGCACCTGTGGTCAGGATCGAACCCGGGTCTCTGGCACTGTAAGGCAGCTACTCTACCACTGTGCCTATTATTTCAACGGGACTGATTATCTGCCTGGTTTCCTGCCGGCAATTATTATAGAGCCTGTACTTCAAAAGTAAAGTGGCTGTAAAGTATATTGATGTTGTAAATGGCACTAGTTTGTAAAGTAGTCCTGATTTCCTTCCTCCTCTCCGTAAAAGTGTCTCTTCAAGTGGGCTGGGTGATCCTGCCAACTGCCTCTCAACATGCCTCTATCTTCATAGTGCAGCACATTGCTCTCACTCTGTGACTGCCCCCAAGCCGGAGGTATGTGCTGCAGGAACCTCTGTGTGGGTTGACAGTCAGTGCAACGGGCTCAGGGAACAGGGACCAACAGTGACCAGAGTGAACCAGACCTAATTTTGAGGAGCATGAGAGCAGAATCTTGCTGGGCTGCAACCAAGGTGAAGTTTGGAGGATGAGGCTTGTAAGATCAGATCAAATGTACTTGGCAATATGGTCAGAACTTCAGTGACCATGGGTCATGACATTAGCAATCTAGTGCACTCTGTGAACACAGTGAGGCTGGTGAAAGAAGGAGTATTTGAGGAAATGAAGTGAGCTTCAGTGATTGTGAGGTGTTTAAGAAAGAATGCTGGAAAAAATCGAAGATAGACAAAATTGCTGGAGAAACTCAGCGGGTGAGGCAGCATCTATGGAGCGAAGGAATAGGTGATGTTTCGGATCGAGACCCTTCTTCAGAAAATCAACCTACAAACCTACTGGTCTTTGGGGTGTGGGAGGAAACCGAAGATCTCGGAGATTCATCTGAAAAGGGTCTCGACCCGAAACGTCACCTATTCCTTTGCTCCGTAGATGCTGCCTCACCCGCTGAGTTTCTCCAGCATTTTTGTCTACCTTCAGTGATTGTGAGCGTCAGCTCTGAAGAAGATGGCAATGGGTTGGTGGAACAGAAAAATGAACTTAGAAAACCCAATGCACAACTCCAAATTAAATGGTGCCATGCAGTTGAAAATCACTAGCTTGAAGCTAACAGTAAAGCCAGTGTGTTGAAATGTGTAGGCAGTGCCAGCTCCTCTCCCTCCCTCATGACCCCCCTGGACCACACAATTAAGTGCCAAATACCAAATGTCCTTTGTCTTCTGAGGAAGTAAAGGCAATGGTGTTTGGTCCAGGAGAGAATGTTCATGGCCTTGTATTGTATTGTATTGAGAGTACTTGTATTGAGTTGCGTTTCTTTAAGGACTGGCTGCAGAGATTGCGTTGCCACAGCAAAATGCTGGCAGCTGTAAGACCTTGCAATAGATCAATCTATTCGAGAACATCAGGCGCATCACACATGGAAACCAAACAACACTGTTCTACAAACCTCCCCAATGAAATGTCTCAATCTGCACAGGATTTCCAGAAGCAAGCTTAGGGTGACCCACAAAAGTATTTTAATAACACTAAAATGCAGTACAGTCTTGAATACGGAGGAGGAAAGTAAGCTTGGAGATTGAGTAGGACATCAAACCAAGACCTATATATCTTAGTTTATTTTGGTTTTAGCTGTTGATTAGCCTCTGACGTAATTCCTGGCAGGAGGAAAATAGGACATAAACTTGATCTTGGGCTGGTCTTAGTACCAGAGCGGCTGTGGAGAGAGAACATTGAAGGGCAGAAGCTAGAGAGATGTTTTGATATTATCCAGACCACGGGTTTCAGATATTTAGATCGGCATTTGAAATAAGGGATGAACACAAGGCTACATTCATCAACAGAAACTTCAGAAAGATATAGTGCGCGGTTTCTTGTTGAATTAGTCACTCCTTTATCATTTCACTTTATTTATAATCATAAAGTTGATTTTAATCATAAATTGATTTTATTTGGAAAGTTGGAACATTGCTGAGAAATGTGATGTCAGTGAGAGATATTTATCAGATGCTTGTTTAGAGATTAGTATGGCACTGGGTTGAAATGGTGAATGATGATCACATGAGGATCACATTATATATTTGGCATTTCTTTAACCATCTTGATACAGGCCTCGTAAATCACTGTTAAATGCTACACATGTTGAGTATTAAGTTTGTGTTTCAGAGGAAACCTCACTGACTAATGTGGAGACACAGCACTGCCTATTATGGAGAATTATTCTAAGAAACTGAGAAGGAGATTGTTTGATGAAATCTGTAATAAAAATCAAAAGTTCAGAATGGGCATTTGCCCATCATTTTTGGTTTAGTTCATTTACTTTAGTTTAGTTTGTGGGTGTATTCTGAATTGCAAAATCAAAGAAGAGACTTATTAATTACTGTTGTCCGTGTGATAATGGAACTCATGGCGTAGGTTTAAAGATGCGCAGATTTGTCAGAATTCGACAAACTTTAATCTTTATGTGTTTGTAGTGAAAACATGATGCAGTTCCATTAATGCCTGGCTGCTGGTCAGGGAGCACGCACATTTCAATTTCAATTTCAGTTCAGTTTAGCTTTATTGTCACGTGAACCGAGGTACAGTGAAAAGCCTTTGTTGCGTGCTAACCAGTTGGCAGAAAGACAATACATGATTACAATCAATCCATTTACAGTGTATAGACACATGATAAGGGAATAACTTTTAGTGCAAGGTAAAGCCAGCAAAGTCTGATCAAGGATAGTCTGAGGGTCATCAAAGAGGTAGATAGTAGTTCAGCACTGCTCTCTGGTTGTGGTAGGATGGTTCAGTTGTCTGCTAACAGCTGGGAAGAAACTGTCTCTGAATCTGGAGGTGTGCATTTTTACACTTCTATACCTTTTGCCTGATGGGAGAGGGGGGCAGAGGGAGTGGTCAGGGTGCATCTCATCCTTGATTTTGTTGCTACTTTAGGTACTTTGGGGCTTAATGTGATGGAATGTACTTCCCAAATAATGTTTCCATCATTGTTTTTAGCCTTTTGACTGTCCTTAGATGCCAATCCAATGTTATACTATGTGCATCTGGAAGTTGCACTACTTACAATAGGCATCTACAGACCTGGAGAGAAAAACCATCAACGTTGCCTCTGCAAAGTCCTATTGGAATTGTGTACAAACCAATACAAATATTCTCTCCTGGCCAACATGCCTGGCACAGAAGTTCTAGTTACACGCAGTTGATTATGTTGGGCAGAGCATGTTGTCTGCATGGCCATCATTAGGCTCCCAAAACTAGCAACTATTCGGTGCTCTGTCATAACAAATAGATGGAGGGAAAAAATTATAAGTAAGGTCATAGTGATAGGAATCACTGATAATCACCTAGTCATAGAATTAGGTCATTCGGCCCATCAAGACTATTCCGCCATTCAATCAGGGCTGATCTATCTCTCCCTCTTAACCCCATTCTCCTGCCTTCTCCCCATAACTCCTGACAACTGAACTGATCAAGAATTTATCTATCTCTGCCTTAAAAATATCTATTCACGGCCTCCACAGCCTTCTGTGGCAACGAATTCCACAGATTCACCAACCTCTGACTAAAGAAATTCTTCCTCAAAAGGTTCTTCTGAGGCTATGACCTCTAATCCAAGACTCTCCCACGAGTGGAAACTTTGTCTCCACATCCACTCTATCCAGGCCTTTCACTATTCGGTAAATTTCAACGAGGTCCCCCTCATCCTTCTGAAGTCCAGCGAGTACAGACCCAGTGCCGTCAAATGCTCATCGTATGTTAACCTACTCATTCCCAGGATCATTCTTGTAAACCTCCAGTGGACCCTCTCCAGGGTCAGTACATCCTTCCTCAGATATGTTGCCCAAAATTACATCACTGTTTTTGTATTCTAGCCCTCATGAAATAAATGTGAACATTGTATTTGCCTTCATTACTAATTCAAAGATATTATCAAAGCCTTCTTGAAATGTTGCCACTTCATCACTTACTCTGGGGAATCCTAGGTCCATGGCCACTCAAAGTGGAGTAAGAGCATTGGAGATGTTTCCCTACTGTATCACTCCATGACTCTATGACATCCAGGGCAAACCGATACTGTCACAGGGAGATGCTTCAGTTCAGTTTAGTTTATCGTCACGTGTACTGAGGTACAATGAAACCCTCACCTCCGTGTATTGAAATCACAGAAATCTACGCAGGAGCGGCTGTAGGAACGCACTCCCTTTCAAACTGCTCACCCACCTGCCCAGCTGATCCTGCATCATCTGTTTAGTGTTTGCGATTCCCACATTGGCCACTCAGTCATCTTGGAACACACAGAACTCAAGAGCAAGCAATTTAACCTTCATCTCCAGGGACTGCCAAAGGACAAGACTTTATTACAGATTCAAGCTGCCCTCTTCCCAGACACAACCAGCGTCGAGGATGGAGAAGAAAGATGTAAAGAGACTTCAAGAGGATATGGATAATTTAAGTGAGCATGTGAGAACATGGCAGATGGCAAAGAATGTGGAAAAATATGAGATCATTCACTTTGGTGCCGAAAGTAAATATTAAAACTGACAAGAGTGTGTGTGAACAGAGACAGACAGCAAAAAATCTATTTTGGAAAGGAAAGACAAGCAGCATTTATACAGCACTGTTAATGAGGTAAAACTAAGAAGTGTGTTTATATCATAGAATATTTGCTAAAATGTGAGAAATTGGATAATTTTGATGTTCAGGAGGACTTGAATGTTCTTGGCCAACTTACAGGTGTAGCAAGCTACCAAGAAGATAAATGCTACTTAAACCTTTTTGAGGAGATGGTTTCAGTACAAGAGTAGAAATTCTTATTTCATTGCATGTGGACATGGAGAGACCACAACTGGTGTTTTGTGTTCAGTTTTGGTTTCCTTCCCTATGAAAGGATGTGCATGCCACAGAGGGAGTGCAGCAACGATTCACTAGTCTGGTTTCAGGTTTGCAATATGACATGCAGTTGAGCAGACTGGGACTGTGTTGTACAGAGTCTCAGGTCTCATGAAGTTTACAAAGTTCTTTTGTCAAGCTGGATGCAAGGAGGATGTTTCCCATAGCCGAACAGTTTCAAACCATAGGTAGACACAAAATGTTGGAGTAACTCAGCACGATGGGCAGCATCTCTGGAGAGAAGGAATGGGTGACGTTTCGGGTCTTCAGACTGAAGAAGGTCTTGACCTGAAACGTCACCCATTCCTTCTCTCCAGAGATGCCGCCTGTCCCGCTGAGTTACTCCAGCATTTTGTGTCTATCTTCGATTTAAACCAGCATCTGCAGTTCTTTCCCACACAAGTTTCAAACTATGTTCTTAAATGAGAAGTAAACTGTTTAGGGTGATTCCTTTTCGCTCAAAAGGGCGGAATACTTTGCTGGGCGATGGGGTGGGTGTGTGGGGACGTGGAGGCTCAACACTACTCATTCCAAGCAGAGAAAGATACATTTTTGTTTATTAAGGAAATTGCAAGGTGCTGGAAAATTGAGCAGAAACAGGCCAGTTATGACCTTAGTGAATGGCAGAGCAGATTCGGTCAAAGTCAAAGAAGTCACTCAAAAGTCAAAAGCCAAAGTCAATTTTATTCGTCACATGCACCCGAAGGTGCAGTGAAATGAATTTGCCAGCAGCGATACACTTAAAAAGAACACAGAATACACAATAAAATTGAACACAAACATGCACCACAGCATTCTTCACTGTGGTACTTACTTACTTACTTACCTACTTACTGTCTATTATGCCTCCTGGCATATAGGGCAGCAATGAAGGTCCTCCACTGAGTAGTGTTGATTCCTTCAGTTGCTGTTTCTGTAACATATTTGTTTTACGAGACGGGGCTGTTAGCCCTGTGCTCAACCTCAAACCTGGAGGACCAGTGGATCGCTCTTCGTCTCGCCTCTACCCTTCGACCTGTCCAGCATGGGAGACCCTAACAGGAGACGAATCTCCCGCTGGCATAGCTCTAGGGGTCACTGAGACACACAAGCTACCCGACCACGACGAGGTTGCAATCCAACGGGTACTGTGGTGGAAGGCAACACATTTCTGCCAGTCCTCCTCCTTTGTTCACCGTGGTCGGGGCCATAAACCCTCCGTAGTCGCCGCTACGGACGGCTGGATCTACAGGCCCTCTCGTCGGGATGCTCCAAACTCCGACGCTGGGACGGTCGAACACACTGTGTGGCTTGGAGTGCCCGAATCGGCAATTTCCTACCGGAGACCGCGGCTTCAGGATGTTATAGGCCATTGACCGGCGGTTGGAGCTCTTCTCTGGCGATCCCCGGCGAGTGATCCCAAGCTTCGGAGGTAAGTCCAAGTCACGCCCGCGGCTAGAAGCTCCGCATACCACGGCTTCAGGATGTTATAGGCTGCAGGCTGGCGGTCAGAGCTCTTCTCCGGCGATCCCCGGCGAGGGATCCCAGGCTCCGGATGGTAAGTCCACGCCATGCCCGTGGACCACCGCTCCAGTCCATAGTGTTAGGCCGGGAGGGGGACGATATGGAAAAAGTCGCCTCTCCGTCGAGGACGCGACCGAAAGCGGTTCCCCCCTTTCCCCCTCCCCCATACACAAGACACACCAAGAGACACCCAAACTAACATTTGGACACAGGAAAAAAAACCCAAAAAGCTGAAATAACGAACAAGCTGCTGGCAGGGCAGCCGACACGCAGAGCCCCCATCGACCTAGATTCGAAGGGCATGCTCTTACAGTGCATTCAGAAAGTATTCAGACCCCTTCACTTTTCCCACGTTTTGTTACAGTACAGCCTTATTCTAAAATTGATTAAATTCATTTGTTTAATCATCAATCTGCACACAATACCTCATAATAAAAAAGTGAAAACAGATGTTTAGAAATTTTTGCAAAGTAATTAAAAAGAAACAACTGAAATATCACATTTAGATAAGTATTCAGACCCTTTGCTATGACACTCAAAATTGAGCTTTGGTGCAACCTGTTTCCATTGATTATCCTTGAGATGTTTCTACAAATTGATTGGAGTCCACCAGTGGTAAATTACATTGATTGGACATGATTTGTAAAGGCACACACCTGTCCATATAAGGTCCCACAGATGACAGTGCATGTCAGAGCAAAATCCATGAAGACGAAGGAATTGTCTGTAGACCTCCGAGACAGGATTGTGTCGAGACACAGATCTGGGGAAGGGTATAAAACAATTTCTGCAGCATTGCAGGTCCCGAAGAGCACAGTGGCCCCCGTAATTCTTAAATGGAAGACATTTGGAATCACCAGGACATTTCATGGAGCTGGCCGCCCGGCCAAACTAAGCAATCGGGGGAGAAGGGCCTTGGTCAGGGAAATGACCAAGAACCCGATGGTCACTCTTACAGAGCTCCAGAATTCCTCTGTGGAGATGGGAGAACCTTCCAGCGTGACAACTGTATCTGCAGCACTCTGTATTAGGCCTTCATGGTAGAGTGGCAAGATGGAAGTCACTCCTCAGTAAAAGGCACATGACAGCCCACTTGGAGTTTGCCAAAAGGCATGAGAAACAAGATTCTCCGGTCTGATGAAACCAAGGTTGAGCTCTTTGGCCTGAATGCCAAGCGTCACGTCTGGAGGAAACCGGGCACCGCTCAACACCTAGCCAATACCATACCTACAGTGAAGCATGGTGGTGACAGCATCATGCTGTGGGGATGTTTTTCAGCTGCAGGAACTGGGAGACTAGTCAGGATCGAGGGAAGGATGAACGGAGCAAAATACAGAAAGATCCTTGATGAAAACCTGCTCCAGAGCATTCTGGACCTCAGACTGGGGCGGAGGTTCACCTTCTAACAGGACAACGACCCTAAGCACACACCCAAGACAACGCAGGAGTGGCTTTATGACAAGTCTGTGACAATGACCTTGAGTGGCCCAGCCAGAGCCCGGACATGAACCTGAATGAACATCTTTGGAGGGACCTGAAAATAGCTGTGCATCGAGTCTCCCCATCCAACCTGACAGAGCTTGAAAGGATCTGCAGAGAAGAATGGGAGAAATTACCCAAATACATGTGCCAAGCTTGTAGCATCATACCCAAGAAGACTTGAGGCTGTAATCGCTGCTAATGGTGCCTTAACAAAGTACTGAGTAAAGGGTCTGAATACTTATGTAAGTATAATATTTCAGTTATTTCTTTCTAATTACTTTGCAAACATTTCTAAACACCTGTTTTTGCTTTTATTATGGGGTATTATGTGTAGATTGATGATTTAAAAAAAAAAGGAATTTAATCCATTTTAGAATAAGGTTGTAACGTAACAAAATGTGGAAAAAGTGAAGGGATCTGAATAATTTCTGATTGCACTGTATGTCCTGTACTTTTCAGAGACTGCATTAATACATATGTCATGTACCTCTTCCTGCTGTGAATAACATATTACTTGTAACGCTAACTCCCATTTTCCAAGAAAACCTCCTTGCATATTCAGCGAATCCACTTTCTCTATTGGATGGGCCTTCCGTCCATGCATTGATGAAGGTTTTGGCCACTTGTCCTGATTTTTGATCCTCTGACCTTGGCCCTGATCACACTTTTTGGGTTTACCTCATTAAGAGTTGTGTATAATTGTTGCTTGGCATTCAAAAAGAGATATTTGCTGTCTCTGTTCCTCATTCTCACGCACTCAATTTAAATACACACTGAGGACGCATTAGCTTATTTTGGCCCATTGAACCTATACAGGCTCACAGACCACTCCCATTCCCAATCCCATTACCTGCTGATTTAGCCCAACATTCTTGTCAGCATCCTTCAAATTCTGCCACTTCCCTGCAGATGTGGGGCGGTTAGAGTGGTCAATTAACCTACCAATCTCCCCATCTTTAGGGTAATTAGAGCACATTTATTGGTGATCTTATTGAGGTGTATAACATCATGAGAGGAATAGATCGGGTAGAAGCACAGAGTCTCTTGTCCAGAGTAAGGGAATCGAGGACCAGGGGACATATGTAGGTTTAATGCGAAGGGGAAAAGATTTTATAGGAATCTGAGAGGTACCTTTTTCACACAAACGGTGGTGGGTGTATGGAATAAGCTGCCAGAGGAGGTAGTTGAGGCAGGGACTATCCAAACATTTAAGAAGCAGTTAGACAGGCACATGGATAGGATGGGTTTGGAGGGATATGGACCAAACGCAGGCAGATGGGACTGGTGTAGTTGGGACATGTTGGACCGAAGGGCCAGTGTGGACAAGTTGGACCGAAGGGCCTGTTTCCCCACTGTATCACTCTATGACTCTATGACATCCAGGGCAAACCGATACTGTCACAGGGAGACCGTGCAAACTCCACTCAGTCAGCACCAGAGGATAGGTTTCAACCAGAGTCACTGGAGCTCTGAGACGACATCTCAAATAGCTGCATCACCTTGACGCTTTATTTTTATCTCATCCGTTGACTCGCACTCATGTGCTCTTTGGAATTCCAACCTTTTTAATTTTTATCTTCCAATATCTCACAATGTGTCAGAGGAAGCTGGTTTCCTGAAACTGAAAGATTCTTCAGTGCTTGTACATCAGCAGATTTTCATTGTGTTAATCATCACCTCACTAATAACTTCCAGTTGCAAACATTGGCAGTTTCCTTGTTTGCAGCTGCCTGCACGATGGGAAGGAGAAAAAGAGATATGTGTGTGTAGGAAGGAGCTGCAGATGCCGGTTTAAACCAAAGGTAGGCACAAAAAACTGGAGTAACTCAGCGGGTCAGACAGCACCTCTGGAGAAAAGGAATGGGCAACATTTCGGGTCGAGACCCTTCTTCAGATGGAGTTGGGAAAACCAGCTAGCTTGGTTCAAAGTCATCTTGCTGAGTCTCATTGTCTGCATTCGTTCTCACCTAACAGCTAACAATGACCTGTTTCCTGTATCATCGTGACTTTTTTTGTATATCTTTCATTCATTTGTTCTATATCTCTCTACATCACTGTTTATATCTCTCGTTTCCCTTTCCCCTGACTCAATGTCAAGAGAGACCTGCAGTTGAAGATTGCCTTTCACTAGCCCAGATTTCCCAAAGTTCCTTCCCACATTTCAGTTTTTGGGATCTGGTTATCGATGGCCAAGACAGCATTTGTTGCTCATAAAGACAAAAGCAGCTGTAGACGTGGGAATCTGGAATAAAAAGGAGAACGTTGGGAAAACTCAGTGGGTCAAACAGCATCTGTGGATGCAAAGGGTGTGTAAGGTGAAAATGGGCAGATGCAATCAAGGTAGAAGGAGGGGATCAAAGGGAGAAGAAAACTGGGTGGGCAGATGAGTGAATGAATACTTTATTGTCACATGTGACAAGTCACAATTAAATTATTTGCTTGCAGACCCAAGGTATGCAATAGTCGCCACATAAAGGGCATTAAAAAAGTTACAAAGTGTCCCGCGCCATGTCCACCTCAGCTCTTCACCCGCCCCCCCCCCCCCCCTCACGATGGTCCCCCTACACCGGGTCCCCCCACACCTGTGGCACGTTCTCCGACTCCCAAGTGGCCCGTCCTCGACTGCCGGCGACCTCAACGACATCAACGACCTCCGCACCGACCTCCTCCACGACCACCGCCGGGTCCCCTCCAGGCCCAGTCGACCCCGTGAGGCTCCATTGACCGCGGGCTCCATCGATCGCAGGCTCCGGCTCTGACCGGTGAGGCTCCACCTCCCGGTTTCTCAGCGGCCTCTTGGGAGGCGTCTCTGGGAAGAGTGTGAATGTGAAGGGAACTCCAAGGATGTGGGTCTACTGAAAATGGAGCATTCCTTGTTCATAGCGCTGGGTTGTAAGCTACGCAGGCGGAATGTGAGATGTTGCTGCTTTGTTTCGGACGATTTCCAAGTCTTGCACCATGAAGAAATTGGCTGGGAATTGCGAATTGAAAATCCCCGTTTCTGAACTTCTGACCACTGCAATCCGTCTACCATAGCAACGAGTCCACCAGTAGAAGCCGTCTTTTTGGCCCTAAGTTCATCTCTGGAACACCTGAATATCAAGCACACCTACTGTATGTCAGACCTATTTATTGACTGTAGCTTCATCATTTAACACTGTACACCTATCCAAACTCAAGTACAACCTCTTGGACATAGAAGTCAGCACCACCCTTTGTCACTGGATCCTCGCCTTTCCGACACACAGTTCACAAATTATAGACTCTACTACGCCATCATGGTTGATCTCTGCCTCCTTATCACATTTTCCTGCTTTCCCATAACCCTTGACACCTGTTCTAATCAAGAATTTGTCTGACTCTACCTTAAAAATATCCACTGACTTCATCTCCACAGCCCTCGGTGGCAATGAGTTGCAACCCTCTGACTAAAGAAGTTCCTCCTCACCTCCTTTCTAAACGAGCACCCGTTTAATTCTGAGGCTATGACCTCTGGTCCCAGACACTCCCACCAGTGGAAACATCCTTTCCACATCTACTCTATGCCTTTCATTATTCTGTGACTTTCAGTGAAGTCTCCCTTTAACCTTCTAATCTCCCGCGAGTACAGGGCCAATGCTGTCAAACGCTCATCATATTACAAACCCACTCATTCCTGGAATCATTCTATTAAACCAGAGAACATAAGTTTAAGGTGAAGGGGAATCTGAGGGTGGTGGGTGTATGGATTAAGCTGCCAGAGGAGGTAGTTGAGGCTGGGACTATTCCACCTTTTAAGAAACAATTAGACGGGTACATGGATAGGATGGGTTTGGAGGGATATGGGCCAAACGCGGGTAGGAGGGACTAGTGTAGTTGGGATGTGTTGGCCGGTGTGGGCAAGTTGGGCCGAAGGGCCTGTTTCCACACTGTATTGCACTTTGACTCTATGACACCCAGGGGAAACCCATGCTGTCACATAGAGACCGTGCAAACTCTACTCAGTCAGCACCAGAGGTTAGGTTTCATCCAGAGTCACTGGAGCTCTGAGACAACATCTCAAGTAGCAGCATCACCTTGACGCTTTAATTTTGTCTCATCCGTTGACTCGCACTCATGTGTTCTTTGGAATTCCATTCTTTTTAATTTTCTTCTTCCAATATCTCACAATGTGTCAGAGGAAGCTGGTTTCCTGAAACTAAAAGGATTCTTCAGTGCTTGTACATCAGGAGATTTTCATTGTGTTAATCATCACCTCACTAATAACTTCCAGTTGCAAACATTGGCAGTTTCCTTGTTTGCAGCTGCCTTCATGATGGGAAGGAGAAAGAGAGATGTGTGTGTGTGTAGGAAGGAGCTGCAGATGCTGGTTTAAACCGAAGGTAGGCACAAAAAACTGGAGTAACTCAGCGTGTCAGACAGCACCTCTGGAGAAAAGGAATGGGCAACATTTCGGGTCGAGACCCTTCTTCAGATGGAGTCGGGAAAACCAGCTAGCTTGGTTCAAAGTCATCTTGTTGAGTCTCATTGTCTGCATTCGTTCTCACCTAACAGCTAACAATGACCTGTTTCCTGTATCATCGTGACTTTTTTTGCATATTTTTTATTCATTTGTTCTATATCTCTCTACATCACTGTTTATATCTCTCGTTTCCCTTCCCCCTGACTCAAGATAGACCTGCAGTTGAAGATTGCCTTTCACTAGCCCAGATTTCCCATAGTTCCTTCCTACATTTCAGTTTTTGGGATCTGGTTATCACTGGCCAAGACAGCATTTGTTGCTCATAAAGACAAAAGCAGCTGTAGACGTGGGAATCTGGAACAAAAAGGAGAACGTTGGGAAAACTCAGTGGGTCAAACAGCATCTGTGGATGCAAAGGGTGTGTAAGGTGAAAATGGGCAGATGCAATCAAGGTAGAAGGAGGGGATCAAAGGGAGAAGAAAACTGGGTGTGCAGATGAGTGAATTAATGAATGAATTAATACTTTATTGTCACATGTGACAAGTCGCAATTAAATTATTTGCTTGCATACCCAAGGTATGCCATAGTCGTCACATAAAGGGCGGTAACAAAGTTACAAAGTATCCAGTGCCAGGTCCATCTTAGATCTTCACCTTCCCCCCCCCCCCCCCCCCCCCCCCCCCTCTTCACGATGGTCCCCCTACACCTTGTCCCCCCCACACCAGCGGCACATCCACCGACTTCCAAGTGGCCCATCCTCCACCGCCGGCGACCTCAACGACCACCGCACCGACCTCCTCCACGACCATCGCTGGCATGGTTGATCTCTGCCTCCTTATCCCATTTTCCTGCTTTCCCATAACCTTTGACACCTGTTCTAATCAAGAATTTTTCTCTCTGCCTTAAAAATATCCACAGACTTGGCCTCTACAGCCCTCTGTGGCAATGAGTTGCAACCCTCTGACTAAATAAGTTCCTCCTCACCTCCTTTCTAAAAGAGCGTCCTTTAATTCTGAGGCTATGACCTCTGGTCCTTGACTCTCCCACCAGTGGAAACATCTGTTACACATCCACTCTTATCTATGCCTTTCATTATTCTGTAAGTTTCAATGAGGTCCCCCTTCAAACTTCTAAACTCTAGCCAGTACAGGCCCAGTGCTGTCAAACGCACATCATATCCTAACCCAGTCAATGCTGAAATCATTCTTATAAACCTCCTCTCGACCTTCTGCAGAGCCAGCACATCCTTTCTCTGATATGCGGCCCAAACACAGACCACAGTCACAGACCACTGTCAGTGACCATAGGCGACAAGACGTCCTCAACAATAATTCTCAACACTGATGCCTCGCCAGGATGTGTTCTCAGCCCCCTACTATACTCCCGATACTCACGACTGTGAGGCCAAACTCTCATCTAACTCCATCTACAAATTTGCAGGTGACACCACCATGCTGGGCTGGTTCTCGAACAATGACGAAACGGAGTACAGAAAGGAGATAGAAAGCTCAATGTCAGCAAGGAACGTTTTGTTAACTTCAGCAAGCGTGGTGGAGTACATGACCCAATCAGCATCAATAGTGCCAAAGTAGAAATGGTTGAGAGCTTCAAATTCTGAGGCGTAAATATGATCAACAATGTCCTGCACCAACCGCATTGAAGCTACAGCCAAAAAAGCATACCAACGCCTCTAGTTCATCAGAAAACTGAGGAAATTTGGCAAGTCTCTTCTGAATCTTACCAACTTCTACAGATGTACTATAGAAACCATACTGTTGGAAACAGCTTGTTTTGGAAACAGTTCTGCCTGAGCCCGCAAGAAATTGTAGAGAGTTACGAATGTAGCCTTGTCCATCACACAGCCTAGACTTCCCAACATCGACTCCAACTACACTTCACACTGACTTGGGAAATCAACCTACATAATTACTGACCTTTCCCACCTTGGTCATTCATTTTTCTCTCCACTCCTATCAGGCGTAAGATACAAAGGCTTGAGAGTAGGTACCACCAAACTAAGGAACAGATTATTCCCCTCTGTTACATAGTGTCATAGAGTGATGCAGTGCAGAAACAGGCCCTTCACCTCAACTTGCCCACACCAGCCAACATGTCCCAGCTGCTCTAGGCCCACCTGCCGTGTTTGGACTATATCCCTCCAAACCTGGCCTATCTATGTACCTGCCTTACTGTTTCTTAAATGTTGGGATAGTCCCAGCCTCAACTACCTCCTCTGGCAGCTTGTTCCATACACCCACCACCCTTTGTGTAAAAATGTTACCCGCCCAGATTCTTATTAAATCTTTTCCCCTTCACCATAAATCTTTGTCCTCAGGTCCTCAGTTCACCTACTTTGGGCAAGAGACTCTGTGCATCCACCCGATCTATTCCTCTCATGATTTTATACACCTCTACAAACTTGTCCTTCAATAAGCATGGGTTTTCACCCGGATTTACCAACCTACCTGATTGTGGACATTGGATGTTGCTGGCTCTGGAACTGTAAGGATACAATGCTGAGATTCTGCATTCTGGTATTTTCTTTATCGCTCTGTATGTCGTACGTTTGTTTGGCTTGATTGGATGACATGCAAACAAAGCGTTTCACTGTATCTCAATACATGTAACACCAATATCAAACGATATGATAGAACTTTATTTATCCCAGAGGAAAATTGCTCTGCCATCAGTCAAAGATACAGTTACAAGGCATTGAAAGTGCGATGTCCATTGCAATAATAACAACATTTAAGTGACCCGTTATTACACAGCGCATATGTAATATTACACATACATGAATTTAAATTATCGAGTGGGGGGGGTGGAAGGGGGAGAGAGTCAGTCCCAGAACAAAAGTGGGAGGAGTTGTACAGTTTGATAGCCTAAACCTATATCTAAATGTTATGATTGAAGGAAGGTCAGTGGTGATGCAGGTGAGGATTCTTCGACTTGTGGAACTCTTGCAGTAAGATCCTGAGGCTGAGATGAATGACCACCAACAACCACAACCATCTTCAATTATGTGGAACATTACTCCACCCTTTGACATCCAAAAGCTTCATTTTTTACCAGGGTTTTTCGATGCAACACTCGGTTTTAATGCTTCAGATCTCGCCAGTTGCTTGCCCCACTACCTCTGGAATCCAGCTCTTTGTTCCATGTTTGGACCAAGGTTGGAATGAGGTCAGTGGACTTGGAACAGTGGACTTGGCAAATCATGAACTTGGGCATCGGTGAACTGCTTGTTGATGAGTGAATGTTGCCAGGCTTTTGAAGGAGGCAGTCAGTTTTTGCACAGTAAGGATCAACAGCATTTTTGCAAAATATTTGAGGGCCTATCAAGCGATCTTTTATGCCCACTGAGACCTGAGGCCTTGTTTCAACAATTTACCCAAAATAACTGCCACTAACAGTGCAGCGCATTGTGTTATCATCAGCCAAAGTACATAATTCAGAAGTGACTAAGCTACTTTCTGAGCTACAGACTGGTTACCTCTGGAGGATCTGTCTATAATACGAGTCCTGTGCACAACATCAGCCTCTGCTGTGTACAGTACTATGGCACAGCGCGTGACTGGTGGGAGAATTTCTAATCAGTGCTATTTGCACTGTCTTCAAAAATAACTCTTCATTCTGCTCTCGTCTGTCATTCCAAAATGGGAACGAAAGCAGTCTTTTATGGGAATCACTATGATTAGCACCAATGCCACCTATTCCCTGATCGCTGTAATTATATGCTGAGATCAGCACCAGAATCACAAGATCTTTATTTGCGGTATCTGCATTGACGTTTAAAGGCCAGCAAAATAGCAAATGCATGGTGGGTTTTGCTAATGTTGTGATATGTGCTCCAGTGTGTCAAAACGGAGAATGCCGGAAATATTCAGCAGGTAAGGCAGCATCTGCAGGGAAGGAAACAGGGTTAACATTTCAGATCAACGACCCTATGTCAGAATTGGGGAAAAAGAAGAAAAATCAGTTAACCAGTTCCATAGTTTGCGGCGATGTATCCCTCTTGGGATCACATCGTACCTGACCAACAATCGGCTTATCAGGGAACCTCCCTGCCTGAGGTCATCTGTAGCTGGCCTGATTTGTCCTGGTTGTTTGCTTTCAGTTCTGAAGAAGGGTCCTAACCTGAAACCCCACCTCTCCAGAGATGCTGCCTGTCCCGCTGGGTGACCCCAGCATTTTGTGTCTATCTTTGCAGTAAACCAGCATCTGCAGTTCATTTTTTATTACATTAAAAGTTGGCTTTAAGTTGCAGAGAAAGATAGGACAAAGGAACAACCTTGATAGCTTGAGGGTGGCTGTGGGGATAATGGTGGCAAAGAGAGATAATATAATAAATATAGTCTAAACTGTTATGTTGTGGGAAGGAACTGCAGATGCTGATTTAATCCGAAGATAAACACAAAATTTTGGGGTAACTCAGCGGGACGCAGCATCTCTGGAGAGACGGAATGGGTGAAGTTTCGGGTCGAGACCCTTCTTCAGAGTCTGAAGAAGAGTCTCGACCCAGACGTCTCCCATTCCTTCTCTCCAGACATGCTGCCTGTCCCGCTGAGTTACTCCAACATTTTGTGTCTAAACTGTTATGAAGAACTGTCAGACATGCCCACTTAGAACCTGTTCAGCATGTAGAAGAGGGAGCCCAGGAGAGAGTCTGACTGGGTATCATTAACATCTGAACCAACCTCATTGCCCCCCCTTGTACACCTCTCCACTGCCCTACACACTGAGCTTGAAGACATTTTTCCTTTGCTGTGGAACCCATGGCAAATTCCCCTGTGATATTTGGTCAGATGCTGGTCAATGCTGGATTGGGTGGCCATGGTCTAATCAAGGGCTGTTCCAGGTGTGGACTCCTATATATCGGCGAGACCGAGCACAGGCACGGCAATCGTTTTGCTGAACACTTCCGCTCAGCCCGCCTAAACCTACCTGATCTCCCGGTTGCTCAACACTTTAACTCCCCCACCCATTCTCACACTGATGTTCCTGTCCTGGGCCTCCTCCACTGTCAGAGTGAGGCCCAGCGCAAATTTGAGGAACAACACCTCATATTTCACTTGGGCAGCTTACACTCCAGTGGTACGAATATTGACTTCAACTTCAAGTAACTCTTGCTTTCCCTCTCTCTCTCCATCCCTCCCCCATCCTAATTCTCCAACCAGTCTGACTGTGTCCCCCTGATTAAATGTTACCTCTGTATGTTTCTTTGTCATCTTCTAGCTAACAATGATCTATTCTACATTTTCCTTGACCCTCATTTACTTTGATGTCTTGTTCTCGCGACTTACCCTTCCTTATCTCTGCGCCTCCCCCTCCCCTGACTCTCAGTCTGAGGAAGTGTCGTGCTTTTTACTCCAGCATTTTGTGTCTATCTTCAGCATAAACCAGCATCTGCACTTCCTTCCTACACGTGTAATCTAGGGCTATGGTTTAACTTCTCCTGGTTTTGTGATTACTTCCAGGTTCTTAAACTGGCCTAATCTCATCCGTGTGCTGCCATTTATTGGAAAATGCAGTGTCTGTTTCCACATCTTTGCTGACCTCACCTCTCTCCTTCTTCTCAGCACCATTTCCAGTTGTCTGGTGTCCCACTGGATGAGCAGGAATTTCCCCCTTGCAGAGTTGTAACATTGAGCCCACTACCTTCAGCAACAGCCAGAGATGGCTACTGACACAATCTCTCATCCTGGCAGCTGTGTGTAACAGGGCCACACTTTTCCATTAACTTCGTTTTTTTAGTTTTTGCTAAACCACCGTGTCTGCACCAACCAGCGATCCCCGCACATTAACACTTTCGTATACAGATGGACCATTTACACATACACCAAGTGTACAAACCCAAGCCAATTAACTTACAAACCTGTACGTCTTTGGAGTGTGGGAGGAAACCGAAGGTCTCGGAGAAAACCCGCGCAGGTTACGGGGAGAACATACAAACTCCGTTGAGACAGCGCCCGTAGTCGGGAGTGAACCCGGGTCTCTGGCGGTGCAGGCACTGTAAGGCAGCAACTCTACTGCAGCCCCACCGTGCCGTCCTGTTATGTTACTTGTGTTATGTTACTCTGAGTTTGTTCCCCCACACATATTCCACCTATAACGCTACCTATCGTCACTTTGGTAATATTGAATGACTCTATTCCTGCTTCAGTTGGTATATCCAAGCCTCAGACATGACCAGTGAGGAATGGATTTAGTTTGTCCTTCCTTTTCAGTGCAATATCATGTATTCCTCTGTATTCTATCCTCTCCCTTCCAAATCTGCCCAATAGGGTTTCAGAATTTGCATTTAACTGTGGAAATCACAAATGCTAATTTACCATTTCACAAGCCAAACAGATAATCTTGCTTTTCTAGATTATCGAGATTGAAACATTATATATGTTTCTCTCGCATATGTTGTTTGGCCTGCTGCGTGTCTGTAGTATTTTCTGTTTCAGCTTTCCACAGAACTGCTATCTACCTCTTGGTGACCCTCGGACTATCTTTGATCGATCTTTGCTGGCTTTACCTTGCGCTAAATGTTATTCCCTTACACTGGTAATGGATCGATTGTAATCATGTATTGTCCTTCTGCTGACTGGATCGCGCACAACAAAAGCTTTTCACTGTACCTCGGTACACGTGACAATAAAGTACACTGAACTGAACTAATCTGCAGTATTTTGCTGAACAAAACACTGCTGAATGTTTACAATGTGAGCTGGTCACTCGTTCACCAATTGAGTTGCTTCTTGCATATGGTATGAAAAACGGGAAGCTTAGCACACTTAACATCTTGTTCCTGCAGTACTGTAACTTCTTCCATTGGTGTCCATTAAGGGCTCCGCTTAAAATCATTTTACAAGGTTCATTTGTAAAGGACTGTTACAGGTATATTAGTGTATGAAACATTATTTCTACACCCTTCCATCTCGTCTCCTCCCTGCAGCAGTGGAGATGCAGCATAGGCCCAAAGGCAGGTACTGGATGTTTATAGACCTTAAGATGAAAGGCATGTGGATACCAGTTTGCACCTTCAACAAATTGAGAATGGACCAAAGTACAAAGACATTTTGGCCAGACCTCATAACCAATCATGCATGTGCGTGAGCATGCCTGTGTGCATGCGCGTGTGCATGCCTGTGTGCGTGTCTGTGGTCGTATTTCTGTGTCTGTTTATATGTATGCCGTTTGTGTATATGCATCAATCAATCAATAAATCAATCAATCAGATTTATTCATCACATACATAATAAAGTGTAGTGAAATGAACTTGCCAGCAGTGGGACAATCAAAAAGAACTCACAAAACACAATAAAAATTGAACGCAAGGTCCACCACAGCATTCTTCACTGTGGTGGAAGGCAGAAAGTACAGTCAGTCCTTCTCCATTGTTCCCCCGTGGTCGGGGCCATAAACCTCCACAGTCGCCGCTGCGGGCTGCCAGATGTACATGCCCTCTCGTCTGGAAGGTAAGTCCCGAATTCCCTACCGGAGACCGCGGCTTCAGGATGTTGTAGGCCGCAAGCCGGTGGTCGGAGCTCTTCTCCAAGGATCCTCGGCGAGGGATCCTGCTCCGGACGGTAAGTGCACGCTGTGCCCGCGGCAAAAAGCTACGCAGACCGTGGCTTCAGGCTGAACAGCCCAAAGGCCAGCTATCGGAGCACTGCCATATGTGCCTGCACATGATCCATGTCTGAATGCTTTTGTGTGTGACTGTGTGTGTGTGCATTTGTGCAGGTGGGTGCTTGTGCCTGAAGTGTGTGTATGTGTGTTCATAGTGATGATGACTGTAGAAGATGAAGGGTTACATCCCATGTGTGCTTTGCCATTGCTGTTCCTCCAGGCCACTCCTTTGTAAATTGAAAATCCTTTAACCGCAATTACAGGCAGAAAGAGCAATACTCAGAGGACACAGATCATTAATAGAGGAAATTAAGAATACATTTATCTTCACACATGGCTGTGATCTAGATTTTGATGCCTTAAAGGCTATTGGAAGTATATTCAATATTAATTTCCAATAGGGAATTAACAACATTTTTGATGCTGGTGAGGAAGTCCTTGATATGAAAGCAATGGAATCGTTCTTTAAAAGCTATGGTGTTAGATCTCTGTGTAATGCTAAAGTGGTTGCTCATCAGAATTAGTTACTGCTTCAGGTACTTCCTGCAGCGAATAATGTGCCTTGGACAAGTGGCCTTTTGTTGCCTGTTAATAACAGTTTTTCAAGGCAGGTTTTGGCAGGTTGTTGAAGTAATAAAACAATAAACTGTTAACATCCCACAATAGACTAACTTCTTTCAAGTATGGGGTGATCTATAGTGACAGAAAGCAAAGCACTGCAGATGCTTGAAACGGAGTGTGGGTGGAAACCGAAGATCTCGGAGAAAACCCACGCAGTCACGGGGAGAATGTACAAACTTCGTACAGACAGCACCCGTAGTCGGGATCGAACCCGAGTGTCTGGCGCTGCAAGCTTCTGTAATGCAGCAACTCTACCACTGCCCCACTCTGCCACCCTCATGAGACTGTGGCACCTTCACGCCCACATTGGAGGTGATAAGTCACCTGTCATCGCTAGTGACTTATCACCAGCCACCAGAGGAGGTGCAGCCACGAGAGCTCAATAAAAACTCCAAGGTCAGATGCACTAATTGGCCTTGTCTGCACACTGGGTATTATTGATGATCCTTCAAGACTGCTGAAGATGGATGAGGCTGAGGTACTGTCCTCAGAAACCCCTGTAGTGAAATCTTGGAGCTGATGTTCAAAATTATCTTCCTTTGTACGAGATACGACTATTGTAATGCCATTCCCCTTTTCCTATTGAATTCAGTATTTTTTTCTAGTGTCCTGCTAAACCCACACATTATTATCTACTGTCTTGATGTGAAAGAGCTTCTTATACCTAATTTCTACAGCAGTCACAGAGTAGCTTACCACAAATGTCTCCAGATCAGTAAGTATCTGATATGGTGACTACCCATTCTAATGATAGCCCCGCATCCAGTGATTATCCAGAGACCAAATGTAGACTGGGCGATCGGTTCGTTGAACACCTTCACTCAGTCCGTCTGGACCCACCTGATCTCCCGGTTGCAAAATGTGCACACAATAATATGACAAAGGGGGTCAAATTTCAAATTCCTTCAAAAAAGTTGACAAGCACTTTATTGGGTTCATGACTAACATAGTATCAACAAAAAGTATAAGAGAAGATAGCATATTGATGGCAAGTTCCCGAAAATGGCACAGTATACGCAAGTGCACGTATTTCTTATTCCTTTCTATGTTTATGAATACAACATGGAACAATAAAATTGCAAACACCGTTTCCACTTCATTCACCTGATCATGTAGTAGAATACTGCATCCATCTGAGTGGACACCGCAACACACGTTACACACCATACACACAAACGTACGTTGTGGTGGACACTAAAAGGTTTGGTGTCCCAGAAAACGAACATTACATTACGTAGTGAAAATCAAATATTTTCAGCAATGTGATTTAAACTGTACATTACCTTATGGATTTGAGCTATATCGATGGCCGATGATTCGGGATGATTTTTTAGTGAGTAAAATGTCTCCGTAACGGTTGTCGTGGAGCTTCCGGAAGTTGACACGAAGGATGAAGTTGGCGACTTAGTCCGTACGAAAGGTCAACAAGAGACAGTGTGTCGCCAAATTGAAGATTGCCTCAGTTTCTTAGTTTTGATGACCAATATATGTCCAAAATTCTTTTTTAATTGAGTTTAAAAAGTCGGAAAATATATTGTAAGCGGTCGTTGTGTTTAGGACACCACGGTGTTTTTGATATATTAAATTGGAAAATATAAAAAAATAACTAACTCGCCCAAAAATCGCTACTACCATAGGATACCTTGTTGGGTTTTTGAAAAGCATTAGAGGTTTGGAGCCTCTGTAATTTAACTTACGGAGGTACCGACCCCGATAACGGTAGTTGTGACAATGGACACCAAGCACAACGACCGTTACGGGATCTTTGTTAAGCGGAATACCAGACACGTTACTGTATTTTTCTCCTGGTATTGATGAAGATATTTCCCTAGATCATTATCAAAGCGTACATGTATGAGGGGCCATATGAAGTTTATTTATTAATTAACTATTCATGACTAAATTTGGCAGAGTTTTTAATGTCACTTTTTTGGCATCCAAATTGGTGGTAAAACGATGAAAAAAGTCCGTCATGAAAAAAGATTTTTACTCGGTTTTGAAGTTATCTAATTTATATCTGTTATTTATAAGGTTTCACATGATGAGTAGATTTTTGTTAAGAACAGTGTATTGGTGTAAAAAAACTGAATAATAATCTTGTTCCTCAAAATCTCTCCAGTATTGTAAAAAGACACAAATATTTTAATTCCCCTTCCCATTCCCACACGGAATTTTCTGTCATGGGCCTCCTCTATTGTGAGAGTGAGGCTAAACACAAATTGGAGGAACAGGATCTCATATTTTGCTTGGGCTGCTTACAGCCCAGCAGTATGAATATTGAAGAAGGGTCTCAAACCAAAACTCAGAGAGTTGTGAGTCTGTGGAATTCTCTGCCTCAGAGGGCGGTGGAGGCCGGTTCTCTGGATACTTTCAAGAGAGAGCTAGATAGGGGTCTTAAAGATAGCGGAGTCAGGGGATATGGGGAGAAGGCAGGAACGGGGTACTGATTGGGAATGATCAGCCATGATCTCATTGAATGGCGGTGCTGGCTCGAAGGGCCGAATGGTCTACCCCTGCACCTATTGTCTATTGAAATGTCAGCCATTCCTTCTGTCCAGGGATGCTGCCTGTCCCACTGTTACTCCAGCATTTTGTATCTGTCTTCAGTATGAATATTGATTTCTCTAACTTCAATAAACCCCTGCATTCCCTCTCTTTCCATCCCTCCCCCACCCAAGTCACACCAGATTTCGCTCTAACCTGGCAAACAGCTAACAATGGCCTGTTTCCTTTATCATTGTTACTTTTTTGCATATCATCTATATCTCTCGTTCCCCTTTCCTGCGACTTGGAGTCTGAAGAAGGGTCTCGACCCGAAACGTCACCCATTCATTCTCTCCAGAGATGCTGCCTGTCCCGCTGAGTTACTCCAGCATTTTGTGTCTATCTTCAGTGTAAACCAGTATCTGCAGTTCCTTCCTACACGATTAGTTAACAATGTTTGTATGGAGAGAGGAGTTGGCACTGATATGGGGTCCACCGTGACTTGGAGAAGACAGTTGACAAACTGAATAGAGCTACTCTGTCTCAAAAAGACCACATTATGTAGGACTTGCTCTCTGATTTTCTATTCACATTTTATTTCTATGTGTTGGCACCAAGCGGTTTATTTCTTTGCTGTGTTAGTGGCTCGAGTGGGACAAAGCAGTGTTTATAATGGAACAAATATGCAGAAATTTCCTGCATATTATTCCGGCAGGGATCTGTGCAGCAGCTTTTATTCTTGCGTTTAATGCAGCACAGTACAATATTTAAAGCATTAAGTTAGTGCACTCTGAATAATAATTGCATCTAAAGCAGTTTTGTGCAATGATCCCTTCAGATTAAGCAAATCCTCTGTAAACCAACTCAATAATGTGTCTGTGTGCCCGGGTCGGGTGGGAGGGAGGGAAGCTGAGAGGTCATGTGAGACATCCAAGAGCATTCACAGAGGACACACTTTATTGTTGGCATCGCTTGTTATAAACTGCGATGCACAACCACAGCAACAAAGAGTCACATGTGTAGCTTGTTGAATTTGTTATTAGAAAGCACAGTTGGTGTGAATGTTCTTGCTCTGTCTTTCAGTCTCCCTTCCATCCCAACCCACACATTACAGAAGAATTTTGGAAATGGTTCCCACAAAATTTAGTTTAGTTCAGTTTAGTTTAGAGATACAGTGCGGAAACAGGCCCTTTGGCCCACCGAGTCCGCGCCGACCAGCGATCCCCGCATATTAACATTATCCCACTCACACTATGGACAATTGTACATTTTTACTAAGCCAATTAAACTACAAACCTGTACGTCTTTGGAGTGTGGGAGGTAACCGAAGATCTCAGAGAAAACCCACGCAGGTCAAGGGGAGAACGTACAAACGGCGTATGGACAGCATCCGCAGTCTGGATTGAACCCAGGCCTCTGGCGCTGTAAGCATTGTAAGCTGCAACTCTACCGCTGCGCCACTGTGATCACCTCTTTTTAGTTGAGAATTTATCCAAACTTTTCTGCGCAACAGCCTTGTATACTGGTAGCAAATGTAGCAGTAATGACACAGCAGTGCAGCCAGTAGAGCGACTGCTTCATAGTTCCAGCAACCCAGGTTCAATCCTGACCATAGCTACTGCTTCTATGGAGTCTGCACGTTCTCCTATAACCATGTTGTTTTTCATCGGGCTACTTTTGTTTCCTCCCAGGCCCCAAAGGAGTGCAGGTTGTTGGGTTAATTGGTCATGTGAATTGCTTCTCGAGTATAACTTAGTGGTAGAATGAAGGGAGACTGGATGGCAACGTGGAAGTAAAATAGGGTTTGGCGTAAATGAGCATTTTAAAGTCAGCTATCTAGTTAGTTAGCTCGCTAGCTAGTGGGAGAGTCTAGGACCAGAGGCCACAATCTCAGAATAAAAGAACGTACCTTTAGAAAGATCATGTCATGTAAAAGGAGCAGTATTAGGCCATCCAGCCCATCAAGTCTACTCTTCCATTCAATCGTGGCTGATCGAATTCTTCATCCTAACCCCATTCTCCTGCCTTCTCCACATAAACTCTGATACCCGTACTAATCAAGAATCTATCTCTGCCATAAAAATATCCATTGACTTGGCCTCCACAACCTTCTGTAGCAAAGAATTCCACAGATTCGCCACCCTCTGACTAAAGAAATTCCTCCTCATCTCCTTCCAAAAAGAACATCTTTTAATTCTGAGGCTCTGACCTCTAGTCCTTGAATTTCCCACAAGTGGAAACATCCTCTCCACATCCACTCTATCCAAGCCTCTATCGTCAGAGGGTGGTGAATCTGTGGAATTCATTGCCACAGAATGCTGTGGAAGCCAAGTCAATGGATATTTTTAAGAGGGAGATAGACAGTTTCTGATTAGTAAGGGTGTCAGGGGTTACGGGGTGAAGGCAGGAGAATTGGGTTAGGAGGGACGGATAGATCATCCATAATTGAATGGTGTAGACTTGATGGCCAAATGGCCTTATTCTGCTCCGAGAAATTATGAATGTATGAATTAACTCGATGGGCGAGACCCTGCTTTTATGCTTTATGAATCTTATTTATTGTGACTGCCTAAGCCCTGGTTTTAGGAGACTGCAGCTTGAGTTGGAGGAGCTATAAAGGTGGTCTTCTGCTGGCTGTCATTACTTTTGATTTTGGTGGATATTTAATTCTTGCAGTTAATCTCTGTATGCCGTCCAGTACAAGGGGATTTCTAGATCGTGGGAGTAAGGACGGGATCAGAGCAAATGAGAAAGCTCTGAGGGCCAGCAAGGCATATAACTGACTGCCCTTCCATGCCGTGAAGTTTAATTTAGAGATAGAGCCTAGCGAGTCCACGCTGACCATTGGCATTTGTTCTGCTCGCCTGTTGACATTTGGTCTATGTTATCCCACTCTCTCATCCACTCCGCACACGTTGCTGTGTTTTTTTGCTGGGATTCCTGTTTTACAACGACTCTCACTCTTCAAAAATATCTGCATGTATTGCAAAGCAGTTTGTTCTGATCTCATGAAAGGTGCAATCATAAGTTTAGGATCTTTGGTCCATTGGAATTGGCAACAGTGTGAACAAATTGAACAGGTTTGATCCATACTACATTGGTAAAAAGTTCGGTTCAGTTTAGTTTATTCCACGTGTGTACCGAGGTACAGTGAAAAGCTTTTGTTACGTGCTGCCCGGTCAGCAGAAAGACAATACATGATTACAATCGAGCCATTCACAGTGTACAGATACATGATAAGGGAATAACGTTTAGTACATGGTTAAGCCAGTAAAATCCAATCAAGGATAGTACGAGGTTTATCAAAAGTGTAGATTGTAGTTCAGGACAGCTCTCTTGTTGTGGTAGGATGATTCAGTCGCCTGATAACAGCTGGGAAGAAACTGCCCCTGAATCTGGATGTGTGCGTTTTCACACTTCTATACCTTTTGCCCGATGGAAGAGGGGAAAAGAGGGAGTGGCCAGGTGCGACTCGTCCTTGATTATGCTGCTGGCCTTGCCAAGGCAGCGTGAGGTATAAATGGAGTCAATGGAAGGAAGGGTACACAAAAAGCTGGAGAAACTCAGCATCTAAGGAGCGAAGGAGATAGGCGACGTTTCGGGTCAAGACCCTTCTTCAGACTCAATGGAAGGAAGGTTGGTTTGTGTGATGGTCTGGGCTGCGTCCACAATTCACTGCAATTTCTCGCACCCTTGGATGGAGCTGTTCCCAAACCAAGCTGTGATGCATCCTGATAAAATGCTTTCTATGGTGCATCTGTGGAAGTTGGTGAGAGTTGTCGGGGACAAGGTTCTTGTCTAAGAATGGGTTTGTTTATTCATGGTTACACTGTTTGTCTTTTGCTCTAGGTGAATGTGTTTGGTAAGCAATGGCCCATGACATTTCATAGCTAATTGGCATTGGGATGTAATGGATACATCAGGAAGGCGAATACCTTATGCCGGCATTTATGTATGCAGTGTTGTTTGTAAGAGGGAGTGTCAGGACTGTGGAAGGTGAATTTCAGTAATTGCAGTTGTTCTCACAATTCTTTTAACTTGTTCCCAGTGTTAGATAACAGCACCTAAACAATGCTTTATTTAGAGGCTTGGTTTAAAGCTGTATCATGTTAATGAATCCTTTCATTTCCTGTAGATAGACACAAAATGCTGGAGTAACTCAGCGGGACAGGCAGCATCTTTGGAGAGAAGGACGGGTGACGTTTCGGGTCGAGACCCTTAGTCAGTCTAAAGAAGGGTCTTGACCCGAAATGTCACCCATTCCTTCTCTCCAGAGATGCTGCCTGTCCCGCTGTGTTACTCCAGCATTTTGTGTCTATCTTCGGTTTAAGCCAGTATCTGCAGTTCCTTCCAACACACTGATGTCAAGTCAAGTCAAATTTTATTCATCACTTGCACATAAAGTGCAGTGAAATGAATATGTGGAATTAATTTATCAGTCACACATGTAGTCTGTGGGGTGAGATTGAGTTGAGATTGAGTTGAAGATTGAGTTGAAGAAGGTTGAGTAGGAAGGAATTACAGATGCTGGTTTAACCCAAAAATAGACATTAGAAGCTGGAGTCACTCAGTGGGTCAGACAGCATCTCTGGAGAAAAGGAATTGGTGCCGTTGCAGGTCGAGACCCTTCTTCAGACTGAGAGTCGGGGGAAAGGGAAACGAGAGACACAGGTGGTGATGTAGAGGGATATTGAACAAAAGAATGAAAGATATGCATAAAAGTAACAACGATAAAGGAAACAGGCCATTGTTCGCCAGGTGCTAGGTGAAAACGAATATAACAATGAGACTCAACAAGATTACTTCGAAGCTGAGACTTCCGGTGGCACCATGCAGTGGTGAAGGTGCAGCATTGAACTCAGCTCCTGCTAAAAATCGTGTAAAAAGCTGTTTCTAAAGTTGGGACCGATTTTAAAAACATCCACCGGCGGCAGCTTGGTGTCGTGGGAGTGATATCAGCAGATAGTGTCGAGAAACTTTGAGCTTTAATAGGACCTTTAGATGAAAAAGGGAAAACATCAAAGGGGACCTAAGAAATCCACTCAGACTCCTGCTGGAAGAGGATTTGGCAGCCCTCCAAACAGCAACTGAAAGTTCAGACGAAGAATTTGATTCTCAACAAGCAGTATCTGAAATGGCTACAAAAGGAGAGACGAAAGGGACAGAAAAGGAGAAAGAGATGAAGCAGTGGGAACAAACAGTAAGAGCTAATCTTACTAAAGATCTTACCGTAGATCTTACTAAGGAATTCTCCAAAATGCTCACTAATATGAACAAGATACTGGAGAGTAAATTTTCTAAAATGGAGGTTAATCTCTCCAAGAAAACAGAGGCTGCGCATGCTGAATCAAAGGAACAGTTTGAATTTTTGGAGCAACAGCTGTCGGATCTGGATCAGAGGACTAACTCAGGAATTTGCGAGGATGGATAATGATTATAATAAGAAATTTGATGAACTGAATGAAGGGGACTTTATTGCAGGGGACTTTTAATAAGGCCAACTTGAAGACTGTACTGCCGAAATTTTATCAACATGTCAAGTGTCCTACTAGAGGGGAGAACACGCTGGATCATGTCTATTCCAATATCAAGCACGCGTATAGAGCCATTCCCCTCCTCCAACATGGCCAGTCAGATCATCTCTCCCTCCTGCTCTCCCCAGCCTACACCCCCCTCAGACAAAGTGCCAGGCCCACCATAAAGATTGTTACAACCTGGCCTGAAAATGCATTCTCCAAACTACAGGATTGCTTCACGCAGACCAACTGGGACATATTCGAACACCAGGATCTGGAAACATTCACAGAAACGGTACTGGACTATATCAAGTTCTGCATCGGAAACGTGACTGTGGACAAAAACATTCGGGTTTTCCCAAACCAGAAACCCTGGATGTCCAGCCAGGTCCGCACACTTCTCAGAGCCCGCGATGATGTCTTCAGGTCAGGTGACAGATCTCTGTACAGGGCTGCTCGAGCCGATCTGGAAAGGGGAATTAAAAAAGCCAAGGTGGATCATAAGAGGAGCATAGATTCCCACCTGTCCAGCAATAACACACGGGAGGTATGGCGAGGCATACAAGGAATCACAAACTACAGAGGCTATGCCACAACGACAGAAGACCTGAGTGCGCTGCTAGCAGAGAAGCTAAATTGCTTATTTTCCCGCTTTGAAACATCACAACAGCAGCACTCATCTGCTACAGCCCTGCTCCCACCCTTACCTGGCTCCTGCACGACCCCACTCTCTGTAAGGGAGCACGATGTCAGACGGGTGCTCCTGGCAGTGAACCCCAAGAAGGCTGCCGGCCCAGATGGCGTACCTGGTAAGGTGCTCAAAGCGTGTGCCCACCAGCTCACTGTCATCTTCACCAGAATTTTCAATCTCTCCCTGGACCAGGCAGTTAACCCGTCTGCCTAAAATCAGCCACAATCGTCCCAGTGCCGAAGAAGTCCCCATCACCAGCCTAAACGATTATCGTCCTGTGGCCCTCACTCAAGTGCTTCGAGAGATAGTCCTTGATGTGCTGGAGGACCAATCTCCCTCCAGACTTCGACCCCCACCAGTTCGCCTATCGCCCAAACAGGTCCACAGAAGACGCCATCACAGTAGCTCTCCACTCTGTGCTGAGCCACCTGGAGCTGGGGCAGAGCTACATCCGGATGCTCTTTGTGGATTACAGCTCAGCTTTCAATACTATCATCCCGGACATTCTCATTGACAAACTGGTCACTCTCGGCCTCCCCACTCTCACATGTGCCTGGATAAAGGACTTCCTCACCAACCGGCCCCAGATGGTGAGACTCGGCCTCCACCTCTCCTCCACTCGCATGTTGAGTACCGGCTCCCCACAGGAGTACTTCTCATTCTCAAGGAGTTGATAAGTCGATAGAAGATATGAAGATTGAAATACGTGAGACGTCTCGGAAAATATCGACCCTAAAAGAAGAACAAGGGGTTAATCGGGAGCAATTGAATAAATTGACAGATAAAATTCAACACTTTGAAGCTAGATCAAGGAGACAGAACTTGAGGATTGTAGGAGTAAAGGAAGGGCAAGAGTTAGGAATTTTAATGACCGAACTCGTTACTAAAATACTCAAAGATGTCTTTAAATTGAAGGAAAACCCAAGGATTGATGTGGCACATCGGGTAGGTCACTTCAGAAGAGAAATAAATGCTCCCCCAAGACAGATTATTGTGACATTTTTGGACATTTCAAGTTTGGATAAACTTATGAAGATGATACCACATGGGGAGAGGCTTACATTTGATGGAGAAATTGTCAGATTCTACAGAGACTACCCACGTGAAATACTGGAGAAAAGAAATAAATTTAAAAGAGCAAGCAGCTCTTCTGCAAGGTAAATCAGAGGTGAAATATGGAGTAGTGTTTCCCGCGAAGATGAAAATTAATTATAACTCTATTCAACGCGCCTTCACGGACCCGGATCTGGCATTTAATTACGCACAAGAAATTGTAAAGAAAATAGAAAAAACAGAAGTAAAAGCGGATGAGTAAATGTCTATTGCGAAACTGTGTTGTAATTAAGACGGTGGAACTGCTCTGGACATTAACCGGACAGGCTTATCTGTCAGGAAGGTGTATGCAATGAACAGGCACTGGTTTCAACCTTGAACAGATAAGGAGAAGAGAAATAATTATTGAAAAAACATTTTGAAACAACGCAATCAGATTTGAATGAAAATCAAAGGAAATTATGGATAAGAAATGTTTTAGTTACTACAGTATACATGTAACGTAAAGAATTAACTAACTATATAAACTTAATATCACTAATCAATGGTTATGCTATTATAGTAATGTTATACTAATATGATGAACCAAGGTATTAACCTAATGGATTTAGGGGCTAAGGGGCATATAGAGATGATTATTATTAACAGATATATAAGGTTAATTTGGTTGAAAAGAAATGAAATATAATTTAGGATGTACGCTAACACATTATAATTAATGAAAAGGGGTATAAGAATACTAGAATATCATATACTTGTGGGAAGAAAGAGGCGTTAATGATCTGGAAAAGTTCCAGAGGTTTGGGCTGGAAGATGGTTGTATTTAAGATAAGAAATGCAACCCTTGAAACAGGCTGGTAATTAAGGTACTGATGAATACTGTATATTCGGACAGGGACAGGGCAGGTGTTCTCATGTTTTTTAATTCTAGGACTCGGGGATTCCGAGCAAGTAACCTAGAAGGTTTAAAGTCGGGGTATAAAAGAGAATACTTGAAACAGTAAGGTTGATTTTTTTTCCTTAGATATATTAAGACATATTAAGATATATTTAGATGAAACGGCATGTAGTTATAAATGCCAATGTACTTAGGTGGCTGAACTCAATAACTCAATGTATAATTCCATCTACGGAGGTCAATCAATTTTTAGCCATCATAGATGGCTTCTTGTATTTAGGTTATCTCCTTTTTGATACCTTAAAATCACGTGTTTTTTTGTTGTTGTTAGTTGCATTTACTTTTATGTGGCTTATTTAACAATTTTTCTTTTTTTCATCACTATTTTTCAACACACCTTTCTCTTTTTCTTATGGAGGCTCAATATACGGAGGAGAGGTAAAATAACGTCAGCAGTGTGGAATGATACCCACATACCCAAAAGTCTGAGGTACCTAATTACACCACATGAAATAAAATCACTAAAACCTATTTATAATGCAGGACAATAAGGAAAATAAGAATGGAGGAGTCACATTTTGTAGTTGGAATATTAGGGGTGCGAATGATCCAATTAAAAGGGGCAAGATTATGGCTCATTTAAAATCTTTGAAGGTGGATATAGCTTTTCTGCAAGAAACGCATACGAAACTACAAACACAGATGAGATTTAGGGCAACACTAATAACACTAATATAATAGATATAAAAAACACTAATATAATAGATGTATGGAGAATAGCTAACCCAACTGGAAGGGAATATTCGTTTTACTCATCAATACACAAAACTTATTCAAGAATTGATTATTTTTTAGTGGACTCAAAACTAATACCATATACGATTAATCCTAAATACCACAATAGTATTATTTCTGATCACTCCCCGCTGACTTTTACTTTAAAACTTGAGGGAATGCCAGGTACAAATTTTTTTTTGGAGATTTAACACACAAATAGCTAACGACTCACAAGGTTACGAGTATTTAAAACAACAAATTATTATTTTTTTTAAATAAATGAGACACCAGGGATTTCACCATCTCTATTATGGGAATCTTTTAAGGCATTCATTCATGGAGTTATAATTTCGTATCAAAGTTTTCTAAATTAAAAAAACAGGACAGAACAAGGGACGTTAGAAAAGGAAATTAAATTATTAGAATTAGGAAACGCAAAAGACCCAACCATAGATAAACATAATAAGATAACATTACAGAAATTTAAACTTAATCAAATATTATCGGCAAGTGTAATAAGATTATTTCAGATCACAAAACAAGTACAATTTGAATTTGGGGATTGTAAATGAAAACTTTACAAGCTCTTAAGTGTGCAAACATCTTTTAAATGATAGCACTGGGTATTACATACACCTTCAAGCACCGGCTACATTTTCCTACCGAGGGGAAGGCGTTATGATTGATGTTAACTGGGCGGGGTTAATGGGAGTGAGGTAACTATATTATTGGTTGCATATAAACCATCTACATCCTTCCCCTTAGAAATCAAAAAACAGATTGTTGTCACGACAACAGAATTAAACAGCAGAATTAAACGAAATCGCCGTAGCGAACAGGCGGCTTACTGATCCTGCCCGAGCGCGTACGGATGTCCTCCCCCTCCCCCCGAAAGAGCAGAAGAAGCAGGAGGACGCAAGGCAGCTGGGGAACCAGGGGAAGGGAATTGGGGTGGGAGAAACAGGAGAGGGAGAACCGCGATCGGCAACAGGGGACCCGCGCAGAGGGGAACGAGGCGCCCGCGACGGGGACCCGAGGCATGCAGGGAACACCAGCCGGGGCGGCAGCCGGCTGCTGATAGGAGAGTGGAGGGGCATAGGGCCCAGGGGGCTGCGGCTGTGGCTCATTAACCGCAAGCAGGTGTTGTCGGCTTCTTCGGTAGATGGAACCCTCACAGTCGACCAGATACGAACGAGGTGAGTCGGCCACCCCAACCACGGTGGCCAGACGGTAGTGACCACTGGCGGTCTGCAATCGAACAACCTGTCCGGGCAACAGAGGATCGAGTGGTCTGCACGACCGATCGTGGGAACGCCGCTGGCTGTCATGTTTCTCTTGAATTCGCCTCTGCACGGAGGCGGGCTCCAGCACCCGAGGTTTCAGCTGGCGCTGGGCAATCGGGACGGTGGATCTGGTAGTTCTGGACATCAGACGCTGAGCAGGTGACCCCATGGCCGGATCCCTGGAAACATTCCTGAGGTTCAGGAGATCCAAATACAAATCAGAATTGGATAGTCGCGCCTGTTCATCAGAAGCTTGGCGCTGCGGACGGCCCGTTCTGCAAGGCCGTTGCTCTGTGGGTACTCTGGGCTGCTGGTGAAATGCACGAAGTTCCACTTGTCGGCAAAGCTTTTGAATTCTCGGCTTGTAAACTGCCTGCCATTGTCAGTCTGCAACCTGACCGGGGTCCCAAAAGTGGAGAAGTGTTTCCGCAGCTTGCGGATTCACCATCTCCGACGTGAGGGATGTCAGCAAATCCACTTCGAACCAGTTGGAGTACGAGTCGACCAGGACAAGGTAGTGGTTACCACGCCACTCGAATATGTCGGCAGCCAGCGAGGACCAGGCCAAAGCAGGGGCGGGCTGTTGCAGCAGGGCTGTCGCTGCTGGTGTGGCGCAAGACTGTTGCACGTGGAGCAGGCAGAAACTCGGTCTCGGATATATTTGGCCATTCCAGGCCAATAGAATTGGCACTGAGCGTGGGCGAGTGTTGCATCGACCCCAGGGTGTCCGCTGTGGGCTGCACAAAAGTAAAAGTCAAACAGGGAGGACGGGACCACAACTTTATGTCCCTTGACGATAACGCCATCCTGGAGCACCAGTTCGTCGCGGACCAGGAAGAAAGGCTGTGTTTCAGATGGCGCGGCGGAGCGCTTTGTTGGCCACCCTGCTTTAATCACCGAGGCAAGCTGCTGCAAAACCGGATCGGCAGCGGTGTGCTCGGCCAAAACCTGTAGCTGCTTGGTGGGAATAAAGTTAACGCCCAGTACGAGCAAGTCCTCTGTTTCGTAGGGGTGGCGAGCGCAGGAGGTACGCGGGGCGCGCGACAGGGATGTCCGCAATGTGCATCTCGGTGCCCTTCTTGTAGATTATGTCAAAGTCGAAACGCTGGAGCTGCAGCATCATACGCTGCAGCCTGGCAGGGGCAGCGTGAATCGGCTTGTTCAGGATTGTCACCAGTGGCTGGTGGTCGGTTTTCGACCGTAAATCTGCTGCCGAACAGGAAGTCTCTGAACTTGGAGCAGGCGAACACCACCGCGAGCAGCTCTTTTTCGATCTGAGCGTACCGCTGCTCGGTGTCCGTCATGGTGCGGGAGGCATAGGAGACAGGATGCAGTGATCCATCGACAGACTGAAGGCAGGCCGCACCCAGGCCGAACTTGGAAGCGTCACAGGTGACGGTGATGGGGCGACCCACGTCGAAGAACCGCAACGTCGGAGTGCTAATCAGTTTCGACTTGAGGCGGTCAAAGGCCTGCTGGTGATATGGGAGTGAGGTAACTATATTATTGGTTGCATATAAACCATCTACACAGGGATAAACCACATAAACTTCTAGCACGACAATTGAAGAAACAAGAAAAGGAAAAAACAATTAGTAAAATTAAATCAGAGAACGGGGAACTATTAACTTTACCTAAGGACATTAACACAAGGTTTGCTCAATTTTATCAAAATTTATATACATCTAAAACTAACATTGAAGACAATAAAATTATACATTTTTTAGATAAGTGTAACTTGCCAAAATTGGATATCTTGGAACAAGAGGAATTAGGAGCCCAGATTACAAGTGAAGAAATACGAGAAACAATAAAAGAATTGAAAAATGGGAAGACACCAGGGCCTGATGGTTTTAATAATTAATTCTATAAAAGATTTCAGGAGTTAATGGTCCCACGATTACTTAAATTATACAGTTATGCTTTTACCGATATGAAATTACCAGAAACTTTAGCAGAATCTACAATTACGCTTATACCAAAAAAAGATAAAGATCTAGAAGATCCGGGCTTGTATAGAGCTATATCACTTTTAAATACAGACCAAAACATTTTAGCAAAGATTTGAGCAAGAAGATTGAGCAAATATAAAAATTGATAAACCAGGACCAAACGGGTTTTATACCCAAAAGACAATCATTTAACAATTTGAGACTATTTTATAATATAATGTATTCACATAAAGGGGGAAAGGAAGACTTATCAGTTATCTTTGGATGCAGAAAAAGCATTTGATCAGGTAGAGTGGCAGTATTGATACATAGTACTCCAAAAATTTAATATGGGAGATAATTTTATTAGATGGGTAAAATTATTATACGATAAACCAACAGCAAGAATATTAACTAATTATACGTTGTCTCAAACATTCCAATTATCACGGGGCAATAGGCAGGGATGTGTTTTATCACCCCTGCCATTTGCCCTTATGATAGAGCCACTGGCTGAAAGGGTAAGAACTCATCCGAATATTCAGGGATATAATACTAAGGACTCTAATAATAAAATTTCATTATACGCGGATGATATACTTTTATATATTAGAAATTCAGAAACGAGTATCCCGAACGTATTAAATGTAATAGAAGAATTTGGATCCTTTTCTGGATATAGAATAAATTGGAATAAAAGTGAAATGATGTCATTACATCCTCAGAAAGCGAATCATAAATAAAATTTCCATTTAAAATTGCAACGGGAAAAATTTAAATATTTAAGTATTCAAGTTACCAGAAGATATAAATCATTATTTAACACTAATTTTAGTCCTCTGTTAAATAAATTGAACGCTTTGATTACATTTTGGAAAACGCTCCCACTATCATTAATTGGCAGAATAAATGTAAAACTAGAGTCTAATATTACTAATTTTATATGGGACTACAAAGCACATAGAATTAAAATAAATCATTTGTGTAAACGTAAAGATGTAGGGGGAATTGTACTGCCTAATTTTTTATATTATTATTGGGCAGTGCATCTTAAGAATATCATTTATTGGTTGGATTGTCCTTCTCAACAGTTGGAATGGATAAGAATGGAAAAAGAGGATTGTTTTCCTTATGATTTAGGAGCGATCCTCTTTTCCCCGATAAAATTGAATAATATATTATATAAGAAGAATCCAATTATACACAATATAATTCAAATTTGGAAACAAATAAAATTAAATTTAATATTAAGAAACTTATCTTCATTAACACCGATAGTGAATAACCCGGTATTTAAACCATCTATTATGGATAAAACATATAGATAATGAGAAAGACTGGAAATTAAAAAGTTGGGTGACATGTATGAAATGGGAAATTTATTATCATTTCAACAATTAAAATCAAAATTTAATTTGAATAATAATCAATACTTTAAATATTTACAGTATGTGACTTTATAAAAAAATATATACCAAGATCACAGAATATAATGATAGACCCACTGGAAGAAGCAATGAATATTAAGGCGGACTCACAAAAAATAATATCATATCTATATAATAGTATTCTTAATAGAGAATTGTCATCAACAAGAGGCAATTAGAGAAGACTGGGAAAAAGATTTAATTATAAAAATCTCTAAAGAAACATGGGAGAGGTATTTGATATATATACATAAATGTTTGATTAACACTAGACATAATTTAATTCAATTTAAAATATTACACAGACTATATTATTCAAAAGTTAGGTTGAATAAATTTTATTCAAATATCTCACCCATTTGTGATAAATGTCTTTCTCGAAATGCCATTTTTACACTTTTTTTTGTTTCTTGCACAAAACTTCAAAGTTTTTGGTGTGATATATTTGATATATTCACTAGTTTATTTAAGAAAAAAATGGAACCTAACATGGAAATGATTATCTTTGGAGTATTTGGAGATGTAAATAAATTAAATATATCCCAAATCTCATTTTTTAAGCGAAAAAAAACTCATACTCAAATTCTGGAAAAAGGCTACTATACCAACTCTCAAAATGTGGATTGGTAATATGTTGGAAACGGCCCATTTGGAAGAAATGAGACTCCCCCTAATAGGAAAAAAAAGACCAATTCTTAACGAGTTGGTCTCCATTTATTGACCTTGTGGAATCATGCGGTGTAATATCATCATAAAATTAAAAATTCTGGGTTTGACTGAAAAATTATTAAGAATATTAAAAAAAACATCGACTTGTTGCGTGGGAGAATCTCCTTTCTGCTTTACTTTCTCACTTATTTCTTTCTTCACTCTACACTCACTAGTCTATTCTGTACTCTTCACTACTTTTTTTCTCATTTCTTTCTTAAAAAAAAGAAAAGATTACTTCAAAGCTGGTGCAACTTGGGTGGGGGAGGGATGGAGAGTGTGGGGGGATGCAAGGGTTACTTGATGTTAGACCAATCAAAATTCATACCTCTGGGGTGTAAGCTGCCCAACCGAAATATAGGAAATGCTGTTCCTCCAATTTACATTTGGCCTCACTTTGACAATTGAAGAGGCCTAGGACAGAAAGGTCAGTGTGGGAATGGGAAGAGGAATTAAAGTGTTTGGCAACCAGGAGATCAGGGAGGTCCAGGCAGACTGAGTGAAGGTGTTCAGTGAAGCAATCGACCAGTCCTGATCCTGGTAGTGACTTGGATCTTAAACTTGAGTATAGTCGATGACAGGATTATGAGAAGGCGGATTATGAAGCACTTTCATAATCAAATCAACACGCTAACCTAGAAGAAGGGTTTCGACCCGAAACGTTGCCTATTTCCTTCGCTCCATAGATGCTGCCTCACCCGCTGAGTTTCTCCAGCATTTTTGTCTACGCTAAACTACACCTGTATTCTCTGGTGGTTAGGAGCAGGACTGACCCCTCTCTGATTACTGGGGATCAATCCACATGGGATGCCAACCATGTTGTTATCTTTGCTCTTTGAGAAACATCAGGAATGCTCCATGTCCATCGATTTCCAAACAGTATCAATCTATTACTGAATATTACTGATTGTCTTCCTTGTTGTCGCCTTCCGCTCAGCTAACAATGCACCAATCTACATTTCCTTGGACATCGTCCCCTTTGATCTGTGTTTTCACACCTTACCCTTTCATATCTCTCCGTCTCCCTGTCCCCTGAGTCTCCATCTGAAGAGGGGTCTTAACCCGAAACATCACCCGTTCCTTCTCTCCAGAGATGCAGCCTGTCCCGCTGAGTTACTTAAGCATTTTGTATCTATCTTTGGTGTAAACCAGCATCTGCAGTTCCTTCCGACACTGTATCATTCACTCTTTGCAAATTTTCCACTCATAGGAATAACTTCCAGATTTCTTTGTCTGGCACTGTCTTTGCATGTTCCTCTATTACATCTGGAGGAAATTTTAATCATCCCGGGCCACCAGCCTCCTTCATTGACCTTCGTAAACTGCCCAATTTGCGTTTACTGGAATGAGTTATGGGGCCTGCCTTTCTTTAAAACCACTGCTGACTTAATTTTAGTTTTAGTTCAGTAATATCACGTTGTCAATACAGTGAAAAGCAAACCAGTTCAGCAGAAAGCAAACATGATTACATTGAGCCATTTACAGTGTATAGAAACATGAATCAAGTTCTGACCAAGGATAGTCCAAAGGGTAGATAGTAGTTTCATCATGTTGGTAGGATGATTTTAATTGGCCTGATGGGAGGAAGCTGTCTGTGAATCTGGGGTGTGTGTTTTTCACACTTCTAATGCCTTTGTGCGACGGGACAAAAGAGTCAGTGCATCTCATCCTTGATTATGCTGCTGGCCTTGAGGCAGCGTGTGGTATAAATGGAGTCAATGGAAGCTAATTAGTTTGTGCGATGGTCTGGGCTGCGTCCATAAGTCACTGCAATTTCTCGCAGTCTGTGGAAAACCATGGATCTGTTATTTCCCACTTATGTCCCATGTGTGAATGTTTGTCTTGGATTTGATATCCACAGGCCATGGGGGGTGCTTAATTTGCTGAGAGGTCATGCATGGAATTGAAATTTAATCGTCAATGAATGATGGAAACTCATCGGGACAGGTCATTGATAAAGCAATGGAAAGTGGCGTGCCGATGTGTGGGAGTCCTGGGGTGAAATGATTCACACAAAAAGCTGGCAGCACCACAGCCTTAACCAACCCATCCGCATAAGCGTGAAGTTATTTCTCTGGCTATGAAAGTATTTTTACCTTGAACATCTAGTATCCTGTTGTACTCCAAAGAACCTCGAATTTAACTTTGTAGGAAAGAAGTGCAGATGCTGGTTTAAATCGAAGGTGGACATAAGATGCTGGAGTAACTCAGCGGGACAGGCAGCATCTCTGGAGAGAAGGAATGGGTGGCGTTTTGGGTCAAGACCCTTCTTCAGTCTGAACTTCTGATTTAACTTATTGGGCACCGACGATTCCTCTGACAATAATTTCCTCCCTTTCTTGGCTGGAAGTCATTTTGAAAGTCATGTACTGAGACATTTCTTTCACATGCGCCGCGTGTGTTTTAAATAATTGGTCACATTTTTTTCTATTAAATAATGTTAATAATCCCAAAAAATCAAACTGTAAAGGGCACAGAGTAGATTTACGAGGATGTTGGCAGGACTGGAGGGTCTGAGCTATATGGTGAGGTTGAGTGGGATGAGGGGTGATCTTATAGAGGTGTATAAAATCATGAGAGGAAAGATCGGGTGGATGCACAGAGTCTCTTGGCCAGAGTAGGGGAATCGAGGATCAGAGGACATAGGTTTAAGGTGAAGGGGAAAAGATTTAATAGGAATCTGAGGGGTACCTTTTTTACACAAAGGACGGTGGGTGTATGGAACAAACTGCCAGAGGAGGTAGTTGAGGCTGGGACTATCGCAATGTTTAAGAAACAGTTAGACAGGTACATGGATAGGACAGGTTTGGAGGGATGTTGGCCAAACGCAGGCAGGTGGGACTAGTGTAGCTGGGACATGGTGGCCGGTGTGGGCACGTTAGGCCGAAGGGCCTGTTTCCACACTGTATCACTCTATGATTCTATGAATCTAATTATTGGCGTGGGCAATGCAATTTAACGGTGGTTTTCTCTCACCTTTGTTGTGTTTCGTTGCTCTCCAGTGATTCCCTTTATATTTTCTGTCACACATGGCATTATCAGCAGCATTCCTTGCTCTTGGTATCGTACCAGTAAGTAGGACATATTCCAGACTTATTAATCAATGGCATTGGGGAGTTCATTACTGATGAATAGATTTATTGCTCAAAGAATGAATGTTTCAGTTATTGGTTATGCTTCATAATGAATGTCATTCTATTTTGGGAAGCTTCAAAGATTTATTGGACTATAGTTAAACACAAAGTACCAACTGTGGTGAGTTTTGAACTCATAAGAAAACAGGAATTGAAAGATATTCCCGAATTCTGCATGGTTAATTTGCCATTCTGCCTGTCACCCCCATGGTGTGCTTCACTCCCTGTGGATCAACTTGACGGAAGACATTCTATCACACTGCTTTGTGGGTTTTGTTCTATTGAATTTGATAGTCAAATTAAAAATGTATCTACCTCTGGCATTTACTAGGTGGCTTATGTCGTAAACTGCAAGTTGATGGTGGGAAATGTAGGCTCAATCGTTGCAGAAACCTACTGCACAGGAGACCATTTGGTCATCTGTGCTGGACACAAAGAGGTATCCAACCTGACCCCACCTTCCTGCACCTGGTCTGTGACCCCATACATCACGGCTCTTCAAGTGCAGTTTAAATATGCTAATGGTTATGGCTTCGACCACCCACACACGCAGTGAGTTCCAGATCGCCACCACCATTTAGATGAAAAAATAATTTATCTCCCACCCTCTAATCCTTTACCGATTACTTTAAACCTATACAACCTGATTTTCAGCCCCCATCCCCCTAGAAAATAGGTTGCTCTCGTCCCTCATAATTTTATACACCTTAATTAAGACTCACTGCAGTCTCCTCCATTCCAACGAGTTTATCTAGAATAGACACGAAATGTGGAGTAAATCAGCGGGTCAGGCAGCATCTCTGGAGACAAGGAATGGGTAATGGTTTGGGGCGAGACACTTCTTCAGTTTAAAGAAGAGTCTCGACCTGAAATGTTCCCCATTGCTTCTCTCCAAAGATTCTGCTGCCTGTCCCGCTGAGTTTCTCCAGCATTTTGTGTCTATCTTCGGTGTAGATCGGCATCTGCAGTTCCTTCCTACACATACTGAGTTTATCTAGTCAGTCCTCACTGCACGTTTTTCCAGATCTGGGGACATCCTTTTGTTCATACTCCAGTACACTTGCATCTTTCCTATAATGACCAAACTTTTACAGTGCTCAATCTGTGTTCTAATTAGTTTTCCAAATTATTCTATTATAATCTCTCTGCTTTTATAGTCCATGCCATGGATAACAAAGCATCCTTGTAATTATTAAACAATTTCATTAAATGTGTTGGCCTGACCAGCTCCCCTTTGAGAAAGAAGGTCCCATTGTTACCACTACACCATTCTACCATCGCTCTATCTTTACATATTTCCTACGTCTTATTATAACTTCCCAAAAGTATGGCATTGCACTTTTTTGGATTAGATTTTTTCAATTTTCTACACAGTTGGCCATGCTATTTCACAAGTTCACAAGTTATTGGAGTAGAACTTGTCCGACTATAGGGTGCGACTCGTCCTTGATTATGTTGCTGGCCTTGCTGAGGCAGCGTGAGGTATAAATGTAGTCTGGAGTAGACCGTTGGTGAATAGGTCATTAGTGAGTTAGTGTTGATTGGTACTGTCAACAATACGATGCACACCCATTTCTCCCACTGCCCTCCACCCCTCCACATTATCCTCGACTTATCCTTTCCTCTGATTTTACATTTCATGCATCTTCTCCCCTTATCTCACAGCCTTTTCATCTCTGTCCATGTCCAACCATCTGCCAATCAAACCCATCTCACCTGTGTCTACCTGTTGTAGGAAAGAACTGCAGATGCTGATTTAAACCAAAGATAGACACAAAATGCTGGAGTAATGCAGCGGGACAGGCAGCATCACTGGATAGAAGGAATGGGTGACATTTCGGGTCTTTATCCTGTCTCCAACTCTCTTCCAGTTTTTTTCCTCCCCATTATAGTCAGTCTGAAGAAGGGTCACGACCTGAAATGTCACCTATTCATGACCTCCAGAGATGAGTTACTCCAGCACTTTATGCCTTCCTGCACTTTGCTGCTATTTGGTAGTAGGCAGATTGGAAGGTAATTAAGATGTATTGGATTTGTTCTGCTTTTTGCGATCAGGATATGCTTTTGAAATTTACATTTTGTTGGGTAGATGTCACAACACTAACTGCACAGTAACAGCCTGGCTAGAAGCACATTTAGTATAGAGGATTGGTCTTCAGTATAATGGGTGGGAGGTTGTCTGGTCCCTTAGCCTAAGCGGTACCCAATGCTCTCTGCTGTTACTTGGGAATGCATGAAATTTGCTGATATTGAAGATGGAGTTTGCGTGTCATGATAAGGTTTTTGATCGGAAGCCAAGATGAATGATCAAGACAGACTGAGGGGCAGGTGTGTCATACAGCTGTTTTGATATCTGTCTACTTGTAAAATAAGTAAACTAGTACATAATATACAGAGAAAGATGGCTGCACACACACTCGTGTTGGAATCAAAAACAGGAATTTACTATTTCCAAGTCAAAGGTCACTGACTGATTTACTGAGCATGTGCGAGAATGAGCACAACTCATATGCATAAATTACAGGGATATTGTCACGTCCTTTCCTTTTTGACATTTTGGGATTACATTTCCGACGATCCCAAAACAAAGTACACTTAAACACTTTTCATAATATTACATCGTAGTAATATGGTTTAACTTAACAGAATAAAACAGCTATTTTGTCTTATTTCACAATTTCAATCATAGTCACACTTGTGACATTTAAATAACATAAACTAATGTTCATATGCTTTCTTCTCATAAGCAGGTAGGTACATCACAGCAAAACACATTACTTTGTGACATACTCGCCGAACCTTTCCGGCGGTCTGACAGCTCTACCCGCCCTAGTCTTTGTGATGGTGTTTCTTTCAGAAGTGTCTTTCTTTTCAGTGTGTACATTCTGTGCGTTACTTGGTTTTTGTTTTGATTTCTCTGTGTTAACGAGTTGCCTCTTTTTCCAGTGATGCATGTTGTGTTGGTCTTTTCCATATCAGCTGAGGTTGCAAAGGTGTCCCAGTCTTCTCCACGTCTGGTGGTTTCTCTGGAGTAATGTGTGGGGGTTCTCCGGTCTTCTTCAGATCCACTCGGTTACGTCGGATTAGAGGTCTTGACTTTGTCTCAACTTCGTATGATCGCTCATCCAGTCATCTCTGAAATGTTGCTCTCTGCCATCTGGTATCTCCTAGTTTGTAGGGTCTTATGACATCACCTTCTTCCAGGATTGGCAGATCCTTGCCATGTCGGTTGTAGATTTTTGACTGTTTTCCTTGCAAATCCTTCATCTTTTTCCTCTCTTCTGTGAGTGTCTCAGCACCACGTGATTTGAGGAGGTTAGATGTCGTTGGAAGTGTCGTCCTTATTCTCCTTCCATGTAGTCTTTGTGCAGGACTACTGTTCATTCCTTGCACAGGGGAGTTGCGTAATTCCAGTATTGCCAGGTAGACATCTGTCTTGGAGTGAGTGGTTTTCTTCAGTACTCGCTTAGCTGCCTTGACTGCTTATTCCACCTTACCGTTAGCTTGGCTATGTCTTGGAGAAATCGTGTAGTGGTCAAATTCCCATTTCCTGGCAAATTTGGCGAACTCCTCTGAAGAAAACTGTGTCCCATTGTCGCTCATGGACTGTGTCCCATGCTCAAGGACTCAGCTATGTTGACATCAGTGAATCTGGCTGATCCTATGGTGTCAGGGAGGGATGCTCGGGAGAGCATATTTGCTAGATGCTTGTCTTTTCCCTTTACCCACTTGATCTCGTAGTGTAGCATCCTCATCATCATGCCCTGGAGATGTCTTGGTGCTGTATGCAGAGGCTTTTTGACTATGACTTCCAATGGCTAGAGGTCACTCTCAACAATCACTCTCTGTCCGTAGGTGTACTGATGGAAGTGCTCGAGGGCAGACACTATTGCTAGTGTCCCTTTCAATCTGAGCATATCTCTGCTCGGTTGGCGTCAATGTTTGACTCACATAGGACAGTGGTTGTTCTTTCTGCATAAGTGTTGCACCTAGACCTGCCTTGCTTGCATCGCATTGTATGGTCAGCTGTTTGTCTGGTGTGTAGTACGCCAGGATAGGTGCCGTTGTCAACAGCTCCTTGACCTTTCACATTGCCAAGTCATGTTCTCATGACCATTCCCACTCTGCTTCTTTGTGGGTCAATCTCCTCAAAGGCTCGAATGTGTCTGACAACCTTGGCAGGAATCTTGCCAAGTAGTTTACACTGCCTTGTAACCTTTGGATTTCTGTTGGATTGTTAGGGTTGGGCATCTCCAGGATAGCTTGGATCTTCTTCGGATCCGTTTCAGACCACAATCTGTAATTATATGTCTAGAAATGTGATACAAGTAGTTTTCACTACTGACTTCTTCTGGTTCAGCTTGATGCCTCGCTGAAGAAGATCTTGCCATCTTGCATCATGATTTCTTTCTGCATCTTCTCTGGTGTCCCCTACTCCGAATAGGATGATGTCATCTGCAACACATTCCACTCCCTTTAATACTTCTAGGGCGTGTTGCAGCTTCTTCTGGAAGATCTCCGCACTTACTTTCAGTCCAAATGGCAACCTCTTCCAGCGATATCTCCCAAAAGGGGTGTCCATGGTTGTTAGGAAACTGCTCTCTTCATCTAGTTCGCAATGGAGGTATCCTGACTTCTGATCGAATTTGGAGAAAATCTTCGCCTTGGACAGCTTAGGGAGTACATCCTCGATGACTGGTAGTCTGTTTATCTCGCTTTTCAGGACTTTGTTGAGAGGTCTAGGATCTATGCAGAACCTCAACTCTGTGCTACCTTTTCCTCCGTAACGACCAGCCTGCTACACCATTCAGTTGGTTCTTCTACTTTAGTTAAGATGTCCTGCTCGACCAGCTTCATGAGACACTTCATGACCTTCTCTTTCATGGCTACAAGTACCGGCTTTGCAGGACACTGTGATGGGGTCACATCCTCCGTCCAACTTGACTTTTCCAGGCAGTCTCCCAGGTCTTTCATCGTCAAAGACATCTTTGTATCTCTTGAGTAATGAGCCAGCCTCGCTAACAGCATTCAGGCTCTTGAAGTTCTCGTAGTGAACCGTGATGAGTTTCATCTGTTGTGCAGCTTTGCCGCTCAGGAGCGGTGTGAGCCAGCCTTCCTCCACCACTACGAAGTGAACCCGGTACTTCTTGTTGTTCGTCTCGTTCCGACGTACGACTTTCGCCCTACCTTCTTCCAGCAGGTTGGATCCGTTGTACATCTTTAAGGTGATTTTCTCTTGTCTAATGTCTTCTTTGATGGGTACAGGATGCTTGGGAATCACATTAACACTGGCACCCGAGTCAATCTGAAACCTGATGGCTGCTGTGCTGACCTGCATCTCTGCGAATAGGCCTGAAGAGGAATTGTTTCCAGCTGCATTGATCTCAATGCAACTCACAGACCCTGTGTCGGAAATGGACGTTGTGTCAGATGTCTCTACGACCTTGTGCAGACCCCGTTTCTGCATGCTCTCCTTCCTCTGCTTGCAGCAGCAGGCAAAGTGGTTTTGTTGTCCGCATCTGTTGCAGTCCTTCCCATACGCTGGGCATTCCTCCTTCCTACGCTTGTGTGTCCTTGCACAGAACTTGCATTTGACTAATCCCTGATGCTTCCTCTGCGAAGGAAAATCAGTCAACTTATCCCTCGGTTTGAATCGTTCCACTTTGTGTATTGTCGGCTCTTCACCGATGACCGGCATTCTTGCCGCTGTTACCTCCGAGGATCTACATATGTCCACAGTCCCTTGCAGTGTCAGATTTCTCTTCTGAAGGAGTGTCTTCCTAGTTGACCGGTCTGAATATCACTGCCAATGCGATCTCGAATGAGGCTTTCTCTCAGGCAATCACAGAAGTTGCATGTCTTAGCAAGCTCCTTCAGCTCCGCAACATACGATTCAATGCTTTCCCCTGATTTGTGGTCTCGTTTATTGAAAATGAATCTTTCATTGGTTTCATTCGTTTCTCCTATGATGCTGGTAGACTTTCACATCCGTCTCATCTGCCACCTACTCGAACGTCAGGGTATTGAAGATTTGCAGTCCTTCTGGTCCAACAGTATGCAGGAATACTGCTTTTTGATACCGTTTCTCCTTCTTATCTAGTTCTGGTATTACTGCATAATTTTCATACATTTGTTTAAATATTTTCCACTCTTCCACCCTGTTCTCTTTGAGCTTCAGATTGGGTGGTGGAGCCACGTGGAAAGATGGACTGATCTGTGCCATTTTGAAATATCAGTGTATTCCCTCACTCTTAATAGCTTATTTGATGTTTGAGCAGTCTCTCACAGCACGTCGTTTTAAACTTCGACTCCCACAGCGCGGATTTACACGCAGCATCTTATCTTTGTGTGTTCACTGACCTGCATTCACTCATGCATGCAGCTAGTCCGGTTGCTGAGCATTGATCATTGTTGAAACATCGAGAGTAGCAGAACCAAGAAGTGGAGGTAACATGCTTGTCATCAGCGATCTAATAAAATGCTGGAACAGGCTGAAAGTGCTTAATTCCCTTCTGCTAAGTCCTCAGGTGGGTGAGAGCACTCGGTCACGACTGATGCACTTTAAAAGGCAATGTATTTTTAACAGATTCACCAAGATATCACATCTGCTCAGGTGCTGGCGTCCCTCGGGTGTCCTTTCATCCACTTGTTGGTTGAGGAGTGCTGCAGTAACGTGACACCTTGGGCTAATGGGCCACGTTGGGTTGGACTTCAGTTCATTACAAACAACAGTTCTTCCAAAGTGCCATCTGCTACTCCATTAAACGTGATACCTTGTATTTTGGCTCACATACTCATCGTCTCCTACAAGACTTCCGATTTCCAGGCTCCCACTCAATTCGCCCCTTCCCACCTAAACCACCCTCTCCACAGGTACTTTCCCTTGCAACCGCAGCAAATGCTATACTTGTCGCTTTATCTCCCCCCTTGACTCCATCCAAGGACCCAAGCAGTCTTTCCAGGTGAGGCAGAGGTTCACCTGCACCTCCTCCAATCTCATCTACTGCATTAGCTGTTCCTGGTGTCAACTTCTCTATATCGGCGACACCAAACGCAGGACTTGGCGATCGCTTCACCCAACACCTCCGCACTATCCAACCTGATCTCCCGGTGGCTCAGCACTTCAACTCCCTCTCCCATTCCGAATCTGACCTTTCTGTCCTGGACCTCCTCTATTGCCAGAGTGAGGCCCATTGCAAATTGGAGGAGCAGCACCTCATATTTCGCTTGGGTAGTTTACACCGCAGTGGTATGAACATTTATTTCTCCAATTTCAGGTAGGAATAGGTGAAGAATGGTCTCAACACGAAACATTACCCATTCCTTCTCTCCAGAGATGCTACCTGCCCCGCTGATTTACTCCAGCATTTTGTGTTACTCCAGCATCCGGTTTAAACCAGCATCTGCAGTTCCTTCCTTCACTTTTATAGTTGCTCTCTGGGTCTGTGTTTATTTGCAGCAATAAATGGAACATCATGGACATCACAGAAGAATAATCTTATTGAAACCTATAAGATCCTGAGGGCGTAGACAAAAGTGCTGGAGAAACTCAGCGGGTGCGGCAGCATCTATGGAGCGAAGGAAATAGGCAACGTTTTGGGCCGAAACCCTTCTTCAGACAGATGTAGGGTGGAGGGGGGGAAGAAGAAAGGAAGAGAAGGAGCCAGAGGGCTGAGGGAGAGCTGAGAAGGGGAAGAGACAATAAGGGCTACCGGATATTGGAGAAGTCAATGTTCATGCCGCTGGGGTATAAACTGCCCAAGCGAAATATGAGGTGCTGCTCCTCCAATTTCTGGTGGTGCTCACTTTGGCCATGGAGGAGGCCCAGGACAGAAAGGTCGGAATGGGAGGGGGAGTTGAAGTGCTGAGCCACCGGGAGATCAGGTAGGTTATTGCGGACCGAACTGAGGTGTTCGGCGAAACGATCGCCAAGCCTACGCTTGGTCTCATCTGAGGGGGCATGACAGGATGTCAAGATGCTTTGTGAATATCCTGAGTATCCTGATGAAGGATGTAGTTATAAGAATAAGAGGTGGTAGATGCGTGAGAACTTCACACAAAGTGTCGTGAATTTGTGGAATTCTCCATCCTGGAAAGTTGTGGAGATTAGGACACTGGAGAAATACAAAGAGGAGTTGAACTATTTGGGGAGTTAAGGTAGGTCAAGGAGTTGATGGAGAACAGGGAACATATGCAGAAGAGGAGTTGAGCCCTGAGCAGATCAACCAATATTGATCTTCACCTTATAGTGAAAGGCTTGGATAGAGTGGATGGTGAGAGGATGTTTCCACCAATGGTTGAGTCTAGGACTAGAGGTCATAACCTCAGAATTAAAGGACGTTCCTTTAGGAATGTGAGGAGGAATTTCTTTAGTCAGAGGGTGGTGAGAGTAGAATTATTTGCCACAAAAGGCTGCGGAGGCCAAGTCAATTGATATTTTTAAGGCAGAGATAGATAGATTCTTGATTAGTACGGGAGTCAGGGGTTATGGGGAGAAGGCAGGAGAATGGAGTTGGGAGGGAGAGATAGATCATCCATGATTGAATGGCGGAGCAGACTTGATGGGCCAAATGGCCTAATTCTGCTCCTCTCACTTATGACCTTATGATCTTATATTCCATGATCATATTGAGGGACTACTGCTCCTATTTTCATATATTTTTGTTCTAAAATACCTGCCATTATCGTAGTACTCGCACTAGTTAGCATGGTAAACAGTTCCAAGCTGACGTTGTTACAGATTGTTCATACAGTGTCCATTCTTTAACCTAAAATAAGTTAAAATCGCAGCATGGAAGCAGGCCGTACATACGCAATCTCTCATAGCGTGATCTCCACATGAAGTTGTCTAAATCTCAAGTATCAATCCTGCTTTTACATCTATATGTTTTAAAGCTACTGCCTGATGAATGATCATCAACCTGAAGTACTGGCTCAGTTTCGCTCTCTGATTAGTACGGGTGTCAGGGGTTATGGGGCGAAAGCAGGAGAATGGGGTAAAGGGGCTGTCCCACTGGGGCGACCTAATTGGCAAGTTTAGAAGAGTTTAGGAGAGTTTGAAAAAGTGTCATGTTGAACGCCTCCTTCGACCTCCTTCGACTATGTTGAAGACCAGGTTCGACTAACTTCGGGAAAATTGGACACCGAATAGTTGAGAGTGAAGATGACCTCCTTCAATCTCCTTCAACCTCCCTTCGACTATGTTGAAGACTATCTACGACTACCTTCGATTACCTTCGACCACCCTCAATTGCCTACGACTAACATGCCGACCTACCTGGACAAAACCTACGAGTAAAAGAGAAGTATCGATTTTTTCCATGGCGACCTTTTTTTACTCGCGGGCATTTTTCAGCATGTTGAAAAATACGCCGCAACCTAGCTGAGGCCTCGAGTATGCGGGGACCACTCTCGAGCATGAAGGAAAGTTACAAAGACCTCCTAGGACATCTCTTCGACCATGCTCCGAGCATGAGTCGAAGGCAAACTCTTCTCAACTCGCGGATTAGGTCGCCGCAGTGGGACAGCCCCTTTAGGAGGGAGAGATAGATCAGCCAAGGTTGAATGGTGGAGTAGACTTGATGGGCCGAATGGCCTAATTCTACTCCTATCACTTTTGACGTGACTATACTAAACTAAACTAAAAGCAGTGGACTTTTACCAAGCTGAAGGTAAGTTATGGAAGATCTCCACAGGAAATTAATGGGACTGGTAACGCACACCTCAAAAGCCACAATTACATTTATAACAGGCTAAACACCTCCTTGATCCCACCTTGTGGTGAAGAGAGTTTGGACAACATGATAAACAGCTACTAATATCAGGCATTCCTTATGCTTCTCATCTTCTCTGACATCACGCTGGATCATGGCACCTGGAGAATTAGCTTTTCGCAGAGAGCAATGAGTTTAATCAGTAACTCCTTCCTCTGGCCTTTTTTATCCATTCTGTGATCCATCCAGAAGTAACATAAGGAGATAACATTACAAGAGCTCCTCGATAATGTTCACTGCTGTTTTGGCCACATAGCCAGAAAGAAAAGAATTTCATCCTATTGAGAGTTTTCGATATATTGCAGCCACTTAGAGCAGCCAGGGAACAGGAGGAGTCTTTGCTGTTGTTTATGGGATAATTTATCAGAGAGTGGAGACCTTCACCCTTACTCTGCTATTGACTGTCCATTTTATTAGATCCATGGAAAGAGAAGCTCCAGAGTTCATCAAGTCCATGCGGTTCAAGACTGTCCATTTTACACCAGTGACAGAAATAAACGATGTAAACCAGCATTGGCAGTTCCTTCCCACACATTAATTTTATTGTCCTACCCAGAACTGTAGCTTCTGTTCCTTGGTGTACCACACTTATGATCCTCACCATTCACCTTAAAATAGTTGCTTTAAATCTCAGGCCCAGTTTGTAGGGCTATTCTTGCAGCTCACTAGATGCATTAGATCTGAAGGTAGTTCAGCTTGTTCTTGGTAGGCCTGCCCCTGCCATGTCTCATCAGTGCACTAGGAGTTTAACAGGTTTTTAGCAGGTTTGTTCTGTTGTATCTCCTTCCATTTTTAGGATCTTTGACATATTTCCATGTTTCTATACTTCTTGTTCATAGTGTTTTGTTTGGAACCTATATCACACTATTTCATTTTTAGAGTTGCTTCCAGAGCCTTCCTGTGCTCCAGATTCCTCCTCAACCCAATTTGAAATGGGACAAACTTCATCTCTTGATGAAATAAAAATATTCTTCCAGGCCCAGGTTGATTTGTTGGAATCTGCACCTGAGCAGTTTGGAGGATATATCCCTTCCCCCCAGACAGACACAATGTGCTGGAGTAACTCAGCGGGACAGGCAGCATCTCTGGAGAGAAGGAATGGGTGACATTTTGGGTTGAGACCCTTCTTCAGACACCCTCAATTCTACACATAAACAGAGACAGTAGGCTGTGGGAGAGCTGGGAAGGGGAGGGAAGGAGGGAAAAAGCAAGGACTACCTGAAATTGGAGAGGTCAATACCATTGGGGTGTAAACTACCCAAGCAAAATATGAGGTGCTGCTCGTACAATTTACGGTGGGACTCACTCTGACCATGGAGGAGGCCCAGGACAGGAAGGTCGGATTCAGAATGGGAGGGGGAGTTGAAGTGCTGAGCCACTGGGAGATCAGGTTGGTTAAGGTGAACTGAGCGGAGGTGTTGGGCGAAGCGATCGCCAAGCCTGTGCTTGATCGCACCAATGTAGATCAGTTGACACCTAGAACAGCAGATGCAATAGGCGTGTTTACCTCACCTGGAAAGACTGCTTGGGTCCTTGGATGGAGTCGAGGGGGGAGGTAAAGTGACAAATGCAGCATTTCCTGCGGTTGCAAGGGAAAGTACCAGGGGAGGGGGTGGTTTGGGTGGGAAGGGACGAATTGACCGGGGAGTTGTGGAGGGAGAGGTCTCTGCGGAAAGCCGAAAGGGGAGTAGATGGGAAGATGTGGCCGGTGGTGGGATCCCATTGGAGGTAGCGAAGATGCCGGAGGATTATCTATTGTATGTGACGGCTGGTTGGGTGGAAGGTGATAGCCTCATCTATAGTAGAAGAGTGGAACCCCCGTTCGCTAAAGAATGAGGACATCTCCGATGCCCTGGTTTGGAACACCTCATCCTGGGTGCAGATGCGGCGTAGACGGAGGAATTGGGAGTAGGGGATAGAGTTATTTCAGGAAGCAGGGTGGGAAGAAGTGTGGTCCAGATGGCCATGGGAGTTGGTGGGTTTGAAGTAGATGAAGTTTGTAGTAAAGGAAATGAACATTTCTGTTTCCCACCAGCAACTTTCTTTTGAGGGAGGAGAGGACCAGAGGAGGTGAGGGTGAATTCCCAAGGATGGTGGAGACCGTGTGCGGACGTGGCACCACGTCCGGGTACCGAGGAGACCCATCCCATGTTCAATGATCAAGGAATAGTGCTCTTAGATCCTATGGCCACTGGAAAGGTTCAGGAGCTGGGTCCCAAGGAATGGCAATCAATAAAGACAGCAATTTATGAGAGGAAAATAAGAAAAGGATTCATGTGGAGATAATTTTTCAGACCCTGTCCAGATTATAATGTATCGGGCAAGAAGGGTGAGTGGTAACACATCATCGGTGTAAACCAGCATCGGCAGTTCCTTCCTACACATTAATTTTATTGTCCCTTGCTGAACTGTAGCTTGTGTTCCTTGGTGTATCACACTTATACTCCTCACCATGCACCTTAAGTAGATGCTTTAAATCTCAGGCTCATTCTGTGGGGCTTTTCTTGCAGCTCACTACCATGCATTAGATCTGAAGGTCTTAGCTTGTCCTTGTGGACTTGACCCTGCTGGGTTTCATCAGCTGGACTAGGAATTTAGTGAACAGTATGAAGCTGGGAACTTTGGATTCAAAGGTCTCAAAGCTAAGTGGACACACTTAAAAAATAATCACAGAAAAAGATGACAAGTTGGAAATATATGGGGTGTAAGCCATTTACAAGTGTTCAGATCTGGTTAGTTAGTATACAGTTCAGCATGTCACATATCAGGAGGGGTGTGTCAGCCAAGGAGTATTGGAATGCTGATTCTGGGAACTAACAGTTATTTTATGAGAATAAGTTCCAAACACCAGTCTTGTATCTTTTGGAGTGCAATGTGTAATTGAGATGATTAAAGGGCCTGTCCCACTTTCACGACCTAACTCACGACCTCTGCTGAGTTTGCCCTTGACTCATACTTGCAGCATGGTCGTCACGAGGTTGTAGGTAGATCGTGATGCTAGTCAAAGGTACTCATGGCATCAAGTAGGTCGGGGCGTTCTTCTAACCTGATGAAAAATGTCAACGAGTAAAAAAGGTTGTGAATTAGGTCGTGAAAGTGGGACAGGCCCTTTAAGCATTTGTCAGGGTAAGTAGGAGCTGTTCCGTCTGACAGAGTTTCCCCAGAACATTACATAGAACATAGAACACAGAATAATACAAAATGCTGGAGTAAGCAGCGGGACAAGCAGCATCAGCAATGGAGAGAAGGAGTGGGTGACATTTCGGGTCAAAACCCTTCTTTAGGCTGAGAATCAGGAGACAGGGAAGCTAGAGATATGAAAGGGTACAAGTCTGTACCTTCTCCCTGTGACCTGCGTGGGTTTTCTCTGAGATCTTCAGTTTCATCCCACACTCCAAAGACGTACAGGTTTGTAGGTTAATTGGCTTGGGGTAAATGTAAATGATCCCTAGTTTGTGTAGGGTAGTGTTAATGTGCGGAGATCGCTGGTCGGTGCGGACCCAGTGTGCCGAAAGGTCTGTTTTCCCCGCTGTATCTCTATATTAAACAAAACTACTCTGCCGACACATGATTCATATGCCTCCATTCCCTGTATATCAAGTCCCCATCTAAAAGCCTTTTAAATGCCACTATCGTATCGGCTTTCACCACCATCCCTGGAAGTGCTTTCCCTGCACCCACCGCCCTTTGTGCAAAAAGCCTGTCCCACACATCTCTATACCTATAAAAGTCTCATCTTGTATATGTGTAAGTGTTTTATATTTTCGCCAAAACGCTACACGGTAAACGCTGACGTTTTCTGCCTATACGGTAAACGCTTACGTAAATTCTCTGCCACAGAAGGTAGTTGAGGCCAGTTCGTTGGCCATATTTAAGAGGGAGTTGGATGTGGCCCTTGTGGCTGAAGGGATCAGGGGGTATGGAGAGAAGGCAGGTACAGGATATTGAGTTGGATGATCAGCCATGATCATATTGAATGGCGGTGCGGGCTCGAAGGGCCGAATGGCCTGCTCCTGCACCTAATTTCTATGTTTCTATGTATTCTGACTTACATTTTTACATATTCTTTTTTATTTTTATTTTTTTAATTTAAAAAAATGTTTTTTGTTGTTGTTTATTTTTGTTAGAAGTAAGTACAATTGGTGTGGTACTTGAGTACCTAATACATACATACATATTTCCATTTTTACAAATTCTGACTCACATTTATCCCCTCTACGCAGTGATCAGGTTCACTTAAGATTTTATGCTAATTTCACAACATTGATGATTAAAGTAAAAAAAAGACAAAACTGCCTTTTAAACCGACTTTCACACACAGATTCTTCAACCAGCTTCGATTGATGACATCACAATGAGGTGGGCAGGCACGATGGCTCGGGTCGACGCCCATTTTACACACAGAATATTCCACCAGCTTCGAGTGATGTCAGGGGTAGGGCCACATTTCCAGAACATTCCTCAAACCCTTCACCACCTGTCCAATGGCCGGGCTGCTTCATTCTGACTGCTTGATGCTCGCCCGCGACCTCACTCGGGTTCTCGGGTCCACGCCCGCCCGTGGCCTCGCTCGAGTCCTCGGGAACATGCTCACCCGCGGCCTCCCTCCCTCCCACACACTTCCCATCGTAGACCAAATATGATTTCAAAGTAATACGGCCAACTCTCACCCCCACCCCCCCACCACACCCTACCCCTCACTCCCCCACCCCCCCCTCCACCCAAACAACCCTCTATCCCCCCCACACCCCCCCACCCATACGACCACCCCCCCTCCTCCCGCCCCTCCTCCCCCCCCACTTCCCACCACCATCCCACACACACTTCCCTATCCCCCCCCACACCCCCCTGCATTGCGTTGGGGGAACAGGTTACGTTGGGGGAACGGGTAAGTGCTGGAATATTGCGTTGGGGGAGCAGATCCAACGGGTCTGCACTTGATCTAATCTCCTTTAAACCTTTATGTGTAGGAAAGAACTGCAGATGCTGGTTTAAATCGACGGTAGACACAAAATGCTGGAATACTCAGCGGGTCACGCAACATCTCTGCAGAGAAGGAATGGATGACGTTTCGGGTCGAGCCCCTTCTTCATACCCGAAACGTCACCCATTCCTTCTCTCCAGAGATGTTGCGTGACCCGCTGAGTATTCCAGCATTTTGTGTCTACCTTCCTTTAAACCTTTCTGCTCTTACCTTAAACCTATCCCCTCTAGTCTTTGACATTTCCACACCGGCAAATAGGTTCTAATGTGTACCATATCTATGCCTCTCATAATTTTATATACTTCTATCAGGTCTCCCCTCAACCCATGATACAACAATCCATGTTTGTCCATGCATCAAATCCATGTTGTAGGTTAATTGGCTTCTGTAAATTGTCCCTAGTGTATAGGATACGAAAGCTGGATAAGATGTGTGCGAGTGATCAATGGTCATCATGGTGGGCCAAAAGGCCTGTTCCACGCTGTATCTCTAAACTAAACTAAAGTAAATTAAACTCTACTTATAGCTAATACCGTCTAATCTGGGCAGTATTCTGATGAACCACTTCTGGCATTCTCTCCAAAGACTCCATATCCATCCTATAATGGGAAAATGGGGGAAGAGCCAGAGTATGGTGATAACACAATGGTGATACCTTCAATTTGGTGCAAGGTTACTGCAGTGATTAATGTCAGGAGACCCATCACACAAAGAACAGTGGGAACCTTGGATAGAGTGGATGTGGAGAGGATGTTCCCACTAGTGGGAGAGTCTGGGACTAGAGGTCATAGACTCAGAATCAAAGGACTAGGAAGGAGATGAGAAATGTCTTTAGTTAGAGGGTGGTGAATCTGTGGAATTCTTTGCCACAGAAGGCTATGGAGGCCACGTCAATGGATATTTTTAAGGTGGAGATAGATAGATTCTTGATTAGTATGGGTGTCATGGGGACAAAATAGGAGAATGGTTAGGAGGGAAAGATAGATCAGCCATGATTGAATGGCGGAGTAGGCTAGATGGGCCAAATGCCCTAATTCTGCTTATGATCTTATGACCTGGAGATCCTCACCCCAAGAAGCTGCCATGGGAAACAATGAGATTTATATATCTTACTAGGACTTGGTTGGAGGGATTACGAACCTCAGCAAACAAGTGGAGTTGTGCCACAAATCTATTTTTAAATGACAGGAGTAGCTCAAAGGGCTGAATCGCCTGCTCCTAACTCTATGTCGCTGTGAAGTGTAACCAGAACATGTATATATCAGGGTAGTCAGACATTTGAATGGTTTTGATGGATGGTTGGTGTGAACCTTTGGCAGGATTTGCAGTTCATCGGCACAGGAATTGACTAATTGGGATCCTCCTGATGAATCACATGTAGCCAGGTTCATTGGGAGCATAGCGGGTGATGTGCGTGACTTCAATGCAGAGCCGTCTGGCAGCAGGGAAGAGCGATACTTGAATCATAGACGGCATTTGATGCAGTTGGCTGAATTTGTAAAATTCTGAAGGAAACCTCAGATTAGAAGCACCAGTCAATACTGGGAGATGTGTGGAGAATCACTGAAGGCTTCTCTGAAGATTTCACTGAACTGAATGCTTCAGTGGTTAAGTTGGGTGTATCCTCTTGCTCAGATTTAGGCTGGATTTGTCTCCAATCCAGTCACTTGTAGGATCAATAGCCACTCACGCAGATTGCAGTCACTGTTGCATTGCTGAATGCGAGGCCTGATGCATGCAGGCATTGCACCTTTGTTACGCCAGTGATTGAAGCCCATTGCACCACCCTGACATTGTGAAATGCATCAAATAAACGCATTTTTCCCCCTGTGAATGTTCCAATTCTTTGCCACAGAAGGCTGTGGAGGCCGTCAATGGATATTTTTAAGGCAGTGATAAATCGATTCTTGATTAGTATGGGTGTCAGGGGTTACGGGGAGAAGGCAGGAGAATGTGGTTGGGAGGGAGAGATAGATCAAGCATGATTGAATGGGCCGAATGGTCTATTTCTGCTCCTATCATCTATGAAGTTATGAATGTATTCCTGGCTGGGGCAGGTAAACCGTGGCTTGGGTTGGGGGGGTGGGATGTGCTGATGTGCTGATGTGGGCAGATACCAATGTCAGGCACTCCCTCGCTGGTAAATGATTGTTGAGAGACAAGAACATGAGGAGGTGTCCTCTCAAATAATTTGTCTACTTTGGTTTAAATATTTAAAGATTTGACCTTTGCCTTCGGATATCTGGGGTCTACTCTCTATAGATTTCCTTAACCTCCACCTCTTGCCCTTCCTTTGACATGCGAGCTATTATTTCACCTCCGAGCCCAAGCTTTTCGTCATCTCCACTCGTATCACTTTCCCATGCTGCCTGACCCCCACTGAGTTACTCTAGCTTTTTTTGTCTATCTTCACTTTCCACGGGTTGTCATCAGTTTTATTCTAGCTGCACTGAAAGTTGTTCAGAAGTGCAAGGTGATTATTCATTTTGAAACTTGTCATGTGGGTATAGTGCCTCTTGACATTTCCCAGACACGTCGCCATAGTTTCTCATCACCGCCCTCCTTCGGTGAAGAGGTTGTCCATGGGATTTATCATGGCAGAGCACAGCATTACGGTACGATACAATACAACTTTATTTATCTCAGAGGGAAATTGATCTGCTGACAGTCAGTAGGAATAAAGGGCCGAATAGCCTCCTTCATCAGTTTTCATGCTGACCAGGCTGTGTTTTCATGGCAACCATGAGGCCAGGCGTTGCAGAGCTGAAGGTTGACCGCTGTGTTTGACCCCTGAATTGACCTGCCTCACCACTTTGAGGATGTGACACACTAAAGGTCATTCGAGAGGTGGGAAAACAATTCAGTCGCTGCTAGCAATCAAAATTGCGATCGACCTTCCCATTCTGTCGTGATGGTTTATAATATTGAAGGCACATCCTTGTAAGGTTATAACAAAGAAATTACATTTCACTTAATCTGTACACTAAAAAATAGCTCAGTTTTGATCTTTCCATCATTCTTCCACGGCTGGCTTTCAAGTGAGTTCACACTGATGGCCATGGTGAATACTGCACTGGCTAAAATTTTCAGTCACGCTATCTCTGTACCAGGGAGAGGCCAGACTTTGTGTTCCGATGAAATGAACTTCCTCGTAACACATAACACTCAAAGCATGAAAGGGGGATGATTGGATAGACTGGGCTTGTTTTTCCTGAAGTGAGGGACGATGAGACGATAGACTCGATAGTCAGAATGTTTCCCATGGTCAAAATAAGACAGCAAAGGTTTAAGGAGTTTTAAAAGGAATTTGAGGGGAAAGATTTTTACAGAGGGTGGTTCATTTCTGGAGGTCACTGAGGAGATTGTGGAAACAGATAGTGACTCTAAGAGACATTTAGATAGACATCTGTTTGACAAGGAAGGACACGGATTGAATGCAGGCAAATGTGTTTGGTGCAGTTGGACCAAAAGGGTCGGCATGGACATAGAGGGCTAAATGACCTTTTTCTGTGCTCTATGTACTGTAATCACTGGGAAATGGGACTAATGTGTTACTCTGGTAGGGAACCACCAGAGACATAATGGGCTGTTTGGCCTCATTCTGCACAAAGCACTCTGTGCTTCTTTACTCACAAAGAAAGACTAAAAGTAGTGGAATCACTCAGCAGGTCAGGCAGTGGCTGAGAAGTGGAAAACAAAGTTAACATTACAAGCTGACTCTTTTTTTCACAATTGCTGCCGGACCCGCTGAGTGTTTCTAGCATTTTCAGTTTTCATTTCAGACTTCCAGCATCTGCAGGTTTTGATTGTCATACTCTTTCAATACCATGTGTGGATGTAGTGTAATGATTTTGTGGTGTTGGATGAGCACTTCCCACACGGGACTGACATAACCTCACATTAAAGTGGGAAAAGTTATTGTGTTTCCCCCAGACTCTTCAGCTTACTTTTGGGCCAGGATTGTTATGATGGAGGCAAGGCACAACGCCTGTCTAAAACTGGCTTTGATTGTAATCTTGGTTGAATTAAATTCTTAATGCCTGTCCTTGTGGTGTTTGCACGTTCTCCCTGTGAACACATGGCTTTACTCCTGAGGCTCTGGTGTGGTGCTGAGCTAGATCCTCCAGCAAAGTCTCTGGAGAAGGGAGACATACGTTTGAGACTGTTTACACTGTATCACTGGGACATTTGTGTTTAACTCTGCAGAGGGTTCCCTTGTAAGAACATATATGGAACGAGGGACAGTGTTTGTACAAGTGAAATTTCAAAAGGCCATTAATTACTCTGTGTGTTATGATGGCATCATGATTTAGTCATTCAACCGGCAGTCAGTATTCTCTTTCATTAACCCCAGAGAAACCGGTTCAAATTCCACTTTGGCAACTGAGGAACTTAAACAAGGAATAGGTCGGGTAGATGCACAGAGAACTCTTGCCCAGAGAAGGTGAATCGAGGACCAGAGGACATAAGTTTAAGGTGAAAGGGGAAAGATTTAATAGGAATCTGAGGAGTAACTTTTTCACACAAAGGGTGGTGGGTGTATGGAACAAGCTGCCAGAGGAGGTAGTTGAGGCTGGGACTATCACAACGTTTAATAAACGGTTAGATAGGTACATGGATAGGACAGGTTTGGAGGGATAAGGACGAAATGCAGGCAGGTGGTACCAGTGTAGCAGGGACATGTGTAGCTAGGACATGTTGGCCGGTGTGGGCAAGTTAGGCCGAAGGAGCTGTTTCCACACTCTATCACTCTATGACTCCATGACGTAATCGTGATTAATCCGGACTTAAAGCTCTGCTCGGAAACAGGAAACTGGATGGCCGTAACAGTCATCTGGTTGGCTCATGCCTTCAAGGAAGAAGATCTGCTTTAATCTGGTGGATCAGTAGATAGTCCTGCTGCCTCACAGTTCAATCCTGACAGATGAATAAGTTACAGTGCTACACGATAAGTGGAAATGGATGGATGAAATTGATCTACTGAGAGCTGGAAGGGAATCGATAGGCAGAATGGCCCCCTTCCATGTTGTAATATGCAAGTAAATGTTTTTAATGGGAAACCCATTAATGAAACCATGTACTTGTGCACCCGAGTGAATGTTATTTATTAATTCACAGTGTGAACATTTATTGGTGAAGGTTGTTTCGGTGGAGCTGTTGAGGTGTGAGCTTGAGGACTTACAACTAATGATATGGTACGAAAAGATAGACATTTTTTAATTCCATGAGGAAAATTCTTCTTTCTTGTGGCATGCACAGCCTAAAGTCATAGGACAACTTGTTCTATTTGATCTTCCGTTTATGCACGTCGAGTTGATTGCATTAGTCGAAACAGAGTGGACCACGTGAAGGTTGCAATCTTCCATCCCATGAGGGAAATTGGTCTGCCGACAGTCATAAAACGCAACAAAATACATGAAACATGAAGTTAAAGTGACGAGTGGAAAGTCCAGGATTGGGGATGTGCAAAGATTGGGATGGGGGGGGGGGGGTGAGTCAGTCTACCCCCACGACAGAAGGGGGAGGAGTTGAACAGTTTGATGACCATGGATAGGAAGGATCTCCTGTGGCGTTCTGTGCTGCATCTTAGTGGAACCAGTCTGGTGCTGAAGGTGCTCCTCAGGTTGACCAATGTGTCATGGAGGGGGTGAGCTGTATTGTCCAAGATGCTTCGCAGTTTGTGGAGCACCCTCCCCTCCACGACCACCTCCAGTGAATCCAAATGCACCCCCAGGACGGAGCCAGCCTTCCTGATGAGTTTGAAGGAACTGCAGATGATCCTGGAGAAACTCAGGACAGCATCTAAGGAGCCGACGTGGGTCGATTCTTCAGACTGGTCAGGGATTTGACGGTTTGATCCGGTGATAAAGGGAACAAGCCATTCCATGTGCGACTTGGGTGGGGGAAATAGTGAGGGAGAGGTGGGAATTAACAGAATTGAGAAAATTCAATATTCAAGCAAGGATGCAGTATGTGCTGTTCCTCCAGCCCTCACTAATATGAATGGGAGGGGGAGTTGAAGTGCTGAGCCAATTTGGTTATTGACCGTAAATAGACCGATAAGATCAGGCAGTTTAGTGCAGGTTGCAAGATAGACACAAAAGATAGACTCAAGGGAGTCGGAGATGGGAAGATGTGGCAGCACGTTGGAGAAACAGGACCCGGCTGGTCGGCCAGGGGACACCGGATGGAGGAGACCTGGTGCGCCTCATCAATAGTGGGGGAGGGGAATCCAGTTCTCTGATCCCCACACATAAACAGGGGGATGGAGTCCTTATCCTACAGTCAGTAGGTTTGTAGTGGATGTCTCAGGAGTTTACACCTGCATTTTTACATTTGATCAAGCCCAATTAACCTACAATGACCCCGCACTGGATGGACGTGGGATTAGCTTTGTAATGTGGGAGGATTCCGAAGTTCTCGGAGAAAACCCACGCAGGTCACGGGGAGAATGTACAAACTCCGTACAGACAGCACCCGTAGTCGGGATTGAACCTGGGTCTCCAGCGCTGCATTCACTGATGAGATCACGGTTGTTGCTTATCCCCTGCCCTTTTCCGGGCCCTCCAGACAATGCATGCTCCAGCATAGTGCTGAGGAGCTTGGAATGCTGTGTCTTTCCATCTTTACCTAACCTGTAGAACATCTTAGGGAAGGGAAATAAAGCCAGAGCTGGTGTTTAGAAAGGGGTAGAGGCATCATAGATTCTTACAATGTGGAAACGGGCCCTTTGGCCCAACTTGCCCACGCCGTCCAACATGTCCCAGCTGCACTTGTCCCACCTGCCTGCGTTTGGTCCATATCCCTACAAACCTGTCCTATCAATGTACCTGTCTAACTGTTTCTTAAACGTTGCGATAGTCCCAGCCTCAACTACCTCCTTGGGCAGCTTGTTCCATACACCCACCACCCTTTGTGTGAAAAAGTTACCCCTCAGATTCCTATTAAATCTTTTCCCCTTTCACCTTAAAACTATGTCCCCTGGTCCTCGATACCCCTACTCTGGGCAAGAGACTCTGTGCATCTACCCGATCTATTCCTCTCATGATTTTATACTCCTCTGTAAGATCACCCCTCATCCTCCTGCGCTCCAAGGAATAGAGTCCTGTCTGGTAATGCTGTTGCCATGTCAGCTTGTTGGGAGTGTCCCTGTGTGTTCACAGAAGGAGGTTGATCGTCAAATGTCCTGTGGGATTACAGTGTTTAACATGCAGCTGAAGAAAAACACAGTGCTGGAATGGACCCTAGAGGCCACTGATTGTCAGGCCGAAAAATCATAATTTGTATGAGGGCATGAGTCGGTCCCGAAACGTTGATGATAATGTGAAGGGAACCCTTGATACTTGCAGCTTGTATCTGATATCAAGGTACACCTCTATCACAGTTTTAAGTCCGTGATGTACGCTACAACTTTCAGATGAACCGTACAAAAAGCTGAGTAACAAATCTCTGGCACCCCATCGTTAAACCCTTGGCACTATGGCAGTCCCAGTCTATCTCGGGAATGTTAAAATCCCTTACTCTGATAACCCAATTAATCTTGCAGCTGCTTGCAATCTGCCGGCATATATGTTCCTTTAATTCCCGTTGACTATTTGATTATTTGATCTATGTAGATCTCAAAATCTTGAATTTTATTTCTGACGGTATGCCGAGTTACCCAATCAGCAGGTTGTAAGCTTTCCATGAGGACCGTCTGGGTTAGGGAGAAGAGTAATGGGCATCCTCCTCTTCCCCCAACCTCCGGGATGTAGGCAGGCAGTGGATGAAAACAGCTGCCGCCATGTTTAGTCCATCGCATGGGGAATCGTGCCGAAGGACGCAGACTGAAAGTGCCTTGATGATCTTGGCCGCAGGGTTCATGTCTGCAAAGGTCCAGGCTGTGAGGCCTATGTGGGCACAGAGTGAGATTAAAACCAGCGTTCTACAGTATAGTTCATGCATGGTTCCTGAATGATTTACTCTGTGCTTTGCTGCCAAAACAACCTGTGCCTTAGGTCACATCCCTTCAGATCCAGATTCTACCACATGGCATGGTATACACATTGATGACATCTTCAAATTATGCAGAATATGCAGGAAGATGGCACCTGCAACTGGTGAATTGTAACAATAAGTGCCCAGTCCAGTTTTCCTCAGCACGGGACTTCTATGGGAAAATATATTGAAACTGGTGCAAAACGTTTGAACTTGTTTTTTGCACGTGAAAATCAAACACAAATGTTGCAATACTTAGTGTGCAGGAAGGAACTGCAGATGCTGGTTTAAACCGAGGTTCAAAAAGCTGGAGTAACTCAGTAGGACAGGCAGCATCTCTAGAGGGAAGGAATGGGTGATGTTTCAGGCCGAGACTGAAGAAGTGTCTTGACCCGAACGTCACCCATTCCTTCTCTCCAGAGATGCTGTCTGTCCTGCTGAGTTACTCCAGCTTTTTGAGTCTATCTTTTGTGTCTATCTTGCAATACTAAACTCTTTTATCTATTTATCTAATCGAGTTCTATTAAGGGCCAACATACTGCTTGCTTGTTATTACTACTATTTCCGTACATGGGGTCATTATGTTTCCTGAAGTTAATAGTCCTCCAGGATTTATAAGTGCAGGGCAGTAGTATAAAGTTGGAAATGAGATAACCCAATACAATATTTGAGAAATACGTCAATATATTAAGGAGATTGTATGTTTCAGAACTGATGATGCCCAAACTTATATTTAAATCTAAATGTTATTAATCGTATCTGACGTATGGGATATGCTACCCAAACTGAAATTCCTACTAATTAAATTTTCACCAGGTTCAAAATAGATTCATTCTCAAAAATTGAAATTGTATTTATAATTAAATGTGCCAGTGACAGATTGATGTAACAGCAGCAGTATTGCACTGCAGAGTTATCACAGTAATAAAAAGTGATATTAACACTAATAGTAAACAGAATTAATAAGCCATGACATTAGCAGTGTAACTGGAATTACACGCATCCAGCGCAAATTGGAGGAATAGCATCTCATATTTCGCTTGGGTAGCTTACACCCCAGTGGTATGAATATTGACTTCTTTAACTTCAAGTAACCCTTGCTTTCTCTCTCTCCATCCCCTCCCCCTTCCTAGTTCTCCGACCAGTCTGACTATCTCCCTGGTTAAATTTTATCTCTTTCTGCTTCTCCTAGCTAACACATTCTACATTTTCTTGAACTCCATCCCCTTTGATGTCTCATTTTCATACCATACACTTCCTCATCTCTGTGTCTCCCCCTCTCCTGACTCTCAGTCTGAAGTAGGGTCTTGACCTGAAATATCACCCATTCCTTCTCCCCCTTCCACTGAATTACTCCAGCATTTTGTGTCTCACTGAATATTCATTCTGTGAGACACAAAATGCTGGAATAGTTCAGTGGGACAGGCGGCATCTCTGGAGAGAAGGATTGGCTGACAGAATATTCATTCTGTTATGGGCTAATAAATAGGGAAATTCAGTAATATGGGATATGAAGGACATTTAAGACTTCAGTTGTATTGAGAACATTAATATTAAACATATCAAAAATGTGTTGTCCTGCAGACTAGTGATACTGAGCCTCTAATATTAGTGAGTAAGGCTATTGGCTCTGTGATTAGTGACATTAGACATCAATAAATTAAAATCCTGAAATGTTAGTAACCAAGATAAGCTGACCAATAGGCATCAATAATATTGCAGGCCAGTCAAATATTAGAGATTAATAATTTTGGAGACCAGTGCTTTTACATACGAGCAATGTTACATTGTTATATGTAATACCAAGAATATTAAAGACTAATAATTTAAAAATGTCATTAGTGTGAAAAACCTACAATGTTAGAGATGAATAATTTTTGGAGACCAGTGCTTTCAAGGGCCTGTCCCACTTTCCCGAGTTCTTTACGAATTCTCCTGAGTTATTCACGAATTCTCCTGAGTTTTAAACTCGCAGAATGTACATAACATAGAAACATAGAAATTAGATGCAGGAGTAGGCCATTCGGCCCTTCGAGCCTGCACCGCCATTCAATATGATCATGGCTGATCATCCAACTCAGTATCCCGTACCTGCCTTCTCTCCATACCCCCTGATCCCTTTAGCCACAAGGGCCACATCTAACTCCCTCTTAAATATAGCCAATGAACTGGCCTCAACTACCCTCTGTGGCAGAGAGTTCCAGAGACTCACCACTCTCTGTGTGGTGAGTCATCTCGGTCTTAAAGGATTTCCCCCTTATCCTTAAGCTGTGACCCCTTGTCCTGGACTTCTCCAACATCGGGAACAATCTTCCTGCATCTAGCCTGTCCAACCCCTTAAGAATTTTGTAAGTTTCTATAAGATCCCCTCTCAATCTCCTAAATTCTAGAGTATAAACCGAGTCTATCCAGTCTTTCTTCATAAGACAGTCCTGACATCCCAGGAATCAGTCTGGTGAACCTTCTCTGCACTCCCTCTATGGCAATAATGTCCTTCCACAGATTTGGAGACCAAAACTGTACGCTATACTCCAGGTGTGGTCTCACCAAGACCCTGTACAACTGAAGTAGAACCTACCTGCTCCTATACTCAAATCCTTTTGCTTTGAATGCTAACATACCATTCGCTTTCTTCACTGCCTGCTGCACCTGCATGCCTACTTTCAATGAGTGGTGTACCATGACACCCAGGTCTCGCTGCATCTCCCCTTTTCCTAATCGGCCACCATTTAAATAATACTGCTTTCCTGTTTTTGCCACCAAAGTGGATAACCTCACATTTATCCACATTATACTGCATCTGCCAAACATTTGCCCACTCACCCAGCCTATCCAAGTCACCTTGCAGCCTCCTAGCATCCTCCTCACAGCTAACACTGCCCCCCAGCTTAGTGTCATCCGCAAACTTGGAGATATTGCCTTCAATTCCCTCATCCAGATCATTAATATATATTGTAAATAGCTGGGGTCCCAGCACTGAGCCCTGCGGTACCTCACTAGTCACTGCCTGCCATTGTGAAAAGGACCCGTTTACTCCTACTCTTTGCTTCCTGTTTGCCAGCCAGTTCTCTATCCACATCAATACTGAACCCCTAATGCTGTATCTTTAAGTTTGTATACTAACCTCTTATGTGGGACCTTGTCGAAAGCCTTCTGGAATCCAGATATACCACATCCACTGGTTCTCCCTTATCCACGCTTACTACGATTCGTCAGACATGATTTACCTTTTGTAAATCCATGCTGACTTTGTCCAATGATTTCACCACTTTCCAAATGTGCTGCTATCCTATCTCTCTAGCAGTTTCCCCACTACCGATGTTAGACTAACTGGTCTGTAATTCCCCGTTTTCTCTCTCCCTCCCTTCTTAAAAAGAGGGATTACGTTTGCTACCCGCCAATCCTCAGGAACTACTCCAGAATCTAAAGAGTTTTGAAAAATTATCACTAATGCATCCACTATTTCCTGAGCTACTTCCTTAAGTACTCTGGGATGCAGCCTATCTGGCCCTGGGGATTTATCGGCCTTTAATCTATTCAATTTACCCAACACCACTTCCCGACTAACCTGGATTTCACTCAATTCCTCCTTTGACCCGCGGTCCCCTACTATTTCCGGCAGATTGTTTATGTCTTCCTTAGTGAAGATGAAACCAAAGTAGTTATTCAATTGGTCCGCCATATCCTTGTTCCCCATGATCAACTCACCTGTTTCTGACTGCAAGGGACCTACATTTGTTTTAACTAATCTCTTTCTCTTCACATATCTATAAAAACTTTTGCAGTCAGTTTTTATGTTCCCTGCTAGTTTTCTTTCATAATCTATTTTTCCTTTCCTAATTAAGCCCTTTGTCCTCCTCTGCTGGTCTCTGAATTTTTCCCAGTCCTCTGGTATGCTGCTTTTTCTGACTACTTTGCACACGCATCATCCTTTGCTTTGATACTATCCCTGATTTCCCTTGTTATCCACAAATGCACTACCTTCCCCGATTTATTCTTTTGCCAAACTGGGATGAACATTTTTTGTAGTTCATCCATGCAGTCTTTAAATGTCTTCCATTGTATATCCACCGTCAACCCTTTTAGAATTAATTGCCAGTCAATCTTGGCCAATTCACATCTCATACCCTCAAAGTTACCTTTCTTTAAGTTCAGAACCATTGTTTCTGAATTAACAATGTCACTCTCCATCCTAATGAAGAACTCAACTATATTATGGTCATTCTTGCCCAAGGGGGCACGTACAACAAGACGGCTAACTACCCCTTCCTCATTACTCAAAACCCAGTCTAAAATAGCCTGCTCTCTCGTTGGTTCTTCTACATGTTGATTTAGATAACTATCCCGCATACATTCCAAAAAATCCTCTTCCTTCGTGTTTTGCAGCTCTACCCATACCGATTCCACATCCTCCAAGCTAATGTCCTTCCTTTCCATTGCGTTAATCTCCTCTCTAACCTGCAACGCCACCCCACCTCCTATTCCTTTCTCTCTATCCCTCCTGAATATTGAATATCCCTGGATGTTCAGCTCCCACCCTACGTCACCCTGGAGCCATGTCTCCGTGATCCCAACTATATCATAATCATTAATGGCTATCTGCACGTTCAATTCGTCCACCTTATTACGAATACTCCTTGCATTGAGACACAAAGCCTTCAGGCTTGTTTTTACAACGCTCTTACCCCTTATACAATTATGCTGAAAAGTGGCCCTTTTTGATTTTTGCCCTGGTTTTGGCTGCCTGCCACTTTTACTTTTCACCTTGCTACTTATTGCTTCTACCCTCATTTTACACCCACCTGCCTCTCTGCTCTTGTACCCATCCCCCTGCCACATTAGTTTAAATCCTCCCCGACAGCACTAGCAAACACTCCCCCAAGGACATTGGTTCCATTCCAGCCCAGGTGCAGACCGTCCTGTTTGTACTGGTCCCACCTCCCCCAGAACTGGTCCCAGTGCCCTAAAAATTTGAATCCCTCCCCCTTGCACCATTTTTCAAGCCATGTATTCATCTGCAATATCCTCCTATTTCTACTCTGACTGGCCCGTGGTACTGGTAGTAATCCAGAGATTATTACCTTTGAGGTCCTACTTTTAAGTTTATCTCCTAGTTCCCTAAATTCACCTTGTAGGACCTCATCCCTTTTTTTACCTATATCGTTGGTGCCAACATGCACCACGACAACTGGCTGTTCACCCTCCCCCTCCAGAATGTTCTGCAGCCGTTCAGTGACATCCCTGACCTTTGCACCAGGGAGGCAACATACCATCCTGGAGTCTCGTTTGCGGCCGCAGAAACGCCTATCTATTCCCCTGACAATTGAATCCCCTATTACTATTGCCCTTCCCCTCTTTTTTCCCCCCTCGTGCCGCAGAGCCACCCATGGTGCCATGAACCCGGCTGCTGCTGCATTCCCCTGATGAGCCATCTCCCTCAACAGCATCCAAATGGTATACCTGTTTAGGAGGGAGATGACCGCAGGGGACTCCTGCACTGCCTGCCTACTGCTTTGCTGGCTATTGGCCACCCGTTCCCTTTTTGTCCTCTTACCTTTTGCCTGCGGTGTGACCAACTCGCTGTATGTGCTATCCACGACTTTCTCCGCATCGTGGATGCTCCAGTGTGAATCCAGCCACAGTTCCAATCGTTCAATGCGGTCTGCCAGGAGCTGCAGCTGGACACACTTCCTGCAAATGTAGTCACCAGGGACACCGACCATATCCCTGATCTCCCACATGTTGCAGGCTGAACAAACCACGGGGCCAATCTCTACTGACATATCCTACTCCCAAATTGCTCTGTATTCAATATTAAAAAACACAAAAACTTATCCTAACTTTAAAACACAAAACACAAAAACTCGGGGGAATTTGTGAATAACTCAGCAGAATTCGTGAATAATTCGGGAAAGTGGGACAGGCCCTTTACATACCAACAATATAACATGTAATAATACATATTTTTTGTAACCATTTACGTTAGAGGCTAGTAATATGAAAAACCAATGGTGACAGTAATTTAGTACTGTTAAGGATGGAGATATTAGGGACTGTAGTCTGATGGGACCAGGAAGCAGAGCATGTATCCAATGTTATCATTGCAAAATATGTGTGCAAATATTGACCACAGGATGGTCACCTCATCTTTTTGTTTCAATTAATATCAGTGAGTAAACAGATGTAGGTCAGTGGTCTGGTGTTCCCACTATTCCAGGATAAACTCAACCACAGATTTATATCTGTGTTCTGAACTGATTTAGGAGAAAACCCTGGAGCCACAAATGCACCAAAGGAGCTGCAGCAATTTCCTTGCAGGTCAGCTGCTTGGTAAAGCGATATTCTGGGAAGCCTCAAGAGAGGTTGAGTCAGATAGTCTCAGTTAACCAAATGCCCCTTTCACTCTCGATGTGTGGACTCTCACTGCCAAAATCATCTTCGTATTGTACCAGTATGAAGGCTTACGTTTACAGAGCAGCTTTCACAATCTCAAGATGTCCCAGTGAAATGCACTAATTATGATGCAGGATAGCCGATGGATCCATCTTTGGTCAAGATCTTCAATTTCCTTACTCGCACATTATTAGATATGCATGGATCATTCATTGTCGCTTTTAAAGTAAACTGTTTCCTGTCGATTCCCTAATAGTATTCCAATAAAATTAAAGGTACCATAAAACTTTCATAATCCTTCATCCGACTATTGGGAAATCTTGATGGTTCAGCGTCCGGCTCACTCACTAGTTTGGAATATGAGTTTGGGATCCATAATGCAAGCGGAGTGTGTGTCCAGGGGACATGAGTGTGTCTGGGCCGGGGTGAGGGCTGACATCTGGACTGTGGGTCAAGTGTGTGGCTGGAGCTGGGATTTGGTTGTGGGATACCAGGGGTCAGGAATGTGTAGCCGGAGCCACAGTCAGGAGAGCTTGTAGAGTCATAGAAAATGATAGTGTGGAAACAGGCCCTTCGGCCCAACTTGCCCACACTGGCCAACATGTCCCAGCTACACTAGTCCCACCTGCATGACCTTGGTCCATATCCCTCCAAACCCGTCCTATCCATGTACCTATCTAACTATTTATTAAATGTTGGGATAGTCCCAGCCTCAACTACCTCCTCTGGCAGCTTGTTCCATACACCCACCGCCCTTTGTGTGAAAAAGTTACCCCTCATATCTTTTCCCCTTCACCTTAAACCTACTGTATGTACTGTTTCCGTTCCCTTTACACTCATCAAGTTCGCTAGAAAACTTACTACATGTAGTTCTGCTATAACACAGCTTTCCGTAACACAAATTGGATATAATGTTGAGTGGTGAATTAATGAACAATATTTGTATTATGTGGGCCAAATTGATTGTATTCTGCTTTTGATCGGAAACTAGAAAACCGCTTAAAATTTACTTTAGAAATTGACCAGCAGAAAAAAAAGCTGTCTTGGATTTAAACAGAATCAAGAGAAAAAAATCTCTTTGTATTCAACCACCCTGCAGTAATCGTTCACCATTGTATCCTAAGAACATAGCTGCTACGATAACTGCATCATTGACATTGACAAGCAATTGCTTCTATTGACACTTGTGCATTAACCATTGAACAATGTCACACACACCCTGTAATAAATTTAGTAAACTGAAAAGACCTTTATTTTTGGAACTATATATTGCATGTTCGAATCTAGCCCCTAATCCCCTTTCCCTCATTTTTTTGTCTTTATAGTATGACTTTGTGCTACAGCACAAGGTTTCTTAGGAACACAGCCATCATCTTGTAGCAGAACTATCTGGATATTACAGTAAAAATGTAATATAAAAGGTAAATAAAAGTGTGCTTGGCTATTAAGAGTCAAAGAGTGATAGTGTTTTATTGTCATATAGCCTGAAATGGAACAATGACATTCTTATTTGCAGCAGCACACCAGATAGTACTCAGTAAATATAATATTACTAAATACCAGGGCGGCACGGTGGCGTAGTCAAGTCAATTTTATTTCTATAGCACGTTTAAAAACAACTCTCGTTGACCAAAGTGCTTTACATCAGTGCAGGTACTAACGTGCTACAACAGTGGTACATAGATCTATCAATACATACATAAATACATACGTACAGCGCTCCCTCGGAGGACCTCAAGAAACGCTTGTGAGTAGAAATAGGTTTTAAGTCTAGACTTAAAGGAGTTGATGGTGGGGGCAGGTCTGATGAGAAGAGGGATGTTGTTCCACAGTCTAGGAGCTGCAACTGCAAAATGGTGTAGAATGACGTAGAATGGTGGGTTAGCAGATTTCTGATGTAGGTGGGGGCAAGCCCGTTAAGGGCTTTGTATACATATAGGAGGAGCTTGACATTGATTCTGTACCGTACTGGGAGCCAGTGGAGAGAGGCCAGAACTGGGGTAAAATGGTCCTTTTTACGGGTGCAGGTCACAAGTCTCTCTACGGTGTTTTGGACCAATTGCAGGCGGGACAGGGATGATTGACTGATGCCAGTGTATAGGGAGTTGCAGTAATCAAGGCGAGAGGAGATAAATGCGTGGATGATCTTTTCAAGGTCGTCAGATTGGAGGAATGGTTTGATTTTAGCTATCGTGCGAAGCTGGAAGAAGATAGCTTTTACCACAGCATTGACTTGTTTGTCAAACTTCAAAGCGGAGTCAAATATTACGGCAAGGTTTTGACGTGCGGTTTGCAGTAGTAAGTAAATAAGTAAGTTTATTGGCCAAGTATTCACATACAAGGAATTTGCCTTGGTGCTCCGCCCTCAAGTAACAACATGACATACAGTGACAGTTACGAATGACTCAGAAAAGACTAAACATTAATAATAATAATAATAATAATAAGACATTAATGATAAAACACCATTGATTAAGCATGTGAACCAACAAAATACCAGATCAAAGGGGGGCTACAGATTTTTGGCTGTTGAGTAGAGCAACTACTCGTGGATAAAAACTGTTTTCATGTCTGGCTGTGGCCACTTTGACAATCCGGAGTCGCCTTCCAGAGGGAAATGATTCAAAGAGCTTGTGGCCAGGGTGAGAGGGGTCAGAGATGATCTTGCCCGCTCGCTTCCTGGCCCTTGCAGTGTACAGTTCATCAATGGAGGGAAGGTTGCAGCCAATAATCTTCTCTGCTGATCAGACGATTCGCTGCAGCCTCCAGTTGTCGTGTTTGGTGGCTGAGCCAAACCAGACCATGATGGTGAAGGTGAGAACAGACTCTACGATGGCCGTGTAGCATTGGACCATCATTGCCTGTGGTAGATTGTGCTTCCTCAGCTGCCGCAGGAAGTACATCCTCTGTTGTGCCTTTTTGACTGTGGAGTTGATGGTAGCCCCCCACTTAAGGTCCTTGGAGATGATGGTTCCCAGGAACTTAAAAGACACAACAGATGTGACTGTAGTGTTGTTGATGGTGAGTGGGGTGAGGGGAGGGGGAGCTCTCCTAAAGTCCACAATCAATTCCACTGTCTTAAGAGCATTGAGCTCTAGGTTGTAGCGATGGCACCAGGACACCAGCTATGTCACTTCCTGTCTGTAGGCAGATTCTCCCCATCCTGGATCAGTCCAATCAGGGTTGTGTCGTCCGCAAACTTGAGAAGCTTGACAGAGGTGTCTGTGGAGGTGCAGTCGTTGGTGTAGAGGAGAGGAGAGAGTACGCAGCCTTGCGGTGCTCCTATGCTGAGTATTTGCAGGTCCGAGATGTGCTTTCCCAGCCTCGCATGCTGCTTCCTGTCTGTCAGTAGCAGTAGCAGTAGCAGTATCAGTAGAGCTACTTACTGCTTTACAACACCAGAGACCTGGGTTCGATACTGACTCCAGGTGCTGCCCATTTGGAGTTTGTATGTTCTCCCCATGACCCTCGTTGGTTTTCTCCGAGATCTTCGGTTTACTCCCACACTCCAAAGATGTGGGTTAATTGGCTTGCTATAAATGTACATTGTCCCTCGTGTGTAGGATAGTGTTAATGTGCGGGGATCGCTGGTCGGTGCGGAGTCGGTGGGCCGAAGGGCCTGTTTCTGCGCTGTATCTCCAAACTAAACTAAACTAACAATAAACAACAAAAATAAGTTTAATAAATTTTAAAAAACAACATAGTGCAAAAACAAAAACAAAGCCTGAAGTATCGAGTGCAATCCAGGCAGTCCGTAGTTCGGAGTTTAGTTGGAGTTCGTAATTTTCAATAGAGTAACATTAATAGAGTAACATCTAGTAGTCTGGAATATCTACTGATCCAGTGCTGCCAAAGTCCCGAAGATGTCATATTCACTGGTGTGTTTTCAGACGATGGGAGAATAAACAAAGAATGGATATTTTAATTAAAGTAGACATTTTATTTAATTCTTTGTGTGTGTGTGTGTGTGTGTATCTAAAACAATATTATTCCCTGTGCAATGCATAATACACCCCATATTAATTTGCATCAAAAAGCTTTGCAGAGATTAAGACTGCAAATTTTTTCTTGACAGAGATTAGACATATTTCGTGACAATCTGCCTAAAATTTGGTTTTGTTTTATTTTATTCATTTGATAAAAGACCATGCTTTTTTTTTAACGGCACTTACTTCACTATAACTACCGAATTATTGAGAAACACACAAACATATTCCTTGACTGCTCACTGTCAATGATAAACATGGCCAACATGGCCACCATAAAAGAACTATGTCGGTTGCCTCTTGTTGCCTGATCTCAATTTACAAACATTTGTACTTTATCCCCTCTAGGTGCGTGGTTGTGCTTTTTAATCCGAAGAAGGCCAAGCAGCATCACATACTGAATGGATCAAGGTAAGACATTGGAAACTCTTGTGTTAATGGAAGGAATCCAATCACTCTCCTCCCAATGGGACACCACCTTCGTGAAGGCTGAAGTGCAGTTGCCAAGAACCAAAGCAGCCAGGAATCAGTCAGGAATTCTGGCGACTGCGCAGGACTGGCAGCTTTCTGTCGACCTGGTGAAACAGCTGAAGTTCCCACAGCACATTGCCACGACCACCCTGAGGCCAGACATCCGCCTGGTCTCAGAGGCGACCAAAAACATCGTCTTGTTGGAACTGACAGTGCCGTGGGAGGACCGTCTGGAGGAGGCCCACGAGAGGAAGATGACCAAGTATGAAGAGCTGGTCATAGACTGCCGTTAGCAGGGCTGGAAGGCAAGGTGTTTGCCCATCGAGGTTGGCTGCGGAGGTTTTTCAGGGCAATCGCTCTACAAAGCCTTGAGTGCACTGGGCATCAACGGAGTGGCAAGGAGAAGAACCATCAAGAACACCACAGAGGCAGCGCAGAAGGCCTCGAGATAGCTCTGGATCAGGAGTGGAAGTCCATGGGGAGGAGCGAATGCCATCTGAACACAATTTGTGGTCTGATCAACCACGGCTGGGTCGCCTGGGTGAGGGTGTCTGATGTTGAAAGGCCCGAAACACCCAATGACTCCAGGTTACATCACTGATGATGTGTTCAGGAGCATCAATAGATGTATTTTGATCAATCACCATGGGACAAATAGGGTGGCACACTGTCGCTACTGTCTCACCGCTCCAGTGCCGTGTGTTTCAGCCTGACCTCCGATAGTGTCTGTGTGGAGTCCGCATATTCTCCTTGTTCCCTCATGGGTTTCCTCCTTGTGCTCTGGTTTACTCCCACATCCCAAAGACACACGGACCTGTTAGTTAATTGGCTGCTGTATGTTGTAGATAAGTGAGAACAGAATCAATGGAGATCTAATGGGCGGGTGCTGTCTGTAAAGAGTTTGTACGTTCTCCCACTGACCGTGTGAGTTTTCTCCAAGATCTTCGGTTTCCTCCCACACTCCAAAGACACCCAGGTTTGTAGGTTAATTGGCTTGGTATAAATGTAAATTGTCCCTAGGGTGTGTCGGATAATGTTAATGTGCGGAAATCGCTGGTCGGTGTGGACTCGGAGGGCCGAAGGGCCTGTTTCCGTGCTGTATCTCTAAACTTAACTGAACTAAACTAAATGTGAGAAAGAATGGATTGCAGGACTAAAGGGAAAGAAGAAGGGAAGAATGGCATTGTTGGGAACAGGCCTGCACGAGAGAAACTGAATGGCCTCCTCCTTCTGCGTGCTAGCAAGTTAATTTCTGAGTGCTCTGTGCTACATTTACCATAGCCAGAGACAATGAAGATCACAGGTAGCAGAGTTTAGTTTAGAGATACAGCACAGAAACAGGCCCTTCGGCTGACTGAGTCCGCACCGACCAGCGATCCCCGCACACTAACACAAGCTTGCACACACTAGGGACAATTTACACGTATACCAAGTATACAAACCCAAGCCAATCGACCTAGAAACCTGTACGTCTTTGGAGTGTGGGAGGAAACCGAAGATCTTGGAGAAAACCCACACAGGTCACGGGCAGGACGTAGAAACTCCGCACAGGCAGCACCCATTGTCGGGACCGAACCCGGTGTCTCTGGCGCTGCAAGCGCTGTAAGGCAGCAACTCCTCCACTGTGCAGCAGTGTGCTGCAGAGATCAGAGACTAAAACGCTGGTGCCATTTCTTTAGCTCATCTCCTTGAGCATCTAACTCCCCAATGGCAGTGAGAAATTTAACCTCAGCAGCTCCAGTGGCTGGCCACCAAGGTTAAAGAGGGGAATGGCAGAGGAAGTCATGAAGGAAAAGTGAGAGAGAATGAACGTAAAAGTCAGCCCAGAATCAGATTGGGAAATCACTTGGACTGTCTGGTACCTGCAAAGGCTTTTATCTTGTAATGCAGTGGGAAATAAATGATCTGACTTTTTATTCAGTTTTTATTTTCTCCAGGAAAACCATCACAGCAGTGGCCTTCTCTCCGGATGGAAAATATCTGGTCACGGGAGAGGTGAGTTCCTGCATTAAATCCTTGCACCCGGTTTTTCCCTTTGCAAGCACGGATAAAATCAGACATCAGGATGGAACACAGGGTACTGGAAGATTTGTTTACCCTTGCTCGATGTAACTAAAGAAACAAAGAGAGGACAGGACTGTTGCTGCATTTAAGATTTAGCATGCAATGGCATGGTGCAGGGAGAGAGATGGTGGCTGCAGTCCTGATGGTTGCGTGGCTGCTGTCATGCATTTGGTGTGTTGCTTCAAACCTGAGCTCCAAGTCCGGACAGACAGCCCAGGACAACTGGAAGTGCCGTCTTTCAGGTGGAATCTTGAAAATAAAGTGTTGGGGCTGCTCATCAGGTCAGGCAGCATCTGTGGTGAGGCGTGAAGTAGGACTTAAAGACTGAGTAGGACTCAGTCCACCTGGACTTACCTGATCTCCCGGTTTCCAAACACTTTAATTACCCTTCCCATTCCCACACTGACCTCTCTCTCCTGGGCCTCCTCCATTGTCAGAGTGAGGCTAAACGCAAATTGGAGGAACAGCATCTCATATTTCGCTTGGACAGCTTGCAGCCCAGTGGTATTAATATTGATTTCTCTAATTTCAAGTAACCCCTGCATTCCCTCTTTCCCAATCCCTCCCCCACCCAAGTCACATCAGCTTTTTGTTCTCACCTAGCAAACAGCCAACGGTGGCCTGTTTCCTTTATCATAGTTACTTTTTTGCATATTTTGAATTCATTTTGTCTATATCTCTCCACGTCATCGTCTATATCTCTCGTTTCCCTCTACCCTGACTCTCAGCCTGAAGAAGGGTCTCGACCGGAAACATCATCCATTCCTTCGCTCGAGAGATGCTGCCTGACCCGCTGAGTTACTCCAGCATTTTGTTGTCTATCTTTGGTTTAAACCAGCATCTGCAGTTCTTTCCTACACTAAAAAGCATATCGTCATTGTCATAGTGCTTTCTGCATGCTCAGTGCCGCTTGTTATTTCTCGTAGGAAAACAAGGAATATACCGAGCCAGTATTTAATTGGTGGTGAAGTGGGTCAGGACAGCCAGAGGTCACAAACATTGGCATCGACCTTCATGCCTTACTCTCCTGTGAGGGCTTTGGCAAATTATATCGCCTGATTGTAGGCCATTTCCATCTTTCCCCGCCATACCCTTCTTGCTCCAATTTTGCTATATTCTGATAATTTTTATATTTATGTGTAATTTTGAAAATTTTAAACGATTCTTTTAAATCTTTTAAATGATGATTGCTCTGAATTTGTGAACCAAATACTTATAAGATAGCATAGACGGGAATTGTCCAAAATTCCTATCTTTGTAGCCTTTTCGTCGATATTGTAACTACTGTTAAATTTTAACTACATAATAATTTTTAACTGAATCGGTCAGGTTTTACATTTAACCCAGGTCCCTGATGCATTTAGTGAGGAAAATAAAGAAACTCATAGAGAGCTGGAAATATCAAAGGTCTTAAAAAGACTCGGATTAATTCCAGGTTATCAGATGAAATTTAACTTCGCAGGGAATGGTACTTAGAGCAGCTCACAGCCCTGTTTCTTTGAGCTGCCTACTTGAAAGTATGTCTGTCTAATGTTCACCTCTAGTAACTGAGTGCATGCATGCGTGAATGTGTGTGTGCAAGTGTATATCCATCTGTAAGTGTGAGTATATGTGCTTGTGTGTGCAACTGTATGTGTGTGTGTGTGTGTATACATGTGTCTATATTTTTAAATGTGTGTGTATCTGTGTTTCTATATTTATGTGTGTGAGTGTGTGTGAGTGTGTTTAATAGCATGACCCACTTCACACATTGGTTACAGCACAGAATAAAGCCATTTGGCTGATCAAGTCCCTGTCTGCCCCATGTTCGAGCAGTCCAGTTTATCCCTCCCACCTCTCTGCCCTTATTCTAAAACCTTGTAAATTGCTTTGACTTAGTCTGAAGCTGAGGGTGACCTACATGCCTTGAGAACTTCACATTTATTGAAGGGTTTAATGGGTTTTTTGTAGAGAAGACGACACATCCATGTGCGGTTCAGACTGGAACTGAGAGACGCAGGTGTAGGTTATTAAGCAATAAATCCAATTCTGTATGCTTGAGAAAGTGCTTCAGGGAATGGTAAGACGTGGCTGATGAGAATGACGTAAGAACATTTAAGTCTGGGGAACAGTTGAGGAAGAAAGGAATAGATTAAGCTGATCAGTCATAGAGAATGAGTGGAGGGTAAGCGAGCAATAGATGTGTGGGCCTCAGTGTACAAATAGTCTGCTTCAGTTTACGTTATACGCGAGTCTATGTAATTCCCACTCCAACATTGGGTACTATATCCAGTACCTGGAGTCACACCTGTGATAAAGAGCGGTGGCACGCTGCCTGTCACTGTTGTTTCAGTTTGGTTCAGTTTAGTTTATTGCCACGTGTACCCAGTTACAGTGCAAACCTTTTGTTGTGTATCCAGTCAGCAGAAAGACAATACACCATTATTCTTGATCCATTTACAGTGTATAGATACATGATAAGTGAATAACGTTTAGTGCAAGGTAAAGCCAGCAAAGTCCAATTAAGATAGTCTGAGGGTCAACAAAGAGGTAGATAGTACTTCAGCACTGCTCTCTGGTTGTGGTAGGATGATTTAGTTGCCTGATGACAGCAAGGAAGAAACTGTCCCTGAATCTGGAGGTGTGTGTTTTCACACTTCTATACCTTTTGTCTGATGGGCGAGTAGCCACAGCAACTCCGTGCAGGCAAAGCATTCGAAGCCCAACCACCTTGCGGCTGCTACGTCAGTGGGCTATCTGACCTCAGAGAGCCAGGGGTGGTGAAGTTTAATTGTACTCACACACTGTGCAAGCGCCTCCATGAACAAGCTGCTCAGGTTAAATGGGGACGGCAAGAGGCTCCTGTCACTGATCCAGTGTTTACACTGTGCAGAAAGCAATCAAATACAATTGTGAGATTCCTGCCACTGTTGATAAATCAGACCATTGGAAGGAGCATATATGGAACTGGAAGTTAGCGCCAGGATCCATTACTCTCTTTATGTTGGCTGCAGGCCAGTACTAATCCAGTTAAACATATTTAATGGGTGGAATTGCAGCATTTAAAGTTGTTCTGCCTTGCTGAGTCACCTATTCAAGATTCAAGAGAGTTTATTGTCATGTGTCCCAGATAGGGCAATGAAATTCTTGCTTTGCTTCAGCATAACAGAATATAGAAGGCATGAATACAGAACAGATCAGTGTGTCCATATACCATTATATAAATATATACACACATGAATAAATATGCAGATAAAGTGCAAATAAACAGATAATGGGCTATTAATGTTCATAGTTTTGAGTTGAGTTTAATAGCCTGATGGCTGTGGGGAAGAGCTATTACTCAACCTGGACTTCAGGCTCCTGTACCTTCTACCTGAAGGTAGTGGGGAGATGAGTGTGTGGCCAGGATGGGGTGGGTCCATGATGATGCTGCCAGTCTTTTTGAGGCAGCGACTGCAATAGATCCCCTTGAAGGTAGGGAGGTCAGAGCCGATGATGGACTGGGCAGTGTTTACTTTTTGTAGTCTTTTCCGCTCCTGGGCGCTCAAGTTGCCGAACCAGGAAGTAGAGGCACTGATGTGCTTTCTTTATTATTGTATCAGTGTTCTGGGACCAGGAGAGATCTTCAGAGATGTGCACGCCCAGGAATTGAAGCTCTTGACCCTTTCCACCATTGACCCGTTTGATATAAACGGGACTGTGGGTCCCCATCCTACTCCTTCCAAAGTCCACAATCAGTTCCTTGGTTTTTCTGGTGTTGAGGGCCAGGTTATTGTGCTGGCACCATTTGGTCAGTCGGTCGATCTCTCTTCTATACTCTGACTCGTCCCTATTCACTCCATGTCCACCAGCATTCACCCAAAATCTTCCCAAAAGCTGCCAACCGGTTAGATTACTGTGAGGACAGCATCCGCAGCGTAAAATGGCACAGCATAGAACCCTCCCAACACCAAAACACTGACAACTTTGCATGAAATCATTGTGCAATGTCTGCCTCGAACAAAATCGTTAATGCCTTCTCTTCCCTTCTCCTCTGACCTCCTTCATTGCACCTCAGATGATTATTGAGATCACGCCCTTCTTGTGCCTGCACCCCCAGCATTTCCTTCTCACAGGCAGTCTTTCCAATGGGCCTGGTTGTGGAATGGTTTTGCAGGCCCCGGCATCAAATGAACCTAGACTTGGAGAATAACCAGTGTTTGAGTGCAGGAAACTAGATAACTTAAACAAACCCGATCAAGGGCAGGAAGTCTGAACCATTTTTACCTTTGTTCATGTGAAATGCGGCAGCTAACATTAACACTACATTTACCACTCTACGTAAAGTTCACAAGTTATAGGAGTAGAATTAGACTATTCGGCCGATCGAGTCCACTCCGTCACTCTATCATGGCTGATCTCTGCTTCCTAATCCCATTTTCCTGCCTTCTCCCCATAACCCTTGACACCCGTTCTAATCAAGAATTTGTCTACCTCTGCCTTAAAAATAAGCACTGATGGCCTCCACAGCCCTCTGTGGCAATGAGTTCCACAGATTAACTACCCTCTGACAAAAACGTTCCTCCTCATCTCCTTTCTAAAAGATCACCCTTTAATTCCGAGGCTATGACCTCTGATCCTAGACTCTCCCACCAGTGGAAACATCCTTTACATGTCCATTTCATCTATGACTTTCATTATTCTGTAAGTTTCAATGAGGTCCCCCCTCAACCTTCTAAACTCCAACGAGTCGAGGCCCAATGCCGTCAAGTGTTCATCATATGCTAACCCACTCATTCCTGGAATAATTCTTGTAAACCTCCTCTGGACCCCCTCCAGAGCCGGCACATCCTTCCTCAGATATGGGGCCCAAGTTTACTCACTTTACTCCAAATGCGACCTGACCTGCGCCTTATAGAGCCTCAGCATAACAAGAGTTCAACTTAGTAATGGATGATGACAGGGTCATTTCAGATCATCTAGTACTTGTCCGACTGGCTGCAGGGATAAGCTGAGCACCCCAATAGACTTTCCAGCTCACATCTGCACGATTTGTTGGTCCCAGGCTGCCAGGGTTTCAAGGGGAGAGGAAAGTTTCCAGCAAATTACAGTATGTGAAATTGTGCAGTATTTTAAAGCATCTTCATTCTTCGGGGATGTTCACAGTTAACAAGACACCATTATTCTGCTTGAAGGCATTGAGCACTCATGGGTCCTCTGTGACAGCTGGAGAATGATAGCTATGTGGACTGTCGAGGATGAGATTGTTTGGAGAAAAGGAGACTGAGGAAATGTTATACAGATGTAGCTGATTATGAAAGGTCTAGACAGGGTGGACAAGGGGATTTACTGCCCGACAGAAGGAGGCAACTGAGCCTATGCTGGCCCCATTAAAGAAACCTCATCAGTCCCATTGTTCCCCTCTCCTTTCTTCCCCATACCCCAACAACGTACTCTCTCATATGTTCATTAACTCCCCTCTGATTATTTTTAGCCACCTACTTTTTTAGGGACAATTTACAGCGGCTAATAAACTCACCAATGTATCTTGGCGAGACGGATGTCAGAGGTTATGGGGAGAAGGCAGGAGAATAGGGTTAGGAGGGAGAGATAGATCAGCCATGATTGAATGGTGGAGTAGACCTGTTATTATTTCATGCAAAGAGTTGTGAAAATTTGGGATTTCTCTGCCTAAAATGGTGATGGAGGCAAAAACACTCAGAGCAGTTGAGTTACAACCTACAGGACTAGAGAACTAAGGCTGGGCAAGTGGGACTGGTGTTCACTTTTCTCTGGCATGCATGCAAAGGGCTACTAAATATTCATGATTCTCAAACTATGATCTGATCCAAATAAGTGAGATCGGTATCTCGATAAACGCAAGGAATCATGGGATTTGTCAAAGGTCATTTGGGATTTTAAAAATGAGAATGCAACGCTGTATAAACCGTGTATAAATTGTTAACTATTCTACCAAGGAATTAATCTAGAATTCTGTCAACTCAGTAGCTTCCTTTCTTGTTCTGTTGTTCACACACGACTCGCACAGTCCCAGTTCTAGTTCAGTTCATTCATCTAGTTCAGTTCATTGAGATATTCAAAAAGTTAAATAATTTATTATTTTCATTTAATCCTTAATGTGTTTGCTACTGGAATAAGAGAATATTACTTGTGTTTGAAACATTTTCTTATCTTTATTCATAATTTGTGTGTAAAAACATATTTAATCTGAGGCTGTATCAGTGTGATGTGGGCTGATGCTATACCTATGGCAGTGTGAATGTACCGTTAAGGCAAAGATTCATCTCCGAGGAAAACTGAGTACAGGGTTGGCCTTGTGAAGGAGCTGCCAATCCGAATAAGACATTTAACTGCAAAATGCCTGCCCTTTAGTATTGGATAGATTGTGTGTAGGGTCTGTGCTGTTCCAAGTTTGCGGTGGTTACAGTGCTTTTCCCCTAGCTAACTCGCCCAGTGCACGTTGACCAGCACAGTTCACCAGCCTTTATTAGCCGAGGCTCTGTGTGCAGGTGTTACCCGAAGCCTAAAGGTTTTGTGGAGGTTCTGCATAAACCTGACCGGAAACCTCTGGAGAATTTGCACCCCACCAAAGGTTTCCATGCGGTTTCCGGAGGTTCCCGGATGTTTTTGTCAGTCTCCCTAATGGTCGAAAGTGGTTTCCGCTTCTTCTATGTTCTGGCGATTATTTCAAAAAATTGAAAAAACCTCCGGGAACCTGACAAAAACCTCCGGGAACCTCCAGGAACCGCACGGAAACCTTGGGTGGGGCGCAAAGTCTCCAGAGGTTTCTGTTCATGTTTCCTAAGTGGGACAGGGGCATTAGGATTGGGCACACAGCGAGCTAGCGGAAGGGCTGTCAGACCAAATCGGCCCAGGTTGACGAGTGGCCGAAGGGCAGATTTTAATAGTTTGCTATTAAACTGTTCCGTCTGTGTGGCATTGCCATCTAACCTTCTCCCAGATCCCCCACTCCAACTGGCGACAAAGTATGAGTGGGAAAACGCTCCCACTCATATTACGGCTTGGCTCCGCGTTTGCTGGGGCAGACGGTGCCTCCTACAAAGAGAGCGAGAACAGGTCCCGTCAGCTGGGGAGCTGTGACCCACTCCTGTGTGAAGCCTCTAGTTTGGCTGCAGTTCAAACGGTTGCAAATTCTCATAATAATCACCGCTCGGTCACCCGGACCCGGCTCCCAACTGTGTGCCCTGACCGACTGGAACCAACCCCAGAGCTTAAAGTGACAGCATCTTTAATTAAGCCAACCCAAGTTAAAAGTTTAACCAGCCTATTCGAATCCAATCTGAACCTTCCAACCTACCCCCACACAGCCCATTCTCCTCGTTTCCTTCAATCCAGGAAGGTTGTTTAGATAGGAATGTGAGGACTGTCTCAAATTGGTTGACCACAGAACTTGTAATTTGTGTAAATCAATATCGAAATTGAATGGCTGTGACTCAGGCTACTGCCAGGGATTTGATAATTGACAGGTTCGTTCCAGGCATTCTTGCGTTTTCAAGGCTGGTGTTGTATTGACCCAATAATTTAAATAGATATAATTGTGGATTTGTGCAGCCTGTAGTACACTGTGGTCTACTGCTCACATATTTGACGGATACATTTATTTATAAATCTCATTGAAATGAATATGTAGGTCCGTACACACACAGCAGCTCAGCTGGCGAGAATGTTTATCCCGATCGTCCCATGACCTGGGCATGTGTGCTTGTAATACCAAACTCACTTATTAAAACAATTGCTGTTAATCCTCCAAGAAAAGCCAATTGATCTGTGCCTTATTCCTTTTGAACACAAAACTAGCTTTTCAATACCTATCTCAACATGAGCCTCAACCATCGTACAATTGCTTTTACTCAACTACTGCAAGTAATACATAAGGGACACTTTGTCAGGATGACCCATTGAGATGCTTGTGCTTTATAGTTTGGTGCTAACATCCACAAAATGCATGTGACACTTTCTGATATCAGAACTACACTTCAGAAGTACTTCAATGTCAGTTCAGATCTTTATAGTGTCCCACAATTGTGAGAGGGTGTAAAGAAATACAGGTTCCGTACTATTTCTAATGTTCATTTTAATTTATTTCTTTTGGACTTTGATAAGTTAACTGCATGAAGCTCCTTGCGATCAAAGAGGGCCCAGTACTGGCCCGTGGCTGGGGATTTGCTGTATCTCAGTTGACTGAGGTGTGTGAGTATGTGCGTGTGTGTGCGCATGTGTGAGTGTGTATGTGTGTGTGTATATAATACCTATACCTACAAATATATATATTATATGCCTCACATATGTATGTGTATATGTGCGTATATATGTATATACATACATATATGGCATATAGAAATATGTATATATATATATATAGATGGCATACATATATACATACATGTACATATATAGATTTATATATATAGCATACATATATACATACACGTACATATATATATTTATATATATAAGGCATACATGCATATATATATATTTTACCTCACAAACATATTATGTCTCACACGCACATATATATAAATATGTGTGTGTGTATATATATGTGTGTGTGTGTGATATAATATGTATATGTGAATATGACATGTGAAAACATACACACAGAACATTTTTCTCCCATTTATCATATTGTTTACAGTGTACTATGTTTACATATTCTGTTGTGCTGCAGCAAGTAAGAATTTCATTGTTTTATCTTGGACATATGACAAATACTCTTGACCTGAGCAAAATGCAATTGCTAAAATCTCGGGGGATTCACTGTGTTTTCAGGCTGGCGAGGACATCTGGCAGGTGGGCTGGCAGAGAGGTGGTGAGGGTGAGGGGGAGGTGGGTGGCAGGAGCGCCGCACTCAATCAGCAGCCGTGAAACGACTTGTTAGATCTCATTCCTGTGTCACTCTCCACAATAAAATGCAGAAAAACCTGTTTGTTCAGCCGTTATGTTTGAATAAATTTACTTCCTTGACAATTGAGATAACACAGTGGCTGGCACAATGGCACAGCTTCTAGATCCACAACCTCATAGCACCAGGGACGTAGAATGTACAGCATAGGAACAGGCCGTTTGGCCCACTATATCTGTGCCGAACATGATGCCAAGTTAAGCTAATCTTCTCTGCCTTGCACATGATCCATAATGGGCCTGTCCCACTAAGGCGACGTTGAGTGCAGGAGACTCGGCACATGGTCGCCACATGTTCGCTGGTGGTCTCTGGCGAGTCTCTATGGCGGCGAGGAGTTCCCACATTCTGGGAACTAGTCGCTGCCTCAGTATAGTCGCCGTAAATTTTTCAACATGTTGAAAATTTTTCTGCGACCAAAAATTGGTCGCCATGGAAAAAATCGATAATCCTGTAGTCGTAGGTGCTGTTGTAGTGGGGTCGCCATGTAGTTGTAGGTAGTCGAGGTAGTCATAGGTAGTTTTAGTTAATCGTCTTTGCTGACCAGTCATATTCATTGGCTTATTTGGGGAAAAAAACATAAGCAGTAGTTTTCAGAACCAACAATAACCGACCGGTAATGTTAAATGTCCGCCGAACTTCACACCTGTGTATCTCTGGCTTATTATAAGTTGTCTGGCTTCTTAAAAGTTGTCTGGCTTCTCAAAAAGAGCGCTCCTCCCGCTTGCCCTGGCCCTCGCCTTTGCGATGTGTGAGTGTGTGTGTGTTCCACTCTGACAGTCGCTGTTCCAGTTCCCGGTTTTTCAGGCGACTGCCGGCCACTTGACAGTCGCCGGCAGTCCGCTGAAAAATCATCTAAGTGGGACAGGCCCAAAACACATCTCCTTTAAATTTCACCCTTGAAACTTTCCCCAAGATTCAGTCCTGACCCCAGGTGCTGTCTGTGTGGCGTTTGCGTGTGGATGAGAAAGCGGGGAGAATAAAATGTGGGCTTTATGTAAGATTGGTGTAATGGGTGGTTGATGGCTGGCGCAGGCATGGTGGGCTTGCTTCCGTGCTGCACGTCCACATGACTATAAGGCCAGGACCGGCACTTTACTCAGGACAGCTCACCCTGACACAATGTGAGAGAGAGTGAGCATGGGTTCAGCTCCCTCAGCACCAAGCAGGCACGGAGTGGTGGTGCAGCAGTAGAGTTTCTGCCTTACAGCGCTTGTAGCACCAGAGACCCAGGTTCCATCCCAACTATGGGCGCTGTCAAAGTCAAAAGAGTTTATAGTCATGTGTCCCTGACAGGACAATGAAATTCTTTCTTTGCATAGCACAACAGAACATAGTAGGCATTGACTACAGTTATATACGTAAATACACGCATGACTGAATAAATTGATAAAGTGCAAATAACAGATGGAGGGGTATTAATATTCAGAGTTTTGTTCGAGCCAAGTTTAATAGCCTGATGGCTGTGGGGAAGTAGCTGTTCCTGAACCAGGTCGTTGCAGTCCTCGGGCTCCTGTACCTTCTACCCGAAGGTAGCAGGGAGATGAGTGTGCGGCCAGGGTGGTGTGGGTCCTTGATGATGCTGCCAGCCTGTCTGTACGGAGTTTGTATGTTCTCCCCATGACCTGTGTTGGTTTTCTCCGAGATCTTCACTTTCCTCCCACACTCCAAGGACATACAGGTTTGCAGCTTAATTGACATGGTGTAAGTGTAAATTGTCCCTAATGTGTGTAGGATGGTGTTAGTGTGCGGGGATCGATCGCTGGTCGATGTGGACCCGGTGGGCCGAAGGGTCAGTTTCTGCGCTGTATCTCTAAACTAAACAAAACCAAACTTCCTTGCACCCCATCCTGTTGGACTGGCTGCTCAATCCTCATGCTAATTGGCTTTTCAATGGGGAGATGACTGCTTCAATGAGATCTTCTTTAGTCTCTCAACTCCAGTGACCCAAGGCCAGTTTTATTCAATCTCCCTTCATGCGAGAGCCTTAATGTCGCATGGGTCAACCTAGGGAATTCAATGTAGCAATGGTTCGGAGACCAAAGTTACTGACATTTTTCTACATGAGGTGTTAACGCAGCAATTTTTCAATTCCATTTATTTTCTATTGCATTCCCCTCGCAATAGATGCCAGCATAACATTTCCTTCCGGATTGCTTGCTGTGCAGCAAGTGGTATCTCTGTTTCTCATGAACCAGCAGATTCAGATCTCCCTGCTTACATCTAATAAGCAATCCCTTCTTTGATTCCTCCTCACTATTATACGGCACTCCCCACCATCATGCCCTCTCGCACCAATGCTCATTGTCGTTGCCAGATTCACTTCTCCTCACCGCTCCCCCGCAGCAGGTGTGGAGCAGTTACACCCTCATTTTACCAAAGTTATAGAGTGATACAGTGTGGAAACAGGCCCTTCTGTCCAACTTGTCCACACCAGCTAACATGTCCCAGCTACACTAGTCCCACCTGCCGACATTTGGCCCATATCCCTCCAAACCTGTCCTATTCATGTACCTGTCTAACTGTTTCTTAAATGCTGGGAGAGTCCCACCTCAACTACTTCATCTGGAAGCTTGTTCCATACCCACTACCCTTTGTGTGAAAAAGTTACCCCTCAGATTCCTAGTAAATCTTTTCCCCTTCACCATAAACCTATGCCCTCTGGTCCTCAGTTTCCCAACTCTGAGCAAGGAATAGGGTCCCAGCTTGCTCAACCTCTCCCTATAGCTCAGACCCTCTAGTCCTGGCAACATCCTCGTAAATCTTCTCTGTACCTTTTCCAGCTTGACAATATCTTTCCTATAACATAGTGCCCAGAACTGAACACAATATTCTAAATGCGGTCTCACCAATATCTTATACAACTACAGCATGACCTCCCAACTTCTATATTCAACATGTGTAGGAAGGAACTGCAGATGCTGGTTTAAACTGAAGATAGACACACAAAGCTGGAGTAACTCAGCGGGACAGGCAGCATCTCTGGAGGGAAGGAATGGGTGACGTTTCGGGTCGAGACCCTTCTTCACACCTTATTCAGTCAGAAGAAGGGTCACGACCCGAAACGTCACCTTTTCCTTCCCTCCAGAGATGCTGCCTGTCCCGCTGAGTTACTCCAGCCTTTTGTGTCTGTCTTCGGATGTACTGTATGTTCTTCAGGGCATGAGATTCGCTCTCCTACTGCACTGTGGAATCTCCTTGCCCAGCATATCTACTGCTGTTCAAGGGGGCGGCACATCACGACATGCTCAATGGTCAGTAGTGGTTGGCAATAAATGACGGCCTGGCCAGTGATGTCCTTCTTCTGAAAGATAAAACAAATAAATGGAAAAAATGAATCAGACAAAACACCATTCCTGATGTAACAACTTTCTGCATCAAAACACTTCACGTCATACCCTCCTCTAATCTTTGCTCACGTGGCTTGGAAATATCTGCTGCAGTTCAATCCCCTGATCTCTGCCATCTAGTCTGAAAACGTCTCATGGCAAATCATCGTGCGTAGGTGGCACTGCAGACGCCAATGATTCACGCTTCAGTAACACAGCTTTTACTTCCGTACATATCTCCAGGCTGCTACTGTGGTACTGCAGAAAACGTTTCAGCAAGGAGCCACAAGAAGTGCTTTGATGTAGTCTGCTCAATGCATAAACATCGATCTGTTGGCAGGGATAGAGACCAGTGCTGTGCTCTGAACACATTGCTAAGGCATCATTGACATTCGCTAAAGAGGATGGGCAGGGCCTCAGCCAGTTTCAGTTTAGTTTATTGTCACATGTAACGAGGTACAGTGGAAAGCTTTTGTGGCGTGCTATTTAGTCAGCAGAAAGACAATACATGATTACAACCGATCCATTTACAGTGTTTAGATACAAGATAGGGGAATAACGTTTAGTGCAAGCTAAAGCCAGCAAAGTCTGATCAAGGATAGTCCGAGGGTCACCAATGAGGTAAATAGTAGTTCAGGACTGTTCCCTGGTTGTGGTAGGACGATTCAGTTGCCTGATAACAGCTGGGAAGAAACTGTTCCTGAATCTGGAGGTGTGCGTTTTCACACTTCTATACCTTTTGACCGATGTGAGGGGGAGAAGTGGGAGTGGCCAGGGTTTGACATCCTTGATTATGCTGCTGGCCTTGCCGAGGCAGCGTGAGGTGTAAATGGAGTCAATGGAAGGGAGGTTGGTTTGTGTGGGGTGCAGTGGTTCAGCAGTTAATTCTGACCTCCAGTGCTGTCTATGTGGAGTTTGCACATTCTCCTCATGATTACATAAGTTTTCTCAAGGTGCTCTAATTTCCTCCACACCTCAAAGACCTGTGGGTCAATTGGCTCCAGTAAATTGCCTCTACTGTACAATTGATTGGTAAAATCTTGGAGGACTTGATGGGAATATGGGGAGAAGAAAAATATATCATTTAATGTAGGATTCATGTAAATGAGTGTTTGATAGCACTGTCTGTTTCCGTGCTACTAAAGGGCCTGTCCCACTTACGTGTCCTCGGCATGCAAATTACACGAACTCGTCATCGTGTTGAGGCGCACGGGCATCGTGTGGCCATGCGGGGCCGGTCCCATTGAGAAGTGCGGAGGGTTATGTAGTTGTGCGCGACATCGCACGGGGCTCCAACATAAGTGGAACGAAATCTTCGCGCGCTAACGGCCTGTCGCGTAACTGGGACAGGCCCAAAGTGGGACAGGCCCACGACCCTGGCTTGACGCAAAGTCTCACCTGCAACAGCAGCAGAAGCAGGCAAACGATCGCCGAGCTCGGCCTGGGGCTCACGGCCGTTGCGGTCCGGATCCGCCCCCAAGCCTACTCCCAGAGCGGGGCCAAGAAAATTGAAGACGCACACAAAATGCTGGAGTAACTCAGGGCACCGGCAGCATCTCTGGAGAGAAGCAATGGTGATGTTTTGGGTCGAAACCCTTCTTTCAGACTGAAGAAGTCTCGACATGAAACATCACCAATTCCTTCTCTCCAGAGATGCTGCCAGACCCGCTGAGTTACTCCTGCATTTTGTGTCCATCTTCAAATGACATCACGCGCTCCAGACGGCTGTGCGGGTGCATGAAGTTGCGCGCGACCTTCGCGGGACCGTCGAGGCTCAACGCGACCACGAGGTCGCGTAATATGCGTGCCAAGGACACGTAAGTGGGACAGGCCCTTTATCTCTAACTATTTTCAGCAATAGGATTTGAACTCTTCCCCTCTGACTGAATGGCTTGAGTACAACGGTGAAGCATTGTATTGTAAATCTTCTGTATCCTTTTAACACACCAAGGTCTATCTGCACTGACTGCTTTAGTCAGGGAATCAGTTAACTGGAAGCAAAGATACGATCTTTGATTGTCAGGAATGCTGTGATGAGACCAGGGAGAGACTAATCACTGTTTATAAAATATTCCCAGTTTCCTTAGCAACGGCCTGTATTAGGTTTGGTTTGGTTTCCTGTTTCCTGGGTGATAGGATGTTTAAGACTTGGCCTGGGTTCATATCCACAAATAAGAAAGGTGTAGCTGATTTGTTTGTTTGACGGCACAACTCACTTAAAACTCCATTTATTGAGTAGATCTTAAATGCATATAAACATTCTTGCTGAAATCTCACTTAAAGCTTTGAATGCGGATAAATATATCATGAAAACACACCAAGCCCTCCCAGTACTGAATGGGCCCTAAACCAGTTTGATTTACTTCAAGTGATGACAAGAACTCATAAAGAGCATTGACTACATGACCAGACTCAACCCTTGCTGTATTACTAAAGACAAGCACTAAAGGTGTGGAAAATTGCACAGATATGTGCTTCTGCAGAAAGCAGGCCTGCTTCAATGTGGCTCCATGCACCCAATCATGTCCTCAATCATTTTTTCACACAAAGGGTGGTGGGTGTATGGAACAAGCTGTCAGAGGAGGTAGTTGAGGCTGGGACTATCCCAACATTTCATAAATAGTTAGACAGGCCCATGGATGGGACAGGTTTGGATATGGACAATGGAATATGAATATATGGTTTGGATATGAATTTGTGGAATTCCCTGCCAATTTGTGGAATTCCCTGCCACAGAGTGCAGTGGAGGCCAAATCACTGGATGGATTTAAGAGAGAGTTAGATAGCGCTCTAGGGGCTAGTGGAATCAAGGGATATGGGGAGAAGGCAGGCACGGGTTATTGATTAGGGACGATCAGCCATGATCACAATGAATGGCGGTGCTGGCTCGAAGGGCTGAATGGCCTCCTCCTGCGCCTATTTTCTATGTTTCTTTGTAACAGGCAGGTGGGACTAGTGTAGCTGGGACATGTTGGCCCGTGTGGGCAGGTTGGGACGAAGAGACTGTTTCCACACTATATCACTCTATGACTCATCGCCAAATAGCTATAAGCTGTCATTGACAATGATATCAAGTGGGCACTAACTCACCAACATCCTGCTCAACATCCACTCCATCCAAGCCTATCCACTCTATCTAACCCAATAACTCACACAACAGAAGATGGTGTGGTTGTTGGGAGTCCAACCAGCCCACCCCTAGATCTCGCCCCAACTTCCTGGGGCAATGTCCTCGGCCCAAACATCTTCAGCTGCTTCAACAATCACTTCCCTTCAACAATGATCTTACAGCTGGGAATGTTCGCTGATAACTTCACATTGTTCAATTCCATTCTTAACCCTTAAAACATTGCATCATTTGTTCCCTTCCTGCAGAGAGAACTAAACTATATTCATGCTTGTGCTGAAAAGTAGCAAGTAATATTTGTGGCAAAAAACACCAAGCAGTGCCAAAAAGAGCGAGACCTTCCTCCACTCTTGCACCATGGCAGCAGTGGGTACTGTCTTCAAAATGCACTGTAGTTACTTGCCTGGATTACACTGCTATCAACGAACCATTCTACATTTCCTTAGCGTTGTCTGCTTTGATCTGTCCTTTTCACTCCTCACCCCACCATATCTCTAGACTCCCTCTCCCTTGACTTTCAGTCTAAAGGAGGGTCTTGATCCGAAAAGTCTCCTCTCCAGATTGTGGCGCAGGGGTGGAGTTGTTGCCTTATAGCGGCTTGCAGTGCCAGAGACCCGGGTTCGATCCTGACTACAGGTGCTGTCTGTACGGAGTGTGTACGTTCTCCGCGTGACTGCGTGGGTTTTCTCCGAGATCTTCGGTTTCCTCCCACATTCCAAAGACGTACAGGTTTATAGGTCAACAGGCTTGGTATAAGTGTAAATTGTTCCTAGTGTGTGTAGGATAGTGTTAGTGTGCGGGGATCGCTGGTCGGAGCGGACTCAGCGCGCTGATGAGCCTGTTTCCCTGCTGTATCTCAAAACTAAACTACACTAAACAGAGATGCTGCCTGTCCCGCTGAATTACTCCAGCATTTTGTGTCTATCTTCAGTGTAAACCAGCATCTGCAGTTCCTTCACATCCTGGACAACACCAGTGATTTATTTGAGTAATTCGGGCTTGTGCGTTGGTCTTGCGCAGTTTGGAGTGCTGCCTCCGAGACAGAAAGTTAGTGGTTCAAATCCCGGTGTAGGAGTTTCAGTACAGTTTCCGTGCTGGTGGAGTGGCGTGCCGACAGCGGACTGACTGCTGGGTGACACTTCCTCTGCCGTTCTGTTGAGAGTTGAATTTGCCATGACCCAGCTGGCTGAAGAAAAAGGTCGACTTTTGCCCTGCTATCAAGGTTAATTTTGCCACGAGCTCCCACAAACTGACCATCCTGGTCCAAGCCATTGCATGATTATTTTCCCATATTTCCTTTCCTCATAAGGGACCATTCAGCCCAGTGACTCTGTGCACACCCATCAGTCCCATTCCTCCACTTATTTCCCCATTTCACTCTCACATGCCCATCAATGCCCTCCTGCTTCTCCTGCCAGCCTAGGAATTATTCACGGTGGCCAATTATGAGATGCTACACTTGTCGCTTTACCTCCCCCCTTGACTCCATTCAAGGACTCAAGCAGTCGTTCCAGGTGCGGCAGAGGTTCACCTGCACCTCCTCCAACCTCATCTATTGCATCCGCTGCTCTAGATGTCAGCTGATCTACATCGGTGAGACCAAACGTAGGCTTGGCGATCGCTTCGCCCAACACCTCTGCTCGGTCCGCATTAACCAACCTGATCTCCCGGTGGCTCAGCACATCAACTCCCCCTCCCATTCCGAATCCGACCTTTCCGTCCTTTCTTCGATGGCCAGAGTGAGGATCTCCGGAAATTGGAGGAGCAGCACCTCATATTCCGCTTGGGCAGTTTATATCCCAGCGGCATAAACATTGACTTCTCCAATTTCAGGTAGCCCTCAGTCTCCTTCCCTTCTCAGCTCTCCCTCAGCCCTCCGGCTCCTCCCCTTCCTTTCTTCTTCCCGTACCCCACCCCCCCCACCTCCCCCACCCTGCATCAGTGTGAAGAAGGGTTTCGGCACGAAACGTTGCCTATTTCCTTCGCTCCATAGATGCTGCTGCGCCCGCTGAGTTTCTCCAGCACTTTTGTCTAGCTTCTAACTTTCTAACCTGCATGTCTTTGGGATGTGAGAGGAAAACGGAGGAAACCTACAGAGTCTCTGCGAGAATGTCCAAGCAACATTGTAGACAGCATTCGAGGTCAGGATAGAACTTGGATTACGAGTAAAATGCAGCTGCTCTAACTCATGTCCCACTGTGCTGCCCTTGAGAAATGTTTAGTTTCATTTAGTTTAGAGATACAGCACAGAAACAGGCCCTTCGGCCCACTGGGTCCACACTGACCAATGATCCCCGTACACCAGCACTATCCTACACACACTGGCGACAATTTACAATTATACCAAGCCAACTAACCTAAAAACCTGTACGTCTTTGGAGTTGGGAGGAGACTGGAGCTCCCGGAGAAAACCCACGCAGGTCACGGGGAGAACGTGCAGGCTGTGCCCGCAGTCCGGATCAAACCCGGTCCCTGGTGCTGTAAAGGGCCTGTTCCACTTTCACAACCTAATTCACAACCTTTTTTACTAGTGGACATTTTTCATCAGGCTAGAAAAACGCCCCGCCCTACCTGATGCCACGAGTACCTCCGACTAGCATCACGGCCTGTTAAGACCTACCCACGGCCTCCTACGACCTCCTAAGACTTCGTGACGACCATGCTGCGAGTATGAGTCAAGGGCAAACTCGGCAGAGGTCATGAATTAGGTCGTGAAAGTGGGACAGGCCCTTAAGGCAGCAACTCTGCCGCTGCACCACCGTACCACACTGTGAATAGGATGGTTGCTGAATTTACCTGCAGCACAACAACTGGATGCAAATTCTGACCAGACACACTGTTAGTTGTACTCTGCGGCACCAGCTCTGTAGCACGCACCTCTTGACATTTCTACATCAGAAGTCAATAGATCAAGCATAATCTAATACACTTTTTTTCTCTTTTAGTACCACGCAAAAAAAAGGGGCCAGCTTTTTATGAAGTTTCACTCTTTCATCTCCGTACGGTTGCGTGCCTCTCATCTGCTGTGCGCCGCTGCCTGCATTTGTAGAAGCGGAGGCACTCGTGTGTTGAGACCAGGCTGACGGTGATCTGCCTGCCCTGCAGCACTGGAAATAAGCAGCTCCTGCTCTGTGGTGCGACTCGAGGCTGACGCACAAACACATGACCAGGCCCTGCAGGAAGAGGCTTTGAGCAGATAATGATGAAGTGATATTTCACAGAGTGTCTCCTCCTGTTTGTCCATCTGTCTTCACTCCTGCCCCACTTTCAGTTTCTTGATTTAGGTGCGATTTTAATTTTCACTCATTTTGTCTCTCTCTCTTCACCCCTCTCTCTCCACCTCCCTCTCCCTCCCTCTCCCTCTCTCTCGTTCTCTCTCCCCGCCTCTCCCCTCTCTCCAGCTCTCTCTCTCCCTCTCTCTCTCCCTCTCTCTCTCCCCCTCTCTCTCCCCTCTCTCTCTCCCTCCCTCCTCTCTCTCTCCCCCCCCACTCTCTCTCCCCACTCTCTCTCCACACCTCTCCCTCTCTCTCCCACTCTCACCTCTCTCTCTCTCTCTCTACCTCCCTCTCCCTCTCTCGCTCTCTCTCTCCCCCTCTCACTACCTCTCCCTCTCCACCTCTCCCTCTCCCTCTCACTCCCCCATCTCTCTTTCTCACCCCCTCTCTCTCTCCCCCCCACCACCTCGCTCTCTCTTTCTCTCAGATGTAAAGATACACACAGACATACACATACTCCTAGCTCACCTCGCATGTGTTTGCTTCAAACTCCGATCGTTTTATCTCTCTCAATCACATGTGCTCATACTGTACAGATCGTTTCAGTGACTCGACCAGGCACTCATGCAATCTTTGCAACCTCTCTTGAACTTGATTACACACATTCCTGGTCTTTTCCGTGTATGTATGTAGGCTTCCTGCTAAATCCATTACAGTTGTGTGCTTGCAGGGCTCCTTACACATCCCACGTGCGAATGCACATGTCACACTCCATAGACCCACCATTCTTTCATTGGCTGACCCATTAACTGCCTGTGTCTATGTGTTACTTCACATTCAAGAGTCAAGAGTCAAGAGAGTGTTTTATTGTCATATGTCCCAGATAGAACCTGAATTCAGGTAAACCGATCCAGTATAAATCAACATCTCACTCCATCACATAATATTACTGCTAGTTGTGCACAGGAAGTTCACAAAGCAAAGATATTTCTAAGGCTTCATCGTAATTCTACTTTGTTTACTTGGTACTCCTCTTTAATTCTTCCAGTGTAAAGGGCCTGTCCCACTTGGGTGTAATTTGCGCGACATCATTTACGCGTCACGACGCATGACGTGCGCGTTGTGACACACACGTGATGCGCGCATGGTGTGTGGTGATGTAGGCAGTGACGCGCGGTCGGGCGCGGTGCCCCAGGATTCTGGGATGTACAAAATCTTTGCGCGCCATCTGCGTGTCTTGCAAATGACGCCCAAGTGGGACAGGCCCTTAAGTAAACAAGCTACTTAGCCTGAGGATAGAGGATAATGGAACGCCTCTGGAGTGAAGCACTGTTCTGGTTAATGATTTAAAATATATTTTGCTTTCAAATGCAAGTGATAACATGGTGGGTGGAACATAATGTGCACAATAGTGATGACCGACACAAAAAAGCTGGAGTAACTCAGCAGGACGGCAGCATCTCTGGAGAGAAGGAATGGGTGACGTTTCGGGTCGAGACCCTTCTTCAGACATAAATATTCAGAAAATAGTGAGTTCATCCACTTCGGTAGAAAGAAAGGCTGAACATTTTTAAAAATGGTGGGAGACAGTTAGTTAAAGGAGCCCACACCATCTTGTACACCAGTCGCTGAACGTTTATATGCAGACTCGACAAGAAATCAGGAAGGCAAATGCTTTCTGTTAATAGAGTCACATCCCTCCAAACCTGTCCCATCCATGTACCTGTTTAACTGTTCCTTAAATGTTGGGATAGTCGCAGCCTCAACTACCTCCTCTGGCAGCTTGTTCCATAAACCCACCACCCTTTGCGTGAAAAAGATACCCCTCAGATTCCTATTAATTCTTTTCCCCTTCACCTTGAACTTATGTCCTCTGCTCCTCAATTCCCCTACTCTGGGCAAGACACTCTGTGCATCCACCCGATCTATTCCTTCACGATCTAATACACCTCTACAAGATCACCCCTCATCCTCTCAATGCAAGTGGCCTGCAGAGGCTCAATGAGTAAGTTGATACAAATCAGAAATCAATAGATTTTTGGACACTCAAGGAATAAAGGGACGTGGGGTTTAATACCGTATGCCGAGGTGAAAGGTCGTGCATTATTGAACGGCGGAGTAGGTGTGATCAACCAATGTCTACTCAGTTTATATTTCTTGTACTTGTTTGTTTCCAATCATTTGCATCCTGTTTTTAATAATGTATGACCTCTGTTTGCCTTTATGCTGTTGGAACCTTTCCAAAACGTGGCAACATCTGTAAGCCAGAAACCCCAGTGCTGTTACATCTGGAAGCTGTTGATACAGGGATGAGTGCCAGTCAGGTTCCTTCCCTTAGGGAAATAAGCCTAGACCAAATGGTGCTTTTCAGCATTCCCCCACCTACCTCCACTAAAGAGTTATCATGTCTCAATCCAGAGTTTAGATCAGTTTACTTTAGGTTAGAGATATAGTGTGGAAACAAGGCACTTAATATGCAGGGAATGGAGGCATATGGAGCATGTGTAGGCAGAGTAGTTTAGTCTAGACATACAGTGCGGAAAACAGGCCCTTCGGCCCATCGAGTCCGCACCGACCAGCGATTCCCGCACACTGACACTATCCTACACACACTTGGGACAATTTTACATTTACACCAAGCCAATTAACCTGCAAACCTGTACGTCTTTGGCATGTGGGAGGGAACTGGAGATCTCGGAGAAAACCCACGCGGGTCACAGGGAAAACGTACAAACTCCGTACAGACAGCACCTATAGTTGGGATTGAACCCCTGCCTCTGGCGCTGCAAGGCAGCAACTCTACCGCTGCACCACCGTACTGGTGGAGCTGTGAGCAGATATCTTAGATTGACACTGCAGCACTGCGCTGAGGAGGAACTAAACTGCCAGGTGAACGCTCTTTAAGATGGAACATCTGACTGAGGTCCTGTTTGCCCTCCCAGCTGGATGTTGCCGCATTTTAGTGTTGGTCCTTGCTGCGAGCAAATCAGCTTTAAAGTTTCTAATTTTACAACACTAGACGTTAACTGATGAGTTGGTGGCATTCAGATCTCACCTGAGGAGAGGTAATCACAGGTGGTCTATGTGGTCTCCCGTGGGAGATATATGAGGTCCGGTCAAGCCCTTTGGAGGTGAGGTATAGGAAGGAACTGCAGATGCTGGTTTAAGGACATACGGTACATTCGAAGATAGATACAAAATGCCTGAGTAACTCAGCGGGACAGGCAGCATCTATGGAAATAAGGAATCAGTGATGTTTCGTGTCGAGACCCTTCTTCAGCCTGAAGTTAGGGGAGAGGGAGATAAAGAGATAAGGCAGTGTAAGGTGTGAAAATAGAGGGGGTGGAGATTCAATTCAATTCAATTCAAATTTAATGTCATTGCACAGATACAAGTATGGGTACAACGAAATGCAGTTTAGTGTCAGTACGTAGTGATAGCAATGTTTAGATAAATACAGATAAATAAATACAGATGTGGGAATCTATCGGCGGGACTCCGAGTTCAGCAGTGCGATGGTGTTATTGTAGAAGCTACGCCTCATCCTGCTGGTGCGGGACCTGAGGCTCCTGTACCGCCTCCCCGATGGTAGGAGGGCAAACAGTCCATGGTTAGGGTGGGAGGGGTCCTTGATGATCTTCCCAGCCCGTCTCAGACACCGTTTTCGGTGGAGGGCATCCAAAGCAGGGAGCGGGGCACCGATGATGTGCTGGGCGGTTTTCACCACCCGTTGTAGTGCCTTCCTGTCTGCTACGGTGCAACTGCTGTACCATACCGTAAAGCAGGTGGTCGGGATGCTTTCGATGGTACAGCGGTAGAAGTTGGTCAGGATCAGGGGGGACAGGTGGGCTTTTTTGAGCCTCCTCAGGAAGTAAAGGCGCTGCTGCGCCTTTTTGACCAGCTTGGAGGTGTTGAGGGACCAGGACAGATCCTGTGTACCCCGAGGAATTTGTAGTTGGAGACCCGCTCCACATATATGGATGGGGGTGTGTCTGCCCCCTCTGTTGTTCCTGAAGTCGACTATGATCTCCTTCGTCTTTTGGGAGTTGAGGACGAGGTTGTTATTGGCACACCAGGTTGTCAGGTGCTGGACTTCCTCCCTGTAGGCTGACTCGTCGTTATCGCTGATCAGTCCTACCACCGTGGTGTCGTCGGCAAATTTTATGATGGCGTTGGAGCTAAACTTAGGGATGCAGTCATGGGTGAAGAGAGAGTAGAGGAGAGGACTGAGCACACAGCCCTGTGGCACGCCAGTGTTCAGTGTTATAGTGGAGGAGGTGAGGTTGTTGATCCTAACAGACTGGGGTCTGTTAGTGAGGAAATCCAGTGATCAAGGAAAATGTAGAATAGATCATTGTTAGCTGGGAGAAGGTAACAACGAAGCAACAGAGATAAAATGTAAACGGAGACAGTCAGACTGGTTGATGAACTGGGAAGAGGGAGGGATAGAGAGAGAGGAAAAGCAAGGGCTACTTGAAGTTAGAAAAGTCACTGTTTATACCACTGGGGTGTAAGCTGCCCAAGCGAAATATGAGGTGCTGTTCCTCCAATTTGTGCTGGGCCTCACTTTGACAATGGAGGAGGCCCAGGACAGAAAGATGAGGTGAGTTGGTTGGTGGTCCCCATGAGCAAGAGTTTGAATCAATTTTTTTCTGGTCACTCAAACCTTTCTGAAGATCAGTGTTGTCAGAATCCATTATCTTTTCCTGGAAATGCTGGCTCCTGAGAGGCAATTTCACACGTTATAGTAATGATTGGCTGGAAAGTGGAAATCTGTCCCAATGATTGCACTGGTTGCCTCTTCTCTCTGCATCCAGCTAGAACACAAACCAGACAATTTAAATTGGCCACAGTCATTTGCAGTCACGTCCAGTTCATCACAGTACTGAAGAGAATATCTGTTGGAGCGGCTGACCTTAAACCAGTGTCTTAATGCTGATAGATACAAAAAGCTGGAGTCACTCAGCGGGTCAGACAACATCTCTGGAGAAAAGGAATAGATGACATTTCAGGTCATCTATTCCTCTTCAGGTGCTCAGTACTCAGATCAGAGGTGGCGCAATTTTCTTCACGGATAGTGCTGCTTCCACACAGCTCCAGGGACTCAAACTCGATGCTGATCTCTAGTGCTGTCCGTGTGGAGTTTCTACATTCACCCTGTGACCATACGTGTTCTGGAATCATCACACATTCCAGGCCCTGTTGGTTGATAAGTTAATTGGCTGCCATAAATCACCCTTAGTAGAGGAGAGTGGCAGGAGAGACCCAGGGGAATTGATGGGAGTGCAGAGATAATTAAAATGGGATTAATGCTAATGGGAATTGGTGCCTGATAGTCTATGCGGATGGTGGGCCGAATGGTCTATCTTTGTATTCTATGACTATAACAACCAGAGGTGATAGCTATTGTGAGCATCTCGGCTTGCATCGCACTGGGATCACATTCACCTCTGAGTCGGAATTGCCGTAAGTTCAGTTCTTCAGAACCTGATGACCAATTGAAAGGGCATTCTCCCGTTAACATTGTAGCAAGCTTGGCTCTTGTGGGTTCAGCTTCCTGCTCCAGCTTTGCATAATCAACAACAATAGATCAAGCAAGATTAGCAAGTTCTGAAGTCTGAAGAAGGGTCTCGACCCGAAACGTCGCCTATCTCCTTCGCTCCTTAGATGCTGCTGCACCCGCTGAGTTTCTCCAGCTTTGCTTAATCAACAACAATAGATCAAGCAAGATTAGCAAGTTTGCTGATGATACCAAAGTGGGTGGTTCTGCAGATAGTGAAGATGATTGTGATAAATTGCAGCAGGATCTGGATCGATTGGCCAGGTGGGCTGAGGAATGGTTGATGGAATTTGATACAGAGACATGTGAGGTATTGCATTTTGGGAAGTCTAACATGGGCTGGACCTACACAGTAAATGGTGGACCTCTGGGTAGTGTTGTAGGGCAGAGCGATCTGGGAGTGCAGGTGCATGGTTCCTTGAAGGTCGAGTCGCAGGTAAATGGGCAAACAGGCTTTTGGCACATTGGCCTTCATCAGTCAGAATATTCAGTATAGAAGTTGGGAGGTCATTTTGCAGTTGTATAAGATGTTGGTGAGGCCGCATTTAGAGTATTGTGTTCAGTTCCGGGCACCATGTTATAGGAAAGATGTTGTCAAGCGGGAAACGGTACGGAGATGATTAACGAGAATGTTACCAGGACTCGAAGGTCTCAGTTATAGGCAGAGGTTGAGTAGGCTAGGACACTATTCCTCGGGTCGCAGGAGGATGAGGGGTGATCTTATAGAGACGTATAAAATCACAAGAGGAATAGATCAGGTAGATGCACAGCCTCTTGCCCAGAGTAGGTGAATCGAGGACCAGAGGACATAGGTTTAAGGTGTACGGGATTTAATAGAAATCTGAGGGGTAACATTTCACATAATGGGTGGTGGGTGTATGGAACAAGCTTGCCAGAAGAGGTAATTGAGGGTTGGACTATCCCAACACTTAAGAAACAGTTGGACAGATATATGGATAGGACAGCTTTGGAGCGATATGGACCAAATGCAGGCAGGTGGGACTAGTGAAGCTGGGACATGTTGGCTGGTGTCGGCAATTTCGGCTGAAGTGCCTGTTTCCACACTTTATCACTCTATGACTATGAATCTATAAGCTTCAGACTTCTAACCTGACCTGAAGATGACCTACAAGCCTCAGGGGAAACAGTACATCATTCAAAGGAGTTCTCCTTGATATTCAAGCCAATAATAACCTCTCATCTAGCATCACTGTGAATTCTGACTTTAGTAGGCCAACAGCCTGAGTTAAGTCTGTTTCTGCTGCCAAGACTGTTACCCACTGAGCAAAGGCCGATAGCAAGAGTTAGAGTAACTGTCTCGAACACTGAAATGCTGGTTTATCTAATCTATGTCTTCGCGTGCTTTAAAAATATGCTCCTAATAATTTCCAGATTGTTCCCAAACCCCGAGGACAGGATCAAGTAAATATCCGTCCAAGGAACTCTCTGTAGAAACTGAATTCGCCCTAAACTTTGATCATGATAATATCTGTATCTACAAACAATAGCAGGAACTAGTCATTCAGTCTCTGATGTCTGAACAGCTATTTAACATAAACATGGCTGATCCTTTATCTAAACACCACTTGCCTGCACTTACCACATATCGCTATGTCCCCTTAATATCCACAAATCAATCTGTCTTTTTATTTAATTCTCCATATCGCAATCCTGAATTGCTGACCCATTATTTTGAGGTTCTGGACATTCCAGCCAGAGGAAACGTTGCCGTTTAAGCATTTTGCATGTTGAAATTAAAAGTTTATTTGTCAATACTTTTCTTACCTCTAACACATAACGATTCAGATATCTACCCAAGAGCCATTAGTTTAGTTTAGTTCACAGATACAGCATGGAAACAGGCTCTTCGGCCCAATGAGTCTGCGCCGACCAGCGATCATCCGCACACTAGTTCTTTCCTACACACTAGGGGACAATTTACAGAAACTGATTAACCTACAAACCTGCACGTCTTTGGGATATGGGAGGAAACCTGAGCACCGGGAGAAAACCCACACGGCCACAGGGAGCGCGTACAAACTTCGTGCCGACAGCACCTGTAGTCAGGATCGAACATGGGTCTCAAGCGCTGTAAGGCAGGAACTCTACCGATGCGCCACAGTGCCACGCTCTACCGCTTTTATGTATATCACATGATCTTCAGGATCAATGGTGATCGGCCCCAATCTGATGTCTTTATTCAGATATATAATTGATTAATATTGATCATATCAAAATTAACAAATATACGTTCAGAAGACAACTCTGGTTCCTCCATTTAGATTAATTATCCTGACCTGGAAATTACCTACATTAACACATTGGCTTTGTAACCATGCCCACCGATCTGGTCTTTTTCCTAACCATTGCTGGTCTAAAAGTCCAGACACATATTTGTAGAAGCATTCAAGCAGATTGGAAATTAAATTAAATTACTTAAATAGCTGGAATTAAAACATTGATAAGACCACTGAACTACCGGGTTCTTAATGTTCTCTGGGGAGGAGGTCCACCATCTTTCCAAGGTCTCCACTACATGCTTAGATTAGTTTAGTGTAGTTTAGTTTAGAGATACAGCGCGGAAATAGGCCCTTCGGCCCACCTAGTCCGCGCTGACCACCGATTCCTGCACACAAATACTACCCCGCACACTTACACTATCCTACACACACACTAGAGACATTTTACACTTATACCAAGCCAATTAAACTACAAACCTGTACGTCTTTGGAGTGTGGGAGGAAACTGAAGATCTCAGAGAAAACCCACACTGGTCACGGGGAGAACGTACAAACATCCGTACAGACAGCACCCGTAGTCGGGATCCAACCTGGGTCTCTGGTGCTGTTAACGCTGTAAGGCAGCAACTCTACCGCTGAGCCACCCTGCCGCCCTAATGCCGCCTCCATGCGACTCCAGACACACAGCAATGTTGATGAATTCTTGAAATGATCTATCAACCCATTTGTTTCAAGGACTATTGGGGATGGGCAATGTAGATTGGCTATTTCCTACTAGCCAATTATAGTGCTTGTTAGTAGAGACTCCGCCTATTATGCGCTTTATATTATCAAGAGCTTGCCTGCGCTAGTTAGTACGAGTAGCTGCTAGGAAATGTAATGTCCTGCAGATCTATTTTGTAAGTAGATTTAATACACATGTGTTGTATCTTGATATGTGTTCGACTCAGCTCATAACATGGTGTCAGAAGTGGGATCGACAACAATGTGGTATTTGATAGGCAACTTGCCAAGCTTGTCGTTAAACAGATCTTTGTATTAAGAGAGTACCTGTTGAGTGGGTCCATCAGCGAGAAAGAGTTGATGGACGGCGCGTCCAAAGTATACCAATGAACTCAAGCGGATGGTCTCCATGGGTGTTATTGCTGAAGTTACTGACCCATCTGACTGGGTTTCCACCATGGTGGTCGCGACAAGGAAAAACAAGGAGGAGATCCGTATCTGCATAATCCCATGCGTCATAATTGTTGAAGACATTCTCGTCTACGGATGCGACCTGGCTGAACATGAAACTAATCTAAAGGAAGTACTAGACCGTGCCAAAGACATTCAGCTCAAACTCAATCCCCTGAAGTACAAGTTTCGAGTTCCAGAGGTTACTTATGTCAGACATGTCTTCACAAGTGATGGTCTCAGACCAGACCCATCAAAAACTGCAGCTATCAATGGAATGCCGGTTCCTGCTGATGTTGTGAGCCCACAAAGGTTCCTTGGAATGGTCAACTACCTGGGGAAATTTATTCCCAACCTCAGCGACATATCTGCCCCCCTGCGAGAACCGACACACAAAGACGTTGCATGGTCCTGGTATCCACAGCACCAAAGAGCTTTTGACACTCTCAAGTTGCAGCTGGCTAGCGCACCTACTCTCGCCTACTTTGCTTTGGGTTACCAGTAACGCTCACCTGCGATGCGTCCCAGTACGGACTTGGCGCTGCTTGCCTGCAGACCGCTACCGATGGTGACTGCAAGCCTGTCCCAGCTGCCCCAGCACGACTACAACAAATGATGATGCAACTGCAGCAATTTGATTTCAACATGGTCTATAAGAAAGGCAAGGACATGCACATAGCTGATACGCTATCAAGAGGCCCTCGCAAAACCAACGAACAACAACTCTCTGAACAGGACCAGTTCTCAGTACTGAAGGTATCGTATGTTCCGACTGATTGCCTGAGCAGCCTGGCAGAACACACGGCTGCTGATGAGACTTTACAATTGCTGTCTGCAGTCATCCGGCGTGGCTGGCCGGATAAACAACACAACATCCCTCTCGCAATCCGCCCATACTTCCTTGTTCGTGATGAATTGGTATTGCAGGACGGGATTATAGTTGAGGGCCACAAGGCAGTGGTCCCAGCCGTCCTCCGGGACAAATACTACCACGCTGTCCACAGGGACCACCCGGCGTGGAGCCAACCCTACAACGGGCACAAAGCATGTTTTACTGGCCTGGTATGACCAAATACATCCGCAGCAAAACCAAAGTTTGCGCTGTCTGCAAAAGCCTGACACCTCATCAGCAGAAGCAGCCTTTACTCCCTCCTCTCCCGTGGTCCACGTTAGCCATCGACATATTCGAATGGCATGGGAAACACTATCTGGTTCTTGTTGACTCTTAATCAGGCTGGTTCGCAATTGACTTACTTCAGACCAATATTCGAGAAGTTGCAGTGTCACCTCTCCGTGCACGGCTCCCCTGCACGTATTCTGTCCGACAACGGCAGACAGTTCACCAGCCAAGCTTTCAAAAACTTTGCAAAACAATGGGACTTTCGACGTATTACGAGCAGCCCTGAGTTCCCGCAGTCCAACGGAGTCACCAAACGCGCTGTCCGAAGCGCAAAACAACTAATGGAGCGGTCCTACCTTGCAAAATCGGACGTCTGCCTGGACCTGCTCAACATATGGAACATTGCAAGGGATCCCATACTGGGTTCCCCAGCCCAACGACTGATGTCTCGTCAAACCCATGCTCCCCTGCCTGTGTCCCAGCAGCTTTTGCAGCCACAAGTTTGTTCCCCGCCTGCAGTCCAGAAATAACTACAATTCAAACGTGGCACACATAAATGCTTCTTTGACAAATCCAGCAGTCCTCCCGCACGTGGACAAGTGGTTCGTTTCCAGACCAACAAGGGCCTTGCCCGTCTGGGTCACATCTACGGCCCTGCCAAACAACCGCGTTCTTATCTGGTTGAAGAGGACGGAGCCATCTGCAGACGCAACCGTCAACACATCCTTCTGGTGAAGGGACCACGTCCTGCGACTCCACATCCAGATGTCTTGCGTTTCGTATACCCTCCCACGGTCGGTCCCGCGGCCCCACTATCAGCGAACGTTTCCACCGCGACTAGCTCGCCTATCTCATCACCTTCCCAGCCTGTCGGGTCCCCGGTCATATCCCCAATTCCCTCCCCGGTGTCTTCTCCGGTGAAAGGAGGTGAGGCGGATTTGTACCGCACACGCGCCGGACGGGTTTGCAGGCCTCCCATTAGATACGGTGATTTCGGTTAATTTTACAAACTTCCCCAAATGTGTTATTAACGTTCCACGTATCATACTTAGCCACTGATACTTCTTTTGTTTCTACAAGGAAAAATGTAGATTGGCTATTTCCTACTAGCCAATTAAGGTGCTTGTTAGTGCCTATTGTTAGTGCCTATTTTGCGCTTTATATTATCAAGAGCTTGCCTACGCTAGTTAGTACGAGTAGCTGCTAGGAAATGTAATGTCCTGCAGATCTATGCTGTAAGTAGATTTAATAAACATGTGTTGTATCTTGATATGTGTTCGACTCAGCTCATTACAGGCAGTAAATGCAGGCATTGCCAGAGACACCCACATACCAAGAATAGATATGATGGAACTAAAATCCTTTCTCTGATTCCAAGCACTTCAAGAAACTAATGCATATTTCTGGGTCGAACCAGAGTGAGCAGTTATTTATTTTCAAAATTGTTCTTTTGTGGCTTAAGTTCTTAAATAAAAGCTCTAAGGGAATGAAATAAAGAAAACACTGGAATCACTCAGCAGGTAAGGCAGCATCTGTGGTGAGGGGAACAGATGACCTTTCAGGTGGATGACCCTTCATAGGAACTGGCAAGATTTCAAAGCTCTGACAGATTTAAAAAAACAGAGGATGAGGGAATGCAGACACATAAACTGCAGATGCTCATTTGCAAAGTTAAAACAAAGTGCTGGAGTACAAGACTAAGCGCAGGCTCGGCGATCGGTTCACTGAACACCTTCCCTCAGCCTGCCTAAACCTACCTGATTTCCCGGTTGCTAAACACTTTAACTCCCCCATTCCTACACTGACCTTTCTGTCCTGGGCCTTCTCCACTGTCAGAGTGAGGACAATGCTAATTGGAGGAACAGCGCCTTATATTTTGCTTGGGCACCTTACAACCCAGTGGTGTTAATATTGACTTCTCCAACTTCAAGTAATCCTTGCTATCCCTCTCTCTCCATCTCCCCCCTTCCCAGTTCTCCGATCAGTCTGAAGAAGGGGCTCGACTCGGAATGTCACCCCTTCCTTCTATCCAGAGATGCTGCCTGTCTCGCTGAGTTACTCCAGCATTTTGTATCTATCTGCTGGAGTAACTCAGCGGGTCAGGCGGCATCTCCGGTGGACATGCTAAGGATGAGGGAATGGTTGGAAGTGCTAGGAGCAGTCTTCCCAGCCATTACTCTTCCTACCTTTCCAGCAATCTTGCTTTTGACTCTGAGGTTTGTTGGCAAAGGGTAAAATGGTCAGGTCATGGGGGGCAGCGTGCTTGGCTCAAGGCCGGCCGGGCTGGGCTGGTTACTGGGAACGCCACTCCTGACCATTGAATGGGACCATCCAGCCAGGACTGGGGTTTGGTGAACGACTTTCTGCCCTGGTGCTCACTGATGGCAGCCCCACAGTCAGTGTTAGCCGGGGAACGAGCAACGAGGGCTTCTAGCAACATGGGAAGGAAGAGGGTGAAGCTTCTTTTGTGAAATGCCATTTCTCTGAGTTACGCAGATCATGAATCACCAGGTGAGCTGGCCGCTTCTTCATTGCCTCTTTTCTCCTCCTCTATGTTTTCAGAGTGGCCACATGCCCGCTGTTCGGGTCTGGGATGTCATTGACAAGACCCAGGTGGCAGAGATCCAGGAACACAAGTACGGGGTGGCCTGTGTGGCTTTCTCACCCAATGCCAAGTACATCGTCTCCGTGGGATACCAGCATGACATGATCGTCAACGTTTGGGCTTGGAAGGTACACGCAGCTGTGGCAATCGCTCCAGTAACACAACGCCTCCTGTCCCTCAGATACTTAGCTGAGGTTGGCCATTCATATCAGTGGAACAAACAGAGTGACATGGCTTAATGTGGGAGCAATGGCCTACGAACGTGTGTGTTACACAGATGTGCAGTGACCAGTGTGTAGTGTCAGTGTGTTACACAAATGTGCAGGGAACAGTATGTAGTGGTGAATGTGTTATACTGAGAGCTGTGTATAGTGTGTTACACTTGGGCAAGGGTTCCCAACCTGGGGTAAATTTCAGCTACCCGGGGGGTAAATTTGTTCATTTTGGATTTGTACATTTTTTCTCATTGACTGACTGTGTTTGGTTCTGGTACACCCGGTATCTGTTCATCATTAGTTGTTCATAAATAAGTGAAGCAACATTGTTATGTGCCATTAAAGTTACCAGGGGTAAACAGGACGAAAAAGGTTGGGAACCCCAGCACTAGGAGCTATGTTAAGTGAATGGCCTGTTACACCAGGATCTGTGTGCAGTGAACAGTGAGTTACACTAGGGGCTGTGTTAAGTGAACGGCATGTTACACCTGGAGCTGTGTGCGGTGAAGCGTATTTAGTGAGCAATGTGTTGTAGAGGGAGCGATGTTTAGTGCACGGATTGTAGTACAGGGAGCTGTGTGCAATGAACAGTGTGTCGCATTGGGGGCTGTGTATAGTGATCTGTAAATCAGAGAGCTGTGTGCAATGAATAGTGCGTTGTGGGCAGTGTGTTACACTGGGAGCCATGTTTAAAAAACAGTGTGCAAAATACAGGGAGCCATATTTACAGAAGAATATTACGGACAGCCTTAATGTATGTACTGAATTGTGTGCTTATAAGGAGCTGTATTAACAGAACAGCTGCCTTATGATCAGATGTATGCATTAATAATGTTACACAGGGAGCTGAACTTAATGAACTGTTTGTTATACAGGGTGGTCTATGTACTGAAGAATATGTTACACGGAGAGTAGAGTGAAAGTGTGATGAATGCATCAGCACCGAATATTGTGTACTGTGCTATTCAGATCATCCGTTTGGTTGTTGTGTGTTAGAGTCATAGAGTGATACAATGTGAAAACAGGCCCTTTGGTCCAACTTGCCCACACCGGCCAACAATGTCCCAGCTACACTACTCCCACCTGCCCGCGTTTGGCCCAGGTGGGAGTAGTGTCTAACTGTTTCTTAAACGTTGGGATAGTCCCAGCCTCAAATACCTCCTCTGACAGCTCGTTCCATACACCCGCCACCCTTTGTGTGAAAACCCTTTGTTACACCTCAGATTCCTATTAAATCTTTTCCCCTTTACCTTAAACCTATGTCCTCTAGAGTGCCCGTTACCTGCCCCGTGCTCTCGCAGTCTCATGAATAGTTAGTACATTATCTATGGTAGACAATGACAATCCTGACACGGGCAAATGTACAATGTGTGTCTCTTGCTTCATCTACAGAAAAACGTTGTTGTGGCAGCCAACAAGGTCTCGAGTAAAGTGACTGCTGTGTCCTTCTCCGAGGATAGTAGTTACTTCGTCACTGCAGGCAACAGGCATGTCAAGTTCTGGTATCTGGATGCATCCAAAGCCTCAAAGGTGAGACCTCTGATCATAATCATTTTCCTCCCCGGCCTCTATCTGCTTTTCTAACTGGGTTCTTTCTCTGACTGGGTGTCCTTATCTAAACACAGGAACTGGAGTATTTAGTGTTGTCAGGAGGGCCATTCAGTGAGTCAGTGCCGGCTCACTACAGCACAACCCCGTCAGTCCCATACACCTACTCTTCCTGCACAGCCCTGCACATTATGCCTTCTCAAGACCCGATCCAATCCCCCTGTTGAAAGCCCAAAGTGACTCTGTTTCACCCTCTCATGTTGTCAGTCCTTCATCATTGCTGGGTCTAAATCCTGGAACTCCCTCTCCGACAGCACTGTTGGGAGTACCCTCAGTTGAAGAACTTCAGTAGCTCGAGAATCACCATCTTGTCAAGGGCAGTGAGAAATGAGCATCAGAGGTGAAATGAGCAACAAATTACCTTCTATCCAGAGATGCTGCCTGTCCCGTTGAGTTACTCCAGCATTTTATGTCCATCTTCGCTTTAAACCAGCACCTGCAGTTCCTTCCTATATGTAACCATTGATCTTCTTCTTCTTGCTTCTGGCGTGCACAGCCTAAAGTTGAAGGACAACTTGTTTTGGTTGATCTTATTTGATTGTGCACGCCAGGATGATTGCATTCGTCGAAACAGGGCGGACCACATGAAGGTTGCAATCACCCACCCCTTAAATATTGATGAAATCCATCTTCCATAGTTCCATACTCCTTTAACTATCAGTACCTCCTGTGGTTTTCATGCTTCTTAAAATAACACTCTGGTGGGTCATTGGTGATCTTGATTCTCTATGGTGCTCATGGTCTGTGTTTCCATGTTACGAGAGGCCCTCTCTTTTTTTTCTCTCTCTCCCTTTTTTTAAATTTTTTTCTTTTTCAAAAACTTTATTGACACAATCATATAATACAACACATCAAACCATAATCAAAAATGGCACTATATAAAAACCATTATAGTACAACAACACAATCATTGTTCACTCTCTCTCTCTCTCTCTCTCTCTCTCTCTCTCTGTCTCTCTTTTTTTTTTTTTTTTTCAAAAACTTTATTGACACAATCATATAATACAACACATCAAACCATAATCAAAAATGGCACTCAACCATTATAGTACAACAATACAATCATTGTTCACTCTCTCTCTCTCTCTCTCTCTCTCTCTCTGTCTCTCTCTCTGTCTCTCTCTGTCTCTCTCTTTCTCTTTCTCTTTCTCTCTCTCTGTTTGCTGTGGTCACTGGGCCTCTGCAAGAGCCTCTCGCTCCCCTCTCTCTCCCTCCCCGTGACAGTCAGTGCCTCTGGCCTGTGTTTCAGGTGAATGCCACAGTGCCGCTGCTGGGACGCTCGGGCTTGCTGGGTGAGCTGCGCAACAACTTCTTCAGCGACGTGGCCTGCGGGCGAGGCAGGAAGGCCGAGAGCACCTTCTGCATCACCAGCTCCGGCCTCCTGTGCGAGTTCAACGAGAAGAGGCTTCTGGACAAGTGGGTGGAGCTGAGGGTGAGCACCACTGCAAATCTCTTCCTTTGCAGGACATGGACCTGGCGGCCGGTGTGAACGGGCATGTGGGGTGCACCGTCCCCTCGTCATTATTCTTACTCACTGGATTGTTTCGCCTGTTACTCATTCCTCTCATTCCCACTTCAGTTTAGTTTATTGTCACGTGTACCGAGGTACAGTGCTATCCAGTCTATCCAGTTATTATGTGCTATCCAGTCGGCAGAAAGACAATACATGATTACAATTGAGCCATTCACAGTGTACAGATACATGATAAGGGAATAATGTTTAGTGCAAGGTAAAGCCAGCAAAGTCCGATCAAGGATAGTCTAAGGGTCACCAATGAGATAGATAGTAGTTCGTCACTGCTCTCTGGTGTGGTAGGATGATTCAGTTGCCTGATAACAGCTGGGAAGAAACTGTCCCTGAATCTGGAGGTGTGCTTTTTCACACTTCTATACCTTTTGCCTGATGGGAGAGGGGAGAAGAGGGAGTGGCCAGGGTGCAACTCATCCTTGATTATGCTGCTGGCCTTGCCGAGGCAGCGTGAGGTATAAATTGAGTCAATGGAAGGGAGGTTGGTTTGTGTGAAGGTCTGGGCTGCGTCCACAATTTGCTGCAATTTCTTGCGGCCTTGGATGGAGCTGTTCCCAAACCAGTCAATATTTTGGGATGATTGGGATGTCTGCAAGACCAGTATTTATTGGCCACTCATTGCGGCATATCAAAGGCCATTTGATGAGTGAATGAATGGTCTGTGTAAGGGACAGCAGGTTTCCTCTTCTGAAGGGCATTGCGGCTGTTTATGGTCATCCACTAGTTTTATGGACTTCGTCATTTCAGCTGAACAACTGTTTTTAATTCCAGATTATTATCTGAATTTTAATCCCACACTTTCCATGGTGGGATTTGGATTCTGCCCTTGGATTTTTAGCTCAGGTCTATGAAGACTAGTCCACGATTTAGCCACTGAATCACCACCATACTGTACCTCCAATGGTGGGTGGGGGACATGTGTGCACATGTAATGAGTGTGTGTGTTTGTGTGTGCGTGTGTTTGAGTGAATAACAATACGAGTGTGTGCATGAGTGTGTTTTTTTTGCTTGTATGAGTGAGCGTGAGTGTGCACATGTGCATGAGTGTGCTATGAGTGTGAATATGTGTACATTAATCTGTGCGCACGGGTATTTGTATGTATTGTCAGCTCGGTGTTCTGCTCGATGCTGCATCTCTAATGCTTGATTGCCTCTCCTCTCCCGGCTGCTCCTGCCCATATTGACTGTGAAAAGAACACAGATAACACCACAGTAAGTTTGCATTCCCGTCTCAGCATCTCACTGCACCTCCCACTCTGATATCGCCCATTGTGTGTCTCCATTGTGTGCCCAACCATTGCAGGCAGCTCCAGCAGTTTGCAGGTTTAGGGGCAGTACACCACCATCATGACCCCCTGTTATTATGTGTATATGCTACTGCTGAAAGTGAGGTCCAGTATGTTTGAGCAAATTCCATTCCCCCGTCACAACTCTCATCCCCTCCCCCCCTTCCTAACTCGTCACCATTGCATCTGAGACTAAGAACATCTGGATTTAAGTTGCTTTGGTTTCGAATCCCTGCATGGTCTTGCCTCTCACTATCTTGATCATCTCATCCATCTCCCCAACACTCTGCTTCTGGGATAGACGCAAAAGGCTGGATTAACTCAGCGGGACAGGCAGCATCTCTGGAGCGAAGGAATGCGTGACATTTCGGGTCGAGACCCTTCTTCATACTTCTGGCAGTCTCTGTCTTGGCCCGAAACGTCACCCATTCCTTCTCTGCTAAGTTACTCCAGCATTTTGTGTCGATCTTTGGCGTAAACCCGCATCTGCAATTCCTTCATACACATTTACCCTGCTTCTGAGATCCTGGACAACTTCGACTTTCATCAGTCACCTTCGATGACCATGACTCTGAATGAGCTCTGGATTCCCCATAGCCTCCAATCTCCCTTTCCCCTGCCTCCCCCACCTTCTCTGTGCCACTCTTTGGCTGAGTTTAGTTTAGATCAGAGATACAGTACAGAAACTGGCCCTTCAGCCCACTGAGTCCGCACCGACCAGCGATCCCCGCGAAATAACACTATCCTACACACACTAGGGACAATTTTACATTGACACCAAGCCAATTGACCTACAAACCCGTACGTCTTTGCAGTGTGGGAGGAAACCGAAGATCTCGGAGAAAACCCACGCAGTCACGGGGAGAACATACAAACTCCGTACAGACAGCACCCGTAGTCAGGATCGAACCTGGGTCTCCAGCGCTGTAAGACAGCATCTTTACCGCTGTGCCACCTTGGCTGACGGTCCTTTGGCACAGACCCCTGGAGGAAAGATGATGAGGAATTTATGTTGTCACGCAGTGAGCATTTGCCATCTACAGGGCTTGAGAACGTGATGGAAGGAAGTTCAGTGCAACTCCCAAAGGAGAACTGGACAAATACGTGGACAAGGGCAAATGGAGTGGGCGGGGGAAAGAGTAAAAGAGGGTGCCGGATTTTTCAAAGATGCACATCCTGCTAGGTGGGTTGTGATTTAAACATTCCTGTGTTAAAATCTCATTTTGTTGCAGGATTAAGGTGTGTTCAGGTACATTAGGTCATAAGGAATAGAAGTAGAATAAGGCCATTCGGCCCATCAAGTGTACTCCACCATTCAATCATGGCTGATCTATCTCTCCATCCTAACCCCATTCTCCTGCCTTCTCCCCATAACCTCTGACACCTGTGCCTATCAAGAATCTATCTATCTCTGCCTTAAAAATATCCACTGACTTGGCCTCCACAGCCTTCTGTGGCAAAGAATTCCACAGATTCACCACCCTCTGACTAAAGACATTTCTCCTCATCTCCTTCCTAAAAGAACGTCCCTTAATTCTAAGGCTATGACCTCTGGTCCTAGACTCTCCCATTAGTGGAAACATCCTCTCCACATCCACTCTATCCAAGCCTTTCACTATTCGGTATGTTTCAATTAGGTCCCCCCTCATTCTTCTAAACTCCAGCGAGTACAGGACTAGTGCCGACAAATACTCATCATAGGTTAACCCATAGGTTAACCCACTCATTCCTGGGATCATTTTTGTAAACCTCCTCTGGACCCTCTTCAGAGCCAGCACATCCTTCCTCAGATATGGTGCCCAAAATAGCACACAATATTCCAAAAGCAGCCTGACCAGCGCCTTATAGAGCATTAGCATTACATCCCTGGTTTGTACACAAGCCCTCTTGAAATAAATGCTGGCATTGAGTTTGCTTTCTTTACTACCGATTTGACCTGCAGATTAATGTTTAGGGAATCCTGCATCAGCATTCCAAAATCCCTTTGCACCTCCGATTTCTGGATTCTCTCCCCATTTAAAAAATACGCCTTTATTCCTACGTCTAAAACGCATGACTCCACACATTGCTGCACTATATTCCATCTGCCACTTCTCTGCCCACTCTCCCAACCTGTCCAAGTCCTTCTGCAGAGTCCCTGCTTTCTCTACAATATCTGCCCCTCCACCTATTTCCGTATCATCCACAAACGTTGCCACAAAGCCTTAAATTCCCTTGTCCAAATAATTAATATGCAATGTAAAGAGTAGTGGCCCCAGTACCGACCCCTGTGGAACTCCGCTAGTCACTGGCAGCCAACCAGACAAAGCCCCTTTATTGCCATTCTTTGTCTTCTGCCATCCAGCCAACCTGCTAGTATCTGCCCTTTGATACCGTGGGTTCTCAACGTCCATAATAAACTACATTTACATCTAAATAAACTACATCTACTGACTAGGAACTGGAATTAAATTGTTGGGACCACAAAGAGTTATGAGAAACGTCACCCTGTGAGTCAGGTGTGATGATGAGAGGGCAATAATGTGGGACATGAACCCCCTGTTGTTTTGCCCTTTTGTTCTCTGTGTAAGCCAAGATAGTGTTCAATGCCCCCCCTCTCTCAAACTGGATGCTTGCTCCTCATGGGTCAGCCCGTAGTGGGGTATTTAACTACGGCAGGTATGGCACACAATTGGGCGGCAGGTTGGCGCAGCGGTAGAGTTGCTGCCTTACAGCGCTTACAGCGCCAGAGACCCGGGTTCGATCCCAACTACGGGTGCTGTCTGTACGGAGTTTGTACGTTCTCCCCATGACCTCATGGGTTTTCTCCTCGATCTTCGGTTTCCTCCCACACTCCAAAGACGTACAGGTTTGTAGGTTAACTGGCTTGCCGAAATTGTAAATTGTTCCTGGTGCGTGTAGGATATGTTAGTGTGCGGCGATCGTTGCTCGGCGTGGACCTGGTGGGCCAAAGGGCCTGTTTCTGCGCTGTGTCTCTAAAAACAAAAAACAAAAATCAGCTGGCAGACCCATGTATCCATGGAAGATTTTTCCTGACAAGCTAGATGCAGGAAAAATGTTCTCAATGTTGGGCGAGTCCAGAACCAGGGGCCGCAGTCTTAGAATAAAGGAGTGGCCATTTAAGAAACTTTTTCACCCAGAGAGTTGTGAATTTGTGGAAGTCCCTGCCACAGAGGGCAGTGAAGGCCATATCAATGGATGGATTTAAGAGAGAGTTAGATAGAGCTCTAGGGGCTAGTGGAATCAAGGGATATGGGGAGAAGGCAGGCACGGGTTATTGATTGGGGACGATCAGCCATGATCGCAATGAATGGCGGTGCTGGCTCGAAGGGCCGAATGGCCTCCTCCTGCACTTATTTTCTCTGTTTCTATGTCTCTATGTTTCTATGAAGACAAAAGTGCTGGAGAAACTCAGCGGTGTGGCAGCATCTATGGAGCGAAGGAAATAGGCAACGTTTTGGCCAGAAACCTTTCGCTCCATAGATGCTGCCACACCCGCTGAGTTTCTCCAGCTCTTTTGTCTACCTTCGATTTTCCAGCATCTGCAGTTCCTTCTTAAACACATGTATCCGTGGAATTGACAGTGGGCGATGTAGCTTCATGCTAATCATTCATGCTGGAGACATGCGCTCGAGTGAAACCCTTCACCTGACTCAGCCTCCAAACTTCCCCAGCCCTCCCTTGCACCACTGAACTATGACCTCTAGTCCTAGACTCTGCCACCGGTGAAATGGGAAATCCTCACTCAGGCTGGTGTCAGCGTGTACAGCGTCTGCACATGCATATTTACCAAGCAGTACAGGACAGGATGGAAGGGAGGGGCAAAGGAAAGTTGGTTTGTTTAGTGTTGACGGTTCACAGGCATGAAAGAAAAGTCGCCAGTCTACCGGAAAATAACTTCTGATGAGTGAGCCTTCTGAGGGAGTGAATGCTTCCATCCTGTTCTCTCATCCTGTCACTGAGTATAGACTACCTTCCCTGGCAGATTTACAAAGCAAAAAACTGTTAGACAAAGCAAAAAAACTTTTATTTGATCCCAACCAGCTCATTACTTCTTTTGAGTCTTCTCACAGGATGCTTTAGTTCCTTTCCTTTCTTACATCAGTGTGGCCGCCTTCCTTTGCAACCCATTTCAAAATTCACAGGGCACAGGAGTCCTTTTTAATTCCTCACATCCCATTTCTTATCTGAGCATCTTCCCGGCTAATTAAATCCATTAAACCTCCCGCAATCCTGAATAACTTGCCCAGAATCAGTCTCTCATAAGGTCATAAGGTCATGTGATAGGTGCAGATTGAGGACATTCTAGTCTACGCCATTCATTCATGGCTGATCTATCTCTCGCTCCTATCCCCATTCTCCTGCCTTCTCCCCATAGCCCCTGACACCCGTACTAATCAAGAATCTATCTATCTCTGTCTTAAATATATAAATTGACGACCTCCACAGCTTCCTGTGGAAAAAATTCCACAGATTCACCACCCTCTGACTAAAGAAACTCCTTCTCATCTCCTTCCTAAATGAATGTCTGAGGCTGAGGCTATATCCTCCAGCCCTAGACACTCCCACTAGTGGAAACATCCTCTCCACATCCACTCCCTCCAAGCCTTTCACTATTCGGTAAGTTTCAATGAGGTCCCCCCTCATCCAGTGCTGACAAACGCTCATCATATGTTAATCCACTCATTCCTGGGATAATTCTTGCAAACCTCCTCTGGACCCGCTCCAGAGTCAGCGCATCCTTCCTCAGATATGGTGCCCAAAATTGCTCACTATACTCCAAATGCGGTCTGACCAGCGCTTTATCGAAGAGCCTCAGCATTACATCCCTGTTTTTGTGTACAAGGCAGCCCGCTCAAAAGCCCGCTAGCAGATTTGTCTCAGATTCCTTGTACGTAAAATGAGCACATCACCTTAGTTCCCAGTATTGACAATCTTGCCGTTCCTCATTGTTCCAGTTTTTGATATTCACATTGCGCTTCCCTAAAGCACATTAATGTCCTTAAAACCTCAGATTCTTCCCATCCATTCGCCCCAACAAGCTAAGCTCAGGCACCAATGTTTTACAATTTCACCGATTCCAATCAAAAAGTAGTTATCTTACCCCCTCTTTCACTGATGATGTCGCAAGTCAGTCCGTATTGCTTGTGACCAGTCATTTGAAAAGGGGGAATACATGGGCAGTAACAAATTATCTTTATTAAGAAGTAAAATTTGCTGGGATTTTTCTTCGGGAACAAATCAAAAGTGAAAAGCATTTATTTTTAACCAAAAATATAGCTGCTGAAAATCAAGAATTGTCACAGGCGGCACGGTGGCGCAGCGGTAGAGTTGCTGCCTTACAGCGCTTACATCGGCAGAGACCTGGGGTCGATCCCGACTATGGGTGCTGTCTGTACGGAGTTTGTACGCTCGACCCGTGACAAGCGTGGGCTTTCTCCGAGATCTTCGGCTTCGTCCCACACTCCAAAGACGTGTAGGTTTGCAGGTTAATTGGCTTCATGTAAATGTAAAAAATAAATTGTCCCTTGTGTGTGTAGGATAGTGTGAATGTGCGGGGATCGCTGGTCGGTGCGGACACGGTGGGCTGACGGGCCTGTTTCTGTGCTGTATCTCTAAACTAAACTAACTATAAGTAATGATGTAATGTAAACGCAAAAAGCTGCAGTAACTCAGCGGGACCGGCAGCATCTCTGGAGGGAAGGAATGGGTGACGTTTCAGGTCGAGACCCTTCTTCAGACTGGTTAGGCATAAGGGAAACAAGAGATATAGACGGTGATGTGGAGAGATGAAGAACAATGAATGAAAGATATGCAAAAAAGTAAAGGAAACAGGCTGTTTCTAGGATGAGAAGCTAGTGCGACTTGGATGGGGGAGGAATAGAGAGAGAGGGAATGCCGGGGCTACCTGAAGTGAGTGAAATGAATATTCATACCACTGGGATGCAACGTGCCCAAGCGAAATATGAGATGCTGATTGTCTAATTTGCGTTTACCCTCACTCTGACAATGGAGGAGACCGAGGACAGAAAGGTCTGTATAGGAATGGGAAGAAGAATTAAAGTAGACAAAAATGCTGGAGAAACTCAGCTGGTGAGGCAGCATCTATGGAGCGAAGGAAATAGGCAACGTTTCAGGTCGAAACCCTTCTTCAGAATTAAAGTGTCCAGCAACCGGGAGATCAGGTAGGTTCAGGAGGGCTGAGCGAAGGTGTTCCGCGAAACGATCGCCCAGTCTGCGTTTGGTCTCGCCGCTGCATAAGAGTCCACATCTTGAACAATGGATACAGTAGATGAGGTTGGAGGAGGTGCAAGTGAAGTCTGCCCACCCTGAAAGGACTGTCGGGGTCCCTGGACAGAGTCGAGGGTGGAGGTAAGGGGACAGGTGTTGCATCTCTGTGGCTGCAGGGGAAGGGATGGGTTAACCCGGGAGTTGCGGAGTGAATAGGCTCTGCAGAAGGTGGACAGTGGTGGAGATGGAGAAATGTGGCTAGTGGTGGGACCCCGTTGAAGGTGGCAGAAATTTCAGAGGATGATGTGTTGTATGCGACGGCTGATGGGGTGGAAAGGTAAGGATCAGGGGGACTCTGTCTCTGTTGCGACTAGGGGGAGCAGGGTGCCTCCTGCAAAGCCTCTATCCCCTACTCCCAATTCCTCCGTCTACGCCGCATCTGCGCCCAAGATGAGGTGTTCCATACTAGAACATCTGAGATGTACTCATTCTTTAGGGAAACGGGGTTCCCCTCTCCCATCATAGATGAGAGCCTCACTCGTGTCTCCTCGGTACCCCGCAGCTCCGCCCTTGCTCCCCCTCCCCCTAGTCGCAACAACGACAGAGTCCCCCGATCCTTACCTTCCACCCCATCAGCCGTCGCATACAACACATAATCCTCTGAAATTTCTGCCACCTCCAACGGGATCCCACCACTAGCCACATTTTTCCATCTCCTCCCCTTCTTTCCTTCTGCAGAGACCATTCCCTCTGCAACTCCCTAGTTAACTCATCCCTTCCCACCCAAACCACCCCCTGCCCAGGTACCTTCCCGCAGGAGATGCAACACCTGTCCCTTTACCTCCCCCATTGAATCTGTCCAGGGACCCTGACAGTCTTTTCAAGTTAGGCAGAGGTTCACTTGCACCTCTTCCAATGGCGATCGTTTCACGGAACACATTCGCTCAGCCCGCTTGAACCAACCTGATCTCCCGGTTGCTGGCCACTTTAATTCTACTTCCCATTCCAACACAGACCTTTCTGTCCTCCATTGTCAGAGTGAGGCTTAACGCAAATTGGAGGAACAGCATCTCATATTTCGCTTGGGCACGTTGCAGCCCAGAGGTATGAATATTGATTTCTCTCACTTCAGGTAGCTTGGGATTCCCTCTCTCTCTACCCCTCCCCCACCCAATTCACACCAGCTTCTCATTTTCACCCTACAAACAGCTTACAATGGCCTATTGCCTTTATCATCATTGTTACTTTTTTGCATATCTTTCATTCATTGTTCTTTATCTCTCCACATCACCATCTATATCTCTCGTATCCCTAATCACTGAAGAAGGGTCTCGATCCAAAACGTCTCCCATTCCTTCTCTCCAGAGATGCTGCCTGTTCCGCTGAGTTACTCTAGCTTTTTGTGTCTATCTTCAGTTAAACCAGCATCTTTAAGATCCTTCTTACACAGTGATGTAATGTAGATGTATTCCCCTTCACACAGACCACGATGGCCAACTGCTTGTCGGTCAATGAGGATTTCATCTTCTGTGGCTGTGCGGATGGGACAGTGCGGCTTTTCAATCCGGCCAATCTTCACTTCATTGCCACCATGCCTCGGCCCCACCATCTGGGCATGGACATCGCAGCTGCCACGGAACCAAGGTGAGAATTGGGTTGGGGGAAGGCTGTGCCGTGGAGCGCTCAGTGGCTTGAGGGATGGAGTGGGGATCTCCCGGATGTGGGCTGGTTGATGATGGAAGGGGTGGTGCGAGGAGTGGGAGCCTGGATGGGCTTTCTTGGGTATAGAAACATAGAAACATAGAAAATTGGTGCAGGAGTAGGCCATTCGGCCCTTCGAGCCTGCTCCGCCATTCAATATGATCATGGCTGATCATCCAACTCAGTATCCTGTACCTGCCTTCCCTCCATACCCCCTGATCCCTTTAGCCACAAGGGCCACATCTAACTCCCTCTTAAATATAGCCAATGAACTGGCCTCAACTACCTTCCCTGGCAGAGAATTCCAGAGACTCACCACTCTCTGTGTGAAAAATGTTTTCCTCATCTCGGTCCTAAAGGAATTCCCCCTTATCCTTAGACTGTGACCCCTTGTTCTGGACCTCCCCAACATTGGGAACAATCTTCCTGCATCTAGTCTATCCAACCCCTTAAGAATTTTGTAAGTTTCTATAAGATCCCCCCTCAGTCTTCTAAATTCTAGCGAGTACAAGCCAAGTCTATCCAGTCTTTCCTCATATGAAAGTCCTGATATCCCAGGAATCAGTCTGGTGAACCTTCTCTGTACCCCCTCTATGGCAAGAATGTATTTTCTCAGATTTGGAGACCAAAAGTGTACGCAATACTCCAGGTGTGGTCTCACCAAAACCCTGTACAACTGCAGTAGAACCTCCCTGCTCCTATACTCAAATCCTTTCGCTATGAATGCTAACATACCATTTGCTTTCTTCACTGCCTGCTGCACCTGCATGCCTACTTTCAATGATTGGTGTACCATGACACCCAGGTCTCGTTGCATCTCCCGTTTTCCTAATTTGCCACCATTCAGATAATAGTCTACCCTCCTGTATTTTGCCACCAAAGTGGATAACCTCACATTTATCCACATTATACTGCATCTGCCATGTGTTTGCCCACTCACCCAGCCTATCCAAGTCACCTTGCAGCCTCCTAGCATCCTCCTCACACCTAACACTACCCCCCAGCTTAGTGTCATCCGCAAACTTGGAGATATTGCATTCAATTCCCTCGTCCAAATCATTAATATATATTGTAAATAGCTGGGGTCCCAGCACTGAGCCTTGCGGTGCCCCACTAGTTACTGCCTGCCATTCTGAAAAGGACCCGTTTACTCCTACCCTTTGCTTCCTGTCTGCCAGCCAGTTCTCTATCCACATCAATACTGAACCCCCAAATACCGTGTGCTTTAGGTTTGTATACTAATCTCTTATGTGGGACCTTGTCGAAAGCCTTCTGAAAGTCTCGATATAACACATCCATTATAGGATGGTAATTGGATAAGGAATGGTCATTGAAAGAGGTAGGATTTCAGTAGACTCAGCGGGATAGGCAGCATCTCTGGATAGAAGGAATGGGTGATGTTTCTTCAGACTGAAGAAGGGTCTCGACCCGAAACATCACCCATTCCTTCTCTCCAGAGATGCTGCCTGTCCCATTGAGTTACTCCAGCATTTTGTGTCTATCTTTGGTGTAAACCAGCATCTGCAGTTCCTCCCTACACGGTTGGATATCAGTGTTTGATGGGTGTAAGTAGTGAACGGGTGAGTTTGAGGAAATGTGGTGATTATGTTGTATGAAGGAGTGGGTTGATGGGGTGTGTGTGTGTTGGATGGGAGGTTGGCAGGTAGGGCAGGTGGGATGGTGGGAAATGGGGGTGTTAGGAGACTGGCGGGGGGATGGCAGGTAGGATGGGGGGGGGTGGAAGTGATGGAGAGTTGGTGCAGATGGAGGTGTGAGGAGGAGGGGAGAAAGTTGCCACCAGATTAAAATAATGAACTCCCTCCTCCTATCCAATAACTTGCGGCACTTTCACCACAAGTGCTGCAGTGCGCAGTTAGTTCATCAGCACCACATACCTAGGACAACCATGGATGGACCACAGATGTTGCCAAGTCCAGTGATAATCCTGAATATGTTGTACCCGAGAATGTGTTGCAAGCCATACTCCAAGCTAACCACCAATTATTAATTTACACCAACCCAACTCCAATCCTATTTTATTCTTCATTCGTCCCCTCACACACCTACACATTTGAGAACATTTCCAGTGGTCCATTGACCTGCCAACCTGGGAGTCTCAGAGAAAATGTACGAACCCCACACTGACAGATCTACGCAGGCACAAGAAACTGCAGATGCCGGAGCCTGGAGTAAAATAAAAAACTCCTGGAATAACTCAAACAAAAAACAAAGTGCTGGAGAATCTCAGTGGGACAGGCAATATCTGTGGAGTGAATGAACAGAGGACGTGTGGGGTCGGGGCCTTTCTTCAGACTGATGGATGAAGGGGTAGAAAGAGAGGTGGGAGTGGGATAAAGTCAAGCAAGTGATAGGTGGATACAGGTGAGGTGGGTTGGTTGGCAGATGGATGGAGTAAGTGACAAAAAGATGTGAAAAAGGGTGTCAGATAAGGAAAGAAGAGGAGGAGAAACATGTAGAACCAGAGGAAGGGACGTGAGTGGAAGGGAATAGGGATGGGGAGTGGCAGCGAAAGAGAGGATAAGATAAGGAAAATATGGGACTTGGAGATGGTATATGAGAATATGGAGGAGGGGGAAAGGAGCAGAGGAACTAGGTTGGTAGGAGAAATGGGTGCAAACATTTCTGGGACGGTGGGCAGGGGAAAGAGAGGGCAAAGGGGTTGGGGCAATACTTCATAGAAGATATGAGAGTTGCAGAGAGTGTAGGGCCTTGGGCACAGAGGGAGAACCATGGTGCGAAGCTGTGGAATGTAGATACCTTAAATCCTGGTTGGTTAGATCTGCCGGGGACAACTCACAAACAGTGGCCACACTCTGGCACCATTATGATTGTGTGATCTGCATTTCTGGACATCAGTGGGAAACTGGGAGGTCTCAGAATGGACCTGAAAACTATGTGGGATGAGATGGCTGTGAAGGCTAGTGCTGATTAGTAGATACGTGCTTGTAGTCCCAAGTCTGGGTCATCAGGCCATGATAGGAGCAGAATTAGGCCATTTGACCCATCACGTCTACTTTGCCATTCAATCATGGCTGATCTATATCTCCCTCCTAACCCCATTCTCCTGCCTTCTCCCCGTAACCCCTGACAGAACATGTTCTATTCAGAACATAGTCAAAGGACATGAGAACAGCAGGGATCATAGAAGGGGAGCAGCAGTGAGAGGGGGTCTCACAGATCTCCCATTGGAGAGCGAAGGAGACCTTTGGCGTTCATGTGTTGGATGGGTTGGGGGATGGGGGGATTGTTGGGTTGGGTGCGGTTGGGGTGTTGGTTAGATTGCTTGGGTGAGGGGTTGGGGTTGGTCGGAGGGGGGGGGGTAGGGGTGGGGGTGTGGTGGGTTGGTGGAGTTTGGTGGCAGGTGAGATTGGAGATATTGATTGGTAGAGGTAGGAGTTGCGGACGCTGGAGGGTAGGTTTGTCTCTGGCAAAGGTGGAAGTCCATATTGAAAGTCCATTCCTGCCCTACTGTAAGAACATGCTGTTGTGACCTGCTCACAACATTATCACTGGTTCAGAAATAGTTGACAGAAAGTTAAATTGCCTGGTCACTGATGTCCATTAATGCAGATCACACAATCATAATGGCGCCAGAAAGTGGCGACTGTTTGTAAACTGTTTCCAGCAGTTCCTCCCCTTACATCTATTACAATATCAGATGTACATATGTAAGGGGACAGACACACAAACACACAGCAAAACTTAGTTTAGATTAGTTCTGTTTATTTATTGTCATGCTTACAGAGATGTAGTAAAATGTGTGTTCAGAACCAGAATCAATTTAGACAATAGACAATAGACAGTAGGCAATAGATGCAGGACTAGGCCATTCGGCCCTTCGAGCCAGCACCGCCATTCACTGTGATCATGGCTGATCATCCACAATCAGTACCCCGTTCCTGCCTTCTCCCCATATCCCTTGACTGCTATCTTTAAGACCTCTATCTAACTCTCTCTTGAAAGCATCCAGAGAATTGGCCTCCACTGCCTTCTGAGGCAGAGAATTCCGCAGATTCACAACTCTCTGGGTGAAAAAGATTTTTCTCAACTCTATTCTAAATGGCCAACCCCTTATTCTTAAATTTATTGGCCAATCATGTAGACATACAAGGGACTTGACGATGCTTTGCTCGCACATGGTAAAAACACAATGTACAGTAGACAATTAAAATAAATTGCAAGGTGGGAGAGGCTCATGTGATGGTGCCAAGATGCCGGGGCACAGTGTAGACTGACAGATGGGTCCTGGAGTGTCTGTCCTGCCCAATATTCCGTCAGTGCACTAAGACAGATGACCTTGTTGCTAATGCTGTTTGCAGGAGCTAGCTGTGTACAGAATTGGCTGCAGTGTCGTCTAGATTACCAGAGGACCTAAACTTAGGAGGCGCTCCCTTGGCTGTCCCTCGAACAACCTTCAGAACTTTGTAAATTCTGTGGTTGTTCTTTTGCTCAGTGAGAATGGGGGCCAGTAATGAGCAGTTGGAGGTCTATTCTAATTATCCTCCCTTGGTCATAGAGTCATAGAGTGATACAGCGTGAAACAGGCCCTTTGGCCCAACGTGCCCACCCCGGCCAACATGTCCCAGCTACACTATCTAGTCCCATCTGCCCGTGTTTGGTCCTATCCCTCCAAACCTGTCCTGTCCATGTACCTGTCTAACTTGTTTCTTAAATGTTGGGATAGTCCCAGAGCCGCAACTACCTGTAATGGCATCTTGTTCCTTACACCTGCCACACTCCCTACATCAACGTGACTAACCCCAGCATCCATGTCACTGCCCTAGCTGTGGGATCTGACTGGGAAGATGAAGCGGGGTTGAGGCTGCAGACACATCGTCCTTTCAGCACACACTGAGGCAATGCTGAGCCATTGGGTATAGGGATGCTTGCCCAAGGCACCCCTCCCTCTGCCGGTGGATCTTGCAGTCAAACAATGCACACACTGTCAGCGATGAATCCGCTGCTTGTTCTAGCGTGGCTGCTGTCAGCATGTAATGCAGGAGTGGGCTTGATGGCATTTGGCTCAGTCAGGAGGCAATCTGTTCTCAGCTCCAGAGAAATATGTCACAGAATTCATCACAAGCTTGATTTCGACTCAAGTCAGGCAACTCTTAAAGGGATGGAAGCACTGCTGAACTGGTATCATTAAAGAAGAAACATGTGATTTAATTTCTCAGCATTTTTAATTTCCTTGAGGTGTTATAGTGCAAGGGATCTGCCTCCTCCTCCACCATCTCTTTCCTCAAACCCCATTCATAGAACTTACTGCTTCCAGAACTCTTCAGCTGCCAGGGTTTGCTCAGACTTCGGTCTTGGTCTTAGGTACAGATTGCATTCTTTGTGAGCAGTTTCTTACCATTGTATCTTACTGGATGAAAATGTTGTCCTTTCTCTTCTAGGATTCTCTAGTGTCTTTAGATATCTACAAATCAGTGACTACGCTAAGTCAAATACACAGGATTACAGAAATAGAAAGAGAGAAATTCTTGATTGAATGTTTGAATAAACATCCGAACACAGAAAAATTGATATCTTACATTTATAATATTTTATTGGATAATGATGCACCCAGGACGGAAATATATAGGCAATCATGCAAAAACGAACTAGGCCAAATAATAGGGCCAGAAATATGGGATGAAAGCTTACAACATATACACCACTGTTCATTAAATGCTAGACATTCTTTAATACAATTTAAAGTTTTACATAGATTGCACTATTCAAAAACCAAATTAAACAGAATTTTTCCTTGTGTATCCCTTATTTGTGATAAATGTCAACACTTAGAGGCTAATCTTACGCACACATTTGTAAGCTGTATAGAAATTACTAATTTTTGGATGGAAATTTTTAAGATAATTTCGGAAGTTGTCAATACCAATTTGGTCCCTGATTCAAAATTAATAATATTAGGAATACTAGAACCAAATCAATTATTCACAACGAATCAAAGAACTTTTATCGATTATAGTTTAATAATTGGGAAAAAATTAATATTAAAATCCTGGAAAGGCCCTATAACCCCCACAATTAAAATGTGGACAATGGAAATGTCGGAGACCCTACATTTGGAAAGATTAAGATTTGTCTTAATGGACAAACAAGAACTATTCATAAGAATATGGTCTCCATTTATTGAATATTTGAAGGGGCAAACTGGTTCGGCACGAGAACCTGACTGAAACCTGAATTAAGGATAGATGAAGAATTATATTTTATAATCCACGGATATAGCTTCCAAGGATGCATAATCAGTCGAATACTTCATTCACTTTTTTTTGTTTTAATGTTTATATTTCTCTTTTTTTTTCTATCTATATGAAAAATTTAAAAAATATAAAGAAGTGCAATTACGATACAATTGTTAATATAAATAATATTAATAATGTATGACTATAACAAACAAAATGTTTTTTTATTATGTATTTACTTCTAATAAAAACAAAAAAAAAAATAAAAAAAGGATTCTCTAGTGTCTCCATGTCCCTTGCATGTAATACCAGAACGTCCGTGTCGAACGTAAGGAGAATATTGTCCCTCCCTGATTTTCATTTTAAATGATAGCACAGTGGCGCAACGAGTTGATCTGCTTTAGTGACCACCCTGACCCCTGTCTCCGCCTGGAGCAATGAAACAAACTGCTGAAGGAACTCAGCGGGTCAGGATACCCTTTGCCTCCGTGGATGCAGCCTGACCCACTGAATTCCTCCATTGAAAATATGGACAGGACGAATTGCAGATGTTGGAATGAGGTCAGACGCTACTTCAGACAGATGTACCCTTTCACCCATGCAGGTTGTTGGTAGGTCTCAAATGTGTAGGCAAGTGGGGATGGTGCTGATGGCAATGTAGGAAGGATAAGATAGGTTTAGAGTAGGGTTAGTGTAAAGCGGTGCGGGACGGTTAGCATGGAGTATGACCAGCAACGCATTCATGGGAAGGATTTTCGCTGGACAGGGCAACATCTGTTGTCCATCCATGGTTATCCTGGGTATGTAGCGTTGATGAACTAACTGCTCTCTTGCATCAATGCAATCCTATTGGTGAAAGCGGTGTCAGTGGTGTCAGATAGGTAATAGGGAGCTCATTATTTTGACCAAATGGCAATATATTTCCAAGGCAAGTTGGAAGGGTGACTTTAAGATGTTCACCCCATTGCCTTTATCTTTCTAGGTGGTTGTGGGTTTGAAACAAGTAGCAAAAATCTCTTACGATAGCCGAGAACAAAGGAGGGTTGAGATATGAGAATCTTCCCTGTAGTCACTCGTGATAACTACCGATCCCTCCGCCATCACCCCCAAGGTTTTCTTACCTCCAGTTCCCGCCCCTATACTTTCACTCTGAAGAAAGGTTCCCAAGCTGAATTGTCACCCATCCTTTTTCTCCGGGGATGCTGCCTGACCCGCTGAGTTACTCCAGCACTTGGTGTCTCCCTTTCATGGGAATGTAGAACATTGAACATAGAACAGTACAGTACAGGAATAGGCTCGTCAACCCACAATGTCTGTGCTGACGTTGAAAGCCAATTTAAACTAATTCCATCTGTCTGCGCATGATACTCTCCCTGTTCGTGGTGCCTGTCTAAATGCCTCTTAAATGTTGCTATTTATGGGCGGCACGGTGGCGCAGCAGTAGGGCTACTGCATTACGGCTCCAGAGACCCTGCTTCGATCCTGACTGTGGGTGCTCGTGCGTAGGGTAGTGTCAATGGACGGCGGTCGCTGGTCCGTGCGGGCCAAATCGCCTGTTTCCATGCTGTGTCTCTAAACTAAACTAAACTAAACTAAACCTCCCCGGGCAGCATGTTCCAGGCACCCACCACAGCTTGTGTAAAAAAATACAAGCCTCGCATTTCTCCATATAATCTTCCCCCTCTCACCTTAAACCAGTGCCCTCTAGTATTTGACATTTCCACCCTGGGACACAGACTTCGACTCTCTACTCTGTCAATATCTCTCCTAATTTCATGGTTGCCCCTCAGCCTTCAATGCTCCAGCTGAAACAATCCAAGATGTCCAACCCCTCCTTATAATCAATCTGTAATTCAAGCAGCATTCTGGTGAACCAGTATTTCCACCCTCCCCAAGGCTTCCACTTCATTCTTGTAAAGTATCCAGAACACCACGCAATACTCCAAAAGTGACCTAACCAATGTTTTGTACGGCTGCAAATTGACTTCCCAACTTCTATCTTCAATGCCCAGCCTCGTTAAAGTACTTGTGGCATTCATCTTCTTTACCACCCTTTGTATTTGTGTTGCCTTTTTCATTGATCAATGGACTTGCACCCAAAGAGATTCCCCTGCCAGAGTAAGTCCCACCGCAAATTGGAGGAGCAACACCTCATATTTCGCTTGGGTAGTTTACACCCCAGCGGTATGAACCTTGACTTCTCCAATTTTAGGTAGTTCCTCGCTTTCTCCCTCCTCCCCCTTCCCTTCCCAGCTCTCCCACAGCCCACTGTCTCCACCTCTTCCTTTCTTCTTCCTGCCCCCCCCCACCCCCACATCAGTCTGAAGAATGGTCTCAACCCGAAACGTCACCTATTGCTTCGCTCCTTAGATGCTGCCACACCCGCTGAGTTTCTCCAGCATTTTTGTCTACCCCTGCATGTTAACACTTTTAAGGGTCCTTCCATTTACTGTATACTTTACTCTTACATTGGACCATCCGAATTGCAATACCTTGTACCTGTCTGGTTTAAACTCCATCCACCAATTCTTTGCTCTTATTTCTGTCTGATCTATGACTTACTGTATCCTTTGATATTCTTCCTTGCTATCCACCTCCAGCAGCCAGCCCAGTTGTGATAGGTTAGCCTGGGTTACACCAGTAGACTCAGATTATTGGGATGGGTTTATAATGTCACAGTCTGAGGCTTGCATCACTCTACCGTGACCAGATCCTAGCGCTTCACACCGAAGACAGACAGAAAATGCTGGAGTACCTCACCGGGACAGGCAGCGTCTCTGGAGAGAAGGAATGGGTGACAAAGATGCTGTCTGTCCCGCTGAGTTACTCCAGCATCTTGTGTCTATCATCGGTGTAAACCAGCATCTGCAGTTCCTACACATTCCTACTGCTTCATAGTTGACCGAGGTTGGTTTTGAGAAAGGCAACTTTGGGATTGTAGGTTTGATTTTTAGCTATTAGAATTCTGAGCTCATCCAAGGTTCACTCGGGAGTTGGGCTGTGGCTTACTTTGCATTACCTTCGTTGCTGCGACAATGTCCTCTCACTGTATCGATCGGTGGTTGTTAACATGAGTTTCTACCTCCTCCAGCCACCTGTTCACAAACAGAGCAGATGCCAAGTACCCAGACACCACCGCGCTCACGTTCGACCCCGCAAACCGCTGGCTATCGTGTGTGTACAACGACCACAGTCTGTACGTGTGGGACGTGAAAGATTTTAAGAAAGTTGGGAAAGTCTACTCTGCCCTCTACCATGCATCCTGTGTCTGGAATGTTGAGGTGAGGCTGCGTCATTAGAACCTGCGACCACCTTTGGAATCGAATAGAAATGGGGTAACCACACCATTTAGGATCTTAATAGAATATGGGGTCACAAGGATTTGCAATAAGGGATTATGAGGCAGTTCAAACAGAGATGCACTGTGCCTGGTATTGTAGGCAGATAAAATTAGATTTACTGCATTAATTCCTGGAATCTTGAAATTCAAGCATCTAATTCCTGAAATTAGATCTAATATAGGCCTAATTTCTTTGGCCACGTGATCCGAGAGTTGTCGTATCACGAGTGGCTAAATAGATTGGATCAATATTCGGAGTTCAGAAGAATGAGGGATGATTTTATTGAAATGTTTACAATTCTGAGAGGGCATGACAGAGTAGATGTCTAGAAAATCCCGCTCGATAAGGAATCTCCAACGAGGGAACAAGGGGATTAAGGATCAGTGATTTAAAACTCACATGTGTAGGAAGTTCTTCCCGCAGATGGTGGTGAATTTTCTACCACATAGGTTTGTGGAGGTTGGATGACTGGAAGTTTTCCAAGAAGAATTAGATTGGTTTTGGTAAGATCAAGTAATTGAGGACATGGAAGAGGAGATCAGCATGATTTATATTGAATGGTAGGGCAGGCTTCAGAAAACAGTGGGCGGCACGGAGGCGCAGCAATAGAGCTACTGCCGACAGCGCCAGAGGCCCGAGTTCGATCCTGACTTACGGTACTTGTTTGTACGGAGTTTGTACGTTCCATCCGTCACCTGCATGGATTTTCTCAGAGATCCGCAAATTCCTCCCACACTCCAAAGATGTAGATGTTTAGAGGTTAATTGGCTTGGTATGAATGTAAAATTGTCCCCAGTGTGTGTACGATAGTGTTAATGTGTGGGGATCGCCGGTGGGTGCGGACTCGGTGGACCGAAGGGCCTGATTCCGAGCTGTATGTTTAAACTAAACTAAATTAAAAACAAAAGGCCCTGTCCTCCTGTTTTCTTACACGTTGATGATCTTCTCAGGTTTACCCAGAGGTTGAGGATAGCAATCGTGCATGCTTACCACCATGCTCCTTCATCACCTGCTCATCTGACAACACCCTCCGTGTGTGGAACACCGAGACCTCCAGCACCCACGGAACATCACTGCATCGGAACATGATAAGCAACGTAAGTATGTCGCCAATTCCAGGCATCCATCGACACTGAGGCTCTATAAGGCGCTGGTAAGGCCACATTTGGAATATTGTGAGCAATTTCGGGCACCATATCTGAGGAAGGATATGCTGGCTCTGGAGAGGGTTCAGAGGAGGTTTACAAGAATGATCCCAGGAATGAGTGGGTTAACCTATGATGAGCGTTTGTCCACACTGGGCCTGTACTCACTGGAGTTTAGCAGAATGAGGGGGGACCTCATTGAAACGTACAGAATAGTGAAAGGCTTGGATAGAGTGGATGTGGAGAGGATGTTTCCACTAATGGGAGCGTGTAGGACTAGAGGTCTTGGCCTCAGAATTAAAGGATGTTCTTTTAGGAAGGCAATGAGGAGAGATTTCTTTAGTCAGAGGAAGGTGAATCAGTGGGATTCTTTGCCACAGAAGGCTGTGGATATTTGTAAGATAGATAGATTCTTGATTAGTACGCGTGTCAGAGATTATGGGGAGAAGGCAAGAGATTGTTAGGAGGGAGAGATAGATCAGCCATGATTGAATGAAGGAGTGGACTTGATGGGCTGAATGGCCTAATTCTACTATCCCTTCTGACACTGCATTTCCAAGATCAGTTCTCTGGCATTTGCCTACAAATTGCAGGATTTAGTGACTGGAGTTTAGCACTCTGCCTTGTAAGTGATCGCGTGGATCTCCTTCATCCAGCCCCACAATGACTCAGTTAAAATCCCACTGGGTCATGTCATGTCCCAACCAAGCTCTGAATTATTTCACTGCAATCAAATAAGGTCAGAAATGATCGGAACAGAATTCAGGCCATTCGGTCCATCAAGTGTAGTCCACCATTCAATCATGGCTGATCTAGCTCTCCCTCCTAACCCTATTCTCCTGTCTTCTCCCCATAACCCCTGACATCCATACTAATCAAGAATCTTTCTCTCTCTGCCTTAAAAATATTAATTGACTTGGCCTCTGTGGCAAAGAATTCCACAGATTCACACCCTCTGACTAAAGGGCCTTTGGAACTCTCCTTCATGCTCGAGAGCAGTCCCCGCGTACTCGAGGCCTGAGCTAAGTTGCGGCGTATTTTTCAACATGTTGGAAAATGCCCATGAGTAAAAAAAGGTCGGCATGGAAATGATCAATACTTTTTTTACTCATAGGTTTAGTCGAAGTAGGTCGTAGAAGGTCGGCATGCTAGTCGTAGGTCATAGAGGGTAGTCGAAGGTAGTTGAAGATAGTTGTAGATAGTCTTCATCATGGTCGAAGGGAGGTCGAAGGGAGGTTGAAGGAGATTGAAGGAGGTCGTCTTCACTCTCCACTAGGTGGTATCCAATTTTCCCGAAGCTGGTCTTCAACATCGTCGAAGGAGGTCGAAGGAGGTCTTCTACATAGTACAAGGAGGTCTTCAACATGTTATTTTTTTTCAAACTCTCCTAAACTCTTCTTAACTCGCCAATTAGGTCGCCCAAGTGGAAAGCCCCTTTAAGAAGTTCCTCCTCATCTCCTTCTTAAAGTAATGTCCTTTAATTCTGAGGCTAAGACCTCTAGTCCTAGACTCTCCCACTAGTGGAAACATCATCTCGACATCCACATGTAGAAAATAACTGCAGATGCTGGTTTGAAATCGAAGGTACACACAAAATGCTGGAGAAAGTCAGCGGGACAGGCAGCACCTCTGGAGAGAAGGAATGGGTGACGTTTCGGGTTGAGACCCTTCTTCAGATATGCACTCCATCCAAGCCTTTCACTATTCTGTATGTTTCAATGAGGTTCCCCATTTATTCAACTAAACTCCAGCAAGTACATGCCCAGTGCCGACAAACGCCCACATACTGTATGTTAACCCACTCATTCCTGGGATCATTCTTGTAAACCTATATACTATAAAATGCTATCAAATCAAATGTAAGTCTATAAGCATGGAAGTATTGAAGCAAACTGTAAGTTCCCTAATCTTCATGTTCCATGTTTTGGTTTGTTCCTTCACCCCCTCCAATTATTTTATCTTTAGACCCCTGAATAGTATTAGGTATCTTAAAGTATGAAGTATTGAGTGATGATATCAAGAAGTTTTACCCCGGTAGTACAGGTGTGAAACACTCTTCCCAGCACTTTGTTGTGGCTTTTTAAAATTCATTTTCCAGGAAAGGGCAGCAATCCCTAATTACCCATGAACTGGGTGGCATATGAGCTGGATACCGCGCGCAAACCAAGTAACAGCAGAAGACTTTTACCGCAAGCTAACATTAGTGAACTTGAAGGGATCTCGCACCAGTCTAGTGGAGCCAGAGTCATTGCTAGTATTGACTGTGAGGAGATGGTCTTTGACCTGAAACACTAATTCAGTTTCTCCCTGAGTATTCACAGCATTTCCTGTGTTTGACTACCAATAATGATTGGTTTGTGTAGTTTCTTAAATTCCATGTTATATACTGTATTTAAATTCCACAGATGCCAAGGACCTCTTAATCACTGCTCCACCACAAAACAATTTCAATTGGACCACTGTACAGTAAATAGCCAATTCAAACTTTCAAACCTGTGATCATTCCTGTGAATATCCTGCAGTATGGATATTGGCGGTTTCCTGGTCATAGAGTCATAGAGGGATACAGCGTGGAAACAGGCCCTTCGGCCCAATTTGCCGGCAACGGCCAACATGTCCCAGCTACACTAGTCCCACCTGGCTGGGTTTGGCCCATATCCATCCAAACCTGGCCTTTCCATGTACCTGTCTAACTTTCTGAAAAGTTGAGATCGTCTCTGCCTTAACTACCTCCTCTGGTTCCATACACTCACCACCCTTTGTGTGAAAAAGTGACCCCTCAGATTCCTATTACATCTTTTCCCCTTCAACTTAAACCTATGTCCCCTTGTCTTCGATTCACCTACTCTGTGCAAAAGGCAGGGAGCCTCTCCCATCCATTCTGGATGTTTTCAACAAAAGATGAGATGCCTCCAAAAAGCCTCCAACATTATATTGGACTCCTCCCACCCCTCCCATGGACTCTTTGCCCCTCTGCCATCCGGCATGAGGTACCGGAGCATCAAGGCCAGCAGGATGTGCAATAGCTTCTTCCCCCTGGCTGTTAGAATGATGAACATCCTGCTGCCCCTCAACGCACACACACACCCAACCTAACACACACACACACGCTGCACTGGCACCGTACATCAATATCAACCACTATGCATCTTGCGCCTCAGCCCCACGAGGAACGACATTTCCTTCAAATGTATACTTATATGTTCAAATGACAAATAAATAATAATAATTATTATTATTAGTATTATTATTATTATTATTACTATTATTACTATGCATCTACCCGATCAATTCCTCTCATGATCTTATACACAGGTGGAAAATCAGCCATGTTTGTTGGGAGTGCAGGAACAGGTCGGAGGATCACATCTTAATATTTGGTCTCCTCATGTACTTCTCAAGTGTTTTAAATCAAGTTCAGGTTCAAATTACGTTTATTGTCACATGCACCAATTGGTACAGTGAGATTTGAGTTACCATACAGCCATACGAATAAAAGAACACAATACACGATAGGATTTAACATAAACATCCCCACACGGCAGAATCACCGTTTCCCACTGTGAGGGATGGCAACAAAGTTCAGTCATCTTCCTCTTTGTTCATCCGTGGTCGGGGCCTTTGAGCCCTCTACAGTCGCCGCTACGGGCGGCCCAATGTTTCAGGCCCTCTCGCCGGGACGATGAAACTCCGGCGTCGGAATGGAAGAACACTCTCAGCGGCTTGGAGTTTCCGAATCGGCCACTTCTTACCAGAGACCCGCAGCTCCTGAAGTCCACAGGCCAAGCTGGGCGGAGATTCAATGCTGGTGACCTTCGGCAGGACTCCGCGATGTCAAGCACAGCGCCACTCGCGGCCGGAAGCTCCGCAAACCACAGCTCCATGGTGTTAATCAGCTGGCCCAACACTCCGGAGCGCCACACGGTGATCCCCGGTAAGGCATCGCCCTCTCCGCGATGGAATTCAGTGCTACGCCGCTGCTGAAGCTTTGGCCGGTCTCCGATAGGAAAGGTCGAGCCAATCCAGATGGTAGGCTGCGAGGGGGGGGGGGAAGATGTGACTCGGAGAAAAGACACATCTCTGACCAGGAAGAGACTGAGAAAACGGTTTCCCCTCTTCTCCCCCTCCCCCACACCCCACATAAAAAAAACTAAGAAACCTTATAAAACATACTTTTGACACACAAAAAACTAACAAAAGGGTGAAATGACGGACAGACTGCTGGCGAGGCTGCCGCGCACGGCGTCACCCGATGACCGAAATAAGCAGCACTCTCTGATTTGTTCCCTCTTAGATGGAGATTAAAGATGCCATGGTTTTATTTTGAATAAATGTGTTTGAGTGGTGTCTCCTTGGTGGTCACCACCCACCTATCAACCAACACCAGTGCAACACATTAACTTGTCACTATTGCATGGGCGAGATATTATGCGGCCATAATCCATGATTTACAGAAGAGACCAAATGCACCTTAAATTACTTCACACTAATGGGCCTGTCCCACGTAGGCGACTTTTTAGGCTAGAACGAAGCCGCCATGGAGAGTAGCGAGAATTCTGGAGCTGTAGTTGGGTTGCCAGGAGGTCGAAGATTCTCGGAGGTTCTTGTAGGTTGTAGCCAGTGCTGACCGGTGAATTTCATTGGCTCACTGGGGAAAAAAAGGTAAGTAGTAGTTTCAAGAACCAAGGATAACTGACCAGTAATGTTAATGTCCGCCGAGCTTCACAGCCGTGTATCGCTGGCTTCTTAAAAGTTGTCTCCACTCCTTCAGCCCTCTTCTCCTCCCTCTCTCCCCTCTCTCCCCCCTCTCCCCCCTATTTTAAAGGACTTACCGTACACTGTGCTTTAGCCTTCTTCTTACAGCGCAAACTTTCCAGTTTATCGCGACGTGTGCTTGTTTCACCTTGGCATTGCACCGTGTGAATTTTTTATTCATCGCTCCCCCCCCCACTTGCCCTGTCCCCCTCCTGCATAACGGGCTGTGAAGGAAGTGATGTGTATGTGTGTGTGTGTGTGTTCCACTCTGACAGTCGCCGTTCCAGTTGCCGGTTTTCCAGGCAACTGCCGGCAACTTGACAGTCGCCGGCAGTCGCCTGAAAAATCGCCTAAGTGGGGTAGGCCCATAAGGAAAGGGCTCTGGATATTCTGAGGACACAATATAAATCCCCACCCTTCCTTCCACATGCTCAGTCTTGCATTTTTTAGCTTTCACATTGTGCCTATTTGTGGACATATATCAAAAATACAGGTATTTGGAGCCTTGTATATATCGACAGGATTTGTATATGTACTGACACTCATTTCTATTGTAATAATATTTTTATTAGAAATAATCCATCATAACAACGGTATAACAACTTTTCAAATACACAACCAACTTATTTCAATAAGTATACGAATGTTACAAATAATTCTTATAAACTTCTATTTTTTTAGAAAGTAGAAAAAGAAAATAATAGATTTTAATCAATAAGAATAGTGATTAAATAATAATTTTGATTATATAGAAAGAGAAGAGAGAGAAAAAAAATATATGTATATATTCTTGTATATGTATTTAATTAAAACAAAGTATTTTATATATATATATATATATATATAGTATACATCTTAATAGTGAATAACACAATTTCAAATAACGATCTCAATAGAGACATGTATACAAATCAAAAAGAAAAACAGAGTTATTTTCATCTAATCCTGCCGGGTACCCATTGAGTTGTGATGCCAAGAACAGCTACCCCTTCAAATATTCTGTATATGGAGATCATATCTGTTCAAAGAGTTCATATTTGTCCATTAGGACAAATCTGATTCTTTCCAAATGCAACGTCTCCAACATTTCCACTGTCCACATTTTAAGTGGTATGTAAGCGTGGAGAGATCAGATCATGAAACTTCTTATAAAATTCAACACTTAAGCCATCAGGGCCTGTGGCTTTTCCGTTATTTAATGATCCAATTGATTCTTCAATATCTTTTACTGATATATCAGCATTTAACAAGTCTCTACCTTCCTGATCTAAACTGTTAATATGACATTCTTGTAGGAATGTTTCCATTCCATCTGATTGTCCTGCTAGTTTAGATGAGTAAAGATTTTGATAATATTGTAAAAATGTATCATTGATATCTTTTGGTAAAGTCAGTATTTCTCCTTGTTCAGATATAATTTTATATATCATTTTCTCCTCATCTAATTTTCTAAGCTGGCGTGCCAGTAATTTTTGTGGTTTATCCCCAAATTCAAAGTGTACTTGTTTAGTCTGTTGAAAAAGTTTAATAATCTGATTTGAGTATATTTTATTTAGCTTATATTGTAATGATGCAATTTTATTACTTAGCCCCTTAGAAGGGGATATTGCATTTTCAATATCTAATTGTTTTACTTCATTTTCCAACTTTTGTTGAGTCTTTCGATTTTCCTTATTAAAGTATGTGTGTGCTGATATTATCGCACCACGCATAAATGCTTTAAATGTATCCCAGAGCAATGATGGTGAAATTCCAGGTTTGTCATTAGTTTCAAAAAATAATTTAATCTGTTTTACCAAGTAATCATAACAAGCCCTATCCTTTAATATTTGGGGGTTGAGTCTCCAGTTAGAGGTTTTAATAGTTATGTCTTTTAATTTTATCTTAAATGTTAATGGAGCGTGATCTGAGATAATAATATCATGATATTTTGAGTCATATGTAAATGGGATTAGTTTTGAATCTATTAAAAAATAGTCTATCCTTGAGTAGGTTCCAAATACAGGGGAAAAGAATGAATATTCTCGACCAGATGGGTTATCTGTTCTCCAGATATCCTTAACGTTTGCTGTGTTAATAAAATAATTTATGAATGTACTTGACTTAGAAGTGGTTTTCCTTTTCATTGATGATCTATCTAAATAATTATCTAAGGTACAATTAAAATCCCTCCAATTATTAGATTATGTTGAGTGGATATAGGGATATTGTTAAATATTTTCTTGAAGAATAATGGATTATCAAAATTAGGACCATATATATTCATAAGGATTACTTTTTTAGAATATAATTCACCTGTAATTATTATATATCTACCCTCATCATCTTCTATTATTGAGCTTTGTTTAAAAGGTATACCTTTACGAATAATTATTGCTACCCCTCTAGACTTATGTGTAAATGAAGAGTGATATACTTTGGAAATCCATTTTGTTGTTAATCTATACTGCGCGTCTTTTTTAAGGTGTGTCTCTTGGAGAAAAATAATATCAGATTTCAATCTATTTAATTGAGTTAAAACCTTACCTCTTTTAATTGGTTAGTTAATTCCCTTAACATTCCAACTACAGAAGGTGATTCCATCACCCCCAATCCTAGTGTTTATGTCATACATTTTATTATTAAGGTGGTTTATAATGGAGTAGATGTCTCAGCTCATCTAACCCAATCCTATACCCAAACATCAGATTGATGAAATTTAATATCTGTGACATTGTCTTATACACACGTCTCCTTGAACTAACTATATAATACCAATCATACTTAAATCCATATAGTATATAATATGAAATAAAATACATACTATAAAAATAATAATAAAAAATGTGAGCAAAGTAAGTGATGTTAATAAAGTGTAAGGGGAAAAAAAAGTGACTACAACTATAGTTAGTGCAGTTAGTATTGGTGTAAGCCACACTAGCGTGGCTACTAATCTACGGACTTCCGTGAAAAAAAAGATGTTAATAATTCCAGCTCCGTTTTTGCCTTAAGGGCTATATATGTCGGGGTGGGGTATTAAATTTATTTTCTTAATAATTAATAATACTACTAATATCAAATATAATTAGTGTCGTAGCACTAAATTAGGAGAGCTAACATACATTTTTGATGGGTAGTTAATACAAGACTATATTTATTAATAATCCATCCATCCCTCCTTGACCCCAAGATAGAGTCCATGTCCATTGTTCCTCCTCCTTCCCTGCGAATCCTCCTTCAGTGTGAATCCTCCTCCTTTTCTGTGGGTGGACAGTATCATCAGATAAGTGATCAATAATCAGTATCATCAAGTAAGTGATCAATAATATTCAGTGTCATTCATCTTCATCTGCTTCTTCCTCTACTTCTTCCTCTTCCAGTTTCTTATGAATATCTCGAGCGAATTCAAGAGCTTCTGTATGTTTGGTGCTCCTTGTTATCATAAGTTACCCTTAATGTTGCCGGGTACATCAGGCTATATCTCAGATTCTTTATGTTCCTCAGGATACCTCTTGTTTCTGTAAATAAAGATCTTCTCTTGGCCACTTCCGCAGGGTAATCTCTAAAAATACTGATGTTGTCTCCCTCATACGGGTTGGGTGAACGTCTGAGTGTGCGGATTTGGACACAGGTGTGTGTGCAAGCCTGCACAGAAGGCTGAGATGCGGTGGTGCCCTAAATTTCTTCCTCTTCAAATCTCAGGATTTGCTGAAGATTCTCTACATGGACTCCAACACGTTGACCTTGCTAGATGTGGAGAACAGTTCTGTGGGTGGATCGGATAAACAGGACTCCCAAGCCACTGATCTGAAGACAGGGATCAGGACACTGTGCGTGAGTCCTGATGGACAGCACATGGCATCTGGTGACCGGGCGGGGACCCTGAGGTATGCTGCATCCAGGCAGGGAACAAACCCATGTGGGTGCAGGCTGTGTGGACAGTGTGGAGCTCAGTCCACACCGCCTGCATCATGTACACTTCTCTGCAATCCATGTACATTTGATCATGTCTTTGAATTAATAGGAGTGACTTTTATCCTGCATTGAAGCTTGTATATTAATACCCAAGATCGATATTGCATAATACAGTATTTCAATGTTTGTAAAATGGAGAGCACGTTGACAGTAATTTGGTAGCACCTACCTAAGAACTTCCAAAAATGTAATTTTAAGAGTGTTAAAAATTTTCATAACTTGCCGATCCTTGGAATTATTGAGAAGGGTGTCACATTGTCTAAACACGCAGTGTGCATTTGTGCAAGTTAGTTCCACCGGAGTCAATGGAAGTGAATTTTAGAAGCATTCATGACTTCTCGTTTAGTGTGTGCTGCCAGCCCAGGGGGGGTCAGGTTGTGTGATCAGTGACGAGAAAGGATTTTAAGAGGAGTTTGAGCACATACCTTGATGGTGAGTCTGTGGAATTCTCTGCCTCAGAGGGCGGTGGAGGCAGGTTCTCTGGATGCTTTCAAGAGAGAGTTAGATAGGGCTCTTAAAAATTGCGGAGTCAGGGGATATGGGGAGAAGACAGGAACGGGGTATTGATTGGGGATGATCAGCCATGCTGGCTCGAAGGGCCGAACGGCCTACCCCTGCACCAATTGTCTATAAATAGACTATATATATATATATATATATATATAGTGCTCATTGTCAAACCATTGACAACACTGAAATGAAATTCCCCACCATGGGGGAAATGGAAACCAGGCCACTGAGGGAGAGATTGTTGGGGTGGATGGATGGTCAGGTAATTAGGGTTTAAAAATAAAAAATATAGAACAGAGAATTCTGTAAAGATTCAGCCGGTCAGGCAGGATCTGTGGAAATAGCGTTTCAGTCAGACAACCATTGCTCAGGACTGGCGGGGAACGATGGGGGAGGATTTAGGACTGATGAGCCTTAAATGAGGAGAGGACAGAGAGGTGTAGAGAGCCATTTCCAGTTACAGTTACAGTTAAACACAATGTTTAGCACTTTGTTGATACCCAAATTAGCAGATTTTCAGGTCTACAGGATGTCGCTCCAATTAATACTCCAGAACACTCCTTTAGTTTGTTTTTTTACTAGATGTTATACATGACAGTGGTATGATAAATGTTCCAATGAACCTGATAATTTTAAAAAGGAGCACATGAAGCATGATCTTTTTGGGAACCGGAACACCCAAATCATTGGGATTTTCGGCCAATTCGGGTTATTGAAGCTTCACTGTACTGGGGCCCCAGAATGAGGATGTGACGTTTAAGAAGCCCGGGATTGAAGGGAGTTTGAGAGGGTGTGAAAGTACTGAAAGCACTCACAGCTCAGCACAATCACTTGAAAGGTTTTTGTCACGAGGTGTCAGTGGTAATGCAGGCAGCAAGATGCTTGACTGACGTATGCGGTCATCTCGATTGTAGAAACTCAATCATCCATTCATGATGCTGCAGGTTGGGTTGGATTGAAATTCTGGTGTTGCCTTGTTTCTGACAGAGTCCATGATCTCCAGCAGCTCAGAGAGCTCCTTCAAGTCGAGGCTCACGACTCTGAGATTCTGTGTCTTGAATATTCCAAACCTGAAACTGGTGAGAGAACTTTTTAAAAACTTTGTGTTGTCTTGTCATCCATGTCCCATTGGCTTGTGGCTGTGATGATGGTTGTCCGTGTTCGATGAATGTGAGATTGGTGAAAACCACTGCAGCCTCTTCCTCTCACCCTTCATCCATTGTACGTATATCAGTGAGCATTGGTACTGCAGAAGAGCAGCATCTCATATTTCTCTTGAGCAGCTTACAACCCAGCGGTGTGAATATTGATTTCTCTAACTTCAAGTAACCCTTATATTGCCTCTCTCGCCATCCCTCCCCCACCAGTCATACCAGCTTCAAAGTCATATTGTTGTCTCATTGTACTCATCCTCAGCTAAGCCACGGCTAACAATGGCCTGTCTCCTCGATCATTTATTTCATTAATTTGTTCCATACAGTAGTATCTCTCTACATCAGGGGTCGGCAACCTTGTTCTGCATTGGGGCCGGGACGTATGTCTGTGAGCGGATGGCGGGCCACATCTATCACGTGTACACATGGATCCCGCCCCCATCCCGCCCCGGATGGCAGGCATCAAATCACGTGTTCACAGAAGGTAGACAAAAATGCTGGAGGAACTCAGCGGGTGAGGCAGCCTCATGCAATCCTTGCATATCTCATCCGCTGAGTTTCTCCAGCATTTTTGTCTTCCTTCGATTTTTCCAGCATCTGCAGTTCTTCTTAAACGTGTTCACAGAAGGCGCGCGGTCGCGCCGGCGGCTTTGCGCAGGATGCGGTACAGCCAGAGCTCGGCCACGCTTGGCTGCCGCATTCGGCCCGCGGGCCAGAGATTGCCGACCCCTGCTCTACATCATCGTCTGTATCTCTCATTTCCCTTTCCCCTGACTCTCAGTCTGAAGAAGGGTCTCGACCCGAAACGTCACCTATTCCTTTTCTCCGGAGATGCTGTCTGACCCACTGAGTTACTCCAGCTTTTAGTGTCTAGTATTGGTACCTAGACTTACAAGCATGTTTGGATCTCCCAATAACTTCTGCTCTCCCTACCTTTGTAATCACAATCTGCACTATAATCTTACCTGATATATGGACTATTTCCACTGTGGCCTTTTGTACATCACGACATTTTAATGTTGCACAATTGACAGCCAAGAACCCAAGCATTGGAATTGGCTCCTTGAACATCAATGTAGCTTCTCCTTTCATAAGTGCTCAAAAGATTCACTCTTTGATAGATTTTGGTCACCTTGTAGTGGCTGTACTTCCAGTGTTGTTTGATAATTCTCTATTGAAGCTTTATATTCTCATATTTCTTATGACAGTGAAGATCATTTAGCCCATTTAAGGCCGAGATGGATAGATTCTCGATTAGTATGGGTGTCTATCTGGGACACATGACAATAAAACTCTCTTGACTCTTGACTCTTATGGGGAGAAAGCAGGAGAATGGGGTTAGGAGGGAGAGATAGATCTGCCATGATTGAATGGTGGAGTAGACTTGAGGGGCTGAATCGGCTAATTCTGCTCCTATCACTTATGACCTTCGAGGCTATGCCAGCTTTCGTGCCAATGCAATGAATCCACTCCTCCACTAATGTCCCTGCAACCATATTTCACATTTACAGCAACTCCTCCCTATTCTCCTGCCACGCTCTTAAGGGCCTGTCAAACTTTCAGGACCTAATTCAGGACCTTTTTTACTCGTGTTGAAAAAACACCCCAACCTACTTGATGCCATGAGTACATACAACTAGCATCACGGCCTGCTACGACCTCCTACGACCTTGTGACGACCACGCTGCGAGTATGAGTCAAGGGCAAACACGGCAGAGGTCGTGAATTAGGTCGTGAAAGTGGGACAGGCCCTTTACTGGGGGTGCTCTTCGATCGCAAATTGGTATTGGCATTGGTTTATCATTGTCATGTGTGCTGTAGTGAAAAGCGTTGGATTGCCTGCTGTCCAGTCAAACCAGATAATACTCTATATTTGATTACAATTTGATACACAAGTACAACAGGTAGAGCAAAGAGAGATCAAAGAGTTGAGCCATTATAGTGGATGATTGTAGATCATCTTTTGAGCCCACAATGTGGCGCCACAGTATGCTTAGGGCTGTGGGTGGTGCAATGTGAGAGCCACTGTATCACAGCTCCAGTAATGCCGGTTCAATCCTTACCTTCGGTGCTGTCTCTGTGGAGTTTGCACTCCCTGTGATTTCCTCCCACTTCCTCTCGCATCCCAAAAAACTAAGCAGGTTGGTAGTTACTCGGCTGCTGTAAATAGTCCTTAGTGTGCAGGTGAGTGGTAGAATCTGGGGTAATCGATGGGAATATGGAGAGAATAAAATGCTTTAGAGGAGGAGTGGCGTAAGAATGGGTGATTGATGGTCAGCACGGATTTGGTAGATCTAAATGCCTGTTTCCATGATTCCATGATTCTCTTATGGTTGCAGGGGGAACATGCAAACTCCAAATGACCATCAAGGGAGGTCAAGATTGAACCCGGTCAACTGGAGCTGTAGACAGCAGGTCTATGTGCTGCATCACTTTACTATTGGGCACGTTCCCCATCCAAGCCACAGAGGGCTGTGGAGGCCAAGTCAGTGGATATTTTTAAGGCAGAGATAGACAAATTCTTGATTAGAACAGGTGTCAAGGGTTATGGGGAGAAGGCAGGAAAATGGGATTAAGAGGCCTAGACCAGCCATGATTGAATGGTGGAGTGGACTCGATGGGCCGAATGGCCTAACTCTACTCCTATAACTTGTGAACTTGTGAACCACTGTCATCGATACCTGACTCTGCTTTCAACTGATGATTGACACAAAATGCTGGAGTAACTCAGCGGGACAGGCAGCATCTCTGAAGAAAAGGAAGAGGTGATGTTTTCAGTCGAGACCTGTCTTCAGACTGATAACCACTTCTCCTGAGATGCTGCCCATCCCGCTGAGTTACTCCAGCACTTTGTGTCGGTCTTCAGTGCAAACCAGCATCTGCAGATCCGTCCTACACATTTTGTCTGCTTTCAACTCTTTCCTTGGCCACTGACAGGCATGAAGCTGCTGGCATCCGCTAGCCGGGACCGACTGATCCATGTGTTGGACGTGGAAAACGACTACAGCTTGCTCCAGACCTTGGATGAGCATTCGTCCTCCATCACAGCCGTCAAGTTTACAGGTACCTGCCCGCGTGCACTGAGCTTGTCCACTGACACAAGGGATGCCGGACAATGGAGCAAAAGCAAAGCTAGAAGTACTCAGCGGGTCACTCAGGAGGATGGAATTCTTTGCCACAGAAGGCCGCGGAGGCAATTTATATTTCTAAGGCAAAGATAGATAGATTCTTGACTAGTACGGGTGTCAGGGATTATGGGGAGAAGGCAGGAGAATGGGGTTAGGAGGGAGAGATAGATCAGCCATGATTGAATGGCGGAGTAGACTTGATGGGCCGAATGGCCTAATTCTGCTCCTATCACTTATTAGTCCTGCATTGTACGTGTTAAATGGGACCTGTAGTGGAATGTTCACCTTTGTTGTGCTCTATTGAGACCCAGTTCCATTGCGGGCCTCAATATATGATTGTCGTGTATCATTGTGGTCTGAAGAAGGGTCTCGACCCGAAATGTCACTCATTCCTTCTCTCCAGAGATGCTGCCTGTCCCGTTGAGTTACTCCAGCATTTTGTGTCTACCTTCAAAGTTGTGCTTCTTTCCTCATCCCTCTCTGTGATCACGCGGATTTCCTCTGGCGGCTCCAGTTTACTTCCACCTTTCTAAGGTGGGCAGGTTGGTTAATTGGCTGCTGTAAATTGCCACTAGTTTAGTTTAGAAATACAGTGCGGAAACAGGCCCTTCGGCCTAGTCCACACCGACCAACGATCCCCGCATATTAACATACACTAGGAACAATTTACACTTATACCAAGCCAATTAACCTACAACTCTGTACGTCTTTGGAATGTGGAGGGAAACTGAAGATCTCGGAGAAAACCCACGTAGTCACGCGGAGAACGTACAAACTCTGCACATAGTCAGGATCGAACATGGGTCTCTGCCGCTGCAGGCACTGTAAGGCAGCAACTCTACCGCTGCACCACCGTGCCGCCCTACACTACACTAGTGTGTAGGTGAGTGGTGGAATATTGATGGGAGGGTGTTAAGATAGGATGTCGATGGAACTGTGTAGGAAGGAACTGCAGATGCTGGTTTAAACCGAAGATAGACACAAAAAGGTGTAGTAACCCAGCAGCACAGGCAGCATCTCTCGAGAGAAGGAATGGGTAACGTTTTGGGTCGTCTGAAGATCCGAAATGTCACCTATTCCTTCTCTCCAAAGATGCTGCCTGTCCCGCTGAGTTTCTCCAGCATTTTGTGTCTATCTTTTGATGGAACTGTGGGGTGGCAAATATTGGATTGGTTTTGTGTTAGTTTTTGATGGTCGTTGCCGATTTACTGGACTAAGTTGCCTGTTTTTAGGCCGCATGGCTCTATGATTCTTTCGGGCATGCTGGGCAACAAAGATCAGAATTAAATTAATCCTGGATTATCCTGTAGCTCTTCATCAACATGAGGGAGCTGGCTCTATACCTATATTATATTTATGCTAACTCACTCTAAGTCCTGTTCACTAGCAGTTCTCTCCGCATTAACTAATGTTGGCTCTCACACTATCAATACTTTGTTTTCAAATCGCTCCAAGGCCCTGCCCATCTCCTTATCTTCCTTCCCCAATAACATTGAATATACAGCACCATTTATTGAGAGTCACCAGAAAATGCGTGAAAACATTAGCAATTCAGAAAGCTTCTCTGGAAAGAGAAGAAAAGGTTACTTTTTCAGTTCAGAAGAGGGGGCTTGGACCTGAAACCTTAACCCTGTTTACCGTCCACTGATTACAGCACTTTCTGCTCATATTTAAGATTTCTTGCATGTTTTGTTACCTCTGTTGGCACTAATCAGATGTCCAGGGCTGAGTGTGATGTTGTCGCAGAGTTGGATGAAATGTTTGAGCCAGTCCTATCAGGTTTTCCAGTTCAGGAACTGCCTCACATGGATACAGATGCAGAGTTCTTGCAATAGCTTTATCTGTTTGAGTGCCGTGCCCTTCCGGGTGTAAAAGGCTGCTGAGTGGGTTGTGCTAAAGCAGTTGAGGTTGGGTGAACCTTTCTGCTTTGTCAGCTTTCTTGCTGTGCTGGAACTTCGGAAAATGCAGTCTCTCTTCCCCTTCTGGGAAACCGAGAACATTAATGGGTCCTGACCTATCGCATGTAACCATGGTAACCCGGTGGTGCAGCGGTAGAGTTTCGACCTTACAGCGCTTGCAGCGCCAGAGACCCGGGTCTGATCCCAACTACGGGTACTGTCTGTACGGAGTTTGTACGTTCTTCCCGTGACCGCGTTGGTTTTCTCCAAGATCTTCGGGTTTCCTCCCACACTCCACACACTCCAAAGATGTATAGGCTTGTAGGTTAATTGGCTTGGTGCATATGTGTAAAAAAAAAAATTGTCCCTAGTATATGTAGGATAGTGTTAATATGCGGAGATCGCTGGTCGGTGTGGACTCGGTGGGCTGAGGGGCCTGTTATCGCACTGTATCTCTAAACTAAACCTTCTATTCTTCTTTGCAGCTAATGGCGGGAGTGTCAGGATGATCACCTGCGGTGCAGACAAGAGCATTTACTTCCGGACAGCACAGAAGGTAACAGATAGCGGCAGTTTATGAATGTACAGTCAGTCACAAACTGGAATCTAATACATAGGTTCAATACAAGTCGAATAATCAACACTTTGGGAGTGAGTTAAAGTAGTTTGGAATCTAATCCAAAGGTTCAGTGCATGTAAAATACCCTGGGAAAGACACATAATGTTGGAGTAACTCAATGGGACAGGTAGTATTTCTGGAGAAAAGGAATGGGTGACGTATCGGTGCGAAACCCTGTGAATGAGTTACAAACTTATTTAGTCCAGGGCTTCAGTACATATGGAACATAATAGTAAGATTGAATGAGAACTTACCAGTTTGAAGTTTGATCTTCATTTTATGAGGAGTTACGATGAGCGATTACGTGAAGAAGGCCGCCAGCCCGCATGCACGTCAATCTTCAAAGCAGCGGTGTGAAATCACAGATAACAGTTGTTGAACGAAGATAGTAACATTAGAGATGACTAGAACTACCAGATGATCTTTATGACACGAGAGTTTGGGAACGTAATCGCTTATCGTAACTCCTCATAAAATAAAGATCAAACTTCAAACTGGTAAGTTCTCATTTAATCTTACTATTTTACTTCGGAGTCACGTGAGTGACTATGTGAAGATTTTAAAGCTCTGTGATTGCATGCCGTGGAAAAACGAGTCACAACTGCATCAGTTGACCACAGATAAGGGAAACATTCAAAATGCATACAGACATGACATAGATTTAAAACATGCTGATGCTGATAAATGAACAAATATTAATAACAGTAACCCCTCTCATCCGAGGGGAAACTATAAAATAGAATCTAAAATAGAGTTGGCAAATAACCCTGGTCTGGCAATGGGTTAAAATAAAATGTTGGAAACCTCGTTCGTTAGACCATCCTGCAGTCGGCAGGATGTGGTCCAGAGGACCGTACATAACCCTTGCTGCTGATGTTGTAGCAGCCCTGGTGAAGTGAGATTAGAAAATTAGTATCTACTCCTGTATAAGCCAAAACCCCGTATAACCACCTGGAGATGGTCTGAACTGATACCTTCTTATGAGGTTTTTTGTAACTAACAAACATAGCTAGTATCAGAGCCTCTAAGGCTCTAGATGACCTTGACGTAATGTTGTAAATGTGTGACCACACATAACCGAAGGTGCATGGAGTATGCCATGAGAACTAGTTTGAGACCTGACACCCCTGGGCTGCCCTGCTTAACTAAATCGTAAACATGAAATATTATATATAGCAGGTGTAACCATCCTGTCCAGTTGCAATTTATGTAATGACTGGATCCGTGCGCTGAGGACAGCGCCAGGGGAATAACTACCTTATGAGAGCCGAGCCAAAGATAGGGATATAGCTGGCGCCCCGTGGTGAAGAAGTGTTAACACAATGTCAATATCCCATACCTCCGTGTACTTGGGTCTGGGAGAACTTGTGTTAAAGATATCCTTAATAAACTGGACATCAGAGGGTGAGACCCGACAGAGCGGGTTCCGCTCGCTGCAGCAAATATGATGAGAAGCACGTTGGGCACAGTTAATGGGACTATAACTTAATTTATTGTCAAGGACCCATTAGAAAGTGAACTCTAAGACGTCAGTGTCCGTGCCGTATTATATGTAACATAGCATTTAAACAGAATGCTTCTCATCTCCTGAAGAGGCAATGTACTGCTTTTTTGGTGCTATCCCTGCACTCTGCAATGAGCACATACATGGATCGGTCTGACAACTCGAGCCGCAGGAGTGGTCTTCTCAGATTCTGTAAAGCAATGTATTGATTAATCATGCAGAGGCTGGTTCCCAGAGTCCCAGGCTGAACCAGCAAAGTTTTATGTTTAGAAACCGCATATAAGGTTCTATTATTATTCCCAACATTTGCGGGAAACCATGGCTGCATAGGCCAGTCAGACAGTACGAGAACCCTGAAGCGGCCTTGCTGAATTTATTGCAAGACCCGACTGATGAGGCAAAATGGAGAATAGAACATTCCTCCCCGTGTAGCGAGAATGTATCTATCGCCACTGTGATGCCACATGTTTTTACAACTGATTAATGAACCTGGATGCAAACATATCGCTAATGGGTGTGCCATCGAGCCATAATATCATAAAATACTTTGTGATCCAACATCCATTCTGTGTTGTCATTGATTTGATGTATTTGGTCGGGAAGGGAATGGAGGGGTATGGTCTGAGTGCAGGTAGATGGGACTAGGGGAAAACAAATGGTCGGCACGGACTGGAAGGGCCGAGAGGGCCTGTTTCCGAGCTGTAATTGTTATATTATGTTATATTATGTGATGATACACCAGCGCCAAATGAGGTTCGGTAAATTATGACAGGATACTTTTACTTGATTGCACCCATGTGACTAACATATGCCACCACCACAGTGTATCAACTTGGAACTGAGCATGCAGATTATGCATATTCGCACAATAACCCTTTAACCCATAGTATGCACCTAGTGTCTATGGATTGTTGTTACCAATAACTGAAGAATTGGTGATTTATACAAATCCCATCCACCTACGTTGCTCGAGATGGCATTCGTAATTTTCCATCCTTGAGCACTAGCATCTGTTTGTAATATAACTGAAGATTTATTGACCAAAACTACTGGAGCAATGCTGAATATAGTTCGTTCACCATTGTGACTTTAGTAGCTTCAGCTGTAATAGCATAGGTCTGTTAACAATGACCTACAGTATATTGCACTTGAGAGGTTACTACTTTGCACGTTGTAAGTTCTGATAATGCCAAGGCCTAATTGCACAGCTGAAACAGCTGCTACATTGATGAATAGAAGACTGCTTGATAACATGGTTGTTACAGAAATCTATTGATTCCAATCTGTTGCCCCAGGGCAGAGCCACAGATAAATTAATAGTTAAAAGATAAATCCGAATAATCAATAACTCTAGTTGGTATCAACTTAAATTTGACTGGATGGCTGAGGAACCTCAATTCCTCAAATATAGTTGCAGCTGAAACAGTTGATTGTAGCAAAACACAGCGTTAGAAATATCATCCAGATCAAATTCAAATGTCTCCGGTGATCCCTGTGAATGGGACCTGAATAGTATGCATCTTTGAGATCGATGCATGCCATAAAGGTCCTAAGGAAATCAGTAGTTAGACAGTAACGAAGTTCCATATACGGAAAGGTCTATGTTGCACATGGGAGTTAAATCAATTATGAACCGACATCCTCCATCTTTCACAATGAACAGGCCACGCCTGCCATAATTCCGTGCCTGCCTTGAACGACAACTCTGGCCAGATTCCCGAGCCTGTCTCGAAAGGAAATCCTGGCCATAATACTGGGCCTGCCTTGAAAGACTGCCCCGGCCATAATTCTGAGCCTTCCTCGAAAGACAACTCTGGTCATATTACCGAGCTTGTCTAGGAAGGCAATCCTGGCCGTAATACTGAGCCTGCCTCGAAAGACAACTTTGGCCCAATTCCAAGCCATGCTTGGTACCCTTGTATACTGTGCAATAATAACCCATCACACGTTATCATTTTAGTATATAACTGATGTGAATCTCATGTTATCATTGTCATTTGTACAAAAACAAGTGTAAATATTAGCAACTTGTAAATGGTCCACTTACCCCATGTTTCGGAAGAACCAGACCCACCTAGCTCCATGGTTACAGGTGGTCTTATGGTTCTATTCCCCTCCTTGATTGGAGAGTAGGAATGGTAGTATATGTGGGTTCCATATTTCCTGAGACCGGCTTGGACCTTGGCCTGAAAGACCTCTGCCCAGCTTTCAAGCTGCCTCCAGCTTCAGTGAACTGCTTACTGCCGATGAGGCGTGGGGGGTCGTCGCCAATAAGGTGAAGCTTGCTTCCTCATCCAGGTATACCTGTTGGATAAGTCTTAGCTGAAGAGAAGATTCGGCGGCTGGTTTCATTTCCTGGATTTCATGTCCCCTCCAATGTTACCCCTGATAGCTCTGTTCACTGCCGACACTTTAGCGTGAGGGGAACACTGGGCCGCTTCTGGGTTTTCTGCCTATGGATGGAACCAATTTTCCGGCAGTAACCCCTTCACTTGCGAGTATTTCCTCACACTCCCCTACACAGAGAGGGAGATTCATAGGCAGCCCTGAAAACAGGTGCTGCCGCAGGTCCTTGAGGATACCTGCGCTGACATGGCCCCTCCTTCAGACCTATATCAGGATTTTTGCTCTGAGTCAGACTGAAACTGACCCTGAATGCTCCCCTCCTCAGAAAGGGAGACATTGTGCAGCCCTGATAAAGGTGCCGCTGCCGCGGGCCTCCGAGGAGACCCGCGCTGATAACTACCTCCTTTGGAGCATATCTCTTTGGAGCAACCTCTCCATCAGGTGCTCCATGTGGGTTTAGGCGTCCGCAGACGCTACCCATTAAAGGAGGGGAACCCTCCTGGCCTGACTCGCCCGAGTCCCAAGGCCTGACCGGCTTCCTCGTGGTTTGACCCCGTCTCTGGGGCACCATAACGGTCTGGGAGCCGCTGACCGCACTGTCAGCAACTCGGGTGGTGAGACCGGCTTACTGCCAGTTTTGCCCCTTTTCTGGGGGAACCATAGCGGTCTGGGAGCTGCTGACCACTTTCACTTGGTCTTATCCCCTTTCTTGGGAAACCACCACTCGCACTCCCCTCCTGGGTGTTGCTGACCTCCTTGTCAGTGACTTGGGAAGCGAACCCGATGGGCCGCCGGCTACCCGCGCTTCCGTGTCCGGACCGGGATCTCCCCACGGTCCATAACCGGTTTCCCCGAGGCCCGTCTGACTTCGCCCCAAATCCAGCAGGCAAACTTTATAAGGAGCTTCCTGCAACACAAAAACAAAACCTAGAAATAAGTTTTAAACTTACCTTGCAGGTTTAAACTTGCAAGTCAATCGTTGCGCAATGCGCTAGACGTAATGACGTGCATGCGGCCTGACGGCCTTCTTCACATAGTCACTTACGTGACTCCGATGTAAAATCAGTATAAAACCTGCATATTCTGTACGTAATCAATATTTGTTAAATAATATACTATATAATATCATTAAGTTACAGATTGGAGATGAATCCCAAAGTTCAGTGTTCATAGAATAGTTGATACCGTGGGACTGAATTACAAACTAGTATCGAATCCAGAGCTTTAGTAAATGCAATAATCAGTGTGAGAGTGGAATTCCCCAGATCGTTCCACTACCTGGAGTTCTGCCAGACAATGTGTGTTGGAAAGAACTGCACATGTTGGTTTAAATCGAAGGTAGACACAAAATGCTGGAGTAACTCAGTGGGACATGCAGCATCTTTAGAGAGTAGGAATGGGTGACGTTTCTGGGTCAAGATCCTTCTTCAAATTCCGGTTCGTCCAGCTCCTTTGTTCATTAGATCAAAGGATTACAGATTTTAATATATAGTTGCCTCGCAATCTTCGATAGATACGATAAGGGAATAACGTTTAATGATCGACATTTTGGCTGGGGACCATCATAAGGTCATAAGGTAATAAGTGATAGGAGCAGAATTAGGCCATTCGGCCCATCGCCTACTCCACCACTCACATCTGGCTAATCTATCTCTCCATTTTAACCCCATTCTCCCCATAATCCCTGACACCCGTACTAATCAAGAATCTATCTATCTTTGCCTTCGAAATATCAATTGACTTGGCCTCCATGGCCTGCTGTGGCAAAGAATTCCATCCTCCTGAGTACGTCTGCTTTGCTTTGCTCCATTGTCCGGCATCCCTTGTGTCAGTGGACAAGCTCAGTGCACGCGGGCAGGTACCTGTAAACTTGACGGCTGTGATGGAGGACGAATGTTCATCCAAGGTCTGGAGCAAGCTGTAGTCGTTTTCCACGTCCAACACATGGATCAGTCGGTCCCGGCTAGCGGATGCCAGCAGCTTCATGCCTGTCAGTGGCCAAGGAAAGAGTTGAAAGCAGACAAAATGTGTAGGATGGATCTGCAGATGCTGGTTTGCACTGAAGACCGACACAAAGTGCTGGAGTAACTCAGCGGGATGGGCAGCATCTCTGGAGAAGAGGTTATCAGTCTGAAGAAGGGTTCCGACCCGAAACGTCACCCATTCCTTCTGTCCAGAGATGCTGCCTGTCCCGCTGAGTTACTCCAGCATGTTGTGTCTGCCAGACAATGCATCGTCTCCCGATATTGTTCTGTATGTAGATGATGCTCTGTAGTGTCTGGGTGTTGGAGCTAAACGTTTGTTTTCATTCCCAACAGACTAGCGAAGGCACTCAGTTCACCCGAACTCACCATGTTGTTCGAAAGACGACTTTGTATGACATGGATGTGGATTCTACGCGGAAGTACGCTGCCGTTGGATGCCAGGACAGGAGCATTCGGTGAGTGAGATCTGGTGCTGCCTCTGACGTACAGCTCCCGGTTATATGCAGAGCTACGCCTCGTCTCCTGTCTCTCGAGCTTGAGAATGACTTTCCTCTACTAATTCTGTGGGTTCTGATATGGCTGGTGAGGCTGATGTGGGATCACAGTGGCACAGCGGTAGGGCTGCTGCCTAACCACGTCAGAAACCTGAGTCCGATCCGGACCACAGGTACTGCCTGTGTGGAGTTTGTATGTTCTCCCTGTGACCGCGTGAGTTTCGCCCAAGTACTCCGGTTTCCACCTATATCCCATTCGGCCCATCAAGTCTACTCCGCCATTCAATCATGGCTGATCTATCTCTCCCTCCTAACCCCATTCTCCTGCCTTCTCCTCATAACCCTATACAAATCAAGAATCTATCCATCTCTGCCTTTAAAATATCTACTGTCATGCCCTCCACAGCCTTCTGTGGCAAAGAATTCCAAAGATTCATCACCCTCTTACTAAATACATTTCTCCTCATTTCCTTCCTAAAAGAACGTCCTTTAATTCTGAGGCTATGACGTCTAGTCGTAGGCTCTCCCACTAGTGGAAACTTCCTCTCCACATCCACTCTATCCAAGCCTTTCACTATTCTGTAAGTTTCAATGAGGTCCCCCCTCATTCTTCTAAACACCAGCGAGTACAGGACTAGTGCCGTCAAACGCTCATCATAGGTTAACCCACTCATTCCTGGGATCATTCGCGGGTTTTTGTCTGTTAATTGGTTTCTGTAAATCACTCCTGGTGTGTGATAGGTGATCGATGATCGGCATGGACACGGTGGGCCGAAAGGCTTGTTTCCACTGTTGTTTCTCTAAAACTAAACTAAACCCAGACTCTGCCACAGGCTGGGCAGAAGATTCGGAGCAGGGTCAAACCCGGCGCTGTAAGGCAGCAACTTTACCACTGTGCTGCCCTTAGTGTGGGTTTTGCAGAGACAGCAGTGAAGCACCCTTCAAACACCAAAGCATCAGCATAAAATTCTCACAGCTTACATATCTCACTATAAAGCTCTGTTATCCCTGTACATCTCACTGTAAAACTGGTGAAACACACATTCTTCACTCATACATCTCCACAGCAAACTACCACACCACATTGTTACCCACTAATATAACTTACATCCACTGATGCAACACTCTGATAACCCTCCCCACAACTCAATCACACTTATATTTTAAGTAAAGTAAGTAAGTTTATTGGCCAAGTATTCACATTCAAGGAATTTGTCTTGGTGCTCTGCCCACAAGTAACAACATGACATACAGTGACAGTTACGAATGACTCAGAAAAAACTAAACATTAATAATAATAAAACATTTCAACACCACATCTGGCATCGCCAGCGACTCCCTCTTCCATGACTCCCCAGTCTTCGGGGTTGAGTTCATGGTCAGTTTATTGCCACATGTACCAATTAATGTACAGTGACATTTGTGTTACCATACAGCCAAACTAAGTGAAAGCAACAAGACACACAACCACATACCTCACTATGATGGAAGGCAATAAAGTTCAATCTTCATCCTCTCTGTTCTCCCGCGGTCGGGGTAGTCAAACCATCCACAGTCGGGGCAATCAAAGCCCCCGCAGCCGACGAAACTCCCACGTCGGGGCGGTTGCAACTCTCTCTCCGCGCCATGGAGCTCCTGAGTCAGCCTCTACTTACCAGGGATCACAGGTTTCACCATGTTAAAGTCCACAGACCCTGCGGTTGGAGCTTCGATCCCCGACAAAGGGATCGCAAGCTCCACAATGTTAAAAACCCGCAGACTCCTGCGGCTTGGAGCGCCCGCCGGCCTCTAGGAAAGGCCACCAACTCCACAATGTTAGGCCACAGTAGGGACGGAGATACGATACAAAAAAAAAATCACATCTCCATCAAGGTAAGAGATTGAAAATAAGTTGACCCCAACCCCCAACCACAAATAAAACAAACCAAGGAGCACTAAAACATACTTTTAACACATACTAAAAATAACAGAAAGAAGAAAGGACAGACAGACTATTGGCGAGGCAGCCAATGCTGGTGGCGCCACCCAGTGTACGTGGTGTATTCAATGGCTTAGATCATGTTCATAAGTGATAGGAGCAGAATTAGGCCATTTGGCCCATCATGTCTACTCCACCATTCAATCATGGCTGATCTATCTCTCTCACCTAACCCCATACTCCTACACCCCCCCCATAATCTCTGACACCTGTACTAATCAAGAATCTTTCTCTGCCTTAAAAATATCCATTGACGGCCTCCACAGCCTTCTATGGCAAAGAATCAGTACACCCCAACATTTCTCTGTAATAATTACTGGTTTGTACTGACATTGTATTATCTTTTACCATATCACTCAAGAATACCGCAAATAAAACTGATGTTTTGCATGTGTTTGAAACTGAGATATCCTACACCTCAGTTTCGGAAGGAACTGCAGATGCTGGTTTAAACCGAAAATGGACACAAAAGGTTGGAGTAACTTAGTGGGACAGACAGCATCTCTGGAGAAAAGAAAAGGTGATATTTTGGGTCGAGACCCTCCTTCAGACAAGAAGGATCTCAACCTAAAACGTCACCTATTCCTTTCCTCCAGAGATGCTGTCTGACCCGCTGAGTTACTCCAGCTTTTTGTGTCTATCCTTTACAATGTAGCTTTACATAGTGTATGCCACACCACCTCACCACATTCCCAAATGAACAGACTAAATACTCAGACTGAACAACAATGTGTTATGGAAGTTTTATATTGGCCTTACTTTGATTCACTGGAACATGTTTACTGTGTGTAAATTTCTCGAGTGTTCTCTCTCTGTCTACGCCTACTTCCCTGCAGAATATTTAACATTAGCAATGGGAAACAGAAGAAACTCTACAAAGGATCTCAGGGAGAAGATGGAACGCTGATTAAGGTTAGTGTTCTTGGATCAGTGCAACATCCCGCTTTCAAAAGCAGTGGTCCTTCTAGCCATGCGGATCCTTCCCACACAGACCATTCTTTCCCACAACATCCTGTCCCCTTCTCACCTTGCTTTTTCCCACCCACTCCCCACTTCATCTGTCCCTCTCCCACCCCCCCCCACCCCTTCCACTGCTCCCATCTACCCACAACACACACCCCCCTTTATGGGTCGCATACTCCAGCTTCCTTTCCAACAGATTCCATCATGTGCAGCCCCTCCACCAAGCATGTCCGCACCTCTGTTGTTATCTCCATCTCTCTCTCCCCCAACTAACACCATCCAACAGTCCAGCCCTTCTATCACTGGCCAGCTGTTTCCCCGCCATGCACCCCTTCATACTGGATATCTCCTCTCCATGCGTGTAGGAAGTGAACTGTAGATGCTGGTTTACACCAAGGATAGACAAAAAATGCTGGAGTAACTCAGCGGACAGACAGCATCTCTGGAGAGAAGGAATGGGTAACGTTTTGGGTCGAGACCCTTCTTCTCTGCTGACTGCCTTGCTGAGTTACTCCAGCGTTTTGTGCCTATCTCCTCTTCATTCGTTCAGCCCAGGTACTGGGTCTCAACCCAAAACGTTGACCGTCCATTGCTCTTCATAGATACTAGCTGACCCTCTGAGTTCCTCCAGCAGTTTGTTTTTTAATTTGTATTACTCTCCTCAATTTTTCAAACTTGTAGAAGATCTGACAGTGTGTTTTAATATTTTGTGCCGGTTTATTGCCGTGTTTTCCCTCTATCAACATTTGCTCACTCTTCACTGCTTCCCGATGCCCTCCCAAGTTTCTGCTCGGTGACAACATTACAACCTCAACATCTGATACGTCCACAGATGGGTCACTTTTCCCACAATTTTATTTCTCAGTGAAATGTATAACTGTTGAGATCTAAGAAACACTCCTTCAAGCGATTGAAGGCAGCACGGTGGCGCAGTGGTAGAGTTGCTGCCTTTCAGTGCTTGCAGCGTCGGAGACCCGGGTTCGATCCCGACTATGGGTGCTGTCTGTACGGAGATTGTACGTCCTCCCCGTGACCTGCGTGGGTTTTCTCCGAGATCTTGGGTTTCCCCCCACACTCCAGAGACGTACAGGTTTGTAGGTTAATTGGCTTGGTTGTCCCTAGTGTGTGCAGGATAGTATTAATGTGCGGGGATCGCTGGTCAGTGTGGATTCGGTGGGCCAAATGGCCTGTTTCCGTGCTGTATTTCTAAATTAGAAAAAAAAGATTTACCGTTATATAAGGATAGGCACATCGTTAATCTATTTTTTAAATTTTCTATACACTTCATTTTAAGTGGCTCACTTAAATGTAATGATCATCACTCACCCTTAAACAATCTTGTTGTGGCTCTGAACACACTGGCTGACTCTTTCCATGCTGACCAACTCACTCTACTGCCTAACTCTCTCTCTCTACTGTACAACTATCTCTCTACACTGACCGAGCGACGTTCTCTATATTGTCCGACTCCTTCACTGGACTGACTGCCTCTCTCTACAAAGTGTGTCTCTCCACTGCCTGACTCTTTTTTTGCTGACTGACTCTCTCTCCACTGACTGAATCACTCTCTACTTTAATCAATTATTTACAAAAATAATATGCACAGTACAAACCAATACAAACAAACCCACCACCATGATACAAATAAATATCCTTAAATATTGAATAATAAATAACCATATCACCATCCTTGTTAAAGATACATTCCACCCAGCGCGGTGCCCAGCGGTCCCAGAAATCCCCCAGGGTGCCCGTGGACAGCACATATTCTCCCTCTAATGACACGCGGATGTAACCCCAGGAATGGGGCAGCCAGCCGGCTCGGGCAGAGCACTCTTCTGCCTGGCGTCGTGACTCGCGGATGGTCAGCTTGGCCAGGCCGAGGAGCAACCCAACCAGGACATCCTGGGTTCCACCCAAAAGTGGCAGGCAGCTGTCTCTCTCTGCTCTGTGTTACTCTCTCTGTTCTGACTCTATCTCTATTGTCTAACTCTCTCTCTCTCAGTACTGACATTCTCTCTACTATTGGCTCTCTCTCTACTGACCAACTCTCTCTCTCTGCTGACTGACCTTTTCTCTACTGACTCTTCTCTCTCTGCTCTGTGTGATTCTGCTCTGATTCCATCTCTATTGTCTAAAGCCCCTGTCCCACTTACGTGTCTGTGCTGACCAACCCTGCCTCTCCGCTGTCTGATCCTCTCTCTGCACTGACTGGTTTGTTTGGTCAGAGATCCTGAATTCATATAACCAGTGCGGCTCGTCTGTTTTCATCCAGGTTCAGATTGATCCGTCCGGCCTGTACATTGCAACCAGCTGCTCTGATAAGAATCTCTCCATCTTTGACTTCTACTCAGGCGAGTGTGTTGCAACCATGTTTGGACACTCCGGTGAGTTTGCATCAAGAAGGCCACCCTTTTACTGTCCCCGTTTTGACTGCAATTTACATTCAGCGTATTCTTGTCCTACCCACAGTCATGGTTAGGGATCACACTGGGATAGAAGTGAGATCCATTTGTATCACGGTTAAGCTACTATCTACCTCATGGGTGACCCATCAGAAGGAACTGCAGATGCTGGTTTAAACCGAAAATAGACACAAAAGGTTGGAATAACTCAGCGGGACAGGCATCTCTGGGGAAAAGGAATAGGTGATATTTCGGGTCGAGACCCTTCCTCAGACTAGAAGGTTGTCGACCTAAAATGTCACCTATTCCTTTTCTCCAGAGATGCTGCCTGTCCCGCTGAGTTACTCCAGCATTTTGTGTCTATCGTTAAACCAGCATCTGCAGTTCCTTCCTAAACAGAAATAAATAGGTCACTGGTTTCAGGGATTCAAATTTTAATTGGATCTTTAAGGCATTTTTTCCTTTATCTTTCTAAAGTGCACTGAAGGAAACAAATTGCTGCTCGTATTACAAGGAGGATAAATTTTTGTTTAATTTTAAAAATTGGATTAAAATAACCCAGGAGATTATTTTGTTGCCTGTGATGCTTCCAAACCTGGTCATACTGTGAAGATTGAAAGCAAGGTCAATATGAGACTTGGATTTGTCCACGTTGTGTGGGTTGAGATTAATTTGGAAGGACAACTTGACGAATAGATGTAAATAGCACATGGAGACATAGTTTGGTGGTTGGACTTTGGATTTTGTTCCATCAAAGTCTGATTTATCTAGATTAACTGATAATTTATGTATACTGTATTTATTGTTGTTGTTGATGCATCTAATATACTATTAAAACTGCTGAAAGTAAGACTTTAATTGTTTTGGTTCCTCTCTGGTGCACATGAGAAATGATACTCTTGAAGTCTGAGAAAAGAATGACACTATGAATTATTTTAATGTTCTGGAATGCACTGCCTAAAGACAATAGACAATAGGTGCAGGAGTAGGCCAGATTCAACAACATTTTTGCAAAAGGGACCCATTTACACATTAAAGTATAAACTAGAGAGAGCAAAGATCGTTGAGATTAATGGGATAGCTCTTAGAAAATGTCTTTGCAAGCCTGATGAACTGATTAGTTTCTGTGGGATATTTATGATTCGACCATGAAATACCAAGTATTTTATTTTTATATGTTATGTTTTGTTATATGTTATTTTTACCAGTTTGCTGACAGGATAAATTTATGGTGTAACTCCCATCTACCTCATCAGAGTCCATCAATCTATTATCGGACTTTATCTTGTACTAAATGTTGTACCCTTTATGCTTTATCTGTACATTGTAGACAGCTTGATTGTAATCCTAGTCTGGATAGCATGCAACAAAAAGCTTATCACTGTACATCGGTACATGTGACAGTAATAGTCTAAACTAACTAACTAACTAAGCTAAATGACACTGCCATCCTCTGGGACCAATTGCTTGTTCGTCATATGTTGATTTATTGTTTTCATAACTTCTACATTGGAAACTAATCTAGCACCATCTGGCCCTGGTTCCAATTTTCACCACTGATTAGATGAACGTCTAATTTACAGTAATTGAAGGGTGTTGCAGGTGAGGAAGATTGCGAGACACCTATATATTAAAATCTGTAATCCTTTGATCTAATTAACAAAGGTGCTGGATAAACTTGAGTTTGACATAGAAACATAGAAAATAGGTGCAGGAGGAGGCCATTCGGCCCTCCGAGCCAGCACCGCCATCCATTGCGATCATGGCTGATCGTCCCCAATCAATAACCCGTGCCTGACTTCTCCCCATATCCCTTGATTCCACTAGCATCTAGAGCTCTATCTCTCTCTTAAATCCATCCAGTGATTTGGCCTCCACAGACCTCTGTGGCAGGGAATTCCACAAATTCACAACTCTCTGGGTGAAAACGTTTTTCTCACCTCAGTCTTAAATGGCCTCCCTTTTATTCTAAGACTGTGGCCCCTGGTTCTGGACTCGCCCAACATTGGGAACATTTTTCCTGCATCTAGCTTGTCCAGTCCTTGTATAATTTTATATGTTTCTATAAGATCCCCCCTCATCCTACTAAACGCCAGTGAATACAAGCCCAGTCTTTTCAATCTTTCCTCATATGACAGTCCCACCATCCCAGGGATCAATTTTGTGAACCTACGCTGCAATGCCTCAATCACAAGGATGTCCTTCCTCAAATTAGGAGACCAAAACTGTACACAATACTCCAGATGTGGTCTTACTAGAGCCCTATACAACTGCCGAAGAACCTCTCTACTCCTATACTGAAATCCTCTTGTTATGAAGGCCAACATTCCATTAGCTTTCTTCACTGCCTGCTGTACCTGCACGCCAACTTTCAGTGACCGGTGTACAAGGACACCCAGGTCTCGCTGTACCTCCCCCTTACCTAACCTAACCCCAGTGAGATAATAATCAGCCCCCTTGTTTTTGCCACCAAAGTGGATAACCTCACATTTATCTATATTATACTGCATCTGCCCACTCAGACGAAGGGTCTTGACAAGAAACGTCACCCATTCCTTCTCTCCAGAGATGCTGTTTGTCCCGCTGAGGTACTGAGCATTCTGTGTTTACCTTTGCTGGATAATCTACATTGCCTACTGACCCATTGTGAACTACTATCTACCTCTTTGATGACCCTTGGACTATCCTTGATCGGGCTTTGCTGGCTTTAACTTGCACTCAACACTATTCCTTTATGGTGTATCTATTCACTGTAATGGCTAGATTGTAATCATGTATTGTCTTTCCGCTGACTGGTTAGCACGCAACAAAAGATTTTCACTGTACCTCGGTACACGTGACAATAAACTAAACTGAATTGAACATTGTGGTCAAGGCATAGACATGAGCATGCCTTCTACTCTGTGACAGTTAATCTGTACTGGCCACAGTACAACCCTATTATCCCTATTGGTGAAAGTAATGCTTCTGATCAAGATATACCTTGTGATTCAGCATCAGTCACAGAGACATTCAGTAAACTACATTGATCATAGTTGTCCCTCAAGCTCATATCTTTTGGTTTGGCTGTCACTAACTTACCTTGGTTCCTACAACAAATGTGTTTTTTTTTCCACAGAGGTTGTGACAGGAATGAAGTTCACCAATGACTGTAAACATCTGATCTCCGTGTCCGGGGACAGGTATGTTCTTTCTCTCCGTGTTACAGTGTCGTTCGTGACGCACCCTTCCTAATTAATTGTGGGCCTTCTCTTCTCTCCACTCCCTCACTCCATCTCTTTCTTATGGCAAAGCAAACGCCGGCGACATTCGAAATCTACAGGAAAGCACAGAAGGTGCGACAAACGATGTCCTGGTTGGGCAGCACGTGGACTGGGAATCATTGAGGTCTCCTGGCAATTTACCTTTCAGTCTGCTGTGCCGAATCAGACAGTCAGGCGGACTGTATAGGGCGTAAAACAAAACGGTCCTGAAAAATTAAGAATAAAAAATGCTGGATATACTGGGGCAGCAAATACAGAGGGAGAGAATTGAAGTATCATGTCCATAATCTTTTGTCAGGACAGGGTCTGAAATGTTAACATTGACCTGCTTCTCTATCTGCTTGTCCCATTGAGTATCTCCAGCATTTTCTGTTTTATTACATTGCATGCCTCTTTATGTCTCACTGACTGCTTTCCTGTTTCTGTCCTAAAAATGCTTTTTTTTTTCTCTTTCTTTATCCCTCTCCACCTCTCTATCTCAACCACTCTCCCTTTCCTCTCTCTCATCCCCCTCTATTTTACCCATCGCAGCCCACGTCTCATCCCCTCTCTCTTCCCCCTTCCCTCCACTCCTCCCATCTTCCCTACTTCCTTCCCTCTCTAATCTTGTCTTTCACATTTTTCTCTCTTTATCCCATCCCGTTTCCCTTTCTTCCCCTCTTCTTTCCTCTCTGCCCTTCCCTTTCTCACCTCTTCCCCTTCTCTCCGTTCTCTCTTTTCTTCTCTCTCTTCTTGATTCTCTTTTCACTCTCCTTCCTGTCTCCCCACTTTCCTTATTCTTCTCTTCCCACATTCTCCCCTTTCTCTCCTCCCTTTCTACCCGTTCCTTCTGCCCTCTTTTACCTCTTGGCATCTACCCACCCCTACACTCCCTCCCTCTCTCCCCCACTCCCTCTCCAATTTATTCTTCCGTTTCTTCCCCACTTCGCTTTCTCTCCCCATCCATATTTCCCTTTCCTCTCCCTTCTTCCCCTACTTCTCTTCCCTTTCTCCACTCTTCCTCTCTCTTGTCCCTCACTTTCCTGTCTCCCCTTTCTCTTCTCTTCTCACTCTTCTCGCTTCTTTTCTCTATCTCTCTTCCCACTCCGTCATCCCTCCCTCCCCACTTCCCTCTCTACCTGCTCCTCTTCACCTCTCTTCAACGCTCCCATTCCCCTCTCTCTGTCTCCCCCCCCCCCCCCCCCCTTAATACTCCACAAACTAGCCAGTGAGAGAAGGATTCCCGAAGAAGGGTTTCGGCCCGAAATGTTGCCTATTTCCTTCGCTCCATAGATGCTGTTGCACCCGCTGAGTTTCTCCAGCATTTTTGTCTACCTTCAATTTTCCAGCATCTGCAGTTCCTTCTTAAAAAGTGAGAGCTTGGCTTGTGATGTGAGGGGAATTGAACCTGCACTGTCAGCCAAGTGATATCTTATCTGCAATCGGCCATGGCCCTGCACTCACTTGGTATGGGCTGAGGTTGAAATTCTGGACTGGTGTTATCTGAAAGATGTGACCGTGTGTTGTTCCCTGCAGCTGTATCTTCATCTGGCGGCTAAGCTCAGAACTGACAATTAACATGAGGCAGAGACTGGCCGAGACCAAGCAGAAGGATAAAAAGCAAACCAAGACCCCCCCACGGAAACATTCCACCCCGAGCAGGTATGTGCAATGGCAGTGCACCTTGGGGTACAGGGGAAGGGACCGAAGGGTAGCTGTGGATGTATGTGATAGCTAATTATTAACCCCTGACACTTTTCACCAATTTATAACATGGACTCCAGCCAGAGTTTGGTCATTTGTCACTATTTCTAACTTCTTCCCAAAGTGTGATTCATCATCCTGTGCTTTTTAGGTGCCAATTTTTTGCTGCTCTATGAACGTCCATTTGTTACCATCAAGAGCAGGAATGATGAGGAAGTCAAACGAGGCGTGGGTTGGAAAGTGACAGCGTGAAGCCGCAAGAAACTGGAACCTAGAGTAACAAACAAAGTGCTGGAGGGACAGGCAGCATCTCTGGATAGAAGGAATGGGTGACAATTCAGGTTGGGACCCTTCGCCAGACTGCCTGCGCCCTGCATTACTCCAGCATCTTGTGGTAGTCTGAAGAAGGGTGAACATGAATGCAGACTAAAGTAATCTCCTCCATGCTAGTGCATGGTCAAACTTCCTCCATTCCCTGCATATCCATGTGCCTATCTAAGAGCCTCTTAAATGCCACTATAATATCTGCCTCCATATCTCTGGAGTGACTCCCAGTCTGAAGAAGAGTCTCGACCCGAAACGTCACCCATTCCTTCTCTCCAGAGATGCTGCCTGTCCCGCTGTGTTACTCCAGCATTTTATGTCTATCTTCGGTGTAAATCAGCATGTGCAGTTCCAAAGTGCTGGAGGATCTCCGAAACATCTGTGGAGGGAGATGGGCAGTGTGTGTTTCAGCCCAGGGAAGGAACACTGGCCGAAACACTGACAGTCCATTTCCCTCCATTCCCTGTCCATTTTGCCTGACTTTGTGTTTGTGAATTCATGGGTGGCATAGTGGTTAGTCACAGCTCCGGCAACCGGAGTTCGACCCTGAGCTCTGGTGCTGCCTGTGTGGAGTTTGTATGTTCTACCTCTGATATACAAATTTTCTCCAGATGACCCAGTATCCTCCCACAGCCCAGAGATGTGCAGGTAGGTGATTGACCACAGTAGGCTGCCACGAGTCTGTGTTAACGGCAGGAAGGCTAATGTTTGTCTCAGGACACGTCTGGTTCTGGAAGGTCAGTATGGGTCAAATAAGCCAGGAGGGCTCTGCACAATTGACTACTACCTGAAATAATGTCAGGGAAGCATAGCAATTGGCAAAAGTATTGCTAAATCTTATATTTCTTGTGCTCTTTCATATAAGGACAATAGACAATAGGTGCAGGAGTAAGCCATTCGGCCCTTCGAGCCAGCACCGCCATTCAATGTGATCATGGCTGATCATCCCCAATCAGTACCCCATTCCTGCCTTCTCCCCATATCCCCTGAATCCACTATTTTTAAGGGCCCTATCTAGCTCTCTCTTGAAAGAGAGAACTTGCCTCCACCGCCCTCTGAGGCTGAGAATTCCACAGACTCACCACTCTCTGTGAGAAAAAGTGTTTCCTCGTCTCCGTTTTTTCTCCGAGGGGGGATGTATGGATTGAGCAACGTGTCTCACTAGGAGTTGATAATGTGTTGACTTTTGAAGCATAAGAATAATGTTTTGTTTTCTCTCTCTGTATTTGACCAGTTTTATGTTACACCACTTGACTTGTTTTGTCCTAATACGTCACTTGCACTCTTCCCTCTCTCCCCTTTCTCTAACCCACTCTACATTTATTTCTCAATCTGTCTCTTTCACTCTTTCTCTCCATCTCTCTCCTTGTCTGTGATGGTAATTTATTGCAGATTATATTTGACCACGTTCCTGCTCCCCTTCAGACACGAAACGTTTGATGCTGCTGCCCAGACTGCTATGTCCTCTGATAGTGAGAAGGAAGCTGAAGAGGATGTAAATGAGGATGAAGACGGCCATAGCGAAGGTCCAAAGAGCGTTTCCCCCAAACGAGGCATCGCAGGTGAAGGCAATGGTAGGTCCATGCAGATAACAGAGAGATTGAGACGTAAACACAGGGTCCATACTCTCCAGCCCACCCACCAGCTCTCAGTGTCTGTTGTTCACCCTGCATTGTAGAACAAGCCATATATATTGTGTAGGAAGGAACTGCAGTTGCTGGTTTAGCACCAAAGATAAGCACAAAATGCTGCAGTAACTCAGCGGGACTTGCAGCATCTCTGGATAGAAGGAATGGGTGACTCGGCGATCGTTTCGCTGAACACCTTCGCTCAGTCTGCCGAAGCCTAGGCAATCTCCCGGTTGCCAAACACTTTAACTCCCCCTCCCATTCCCACACTGACCTTCCTGTCCTGGGTCTCCTCCACTGTCAAAGTGAGGCCAAACGCAAATTGGAGGAACAGCACCTCATATTTCACTTGGGCAGCTTACACCCCAGCGGTGTGAATATTGATTTTTCTAACTTCAAGTAATCCTTGCTTTCTTTATCTCTCCGTCCCTCCCCCACCCTAGTTCTCCGACTATTTCACTGTCCTCCTGATTAATTTTACTGTTTGTATGCCTCGTTGTCACCTTCCCCTCAGCCAACAATCAACCATTGTAGGTACACAAAAAGCTGGAGAAACTCAGCGGGTGCAGCAGCATCTAAGGAGCGAAGGAGATAGGCGACGTTTCGGGTCGAGACCCTTCTTCAGACTGGTCAGGGATCAGGGAAACGAGAGATATAGATGGTGATGTGGAGAGATAAGGAACAATGAGTGAAAGATATGCAAAAAAGTATCGGTGATAAAGGGAACAAGCCATTGTAAGCTGTTTGTGGTGTGAAAATGAGAAGCTGGTGCGACTTGGGTGGGGGAGGGAGATAGAGATAGAGGGAATGCCAGGGCCCGAGGGCTGAGGGAGAGGTGGGAAGGGGAGGAGACAGCAAGGGTTAACAGAATTGAGAAAATTCAATATTCAAGCCCAAAGGATGCAGACTCCCCAAGCGGAATATGAGGTGCTGTTCCTCCAGCTTGCGGTGTTGCTCACTCTGGCCGTGGAGGAGGCCCAGGACCGAGAGGTCGGATGTGGAATGGGAGGGGGAGTTGAAGTGCTGAGCCACCGGGAGGTCGGGTTGGTTATTGCGGACCGAGCGGAGGTGTTCGGCGAAGCGATCGCCAAGCCTCCGCTTGGTCTCACCGATATAGATCATCTGGCATCTGGAGCAACGGATGCAGTAGATGAGGTTGGAGGAGGTGCAGGTGAACCTCTGTCGGACCTGGAAGGACTGCTTGGGTCCCTGAAAGGAGTGGAGGGGGGAGGTGAAGGGACAAGTGTTGCATTTCTTGCGGTTGCAAGGGAAAGTGCCCGGGGAAGGGGTAGAGTGGGAGGGGAGGGAAGAATGGACAAGGGAGTTGCGGAGGGAGCGGTCTTTGCGGAAGGCAGACAGGGGGGGAGATGGGAAGATGTGGCGGGTGGAGGGGTCACGTTGGAGGTGGCGAAATTGGCGGAGGACTATATGTTGTATTTGCCGGCTGGTGGGGTGAAAGGTGAGGACCAGGGGGACTCTGCCCTGTTTGCGAGTGGGGGAATGGGGAGCGAGGGCAGTGTTGCGGGGTATGGAGGAGACCCTGGTGCGAGCCTCATCAATAGTGGGGGAGGGGAATCCCCGTTCTCTGAAGAATGAGGCCATTTGTGATGACCTGGTGTGGAACACCTCATCCTGGAGCAGATGCGGCGTAGACGGAGGAATTGGGAATAGGGGATGGAGTCCTTACAGGAAGCAGGGTGGGAGGAGGAGTAGTCCAGGTAGCTGTGGGAGTCAGTAGGTTTGTAGTGGATGTCGGTCAGGAGTGTATCACCTGCAATAGAGATGGTGAGGTCAAGGAATGGTAGGGAAGTGTCGGAAATGGTCCAAGTGTATTTGAGTGCCGGATGGAAGTTGGTGGTGAAATGAATGAAGTCAGTCAGTTGTGTGTGGGTGCAGGAGGTGACACCAAAGCAGTCGTCGATGTAACGGAGGTAGAGGTCGGGGATGGGGCCCTGGTATGCCGAGAACAAGGATTGTTCGACATACCCAACAAAGAGGCAAGCGTAGCTGGGGCCCATGCGTGTGCCCATAGCTACGCCTTGTGTTTGGAGGAAATGGGAGGAATCAAAAGAGAAGTTATTGAGGGTGAGGACCAACTCTGCTAGGCGGAGGAGGGTGTCAGTGGACGGGTAATGGGTTGCTCCTCTGGTCGAGGAAGAACCGGAGGGCTTTGAGACCGTCCTGGTGGGGGATGGAGGTGTAGAGTGACTGGACGTCCATGGTAAAGATGAGAGGATGGGGGCCTGGGGAATGGAATGCACGGAGCCGACGGAGAGTGTCTGAGGTGTCTTGAACATAGGTAGGGAGGGATTTAACAAAGGGGGATAGGATGGCGTCAAGGTATGTGGAAATGTGTTCGGTGGGGCACGAACAGGCAGAGACAATGGGTCTGCCAGGGCAGTCGGGTTTGTGGATTTTGGGGAGAAGGTAAAATCGGGCCGTGCGGGGCTGAGAAACGATGAGGTCGGAGGCTCGGGGGGGTAGGGAGCCGGAGCTGATGAAGTCAGTTATGGTGCTCGAGATGGCGGCCTGGTGTTTCGTCAGTGCGGTCATGGTCCAGGGGTAAGTAGGAGGAGGTGTCCGAGAGTTGGCGCGCGGCCTCCGCTTTGTAGAGATCGACGCGCCAGACTACCACGGCACCTCCCTTGTCGGCGGGTTTGATAACCCAGTCTGGGTTGTTACGGAGTGAGTCGATGGCAGCACGTTCAGGGCTGGAGAGATTGGAGTGAGACAGGGGGGTGGAGAAGTCGAGGCGGTTGATGTCCCGACGGCAGTTCTGGATAAATAGTTCTACAGCCGGAAGACTACGAGGGGGGTTCCAAGTGGATACAATCAACCATTGTACATTTCCTTGATCCTTGTCTGCTTTGATCTGTCGTTTTCACGCCTTACCCTTCCATATCCAGTTTCCCCCTCCCCCGATTCTCAGTCTGAAGAAGGGTCTCGACGCGAAACGTCACCCATTCCTTCTTTCTAGAGATGCTGCCTGTCCCGCTGAGTTACTCCAGCATTTTGTGAGCCATTAATAGTATCTGTAAATCTGCAGGTAGACACAAAATGCTGGAGTAACTCAGCGGGACAGGCAGCATCTGATGTTGTCTGAGTTACTCCAGCATTTTGTGTCTACCTTTAAACCAGCATCTGCAGTTCTTTCCTGCACATTCTGGAAACCTGCAAAACCTTTGGCTACTTGTAAGGTACAGAACCGGAGAGGGTGACCACTGTCTCATACCTCACCGAATAAAGCATTCATTGTGGATAATGATGTTGCTTTCTGGATTGCCGCACAGTGTGCTACGTCACCCTTGGGTAACAAACGGGTTCCATTTTACAGAACGTCCTTAATTTTACACACATCCACACAAAAATCGCTCAACATCGTAACCTTACCTCCACACTAATGTACACAAGGCACTAAAAGCACATAGGGTTGATGGGAAAGAGCAATTACTAAAAATGGAAAGAGAGAGAGAGACAGCTCTGCCATTTGTAGGATTGACCAAGTAAACGAATGTTAGAATTTTGAATTTAACAATATTCTGGGAGCTCGTTTATATGTAGGGTCCATAAAGTGGGCATTGATTCCCCAAGGACTACCCGTATAGTACCGACATATTGATCCACCTGACAATCTGTTACGCAACAGAATTGTAAGTACTGCTGACAGGTAATTGTGGTTAAATATCCATCAAGCGTGGAAACTATTGTTCTACAAAATGGCACGGTGTTGGTATAAGAATTGCTCCAAATCTGTAATACTAGTCACTAATGATCTCATTAATGGTGCACAATGGGTGTCAACACTGTACCATTGGTGGTGCTGTACAATGGAGATCCAACTTTGTAGCATTAGTGGTGCTGTCCAGTGGATGTCCAACACTGCACAATCCATGTACAGTATCATGGATGTCCAACACTGCTCCAAATGAAATCAGACAGCAATGGACCCAACAATTTATTATTGGCATTTAGAAACTGACCAGGTGATGTTAGTGCATTGTCAGCCAATAAAGCTGCACAGGCTGTATAGATGCACACTATGTCTCGCCCAGAGTAGGTGAATCGAGAACCAGAGGCCATAGGTTTAAGGTGAAGGGGAAAAGATTCAATAGGAATCCGAGGGATAACATTTTCACACAAAGGGTGGTGGGTGTATGGAACAAGCTGCCAGAGGAGGTAGTTGAGGCTGGGACTATCCCAACATTTATGAAACAGTTAGGCAGATACATGGATAGGACAGGTTTGGAGGGATATGGACCAAATGCAGACAGGTGGGACTAGTGTAGCTGGGACATGTTGACTGGTGTGGACAAGTTGGGCCAAAGGGCCTGTTTCCACACTGTCACTCCATGACTCTAAAGCTATTTAGATTCTTTTGGAATCTTCCACTAAAGTTGTGAACTTCAGGACTGCTTCAAGTAAACTAATGGAGATGACTATACTTTACTGTTGAAGGTGTGCAGAGTGTTTGTGTGGTGATCACTTCGAGAAAGTCTAATGTTGCCTTTGTGCACGCTTTGGCGGAATGCTTGATGCCATTCTTTATACATTCCAGATATCTCCACAGGCAAGCAATACAGTGGGAGTGTGAGGAGTCTGTACCACTGGGACAATGGGAAGGTAAGATCTGATGTGGACCTCATACACTGCCGCAGATTTAGTTATACATCGTGCAAGTAGCTCTGAAATTGTGACAAGAATCTTTCACCCACATTCGGTAGTCATATTTGCTGCAGGCTTCTCCAGGAATGTTTTACGTGTTATCAGGAGGGATCTTAACATGAGGATTGGAACTTTTACGTTTTAGATATCCGATGCTTATTGAGTGTCGCCAGGTATGGAATCAAGGTTGCCGTGCAGCTGGTAGAGTTGGTGCCACACAACTTGTGTTCAGTTCTGGGCACCATGTTATAGGAAAGATATTGTCAAGCGTGAAAGGGTTCAGAAAAGATTTACGAGGATGTTACCAGGACTAGAGGGTGTGAGCTATAGGGAGACGTTGAGTAGGCTGGGTGTTTATACCATGGAGCGCAGGAGGATGAGGGGTGATCTTATAGAGGTGTACAAAATCATGAGAGGAATAGATCGGGTGGACGCAGAGTCTTTTACCCAGAATAGGGGAATCGAGGACCAGAAGACATAGGTTCAGGGTGAAGGGGGAAAGATTTAATAGGAATCTGAGAAGTAACTTTTTCACACAGAGGGTGGTGGGTGTATGGAACAAGCTGCCAGAGGAGGTAGTTGAGGCTGGGACTATCCCATCGTTTAAGAAACAGTTGGACAGGTACATGGATAGGACAGGTTTGGCGGGTTTTGGACCGAACGCAGGCAAGTGGGACTAGGGTAGCTGGGACATTGTTGGGCGAGTTGGGCCGAAGAGCCTGTTTCCACACTGTATCACTCTATGACTGTATGACAGCTCCAGCAATCCAAATGCTATCCTGACCTTGGGTGCTGCCTGCGTGGAGAATTTGAACGTTTTGTCTTCCATCACATCCAAGCGGAGGTTATGTTGCATCGGCCGGTAATCGAAAAGAGTAGATGCTAGCGGTCCTCTGCAAGGGCCGTAAACACTCTACCCTGGTCAGGACACAAGTCTGAATCCCGCATCTCAATGCTGAGGGGCCACATCATCTGCTCCAGACCTGCCCCATGGGCTGCCTCCTCACTGAGCCTTGGGGTGATTACAGCAGGTGGAGCATCAGTGGGAAGCAGGGGAGCCACCCTTGATATCCAGATACGTTCAATATACATTAGATGTGTAAGAGGTAAAAGGCGAGGCACCAGGCTCCTGGCACAAAACTCTACACACATTCCTATGGATAAACTATCCTGTTTAGTGCTGATTCTGTCAGCGTTCTTGTTCCTGGGATGAATCCTGAGTGCTCGGCGAGACGCCAGTGTGATTATTGTGGTGATGTGATGCTATCTGTTGCTGGGCGCTGGCTTCCATTGCTAATGCTAACTTTTGCTTCCCCCACCGGTACAGACTGATGACGTGTCGAAGGGACTGGATTCGGTCATCGATCATGCCCCCCGTCCCCGGGGCCGCTGGTCTCACCGTATGAACAACCTGGACCTGAGTGTGAAGTCGATGCTCGACCTGCGACACCTGGACTCCTTCTCCCACTCCCCGTCCATGGACCCCATGTCGCAGGTCAGGGCCCCGCTGCCCAGGGCCAGCGTGAGCGGCGCACCCACTGAACATGAGCACAGGCTGAGGGTCAGCATAGAGACACTGCTGAGCGATGTGAGTCTGGCCCAACGCATCCGGTCTGACACTTTGTCCAGCTACCCTCCCCTCCCCATCGCCTGCTTCCCTCCCTGGCATGTTTCCTCCACACTTTCAAGCTCTCCAGATCGTAACTCCTCCCTGCCGTTTAAAAAATATATCCTCTATGTCAACAATCTCTTACTGTCCCTTTGCCCCACCCCTATTTCTCTTTACCAACTTTCTTCCCCTTACCCCATCGGATTGAAGATTGGTCCAAACCAGAAACTTTGTCCACAGATGCTGCCTGATCTGTTTAGTTTCCTCCAGCACTTTGTTTTTTTCCTCAGTTTTCCAGCATCTGCAGTTCCTAGTGTCTCCTTAACCTCAGCTTCTATTTTATTTCCCACAGCTCGCTGGCTCTTCTTCCAATGGAAGAAGTATTCAGATTATTTGCAATATTTTGGGGTGGCACAGTAGCACAGCGGTAGAGCTGCTGCCTTACAGCGCCAACGACCCGGGTTCTATCCTGACTACGGGTGCTGTCTGTAGGGAGTTTGTTCGTTCTCCCCGTTATCTGCATGGGTTTCCTCCAAGATCTTCGGTTTCCTCGCACATTCAAAAGACATACTGGTTTGTAGGTTGATTGGCTTGGTATAGATGTAACTTGTACCTAGTGTGTGTAGGATAGTGTTAGTGTGTAGGAATCACTGGTCGGTGCGGACTCGGTGGGCTGAAGGGCCTGTTTCCGCACTGTAAATCTAAACTAAACTAAACTAATTTTGATCACCTTTTCTAAGTATCAAATAACCTTCTCTACTCCACGCAGAGCAATTGTCGACTCTACATATCCAAAGTCTCCCATTGTAGTGAATGCTTTCTGCAACATTTCAAAAGCCTTGATGTCCTTCTAAAGTTTGCTGTGCAGAATGTGCTAGCTGGGGCCTAATTAATGATTCATAAAGAACTAGACTAAGTGGGACCCGTTGGGTCCCAGCATCACACATGAGGGCTGGTCACCTACGCAATATTCCACCTCTCCACCAATTCCAATATCACTCGCCAGTGGGGGGGGTGGGGGGGCTTTCTTTTGCACTAGTATGGGTGTTGCGGGCCGAAGGTACTGGTTTCCAGAGGGCTAGTATAGACATTGTGGGCCGAATGGATTCTTGGGCTGGCAGCCAACTGTTGCAACGATTTTAAAAGCCAAGCCAAGGAAAAACAATTTGGCTGCAGCCACCCGACAACCAAAATCCATTTTGTGAACACAAACTCTTTAAAAAGGCGAGGCAAACAATTGGGCTGCAGCCACCCGACAACCAAAATCCATTTTGTGAACACAAACTCTTTAAAAAGGCGAGGTGAACAATTGGGCTGCAGCCACCCGACAACCAAAATCCATTTTGTGAACACAAACTCTTTAAAAAGGCGAGGCAAACAATTGGGCTGTAGCCACCCGACAACCAAAATCCATTTTGTGAACACAAACTCTTTCAAAAGGTGAGGCAAACAATTGGGCTGCAGCCACCCCCCGCCCCGACAACCAAAATCCATTTTGTGAACACAAACTCTTTCAAAAGGCGAGGCAAACAATTGGGCCGCAGCCACCCAACAACTGAAATCCATTTTGTGAACACAAACTGTTTACAAAAGGCAGAGCAAACAATTGGGCTGCAGCCACATGACTACCAAAATCCATTTTGTGAACACAAACTCTTTTAAAAGGTGAGGCGAACAATTGGGCTGCAGCCACCCGACAACCAAAATCCATTTTGGGAACACAAACTCTTTAAAAAGGCAAGGCAAACAATTGGGCTGCAGCCACCCGACAACCAAAATCCATTTGTGAACACAAACTCTTTAAAAAGGCAAGGCAAACAATTGGGCTGCAGCCACCCGACAACCAAAATCCATTTTGTGAACACAAACTCTTTAAAAAGGCGAGGCAAACAATTGGGCTGCAGCCACCCGACAACCAAAATCCATTTTGTGAACACAAACTTTTTAAAAAGAAGGTAAACAATTTGGCAGCTGCCACATCAAGGGGACTCACCGTGGAGTAGACATACGTTCAGTGTTATTCTCAGCTCAGAGAGCCGAGACCCTCTCACTTCCTGGGTCTGGCAGAGACTGAGTGTGGCACGACACTTCCGGGCTTTATAGTCCCTCCCCCCTCCCCGCTGCCACCAGTGAGGGCAGCAGAGAGAACAGAGAGAATGGGGAATTAAAAAAAACATTAATATCTCTCTCATTTTTAATCAATGGGAAAAATCCTCTGGTCCCGGAAGATGGAGGGGGGCACTGAGCGAGGTGGCCAAAAATGACGACCATAGGTGGCGGTGTTCTCTCGGAAATCGCAGCACAGTGGGCAAAAAGCGGTCAAGATCAGACTTTTAGTAATATAGATAATAGTCATAAAGTGATATAGTGAGGAAACCGGCCCTTTGTCCCAACTTGCCCACACCAGCCAACATGTCCCAGCTACACTAGTCCCACTAGCCCTCATTTGGTCCATATCCATCCAAACCTGTACCTGCCTAACTGTTTCTTAAATGTTGGGATAGTCCCAACCTCAACTACCTCCTCTGGCAGCTTGTTCCAAACACCAACCACCCTTTGTGTGAAAATGTTACCCCTCAGATTCCTATTGAATCTTTTCCCCTTCACCTTAAACCTATGTCCTCTGGTCCTCGATTCACCTACTCTGGGCAAGAGACTGTACATCTGCCTGATCGATTCCTCTCATGATTTTATACACCTCTATAAGATCACCTCTCATCCTTCTGCGTTCCAAGGAATAGAGACCCAGCCTACTCAACATCTCCCTATAGCTCACACCCTCTAGTCCTGGCAAGATCCTCGTAAATCTTTTCTGTACCCTTTCCAGCTTGACAACATCTTTCCAATAACCCGGTGCCCGGAACTGAACACAATACTCTAAATGCGGCCTCACCAACGTCTTGTACAACTGCAGCGTGACCTCCCAACTTCTATACTCAATACTCAGGCTGATGAAGGCCAATGTGCCAAAATCCTTTTTGACCACCCAATCTACCTGTGGCTCCATCTTCAAGGAACAATGCACCTGCACTCCTAGATCCCTCTGCTCTTCAACACCGGCTGCCCACTGCCCTCTCTGGAGGATATTGCCACCTCACGCTACCTCAGCAGAAATCATCAAAGACCACACACCCCAGTCACCACCTTTTTGAACTGTTGCCCTCTGGCAGGCACTATAGGTCAGCCAAAACACGCAGCTCCAGACTCAGAGACAGATTCTTCCCCAAAGCAATCTTCACACTCAATGTGAAAAAAACACTGAGTATTATTCATGTTGCACTCTTCCATGCTGCTACCCACCTTGAACTTTACTATCACCATGTACAGCACTGATTACTTACTTATTTTAATACCTAGTTTTTAACATTGTTTTTAAATTGTGTCCTGTGTTTTAATGTTTGTATATTATGCATCAATGGAGTGGCAACAACAATTTTGTTGTATACAGTGCAGACAAAGGCATTTCAATTCATTTCACTCCCCAGAGCCCTGCTATGTCGAAGCTTAGCTTCCCTGCTTTTCCACTTAATGTCTCTGCTTAGCAAGCCAAGGATTGTAAATGGCAATGCAAATGTAATGATTTAAATGGCAATGGACAGTATGATGGGCCTTGATGCTGTGAATGATAGGCCACGCCACCAGAGATACTTTGCCACCTTCTAAACAACACCACAGCTTACAACCCAATGGAATGAACAGTGAATTTAACAATTTCAGAAATCTATTTCTCCACACCTGTCTGCAGTTAGTGCTACTGCCTCACAGCTCCAGGGACTAGAATTCAATATTGACCTTGGGTGCAGTGTGAAAAAAGCTCACTCGTTCTCTGCGTGACTATGTAGGGTTCCTCCTGTTGTGATGGTTGGTTAATCGGTTCCTTAAAATTACTCCTTTGTAGAAGGAACCAGAGGAGAGTGGACGGGGACAAATGAGAGAGAATAAATATCAATGATATGGTGAAATGGGGAGAGAGGGAATGAGACTGATGGGATCGTCCTGCTGGGGGCCAGCATGGACGGTGGGCTGAATGAACATTTGTGTAGACATATCCTCTGTCTGCCTATTCACCAGCTGGCAATATCGCTTGTATTTTCGCTATGTTTCTGATTTTTTAATCAACTGTGAAATAATCCATGAGGATTTTTACCAGCGGATGAACAACTCTGCTCCTCTGGCCACTGGTTCCTTTGCAAAAGAAGGTTACAGGGGACATGAAGTAGCAGCTGTTACCCTACATTCAAGACAAACATGTTTTTCTTGACCAAAGAAGTACAGTCCAACGTGGGGCCCGTACCACCCACCGTCAACATGGTTTCAGTGCCCCTGCCCCCGATTGCCTCCTGCAGGTAGCAGCCTTGCCTTCTGCCTGGGCTCCTCACACTGGCATTTACCGCTGACAGCTCTCCATATCTCTGTTCTCACCAACACCCAAATATTAACCGCTTCCCTCTGCAATCCCTCTACTATCTTCATTTCTCTGTTCTTTGCTGGCATTGCTCTTAAACCCACATACAGTGGCTTGCAAAAGTATTCATACGCCTTGAACTTTTCCACATTTTGTCACGTTACAACCACAAACGTAAATGTATTTTATTGGGATTTTATGTGATCGACCAACACAAAGTGGTGCATGATTGTGAAGTGGAAGGAAAATGATACATGGTTTCCAAATTTTATTACAAATAAAAAACTGAAAAATGTGGCGTGCAAAAGTATTCAGCTCCCCTGAGTCAATACTTTGTAGAACTACCTTTCGCTGCAATTACAGCTGCAAGTCTTTTGGGGTATGTCTCTACCAGCTTTGCACATCTAGAGACTGAAATTTTTGCCCATTCTTCTTTGCAAAATAGCTCAAGCTCAGTCAGATTGGATGGAGAGCATCTGTGAACAGCAATTTTCAAGTCTTGCCAGAGATTCACAATTTGATTTAGGTCTGGACTTTGACTGGGCCATTCTAACACATGAATATGCTTTGATCTAAACCATTCCATTTTAGGGTTGTTGTCCTGCTGGAAGGTGAACCTCCGCCCCAGTCTCAAGTCTTTTGCAGACTCTAACAGGTTTTCTTCCATGATTGCCCTATATTTGGCTCCATCCATCTTCCCATCAATTCTGAACAGCTTCCCTGTCCCATGCTGAAGAAAAGCATCCCCACAGCATGATGCTGCCACCACCATGTTTCAAAGTGGGGATGGTGTGTTCAGGGTGATGTGCAGTGTTAGTTTTCCGCCACACATAGCGTTTTGCATTTAGGCCAAAAACTTCAATTTTGGTCTCATCAGACCAGTGCACCTTCCTCCACATGTTTGCTGTGTCCCCCACAGGGCTTGTGGCAAACTGCAAACGGTACTTCTTATGGTTTTGTTTCAACAATGGCTTTCTTCTTGCCACTCTTCCATAAAGGCCCGATTTGTGGAGTGCACGACTAATAGATTCTCCCACCTGAGTTGTGGATCTTTGCAGCTCCTCCAGAGTTACCCTGGGCCTCTTGGCTGCTTCTCTGATCAATGCTCTCCTTGCCCGGCCTGTCAGTTTAGGTGGACAACCATGGCTTGGTAGGTTTGCAGTTCTGCCATACTCTTTCCATTTTTGGATGATGGATTGAACAGTGCTCCGTGAGATGTTCAAAGCTTCGGATATTTTTTTATAACCTAACCCTGCTTTAAACTTCTCCATAACTTTATCCCTGACCTGTCTGGTGTGTTCCTTGGGCTTAATGATGCCCAAGGAACATTGTTTGTTCACTAATGTTCTTTAACAAACCTCTGAGGCCTTCACAGAACAGCTGAGATTAGATTACACACAAGTGGACTCTATTTACTAATTAGGTGACTTCTGAAGGCAATTGGTTGCACTGGATTTTATTTAGGGGTATCAGAGTAAAGGGGGCTGAATACATTTGCACGCCATACTTTTCAGTTTTTTATTTGTAAAATAATTTGAAAACCATGTATCATTTTCCTTCCACTTCACAATTATGCGCCACTTTGTGTTGGTCTATCGCATAAAATCCCAATAAAATACATTTACGTTTGTGGTTGTAACGTGACAAGATGTGGAAAAGTTCAAGGGGTATGAATACTTTTGCAAGCCACTGTATGTGTCGTACTGTGTCGTACTGTGCTCCCTGCTTAGAGGAGCTGTGTGTATGTGGCCTCCTGTTTATTTGTGCCTCAAAAAGGCAGCCCGCATCATCAGAGACCCACACCACCCTGGCCACATTCTCATTTCACTCCTGCCATTGGGAAGAAAGTACAGGAGCCTGAAAACTGTAAGGTCCAGGTTCAGGAACAGCTTCTTCCCAAGTCATTCGGCTATTAAACACTACAACCTCAAATGAGCTCTGACCTAGACTATTATTGTTATTATTGCACTATTATTGCTTGTTTTTTTGTGTGTACGCATATGTGCTTGTATAATATATATATGTGTGTATTTGTGAGCATGTGTGTATATATACACGCACTGAACTTTTTTTTCTCTTGTTTATTATATTGTTTACAGTGTACAATGTTTCCATATTCTGTTGTGCTGCCGCAAGTAAGAATTTCATTGTTCTATCTGAGACACATGACAATAAAACACTCTTAATTATTGACTATTATAAAGCAAATGCATTCATCATCAGTTAAGATTTTTTGACCAGGACTCAAACGAGATGTCCGTTACCATCTCCCCTTTATCTATAATCAACGATTTCAACTAATTTTTTTAAGTGCTTTATGGGTTTGCTTAGGATAGTTGTTAATTTCTAGCTATCTCCCATTTGATTCACGGGTTGTTTCATTTATTTCTCCAACAGATTGAGGAGCAAGAGTTGGCGCACAATCAAAGCTCTTCCTTTGTCGCGCCCAGCAGCATCACGCTGCCATTGTGTGAGGATGGAATATTCACCCAGGAGCTGGAGACACCTGAGGTTGAAGAGTGTGTCATATATCCAGTACACACTGAGAGTGCTGTCGAGGCTGAGAGGTGAGCGGTGGTGCTTGTTCAAGACCCAGGCCTGTTTCCAATGTGGCGGAATCTGGAGCATGTTAATCAACCTTTTGGAGATACAAGGAAATAATTGTTTTTTATCTGTGATATTAATGTGTGGGGATAGCACGCTGTCGTCCTACTGAGTCCAAGCTAACCACCAAGCAACCATCGTCCCTACTCCTTCATCAATCCCATTTCATTCTGCTCACATTCCCATCAACTACCCTGAGATTCTCCCACCCAGCAGCATATCACAGCAAAGAATTTCACTGTGCCTTCTCACGTGACAATAAAATATTCCATCCGAGACAATTTACAGTGGCCAGGTATCCTAGCAACCTCCTCTCCACATTGTACATACAGTTACATGTAACCAAAATAAAATTCCCTTATCACGAGACCAGTTCAGATCAATAGTAGCAGCCCTTCTGCTTCATTTCACATTGTAGATTACCAACCTTGTTGTAGGTGTTTGGTTGCTGAAGGAATCTGGGAATATCAGGACAGGAGTTAAGATTAGGTGAAAGTTCTTCAGTAATCATATGATGGGTGGGCTGTGTGGCCTATATTTGCTTCTCTAAATTTAGTTGTAGCATTACAATCATAAGGTCATGAGGTCATAAGTGATAGGAGCAGAATTAGGCCATTCGGCCCATCAAATCATGGCTGATCTATCTCTCCCTCCTAACCCCATTCGCCTGCCTTCTCCCTATACCCTCTGACATCTATACTAATCAAGAATCTATCTACTGTATCTCTGCCTTAAATATATCCACTGACCTGGCCTCCACAGGCTTCTGCGCCAAAGAATTACGCAGATTCACCACCCTCTGATTAAAGAAATTCCTTCTCATCTCCTTCCTAAAGGAACGTCCTTTGATTCTGAGGCTATGACCTGGGCTCTCCCACTAGTAGAAACATCCCCTCCACATCCACTCCATCCAAGCCTTGAACTATTCTGTACATTTCAATGGGGCCCCCCTCATTCTTCTAAACTCCAGCGAGTACAGGCACGGTGCCGACAAACACTCCAGATGTTCCTTAAATTAATTTGAGGATGGGTTATTGGAAATCAGTGAGCAGTGGAGCCCATGGATATTAATGACAATCTCTTAGATTTTACTTGCAGTGTTCATCAACCACAGTTACTTGGCAAGGTTCCCTCAACAACATCCCCCAAACTGGTGACCTCCATCTGCTGAAAGGACAAGGGCAGCAGCTGCAGGGAAATAACTTGGACTAAGTTCCCTTTCAGGTTATATACTGTTGGGAGTTGGAGATATATTTCCATTTTGAGGAAGGGCCCCGAACCAAAGCTTCACAGGTTTCCAGCATCTGCAGTTCCTTGTAGCTCCTTGTTGGCATGGATGAGTTGGGCCAAATGGCCTGCTTCCATGCTCTATAACTCTTGCGACTCATTCACTTCTTAATTCCTCCCCATCTGGGAGAGTGTGGGAGGGTCTTCACTGCCCAGGCAAAGTGATTCAAGACAATGCCTTGCTACCATCTTCTCAAGGGTAATTCAGGATGGGATGTAAGTGCTGACCTTGCCAGCGACATCCTCCTGCTGTAAATAAATTCCAAACAGTCAAAACAATTCCTTTCTACTCAACACAAAATGCTGGAGTTATTCAGCGGGACAGAAAACATCTCAGGAATGACTCTCACTCGGAAGAAGGGTCTCGACCCAAAACGTCATCCATTCCTTCTCTCCAGAGATGCTGCCTGTCCCGCTGAGTTACTCCAGCATTTTTTGTCTATCTTTGGTGTAAACCGGCAACTGCAGTTCCTTCCTACACATCCTCCTTTCTACTGAAGATGTGTTATGTAACTTATGCCCGTCCCACTTAGGAAACCTGAACGGAAACCTCTGAAGACTTTGCGCCCCACCCAAGGTTTCCCTGCGGTTCCCGGAGGTTCCCAGAGTCCTCTGGCAACCACCTTCAACTAACATCTCAACCGGCTTTGAATAAAAAATTACTGATTTTTAAAACGGAAACCACTTTCGACCATTGCAGAGACTGACAAAAACTCCGGGAACCGCACGGAAACCTTGGGTGGGGCGCAAAGTCTCCAGAGGTTTCCGTTCAGGTTTTCTAAGTGGGACAGGGGCATAACCCAGCATTGTATTCCTTAACACTTTGAATCCCTGCATTCTCAGCATGTTAATGCTTCATTTCCCCCTCCTGCCAGCGAGTACCAGGTGAAGGAGCTGCAGAAGGGGATGCAGGAGAAGGGTTACCACAGCCACAGCCTGGTGGAGAAACAGAGCCCGGACAGCGCCTGTTCCCTGGATTATTCCAGCAGCCACTTCTCCAGCCCGGAACATCCACACGAAGGTTGGAGTTCAGCCTACATTTTCAACCCATACTCATTACTAACTGCAGGGAGGAATGTTTGCTTTTCCCCCGGTGAATCGTGGGTTTTATCTAATTGCGGAATGCAAGGGGTGATAATATCTACTTGGTCCATCAGATGCACGGCAGTTCTGTCCATATGACCCTCCCATATCCAAAATCCTCTTCCTTTTGTCCTTGTGTGTTTATTTAGCTTCCCCTTTTAATGGTGGCCGTGGAGGTCATGGATGGCTGGTGAACATTTCCCCTCCTCTCTTAGCACAGTGCGTGGAGCAGCACTTTCCTTAACACTGCACTTCCAAGTCGCAAAATACTGCAGATTACTGCCAAAAGTTAAAGAAGGGACAATAACTTAAGTGGTCAGCCAGTCAGGCAAACCTGGCAAAGGGTAGACTAACGATTCCGGTTGATGTCTGCTTCCATCTACATCAGCTTCACACCTTACCTTTCCTTATCTCTGTGTCTCCCTCTCTCCTGACTCTCAGTCTGAAGAAAGGGTCTCGATCCGAAACGTTACCCATTCCTTCCATGCAGACATGCTGTCTGTCCCGCTGAGTTACTCCAGCATTTTGTGTCTGTCTTCAGCTTCTGGTCAGGCAGTGGAGAACTGCTTGGATAGAACCAGATCCCTTTAGTGTGATGTGTAGGAAGAAACTGCAGATGCTGGTTTCAACCGAGGATAGACACAGAATGCTGGAGTAACTCAGCGGGACAGGTAGCATCTCTGGAGAGAGGGAATGGGTGACATTTCGGGTTGAGACCTTCCTTCAGGCCCTTAAGTGTGATGATTTATTGGAATTATACGTGAATTATAATAGCAGGACCTCGCGTGGGATGTTGGTTCATACATCTGAAAAGTACATTGGAGCCAGCTCTGAAGATGGGATTGCTGTTGTGGCCCCCTGCTGGCAGAGGCATGCCTATACATAGGCTTTATGGTGGCTATACATAGTAACCAAGGAGGAGGAAGGAACTGTGGACGCTCCCATTGGAAGTCCTGGCTTTCTTTGTCTCCATCCCTGGCTACAGGAATGCAAGGACCTGTGACCAGATCCAGGATAAAGCATAACCTTCGTATTACTGTGACAGATTCTGAATGTACGGAGCCTCTGAGTGTGGATGGGATCTCCTCCGACATGGAAGAGGAAGAGGATGAGCTCAGCAGGAGCTTCCAACGGGACACAATTGTGCCGAGAACCCCGGATCAGGAAAAGTTCCTGAAGCAGCATTTCGGGACCCTGGCTGATGAGGGTGTTGGAGGTAAGAACGGAGTGTGTTTATGACATTTATAGTCTGCAGAGTTGGAGTTCTTGGATGTTGTCGTGGAGCCATAGACCCGTACAGCCAAGAAACGGCCCTTTGGCCTACTGTGTCTGCCCCTATCATCAACTACAGCGATAGAACTGCTGCCTCACAGCACCAGAGACCCGTGTTCGATCCTGACTACGGGTTCTGTTTGTGTGGAGTTTGTGCGTTCTTCCTGTGACTGCGGGGGTTTTCTCCAGGTGCTCCGGTTTCCTCCCACATTCCAAAGGTGTACAGGTTTGTAGGTTACTCGGCTTCTGTACATTGCCCCGAGTGTGTAGAATGCGAAAGTGGAATAACATGGAAATACTGTGCGGGTGATCAATAGTCTTGTCTCCACAGGCCGAAGAACCCATTTCCATGCTATATCTCTAAATTCTCCAATTCTACATTAATCCCATTTTTTTAAATACAACCATCAACCACCCATTTATTCCCAATCTTATATTAAGCCCAATCAACGTGCCTGACCATCTAAATATGGCTGGCTTCTTGCTAAGGATGTAACGACATTCCAAGATGTACATGACTTTTTCTGTTTAGTGTTCTTTATTCCACCATCCTCCTGAAACACTCTCTTTCCAAATGCCTACTTATGGATATTCAGGCAGCTTTTACCTTTCTTCATTTATCATGTGAGTCTCATTGTTGCCTCACTGCTACTTTTATAATTTTCTCGTTAATTTTCTGTGATACTTCTCTATGGATCTCCAGTTTTCCGATGACAGCACCCATTCTTCACGTGTACATTCAAAGTGAACAATGACTGCCAAGGACTCATTAACCAGAGTAGAACTTCTAACTGTGTCAAACCTGTACCTTTAGAAATACAGCGTGGAACGCAGGTCCTTCGGCCCACCGAGTCCGGGCCAACCAGCGGTCACCCCGTACACTAACACCATAACACACTAGGGACAATTTACAATTTACAGAAGCAAAATAACCTACAAACCAGTAAGACAGCACCCGTAGTCATGGTCGAACTAGGGTCTCTGCAACTGTACTGCTATGCCTCTGTGCCGACCTCATTTAATATTGCCATGTGTTAATAGTTGCTTGATACCCCTGGAGTCATACAGCGCAGAAACAGGCCCTGCGGCCCACCAAATCCATGGCAGATGTCAAAAACCCATTGTTGCGAATCCGTTGCTAATCCCATTTTAATTCCTACACATTCCCATCAAATCCTCCAAGATGCTATTCTTCGCCAGTACATCAGGGGCAGTTTGCAGTCTCTAGTTAGCTTGCACGTCTTTGAGATGTGGGAGGAAACCAAAGCACCAAGAGGAAGGAAACCCATCCAGTCACAGGGAGAATGTACAAACTTCACACAGACTGCGCCTGAGATCAAGATTAGATCCGGTTTGGTGGAGCAAGGAGGATTCAGCTGTACCAGCGTACCACAGTGCTGCCCCAAAGTGATCAGAACCAATTCACAGTATTCACCCCTCGGTGAAAATCACTGAAAACAGTCTCATCGTTCCTATGCATCTGTTGTGGAAGCCTGATGTGCTTGATTACACCCTGTATTTCCTACATGTGTGTCTACACTTGAAATATATTCTTTGGATGTAAAGTGATTTGGATGTCCTGGAAGGGACATAGAAAGTGCCAGGTGAATGCATCTAACTGCTCCTATTCAGATGGGTACCCTTATATTTCCTTTTGCACTGGTAACCCTCTCCCCATAATCCTCCATTTTAATAATGTGTGTATTATACTGCAGTGAAAGCAGACAACCAGCTGGAGAACCCAAAGTCAACATCCAAGAGAGACACTGAAGAGCTGCTAAACCCTCGGCTCAGCATTTCCGCGAGGTTCCTCTCTCGATCATTAACATCCAGTTTCAGGTGAGTCGAGGTCAATTGTCATGCATGATGGACCATTTATTGTGAGTCGATATGTTTAAGGAGCTTTTGTCCCTACGGACTGGAGGGTGTGGCTGCATAAGTGGAGTGTGGTTTTATACTTCCCCACCACCACAGTGGGCAGCAGATGGAGAATAGTATAGGCTCTGTGGGCGACGTGCCACCCAAAACTAACAGGTTGATATTAATTCCATTTATACCTCACGCTGCCTCGGCAAGGCTGGCAGCATAATCAAGGACGAGTCACACCCTGGCCATTCCCTCTTCTCCCCTCTCCCATCAGGCAAAAAGTAAAGAAGTGTGAAAACACACACCTCCAGATTCAGGGACAGTTTCTTCCCAGCTGTTATCAGGAAACTGAATCATCCTACCACAATCAGAGAGCAAAGCTGAACTACTATCTACTTCTTTGATGTCCCTCGGACTATCCTTGATCGGACTTTGCTGGCTTTATCTTGCACTCAACCTTATTCCCTTATCAAGTATCTATCGAAGTTTGCGAGGAACCTATATATTTAAATCTGTAATCCTTTGATCTAATTAACAAAGGTGCTGGATAAACTTGAGTCTGACGAAGGGTCTCGACACGAAACATCATCCATTCCTCTATCCAGAGTCTTAACTCTCTGTGTTTGACCAAATTTGCTTTGTTGTGTAAAGTCTGGGATGTTTCACTATGGCAGATGAGCAATGGAAATGGGAGGTCTGATGAACCAATTTCAGCAAAAGATAACAAGATGAATCACTCACTTTTGCTTGGGCAGCTTACAAACCAAGGGTACTGTATGAGTATTGATTTCTCTAACTTCAAGTACCCCTGCATTCCCCCTCTCTCCACCCCTCTCCCGCCCAAGTCTTTCGTTTCCACCTAGCTACAGCTAACAATGACCTGTTTCCTGTATCATTCATACTTTTTTGCATAATTCAATAAGCTATGAATGTGGACTCCAAGTTCCCTTTGCACATCAATGCTGTTAAGGGTCTGGTCATTAACTGTATGCTGTCTACTTACATTCAACCTTCCAACGTGCAACACCTCACACTTGCTCAGATTCAACTCAACCTGCCATTTCACTGCCTTTTTCCATAGCTGGTCTGTATCCCGCTGTATCTTCTGACAGCCTTCCTCACTGTCTGCATCTCCTTCAATGTTGGTGTATTCAGCAAACCTACTCACCGACCCAATTCATTTGTTCTATTTCTCCCTACATCATCGTTCATATCTCTCGTTTCCCTTTCCCGTGACTTTCAGTCTGAAGAAGGGTCTCGACATGAGACGTCACCGATTTCTTCTCTCCAGAGTTGCTGCCTGACCTGCTGAGTTACTCCAGCATTTTGTGTCTATCTTCTGAGTCACTCACTGATTTAAGTCTTTACTCCTCTGGTTTTAGAGCAGAGAAATTGACGGTTCCTGTTATCAGTCACACACAAATTATACCTCAAATTGTGCTGGTTTTGAACTTTTACTTTTTAATTTACAGATTACTGAATTAAATATTTGTCACTAACCATTAATTTAATTAATTGAATAGGAGGTTTCTAGATACATTGACAATTGGAGGTTTCTTGAACATTCTCAGCAGCCATTGACACTGTAAGGGCAGATTCCAGGTACTGAACGGTACTAATCCTAAAATGGAGTGAGGAATGCTTGCTTACAATGAGGCTTAATATGTGCACAGCGTAACTGACCATCAACCCAAATTAAACTTTCACTTTGATTAGTAAGTCAAAGACCAAAATGGTTGAAGCAGAGCAGTTCCTAGTTCAGAGTGAAGTTTTGAAAATCCGCTACATTTCTGCCAGAGCTAAAGAGCTTCACATCTGTTGGAATTTAAAGATAATACCTCCCAAGCTGGTGGAGCAGCGGTAGAGTCGCTGCCTTGCAGCGCCAGAGACCCAGGTTCGATCCTGACCATGGGTGCTGTCTGTAAGGAGTTTCTACCTTCTCCCTGTGACCTGCGTTGGTTTTCTCCGAGATCTTCGATTTGTAGGTTAATTGGCTTGGTGTAATATATAAAATTGTCCCCAGTTTGTGTAGGATAATGTTAATGTGCGGGAATTGTTGGTTGGTGCAGACTCAGTGGGGGAAAGGGCCTGTCCCCGCCCTGTATCTGTAAACTAAACTAAAAAACGAAGCCATCCCGTGAAGTATTGAGCTCGAGCCAACCAGACCTCCAATTGGCAAATGAACACCATCTTCCAGGGCATCAGAATGTTATACCCAGTAGTTCAATATTTTATTGGAGGGTAGCACAAGAGACTGCAGTTCACCAGGAGCCTAACAATGCCACAGGACCACAGAACCTATAACCAGGAGTTTAACCATCGAGGTCATAAGTGATAGCAGCAGAATTTGGCCCATCAAATCTACTCCCCCATTCAATCACACCTGATCTATCTCTCCCTCCTAACCCCATTCTCCTGCCTTCTACCCATAACAATCAAGAATCTGTCTATCTCTGCCTTATAAATATATATTGACCTGGCCTCCAAAGCCTTCTGTGGCAAAGAATTCCACAGATTCACCACCCTCTTGACTGAAGAAATTCCTCCTCATCGCCTTCCTAAAGGAAAGTTCTACTCTAGGACTCCAGTGTCCACAAGCGGAATGTCCACAACTGTATGACATGGGCATAAATACAGATGGGTCGGTGAGTAGGTTTGCTGAATACGCCAACATTGAAGGAGATGCAGACAGTGAGGAAGGCTGTCAGAAGATACAGTGGGATACAGACCAGCTATGGAAAAAGGCAGTGAAATGGCAGGTTGAGTTGAATCTGAGCAAGTGTGAGGTGTTGCACTTTGGAAGGTTGAATGTAAGGAGACAACATACAGTTAATGACCAGACCCTTGACAGCATTGATGTGCAAAGGGAACTTGGAGTCCACGTTCATAGCTTATTGAAGCTGCCAGCACAAGTAGATAGGAGGCATGTGGTGTGCTTGCCTTCATTGCTAGGAACATTGAGTATTAGTCAGGAAATCATGATGCAGCTTTATAAGACTTTAGATAGGCTACATGTGGAGTACGGCGTGCTGTTCTGGTCGCCTCATTACAGGGAGGAAGTTGCGGCATTGGAGAGGGTGTGGAGGAGGTTTACTAAAATGCTACGTGGATTAGAGGGTTTCTGCAGCAAGGAGAGGTTGGATAAATGTGGATTGGTTTCTCTGGAACGTCGGTGGAATTTATATACATCGAGGTTGATCGATGTATATAAATGATGTATATAAAATAGTAAGATTAAACGAGAACTTACCAGTTTGAAGTTTGATCTTTATTTTATGAGGCGTTACAATGAGCGATTACGTGAAGAACCCCGCCAGTCCGCATGCGCGTCAATCTTCAAAGCAGCGGTGTGCAATCACAAAATAACAGTAATCGAAGTAACATAGTAAGATTATAAACCTAGAACTACCAGATGACCTTTGTGATATGAGGGTTGGGAGCGGTGGGCACGTAATCGCTCATCGTAACTCCTCATAAAATAAAGATCAAACTTCAAACTGGTAAGTTCTCATTTAATCTTACTATTTTACTTCGGAGTCACGTCAATGATTCCATGAAGATTTCAAAGCTCTGTGATTTCATGCCGTAGATACGAATCCAGGCGTCTCACTGCATCAATTGACTCAGGATGAGTGAATAAAAACAATGCATTGAACCATGACATTGATTTGAAATGTTAATGGTTTATGTAACAAAATAAACAATATCGATCCCTCTCCACCAAGGGGGAAACTATGAAACAGAACTTAAAATGGATCGGGCGAATACCCCGGTTCGGTAAGTGGCTTGTTTTAGAACCTTTGAAAAGTCAATTCATTTGACCATCCTGCAGCCACGAGGACATGGTCCAGAGGGACATCCATTGCCCTCGCTGCTGACGTTGATGACGTCCTGGTGGAGTGAGATTTTAAATGGTCAGTGTCCACTCCTGCACTCACGAGAACCTGTTTCAGCCACCTTGAAATGGCCTGAACCGACACCTTCATATGCATTTTTTTTGTGGCTAATAAGTAATGCTGATTCCAAACCTCTGAGGCTCTTGGTGACCTTAATATAATATAGCAAGTGCGACACTACACACAGTCGTAAATCCGTGGGGTATGCCAAAAATATAACCTTGAACGCTGACACCCCTGGTCTGCTCTGTTTAATTAAATCATAAATGTCAAACGTAATGTTATTACCAGATGATACCATCCTGTCCAGTCGCAGCTTCTGCAACGTCTGGACCCGTTGCGCTGAAACCAGCGCCATGAGCATGACCACCTTAAGGGTGATTTTGGGCAAAGACAGGGATGTGGCTGGACCCCACTGGTGAAGCAGCGCGAACACCACGGTCACATCCCAGATTTCTGAGTACCTGGGTCTGGGGAGATTGGAATTAAAAATACCCCTCATAAACCGGGATATTAAAGGGTGATATCCAACTGAATGTTGTTCCGACCCCAGCCATAAGTATGATGACAGGGCACTCCTGGCGCTATTAATGGCACTATAGCTCAACCCTTCATCAAAATATAACATTGACAGAAATTCTAGTACATCTGAGAAGCATGCTGTGTGATATGCAATGTTCCCCCGTGAACAGAACATCTCCCATTTCCTGATATGAGAGGTACACTGTTTTATGGTACTATCCCTCCAGGCCGCAGCAATCACATCCATGGTATGATCGGATAGTCCAAGCCCCAGGTATGGCCTCCTCAGAATCTGCAAATTAACAGATCAATACGATCATGTAATGGATGTAAATCCCCAGTTACGGGGTGCACCAGTAGGTCTCTGCATTTCGGAACACCCATAATTGGCCGTGTTGTTATCTCCAAAATAAGAGGGAACCATGGCTGAGTAGGCCAGTCGGGTACCACCAATACTCCTGAAGCAGAGTCCTGCTTGATCTTGAGCAAGCACCAACTGATGAGGCAAAATAGAGGAAATGCATATAAAAACATTCCACCCCAATGTAGCGAGAATGCATCTACCGCTACTGGCCCAGGGTCTGGTTCCCATGAAACATATTTAGGTAACTGGTGATTGAGTCTGGATGCAAACAAATCGATATCTGGCATCCCATACCAAACAACAATATCATTAAATACTTCATGATTCAACATCCATTTTGTGTTGTCATTGAATTTGCGTGACCTGGTGTCTGCCACCATGTTGAGTCTACCTGGTAGGTAGATAGCAGAAACCCAAATATTTCTTGTAATACACCAGTGCCAAATAGATAGCCAATCTATCACAAGATTCTGACTTGATTCCACCCATGTGATTAACATACGCCTGTGCCGTAGTGTTGTCAATCTGAAGTTGAACATGTAAGTGACTCATGGTTGTACAATAAGCTTTAAGCCCATAAAATTCGCCCAATAGCTTTAAATAATTAATGCCATGTGATTGAAAAATAAATGCCTCATGCATATTCCATCTGCCTCCACAGCTAGAGATGGTATGCGTAGCTAGAGATGGTAACCTAAGGCACTAACTTCAGTCTGTAAAACAACTGAGGGTTCCTCAACCAGAATTTTGCTGGAGCAATTTGAGACATTCATTATTTAAAATAGCAGGCTATTTTAGACTGGGTTTTGAGTAATGAGGAAGGGGTAGTTAGCCGTCTTGTTGTACGAGCCCCCTTGGGCAAGATTGACCATAATATGGTTGAGTTCTTCATTAGGATGGAGAGTGACATTGTTAATTCAGAAACAATGGTTCTGAACTTAAAGAAAGGTAACTTTGAGGGTATGAGACGTGAATTGGCCAAGATTGACTAGCAATTAATTCTAAAAGGGTTGACGGTGGATATAAAATGGAAGACATTTAAAGACTGCATGGATGAACTACAAAAATTGTTCATCCCAGTTTGGCAAAAGAATAAATCGGGGAAGGTAGTGCATCCGTGGATAACAAGGGAAATCAGGGATAGTATCAAAGCAAAGGATGATGCGTACAAAGTAGCCAGAAAAAGCAGCATACCAGAGGACTGGGAGAAATTCAGAGACCAGCAGAGGAGGACAAAGGGCTTAATTAGGAAAGGAAAAATAGATTATGAAAGAAAACTGACAGGGAACATAAAAACTGACTGCAAAAGTTTTTATAGATATGTGAAGAGAAAGAGATTAGTTAAACAAATGTAGGTCCCTTGCAGTCAGAAACAGGTGATGTGATCATGGGGAACAAGGATATGGCGGACCAATTGAACAACTACTTTGGTTCCGTCTTCACTAAGGAAGACAGAAATAATCTGCCGGAAATAACAGGGGACCGCGGGTCAAAGGAGGAATTGAGTGAAATCCAGGTTAGTCGGGAAGTGGTGTTGGGTAAATTGAATAGATTAAAGGCCGATAAATCCCCAGGGCCAGATAGGCTGCATCTCAGAGTACTTAAGGAAGTAGCTCCGGAAATAGTGGATGCATTAGTGATAATCTTTCAAAACTCTTTAGATTCTGGAGTAGTTCCTGAGGATTGGCGGGTAGCAAACGTAACCCCTCTTTTTAAGAAGGGAGGGACAGAGAAAACGGGGAATTACAGACCAGTTAGTCTAACAACGGTAGTGGGGAAACTGCTAGAGTCAGTTATTAAAGATGGGATAGCAGCACATTTGGAAAGTGGTGAAATCATTGGACAAAGTCAACATGGATTTACGAAAGGTAAATCATGTCTGACGAATCTTGTGGAATTTTTCGAGAATGTAACTAGTAGCGTGGATAAGGGAGAACCAGTGGATGTGGTATAATCTGGACTTCCAGAAGGCTTTCGACAAGGACCCACATAAGAAATTAGTATACAAACTTAAAGCATACGACATTAGGGGTTCAGTATTGATGTGGATAGAGAACTGGCTGGGAAACAGGAATCAAAGAGTAGGAGTAAACGAGTCCTTTTCACAATGGCAGGCAGTGACTAGTAGGGTACCGCAGGGCTCACTGCTGGGACCCCAACTATTTACAATATATATTAATGATCTGGATGAGGGAATTGAAGGCAATATCTCCAAGTTTGCAGATGACACGAAGCTGGGGGACAGTGTTAGCTGTGAGGAGGATGCTAGGAGACTGCAAGGTGACTTGGATAGGCTGGGTGAGTGGGCAATGTTTGGCAGATGCAGTATAATGTGGATAAATGTGAGGTTATCCACTTTGGTGGGAAAAACAGGAAAGCAGACTATTATCTAAATGGTGGCCGATTAGGAAAAGGGGAGATGCAGCGAGACCTGGGTGTCATGGTACACCAGTCATTGAAAGTAGGCATGCAGGTGCAGCAGGCAGTGAAAAAAGTGAATGGTACGTTAGCGTTCATAGCAAAAGGATTTGAGTATAGGAGCAGGGAGGTTCTACTTCAGTTGTACAGGGTCTTGGTGAGACCGCACCTGGAGTATTGCGTACAGTTTTGGTCTCCAAATCTGAGGAAGGACATTATTGCCATAGAGGGAGTGCAGAGAAGGTTCACCAGACTGATTCCTGGGATGTTAGGACTGTCTTATGAAGAAAGACTGGATAGACTCGGTTTATACTCTCTAGAATTTAGGAGATTGAGAGGGCATCTTATAGAAACTTACAAAATTCTTAAGGGGTTGGACAGGCTAGATGCAGGAAGATTGTTCCCGATGTTGGGGAAGTCCAAGACAAGGGGTCACAGCTTAAGGATAAGAGGGAAATCCTTTAAGACCGAGATGAGGAAGACTTTTTTCACACAGAGAGTGGTGTCTCTGGAACTCTCTGCCACAGAGGGTAGTTGAGGCCAGTTCATTGGCTATATTTAAGAGGGAGTTAGATGTGGCCCTTGTGGCTAAGGGGATCAGAGGGTATGGAGAGAAGGCAGGTATGGGATACTGAGTTGGATGATCAGCCATGATCATATTGAATGGCGGTGCAGGCTCGAAGGGCCGAATGGCCTACTCCTGCACCTAATTTCTATGTTTCTATTATCCACCAGTGCAATTCAGCAATGGCTTCAGGTGGTAATTGCATCAGCCTGTCGAAATGACCTGCATGTATTTTGAGTACCTGTTCCTTTGCACATTGAAAATTTTGGTAATGCAAAGGTTCATACTGTGCAGCTGGGCAGGCAGCCACTAATTTGCCAACCAGGCTGGCCACCTGTCTTATTGAAGGTTGTTGCTCCTCCATGAGCTTGTTACGGCCTTCAATTAAATTTAACCTCTTGCCCCTGGGCAAGGTCACTAGCATGTGAGTTGAGTTAATAGTGAATCCCGAATAATCAATCACTCTAACTGGTATCAATTTGGATTTAAGTGGATGAATGAGGAACCCCAATCTCTCAAACATGAGTTTAACAACTGAAACTGATAATTTAGCTGTTTCCCAGGTCTTTCCTATTATCAAGATGTCATCCAAATAAGCCATTACAATATGGCCCTGAGCCCGGAGTAGCCCCAATACTGGTTTTAACAGTTTTGTAAATAATCTAGGTGCCGAGGTTAACCCATTAGGCAGTGCTTTAAATTGCCATAATTGCCTCATCCAGCTAAATTTCAAATATCTCCGATAATCCCTATGAACAGGCACTGAGTAATATGCATCTTTAAGATCTATACATGCCATGTAACATCCTCTGGAAATCAGTTGTTTGGCAGTAACAAATGTTTCCATTTTGAAATGTTTATACTGCACAAAAGGATTAAGGCTCGTCAAGTCAAGTATGATTCGACATCCCCCATCCTTTTTTGGCTTAGGAAAAATATTAGACACAAATTGGTGATATTGATAATGTGTCTTCTCAATTACCCCTTTTCTATATATATTTTTTTTCAGCTTGTACCTCCAAATTCTCTTTTTGTGAGAAAATGAGTGCCCGACTTGGGGTATGCTGTATGGGAGGACACAGATTGGGAAGGAATTCAATCCGAAACCCTTGTATTCTATGCAGTATAAACAAATCTGATGTTATCCCATACCATTCCTTCAGAAACAAGTGTAATCTTCCTCCAACTTGTAAGTGATTCCCACTTCATATGTTCCAACAAGAACCTAACCCACCGACCTCCATGGTTACCTGTGGGTTTTTTTGCCCTCTGTTTCTGGGAAAAGGCATGTTCGCCCGTGCCCCCTGTCGGCGTGTGCCAGCTGCGCATATTGATGAATGGCCGACTTGGTCCTTGACCTATCCTGGTCTCAGCAAGCAGTTTAGAGGGATACTGCTGCCGCAGCGCTCTGGCACTCAACGGTACTTTAATAAGTCCGACTGTTTTTGCCTCGTCGTCCAGTTCCTTGACTCTTTTTGCTAGGTCTTCACCAAACAGCAGATTTGGTGGCTGAATATTACTCGGTTTGTGAACTTCGGGTTGATGGTGGGGCGGATGGCACTTTTCCTCAGACAGTTTATCTTGAAGAGCGCATTACACATGAGGGCTAGGGCATCCTGCTGTACATCACACAGGTGCCCTCCATCCACCGACCTGGCGAATGCTGTAATGCTCGAGGTGAGGAACTTTAGCACCCTCTGAAGCCTCATTTCCATGAGCTCTTATGCCTACGCTCATATGACCCCATATGGCGTGGTTCACAGCCGGCACTTTGAGTAGGACACAATTCATACATTCTGGCTGTTTCATCAATAATGAGCTCTTGAAGCTGGTGTGAAGCCAAGTAGTTAATACTTGCAGCCAACTTTTCACCCAGCGGTTCTCCTGAGTCTGTTGGGATGGCAAATCTTGCTGCCAGGGATGGTAACTCTGACTCGTGCCCTTCATCCCTTGGGGTGTGCTCCATGGCTATACCCTCAGACTCGGCATCAGAATAACACTGACGCTCGCTCTCCTCCTCCAAGAAGGAGACATTAAGCAGCCCTGTTCCAGGTGCTGCTGGCGCGGGCTCTCCCAGAGTCCGGCACTGACACACCTCCTTCTGTTGGAGTGCGTCGAGATGGAGCATCCTCTCCATTAGGGAGAAACAAGAATTCTCCTGAAACAAGAATTTATCAAGCGCGGAAAACGACCTCCGCCTACGTTTTACACTTACCTGAGGCTTTATAAAACTTACCACTGGAGGAGCGATACTCCTCCCAACCGGTCGCTGCGCCATGCGTCAGACGTAATGATGCGCATGCGGACTGGCGGGGTTCTTCACGGAATCACTCACGTGACTCCGAAGTAAAGTGCCGAGAAGGTAGACAGAACCTTTCTCCCAGGGTGGATACGTCCAACACTGGAGGGTACAGCTGAAAGGTGACAGGGGGAACGTTTTTTTACACAGAGAATGATGGGGGCCTGGAATACATTGGCAGGGGTGGTGGTGGAGGGAGCTACGATAGTGGCGTTTAAGAAGCTTTTAGATAGGCGCATGGAAGTGCAGGAAATAGAGCAATATGATTCATGTACAGGCAGATATGATCAGTTTAACTTGGCATCCTGTACAGCACAGTGTGGGCTGAAGGGCCTGTTCCTGTGATGTACTGTTCTAACTCTACTATAAGGCCACATGATGAAAGTCCAACATTCTGGAGATCCAGTGCCATGTAATTCTACTCTGAGGTTCTGCAACTAAAAGTTTCTAAGACTTTACTGTGCAGCTCCAGATTCATTTAATGAGAGAGCAGCATTAATGCAGGGCTCCAGAGCTACCTGAACCGGAGTCCAACATTGAACTGTTGTACCGCAGCCTCTGAATGCCTACCTCCTAACATGCTGATCGTTTTTCAGTCCTCAATGAACATGCTGTCAACCTCAATGAAAAGAAGTCAACGTTTTTTTCCTTAAACCAGCAAAGCCTCAAAAGATAACTTTCAAGCCCTCTGTTTGACAACCCATTACCATTCCAGAGTACCTATCAAGGACTACACTCTGGAGTTTAGAAGGTTGAGAGGGGATCTTATTGAAACATAAGATTATTAAAGGTTTGGACACGCTCGAGGCAGGAAACATGTTCCCGATGTTGGGGGAGTCCAGAACCAGGGGCCACAGTTTAAGACTAAGGGGTAAGGCATTTAGAACGCAGATGAGGAAACACTTTTTCTCACAGAGAGTTGTGAGTCTGTGGAATTCTCTGCCTCAGAGGGTGGTGGAGGCCGGTTCTCTGGATACTTTCAAGAGAGCGCTAGATAGGGCTCTTAAAAATAATGGAGTCAGGGGATATGGGGAGAAGGCAGGAACAGGGGACTGATTGGGGATGATCAGCCATGATCACATTGATTCACGGTGCTGGCTTGAAGGGCCGAATGGCCCACTCCTGCTCCTATTGTCTAAAAAGCAGTTGTTTTAAAAGTAACAAAACTGAATGATATTGTAGCGGTTTCACCTCTAAACCTTGTCATGCTCCACCCAACAATCCAACCCTATGATGTGGGGGCGGGTTTCTTTGGGAAATATTCTAGCAAAAACACTAAGGCATGTTAATTGTATCATCTGAATTAGAGATAACTACCAACAGCTGAGGAACTAATCAATGTGTGTAGGAAGGAACTGCAGATGCTGGTTTACACCAAATGTAGGCACAAAATGCTGGAGTAACTCAGCAGGACAGGCAGTATTTTCTGGAGAGAAGGAATAGGTGACGTTTCGGGTTTAGACGCTTCTTCAGACTGATAGTCATAAACTAGATATGGAAGGGTAAGGTGTGAAAACGACAGATAAAAGCAGATGATGACCAAGGAAATGTACAATGGTTCATCCGGTGGCGCCGCGAAAGGCAGCCTCACCAGCAGTGTGTCTATCATTTCAACTTTTTTTTGTTTTTTTAGTATGTCTAAATGTATGAGCTAATGTCTCCCTGTATGTTTTTATGTGGGGGTGGGGGGTGGGGGGAACCGTTTCCAGTCACTTACCTTGGCGGAGATGTGACTTCCTCCGAGTCACATTTTCGCCCTCCTTCGCGACCATACAACGTGGATTGGAGTGACGGCCCAGAGCTTCAGCAGCAGGCACGGTGTGAACTTTAACATCGCGGAGCCAGAAGAAAGGTTCCGACCGACGGCCTGCTGACTTTAACATCGTGAGGCCGCGGTCAGCGGAGTTTCTAGCATAATGAGAGCAGCTTTTAGCGTGGAGTGGTCTTTATCCTCCCGGAGCCTGGGATCCCTTGCCGGGAATCGCTAGAGAAGAGCTCCGACCGCTGGCCTGCCTGCGGCCTATAACATCGAGAAGCCGCGGTCTCCGTTAAGAAAGTGGCCGATTCGGGCACTCCAAGCCGCGGAGTGTGTTCCATCCATCCCAACTCGGAGCTTCGATCATCCCGACGAGAGGGCTTGTACATCGGGCCGTCCATAGCAGCGACTATGGAGGGTCAAGGCCCCAAACACGGGTGAACAAAAGGAGAAAGACTGACTGAACTTTATTGCCTTCTATCACAGTGGATGTTTATGTTAAGTTCTATTGTTCTTTTTAATTGTGTTGTGTCCTTTTAATGGTATGGCTGCATGGTAACTAAAATATCACTGTACCTAATGGTGCATGTGACAATAAATGTGAATCTGAATCTTTTGGCTGAGGGGAAGGTGACAGGGAGACATACAAACATTACAATTAATCAGGAGGACAGTGAAACTAGTCTGCGAACTGGGATGGGGGAAGAGACGGAAAGCAAGGGCTACTAGAAGTTAGAGAAATCAATCCTCGTACTGCTGGGGTGTAAGCTGCACAAGCAAAATATGAGATGCTATTCCTCCAATTTGTGTTGGGCCTCACTCTGACGGAGTGAAGGAGGCCCAGGACAGAAAGGTCAGTGTGGGAATGGGAGGGGAAGTTAAAGTGTTTAGCAACAGGGAGATTGTGTCAGCCTTGGCGGATTGAGTGAAGGTGTCCAGCGAAATTATCTCTGAGTCTGCGCTTGGTCTCGCCAATATGTAGGTTTCCACAATAAGGATCATCATTCCTCTTTTGATTGTGAATTTTCCCAAATGCTATTTTCACATTGTTGATTTTGTGGTCATTCCAGGAATTCGCCAACTCATACCTCCAGGTTCCTCCAGAATGGCAAGGTGGGAGTCGGTTACTTGACATTTCCTACTTCCTCGTTGGACGAGGCGGATATCTACACCATGCAGAGTGAGAGCGGCAAGCTTGAGCTCCAGAGACAAGAGGAAGCAGTAAAATATCAAAATGATGATCAGAAACAGCCAGATGAAGTAAGCACTGGATTACAGTGACCTTTTCCCATCCTCTTTCTTCACCACAGTGGCACACCTGGTAGACCCGCTGCTTCACAGCTCCTGAGACCCTGGTTCAATCCTACCCTCCGATGCTCTCTGTCTGGAGTTTGTAGTCCTCCTTGCGATTGCATGGGTTTCTTCCGATTTCCTTTCACCCCTTGAAAACCAGTGGTTTGGTCGGCTCATTGGCAGTGTACTGTGCCGCTAGGATGTAGATGACTGGTAGAATCTAGTCCAGGCAGAATTGAATGGGGTATAAGATTTGTATGAAATTGAGTGCTCGATGCTCGGTGTGCTGAAAGCCTGCTCCTTTATTGTCATGTGACTCTACGCATTGCTAGCATTTGTTTCAAGAGGGCTTGTACACAAAAACAGGGATGTAATGCTGAGGCTCTATAAGGCGCTGGTCAGACCACATTAGGAGTATTGTGAGCAATTTAGGGCCCCATTATCTGAGGAAGGATGTGCTGGCTTTGGAGAGGGTCCAGAGGATCCTATACCATCATTGAACTCATAACACCACAAATATCAACCTTACATAAAACTGGGATACACTTACACAGAATCCACTTACAAATAAATAATTGGCTGCTGTAAATTGGTGCGAGGATGGCTAGTGGAATCTGGGGGACATTAATGGGAATGTGGAGAGAATGAAAAGAGAATTAATGTAGGATCAACATAACTAGGTAGTTGATGGTCAGCATGAATGGTGGGCTGAAGGGCCTGGTGTACTTATTTAAGTCATCACGTCTGATTCTGCCTCGGGTTTAGTTTAGAGATACAGTACAGAAACAAGCCCTTCGGCACACAAAGTGTGCACCGACTAGTGATCCCCGCACACTAACACCGTCATAGAGTCAACACTAGGGTCAATTTACATTTATCCCAAGCCAATGAACCTACAAACCTGTACGTCTTTGGAGTGTGGCATAAATCCGACGAGGTCACGGGAGAGAACGAACAAACTCTGTACAAACAGCACCCGTAGTCGGGATTGAAACTAGATCACTGGCGCTGCAAGCATTGTAAGGCAGCAACTCAACCACTGCACCACCCGTGCTGAATCTAGAGTGCATAAAGTGCAGCTTTGCTCAAATATCACCAGGGTTAAGAGACTTTGTTTACATGGAGAGACCTGGAAGCTGAAGACTTGGAACGAGTTGAAAAATAAAGTGAAATTTGGCCCATACTGGTAAATGCAATATTTGAGGTAGATGCCAACTCAACCAGAGGGAGGGGATGAGGAGAGGTTATTCATTTTGGTGAGTGGTTGTGATCTGAAGTAGGCCACCTGAAAGATTTACTAGGGACTTCTGGAGGCTAATTGCATAAATAATTAAAGGTAAAAAGTTACAGGGCCATGGGGAAAGAGCAAGCTAATTGAATAACTGCTCCAAAGAGCCTGCACAGGCACGATGGGCCAAATTACCTCTGAGTTTATTATTCTGTTCATTAAAATGTGTCCCCTGTTTGAACTAGCAGATGCACTGGTAATGTGAACGGTTGTTCACATAAGCAATATGCAGACCACACGTTAGTTTAGTTCAGTTCCAATGTAGTTTAGAGATACAGCAGGGAAACGGGCCCTTCGGCCCACCGAGTCCGTATCGTCCAGAAATCCCCACAAATTAACACTATCCTACACTAGGGAGAATTTACATTTATACCAAGCCAAATAACCTACAAACCGAAGGGCCAGTTTCTATGCTGTATGACGCTCTATGCTGCTTCCTCCTGCTCCAGTCCTTCTTAGCTTTACCCCAGTTGTCTTGCAAGTGAAGATTCCAATTTAAGACACCAATTATTTTCTCCCCAACTCTTGCTCATTGTTCTTCGTCCACCTAGCATGGTTTAGTTTAGAGATACAGCGCAGAAACAGGCCCTACAGCCCACCCAGTCCGCACTGACCAGCGATCCCCGCACATCCTACACTTCACTAGGGACAATTTACATTTATACCAAGCCAATTAACCTACAAACCTGTACGTCTTTGGAGTGTGGGAGGAAACCAAAGATCTCGGAGAAAACCCAAGGGGGGGGAACGTACAAACTCCGTACAGACAGCACCCGCAGTCAGGATGGAACCCGAGTCTCTGGCACTGTAAGGCAGCAACTCTACCACTGCGCCACCACGCAGCCCAAACTAGTGTTTGTAAGCGGTGTATTTATAGAGCATTGTTTGTAGGTAGAGATTAATTTGTCCCCATTCTAGCACTGAGTGCCAACAGTTCATGTCACACAAGGTAGGAAGATTTTGTAAAGTCAATCTTTGGAAGTGTTGCTGAAGCTCATTAACTGTGAGCATCTCTGCCAAGATATCACCTTGTTTACCTTCTCCTTCTCGACAGCTCGTGGCAAAACTGTTTTCAGTGTTGAACTCAGCCCCAGGTAACACCGCAGCAAAAACCTCACCCAGAACGGAATGCAGTGTTGTTCCTGCAAATGCCAGAGCGATGCACACCCAGAGGAAACGAAGCCTGGCTCCGGAGACGCGGAAAGTGTCGGCAGCACCAGTTGAAGGACAGTCGTCTTCGGCACTCCCCAGTCCAGTCGTCTCTCCTAGTCCGTCCATCCGAAAATCCCAATCCGTCCACGACTTAATACACGAAGGTAAGGAAGAGAACGATGCTGGAAATGTTTGTACCAAAGAGAATCGGGAACTTGTCTGTATGGGTGTCCAAATGCCACAAAAAAGTTCTTAATTTGACTCCATCCAAAAGAAGAATTAAACGACCTGTCCCACTGTACGGGTTCATTCAAAGAGTTCTCCCGAGTTTGCCCTGATTCGAAATCGGAGATTTATGGTAATGGCCACTCGTCAGTACTCGGTGCTCTCGTGGACATTTTTCAATTTAGAGTTACGAGCCGCTAAGAGACATCCCCAAGCTCCGACGTACCCGCTACGTTCATTCTACGTGCTTACCACGTGTTTGATTTTTTTTTAAACTTGGGAGAGCAATTGAATGAACTCGTACATTTGGACAGGGCCATTACCGAGAGAAAGCTCTCCTGTTTAGATGTGCCTCGGATAGTCGCAGTCCTGAGAATAGTGTTGCAAATAATTTTGAAAAGGATAAAAGGCATTGATATGCTCAAGAATTGGCCACTGCCAAGGCTCCCATTGCAAAGCTCAGCCCACTGCTGTGTGGCAATGGGGTGAGCATTCTTAGTTTTTAGTCATTTCGCCAGTTTAGCTGAGGAGTGTTGATAAAGAGGAGATGATAGGCAATAGGTCTCAATACAAAGAGATCTTCCTTGGAACTTGGAAAACTTTATTGAACGAAATTTCGTTGCCTGCAGTCATACATATAGTAAATAACAAAAACACACAATAAACACATATTTAACATCCACCACAGTGAGTTCACCAGACACCTCCTCACTGTGGTGGACCCGAGCCTCCGATATTGTGACCGCACCGGGTGATGTAAATAAGTCCCGCGAGCGGGTCGGTTCAACTCTGTGGCCCGGGGCGGTCGAAGCTGCCGAAGCTGCCGCCCTCCAGTCCAGTGGACGCAGCTGTTGCCGCGGGAGCTCCTGAAAAACAGGTCACCAACCTGTGACCTGCGAGCTCCTGACGATGTCGTCCAATGGGCCCGCGGACGGGCCTCTGAAGTCGCTGCCGCCGCCACCGCCACCGGAAAGCCGCCACAGCTCCGAGTCGGGCCGCCAGAACGCCTGAACCCGGCGCAGCCCCGAAGTCGGCCAGCCCCGCGCCTGGCTGGCTCTACCTCCGGAGCCTCGGGTCGGTCGCAGTTAAAGTTGGAGGCCGCCAGCTCCGCGATAGGCCTCAGCGCAGACGGAGACGGGGGATACAACAAGAAAAGTCGCGTCCCTCCAAAAGGAAGAGACTAAGAACATTTCTCCCACCCCTCCCACACACATACACTACATAATAACTCAAACTAACGCTAAAAACAAGACAAGAAAACAACAAATAAAAAGAAAAACAGACGGACTGCAGGCGAGCCGCTGCTGCCAGGGCAGCGCCGCTACTCCCAACTTCCATCAGAGAGACTCCTGAACAAATGAAGCGAGTCACCCTGACGCAGATCTCTTGGCACTGAAGGTGCTGTACTGATGAGGTTCTGTAATGGTGAACAGGTCCCATATTAATCTATATCTCCTGCGATCAAGAGCACTGCCCTTGCAGAAAGATCACCATTATCCTGATGAGAATCGTATGGTATAGCGGCCTCACTGGTCTTAGGCTGAGTAAAGCTTGTGTCATGGGAGAGAGGTCGGCTAAAGCTAGAACATAGTGCAAGCCCATGCACTAGTGGGAGGAACAGCAATGAGATTGGTTCAGTGGCACAGCCCTTGGTCATTTCTGTTTTTTAATTAATTGAAAGGCTTGGAAAGAGAGGATGTGGAGACGATGTTTCCACTAGTGGGAGAGTCTAGGACTAGAGGACATAGCCTCAGAATTAAAGAGCGTACCTTTAGGAAGGAGATGAAGAGGAATTTCTGTCGTCAGAGGATGGTGAATCTGTGGAATTCTTTGCCACAGAAGGCTGTGGAGGCCGTCAATGGATATTTTTAAGGCAGGGATAGATAGATTCTTGATTAGTATGGGTGTCAGGAGTTATGGGGAGAATGCAGGAGAATGGGGTTAGGAGGGAGAGATAGATCAGCCATGATTGAAAGGCGAAGTAGATGTGATGGGCCAAATGGCCTAATTCTGCTCCTATCACATATGGCCCTATGATTAACATTGTGTTTGTCCTGTTTAGTTTATGTGATGAGTGGGACATCTGCGGTTGCTTCTGCGAAGGTGCACTCTCATTCATCGACCCTTCCTGACAAGGACACCAGGGTCAACCAGCGACGGGCCCTGCCCCCCGCTGCCAACAAGGTGGAGGCCCCATCACCAGTACTGGCAAAGGAGATTGGGCAAGGAAAGAGTGCAAAACAGAAGTCTTACATGAACCCGACTACCAGCTCCATGGCCAAAATGTCCCGCAGTGTTTCAATGGGAGACAGCTTGAACTTTGCCGGGAATGGTGAGGATCCATCCGTTGTGGAGAGCGGGGCTGGTGGACAACCTCTGGAGTTGTCACCCAGGACTTTGCCTTCGGTAAACATGGACGTCGAGAATGAGATCTCTCACAGACAGGAGGCGACGAGGCAGAACTGGAGGGAGTCCATGGGCTCCAAGCCACTGCTCCAGCAACCCACAAGCTCAGCAATGTCCCTGACTAATAACTCTCAACCTAAATTAATTCTTGGCACACGGGCTAACTTGTTCCTCGATCTCCCCAAATCACTGCCTGACAGACCTTCCTGGACTTCCTTCTCATCACCGATCAAGTCGAAGACTCCCTGCATCACTGAGTCCTTCAGATTGCCGGATTTATCAGGAGGAACAAAATGGAGGTCCCAGCTAGCCGATGGGTCCGACACACATAGAGACATAATGGAGAGAAAGGGGGACAGTGCGTGTACACCCGGGCAGGAGGCAGCCACCCCGTCAACACCACAGCCCATCTCCGCTCAAGGTCCACATGAGCCGCAAGTGGGGATGTCTGTTAAATCTCCCCGTCAGCCGGCCTCTTCCCATTGTCCTTCTGTACCCAGGTGTGGCAGGCTGCAGAAAGAAGCCTTGGATGCTTCACTCAAATATCCAGCAACAAGTAGCCAGGCTGTAGCTGCAGCCATAACAGCAACCATTCCTTCATTGACTGAGACCTTTGCAAAGGAGCCAGGTATGAATGGAGCCCCAACCTATTCCCTTTCCCTTTCCCAGTCTTGTGCTGTTTGACTTTGTTATTGTTTTTTGCCTCCATGACTCAGTTGATGGATGCACGTGTCCATTGCAGAGCAGGCCCTTCAGAATCCTTCCATTCCAGCTTCCTCCCGCTGCCTGGAGTTGGGAGGTGAATTAGACATTGTGAATTGGCTCTAGGGTTGCCAACTGTCCCATATTAGCCGGGACATCCCGTCTATTGGGCTAAATTGGTTTGTCCCATTACGGACCGCCAGTATCCCGTATTTGATTGCTACTACTTGGGTCGAGGAGACTGTCGGGTCGGAATGCCGCGCCCGGCCCCGCCTCACCTGTCCCGATGTAGTGCAGCACATGGAGTGCAGCAGCAGTGCCTCTCACGTGGCCCCGTCGGTCGGCAGCCCGTCCAGTTGTCCGACCTTCGGACCTTCGATTACCACCGACGTCACCACCCCTCCTTCTCATGGCCGATCATCAGTCCATGAGTTGGATGGGGTGCCGGACTTTGTGCGTGGGCCAAAACTCCACAGCTGGTCCGCCGGCTGGGCTTTGTGTGGAGTCCAGCACCCGCGCCAACTCATCATTCAACCAGCCATGGCCGAGTCGGTCAACAAATTGCCATCGGGCATTTGTCCCTTATTTTGACCTTTTTCCCTTATTTAGGAGTGAGAAAGTTGGCAGCCCTAATTGACTCTGATGTGTAGATGAGTCCTAGAAAGTGAGGGAAGTTGATGGGAAAGTGGGGAGAATAAAATGGGAGTGTTTAAGAAGTAACTGCAGATGCTGGAAAATCGAAGGTAGACAAAAATGCTGGAGAAACTCAGCGGGTGAGGTGGCATCTATGGAGTGAAGGAAAGGCAACGTTTCGGGCCGAAACCCTTCTTCAGACTGATGGGGGGGTGGCGGGAAGAAGAAAGGAAGAGGCAGGGACAGTGGGCTGTGGGTGAGCTGGAAAAGGGAGGAATAGGAGGGAGCTACAGGATACAGAAGAGATGTTTAAGAAGGAACTGCAGATGCTGGAAAATCAAAGGTAGACAAAAATGCCGGAGGAAACTCAGCGGTTGAGGCATCATCTATGGAGTGAAGGAAATGGGCAACGTTTCGGGCTGAAACCCTGCTTCAGACTGATGTGCATGTGGGGGGGTGCGGGCAGAAGAAAGGAAGAGGAGGAGCCAGTGGGCTGAGGGAGAGCTGAGAAGGGGAGGAAAAAGTAAGGATGACCTGGAATTAGAGAAGTCAATGTTCACACTGCTGGGGTGCAAACTGCCCAAGCGAAATATGAGGTGCTGCTCCTCCAATTTGCAGTCGTCCTCTCTCTCTGGCCATGAAGGAGGCCGAGGACAGAAAGGTTGGATTTTCTGAATGGGAGGGGGAGTTGAAGTGCTGAGCCACCGGGAGATCAAGTTGGTTATTGCGAACCGAGCGGAGGTTTTCAGCGAAGTGATCGCCAAGCCTACGCTTGGTCTATGGGAGTAGTGTAGAATAGTAAGATTAAATGAGAACTTACCAGTTTGAAGTTTGATCTTTATTTTATGAGGAGTTACGATGAGGGATTACATGAAGAACCCATCAGCCTCGCATGCGCGTAAACCTTCATAGCAGCGGTGTGGAGTCACAGACAGAAAAACATTGACCTGAGAATAGTAAGATATAAGAAACTAGAATCTACCAGCTGGTTTTATGAGGAGGGGTTGGGAGCGGAGGGTGATAATGAGAATCCCTCATCGTACCTCCTCATAAAATAAAGATGAAACTTCAAACTGGTAAGTTCTCGTTTAATCTTACTATTTTACTTCGGAGTCACGTGAGTGACTTCGTGAAGATTTTAAAGCTCTGTGACTCCATGCCGTGGAACGAATCCATGCATCACATACTGTATAGTTGACCAAGAAGAGTGAACAAAACTGTTCAGTCATGACATAATGAACAAAATTGACAATTTAATGTGTAATTAAACAATAACAGTTCTGTCTCCACCCGAGAGGGATATTAACGCGAACTTAAAACTGAGGTAGCAAACACGCTCGTTCCGGCTAAAGGTTTGGTTATAAAACGTCTGAAACGTGCGTGCCAAGGACCACCCTGCAGCCGATTAAAATCTGGTCTAGCGGGACGTCCATGACCCTCGCTGCGGACGTAGCTGCAACCCTGGTGGAATGAGATTTAAACATTTTAGTATCAACCCCAGCATCTGTTAGAACTTGTTTTAGCCACCTGGAAATGGTCTGAGTTGAGACCTTCTTATGCGGTTTCTTGTGGCTGGTCAGTAATGCTAACTCAGACCCCTAAGCCCCTTGGTGACGCTAATGTATAGCCGGAGATGAGCAACTACACATAAATTGGGATCCAAAGGATATGCCATGAACTGTAATTTCAACCACGAGGTACCTGGTCTACTCTGTTCTTATAGGGTCGTACATAAAAAAGGTTAAACCACCGGCAGAGGTGAGCATCCTGTCCAGTCGTAGCTTTTGCAAGGACTGGACTCTTTGAGCTGACACGAAAACCATGAGCATAGCCACCTTGTGCGTGAGTCGGAGTAGAGACAGGGAAGTTGGTGGAGACCATGACCAAATTAAAGTTAAAACCACCCCTACATCCCAAATTTCAGAATATCTGGGCCTAGGATGGTTCGAATTGAAGACTCCCCTCATGAATCTTGACACTAAAGGGTGAGACCCCACTGATTGGTGTTCTGAAATTGGCAGCAGGTAAGACGACAGCGCACTTCTGGCACAATTTAGAGAACTGTAGCTTAATTTCTCAGCGAAATGCAACTTCGAGAGGAACTCCAGAACATTAGTAATGTACACTGCCTCGTACGAAATGTCGGACTGTGCACAGAACACTTCCCATTTCCTAATGTATGAGGCATATTGTTTTTGAGTACTGCTTCATTGAGTTAGCACATCCACCGTATCAGCTAGTCCCAGTCCAAGGAAAGGTCTTCTTAAAACCTGCAAATCAATAAATTGAGCGATCATGCAGAGGATGTACTTCACCAGAAACCGGGTTTGTTAACAGAGACCTGCCTTTAGGAACCTTCCACACAGGTTCCACAACCATGCTCAGAATAAGAGGATACCATGGCTGAGTCGGCCAGTCAGGGACTACCAGAATGCCGGAGGCAGAGATCCTGCTGAATTTTCTGCAGACAGCGACTGACAAGGCAAAATGGGGGGAATGCATAGATAAACATTGCACCCCAATGTAGCGAGAATGCATCTACCGCTACTGCCCCTGGATCTGGTTCCCATGCAACATACTTCGGTAATTGATGATTTAATCTTGAAGCGAACAAATCCATATCCGGTGTTCCATACCTGGAAACACTATGATTCAACACCCATTCTGTGTTGTCATTGAATTTACGTGACCTGGTGTCCGCCACCGTGTTGAATCTACCTGGGAGGTAGATAGCTGAAACCCAAATATTCCAAATGATGCACCAGTTCCAAATGAGGCATGCAATTTATCACAGGATACTGACTTGATACCACCCATGTGATTTATGTATGCCACTGCTGTGGTGTTATCTATCTGTAATTGAACATGCAGATGGTGCATGTGCGCACAATAAGCTTTCACCATGCAACTGCAGAAAAGATATCTCATGCATGTTCCATCTGCCACCGCAGCTAGAAATGGTGTCAGTGGCGCCCCACCCCAGAGCACTGGCATCAGTTTGTAAAACAACAGAAGGGCTTTCAATTGAAATATTGCCAGAACAATGGACAATATTGGCTTTCCACCACTGTAGCTCATCAGAATGGCTTCAGGCCGGTAATTGCATAGCTCTGTCAAAGTGGCCGAAATTATGTTTGAGTGCCTGCACCTTTGCTCATTGTAAGTGCATAGTGCAAAGGCCCATATTTGGCTGCTGGAAATGCAGCCACCAATTTTCCAATCAAGCTTGCCACTTGGCGAATTGAAGGCAGCTGCTGTGTGATAAAATGATTGCAGGCTTCTATTAACTTCAATCTCTTGCCCTCGGGCAAAGTGACTGACAGGTGATTGGACTTAATAGTAAATCCCAAATAATCCATAACCCTGGATGGAGTCAACCTGGATTTTACTGGGTGAATTAGGAACCCCTACTAGTCAAACACAAGTTTGGTGGCTGAGACCGCCGAAATAGCCAATTCCATACTTTTTCCTATAATGAGGATATCATCCAAATAAGCCATTACTATGTGTTTCTGCGCTCATAATAGAGCAAGGTTTCAATATTTTAGTGAATAACCTGGGAGCTGAGGTTAACCCATTTGGCAACGCTCTAAGCTGCCATAGCTGCCCCATCCATTTAAATTCCAAGTATTTTCTATGATCCTTGTGAATAGGTACAGAATAATAAGCATCTTTAAGATCAATGCATGCCATGTAACATCCCCTGGAAATTAATTGTTTGGCAGTCACAAAACGTTCTATTTTGAAATGTTTGTACTGCACAAAGGTGTTAAGTTGGGTTAAGTCCAAAATTATGCGGTACCCCCCCATCCTTCTTTTCCCTGGTGAAAATATTGGATACAAATTGATGAGGTTCATGGCTGGTTTTTTCAATCACTCTTTTAGCACTTAATGTTTCAATTTCAGCCTGAACTTCCAAACCGTCCCGTTTTGAACGAGCAAAGGTACGGTTTGGAGCATGCTACGTGGGTGGCAGAGAGACCGCAAATTCAATTTTGAACCCATCAATGCTGCGCAGTATGAACAAGTCAGAAGTTATCCATCGCAAAAAGAAACGTAACCTACCACCAACGTGCAATCAACCCACACCCGGTATGTTACATTGAGATCCAGACCTACCTACCTCCGTGTTAGTTGGTGGATTCTGGATATTTATTTCCTTCCCCGATGTTTGGGGACTTGAGGTGCTGTTGTGTGCCAGCTGCGCATCTTGGCTGTCAGCCGGTTTGGGCCATGTCCTAAAAAAGACTTCCGGCCGGTTCTTTGGTTCTTCGAGCTGGAGGTGGTTTCCGCAACTGGTCTTGTGCTGGTCGAGGCATAGGGGTGCTGGCATCGAAACGAAGACTGTCTGTTTGGTGGTGGAGCCCGAAGTAGCCCCACAGCCTTCGACTCATTGTCCTAGTCTTTCACCTGCCTGGACAGGTCTTCTCCAAACAGTTATTTGGGTGGCTGCACATTACTGGCCTTACACAACCCCGCAAACTTGGGGTTGAGAACAGGACGAATGGCATTCTTGCGAAAGCAATTGATTTTGAATTGTGCATTGCACAACAATGCCATTGCGTCCCGGTGATCTGCAGATAATGCGCAGCCGTCCACCAACCTGGCGAATGCTGTTAACCCCGATGCCAGCAGGTTTAAAATTATTTGCAGCTTGACCTCTTGGATCTCGATGCCGCCCCCAATGTAGCTCCAGATGGAACTGTTCACCACCGGTACCTTGAGGGAAGCACAGTTGTTGGGAGCGTGGTACTTCATGGCTGTCTCCATCATGACTTGTTCCTGAAGCTGGTGGGAAGCCAGGTAATTAATGCTGGCCGCCAGCTCTTCTTCCAGTGGCTCCCCAACCAGTGACGGCACTGCAAATCTCGAGCCCATGGTTGGCACCTCCACTTCCCGTGGGTCTCCATAAGGTGCTCCGTGCAGGAAAGGCATCCGCCGACGCTTCCCGCTCGAGGAAGCGAACCCTCCCGGCCGGACTCATCCGAGTCCACTGGCCTGTTGGACTTGCACTTGGCCTTCCCGACCCACGGGGTAGCCACAGTGCTGTCTATGGGCACCGAGCCCGGGGTCGCTGGCTGTGGTGTCAGCGACCGTGATGGTGAAACGGACTGCCGCCCGCTGACCGCACTGCCACGGTCTTCGGAAGCGGTTCTCCCTGCAGCCCGTCGAGACTTCACCCTCGCCTTATCCATGGTGTTCTTGCTGTAACAAGACAGAAGAAAAAACGACCGCAGACTAAGTTCAAGAACTTACCTGGAGGTCTTTTAAAACTTACCGCTGGTGGAGCGACACGCCACCAGCCAGTCCGAGCGCCATGCGTTTGATGTAATGACGCACATGCGGGGCTGACGGGTTCTTCACGTAATCACTCACGTGACTCCGAAGTAAAATTACTGTCTCCCACCACCGTAGCTGTACTGTGTTGATGGTTGGCGTGGTCTTGGTAGGCCGAAGGGCCAGTTTCTATGCTGTATGAAGTTCCTTGCAATTTCCTCCTGCTCCAGTCCAGTTTTCTTTATACTAGTTTTCTTGCAATCAAGGCTTCCAGTTTAAGGCACCAATTATTTTCTACCTTACTCTTTCACTTGTTCTTCCTCGTCAACCTAGTTTAGTTTAATTTAGAGATGCAATGTAGAAACAGGCCCTTCGGCCCACCGAGTCTGCGCCAACCAGCAATCCTCTCACATAAATTATATCCTACACTCACGAGGGACTCTTGTACTAAGCCAATTAACCTACAAACCTGTATATCTTTGGACTGTGAGAGGAAACCAAAGATCTTGAAGTAAACCCACGCGATCAAGGGGAGAACGTACAAACTCCGTACAGACAGCACCCGTAGTCAGTGTAGGAGAACTCGGGTCACTGTTTCTGTAAGCGCTGTAAGGCTGCAACTCTATGGCTGTGCCACTGTGCTGGTTGAGCTGCTGAATTCAACAAACTGCTGCAGGGCAATCCTCCTTCTCACATTCTGTCCACTCCAGCAGCTCCTGCTGGAAGCACAAGTAGGATTGAGTTCAGCAACTACCGTGAAGTCACACCCATCCGGTGACACAGTGCCACACTCTGCGTGATAGTATGTAGTAGCATGTAACCTGCACCAGAAATTAACATGTGTTGCTTTCCTTATTATAACAAATGAAGTTTTGCATAACTATCAGCATGCAAATTAGTAGCAGTAGGAGACCACTTGGCCCCTGGAGCCTGCTCCACCATTTAATCTGATTGTAGCTGCCATTCTTGCTGAGTCAGGGAACCCTTTTATCCTCTTGCTTGCCAAGAGTCTGCCTTCATCACTCCAAGGAAAGTACATTCCAAAGACGTACAGGTTTCTAGGTTAATTGGCTTGAGATAAATGTAAAATTGTCCCTAGTGTGTGTAGGACAGTGTAAGTGTGCGGGTATCACTGGTCGGCACGGACTGGGTGGGCCGAAGGGCCTGTTTCTGTGCTGTATCTATAAATATTCCAACTAAACTAGAGTTCCAAACACCCTCAGCCATATGGGAGAGATCGTTTTTCACTTTATCTTTGCCATAAATGGACAGCCGCTGTCTTTAAGCAGCAATCCCCTTGTTCTAGATTCTCCCACACGATCAATTGCTATCTGCGCATCCATCCTTATATTAACTTAAAAACTGCATTCAGGACCAATCATATTACTCTGTGAGTCTCACTCTTGAGTCTATGCGATGGATTAGCAAAAATTGAATTGACACTGCACCCCAGTTGTGGGCACCATAACTCAGGAAGGATCAGTCAGCCTTGGAAGGGGTGCAGAATGAATTCACCATTGTGACTGTAAAGGGCTAAAGTGATTCAAATTTGAGGATGGATCACACAGACATGGTCTGTGATCCCTTTGGATGCACAATATTAAAGAATGATGTAATCTTGGTTAAAAATCTTAAATACGTTTGATAGCACCAGGAGAAAGGAAATATCAATGTTTTGCTGAGTCTACAATAGAAGGAGGATACTTAAAATAAAGAGCGGCTGTTCTGGAGTAAAATAATTTCTTTGTAACCAAACTGATCGACATTTTTTAAACCCCTCATCCCAAGAAGCTGTGTTTCCAGGGCCTGGTGAGCTTTTCAGCAAATCGATATCTCTTATACATCGGCGAGACCAAACGCAGAATGGGCGCTCGATTCACGGAACACATTCGCTCAGCCCGTGTGATCCAACCTGATCTCCCGGTTGCTGGACACTTTAATTCTCCTTCCCATTCCTACACAGACCTTTCTGTCCTCTGTCTCCTCCATTGTCAGAGTGAGACTAAACACAAATTGTAGGATCAGCACCTCGTATTTCGCTTGGGCACGCTGCAGCCCAGTGGTATGAATATTGACTTCTCTCACTTCAGGTAGTCCCGGCATTCCCTCTCTCTCTCGACCCCTCCCCCACCCAAGTCACACTAGCTTCTCATTTTCACCCTACAAACAGCTAATGGCCCTGTCCCATGGTATCAGTTCATTCCAAGAGCTCTCTCGAATTTGCCCTGATTCGAACTCGGAGATTTACGGTAATGACCGCTCGTCGGTACTTGGGGCTCTCAACATGTTGGAAAATCTTCATGAGTCTTCCCGTGCTTACCTGCCATTAGCGAGTCTTCCCGAGTACCTGCCGTTAGCGTTACGAGCCGCTAAGAGACGTCCCCGAGCTCCGACGTACCCGCTACGTTCATTCTCTGTGCTTACCACAAGTCTAATTTTTTTTTTTAACTCGGGAGAGCTCTTGGAATGAACTTGTACCATGGGACAGGGCCATACAATGGCCTGCTTGCTTTATCATCGTTACTTTTTTGCATATCTTTCATTAATTGTTCTTTATTTCTCCACATCATCATCTATATCTTTAGTTTCCCTTATCCCTAATCAGTCTGAAGAAGGGTCTCGACCTGAAACGTCACCCATTCCTTCTCTTCAGAGATGCTGCCTGTCCAGCTGAGTTACTGAAGCTTTTTGTGTCTATCTTTGATATTTGGTTGTTGGCTACAGGTTTCGTGAGAAATTGAGCAAATAGGCGCAACCACAATCTGATTCAATGGTGGAGCAAGATGGAGCTTCTGATGGTCTTGTCTTCCTAGTGCCTGCACCATCAGAGAGACACCAACACAGGAAGATAAGTGCTCAGAGGGAAGAATATGTTGCACAAGGGGTGGGATGCTACACATTGGGACGAGGTCTGTCAGCACACAAACTCGATGGAAATGATAGAATGCAAGGCTGAACATAGCTCAACATGTGGGGACTCTGTGCTGCAGAATGCAACATGGAGGACTTCTATCTCATTATTCACCGCTCCAGTGTAAAGGTTTCTTCGGTACCTAATATGAATTTCCCCTTTCATTTTCTTGGCAGGTCCAGCAGTTAGTTTTCAGAGCTGTAAATTCCTCGTGAGTGAGCTGCAGAGTTGTCTACAGAGAGCCCTGAACCTGTACCGTATGGTGAGTGCTATCTATTGCCAGGTGTGTCCAGAGTGGGTGAATCGAGGACCAGAGGACATAAGTGAAGGGGAAAAGATTTAATCGGAATCTGAGGGGTAGCGTTTTCACACCAAGGATGGCGGGTGTTTGGAATGAGCTGCCAGAGGAGGTAGTTGAGGCAGGATCCTAACATTTAAGAAATAGTTAAGACAGGTACATGGATGGGACAGGTTTGGAAGGATTTGGACCAAATGCTGGCTGGTGGGACTAGTGTAGCTGGGACATTTTGGCCGGTTGGGGCGAGTTAGGTCGAAGGGCCTGTTTCCACACTGTATCACTCTATGACTCATTTTATTGTTCCCTGAGGAGGGGAAACTGCCAGGAACTGTGCCATCCCCACCAAAGGAATTAGCACTGCCTATTAACTGGGCAAGAGACTCTGTGCATCTACCCGATCCATTCTTCTCATAATCTTATACACCTCTATAAGATCACCCCTCATACTCATGCTCTCCAAACCTGCTCAACCTCTGCCCATAGCTCAGACCTTCTGGCAACATCCTCGTAAATCTTCACTGTACCCTTTCCAGCATGACAACAGCTTGTCCCTTGTGTCTACGCCTTGCTTCAACTGCAGAGGGTTGTTGGTACAACCATGCCCACAGCACTGAGTCTGAAGAAGGGTCCTGACCCGAACATCTCCACTCCATGTTCTCTGGAAATGCTGCCTGACCCGCTGGGTTATTCTAGCACTTTGTGTCCTTTTGTGTAAACCAGCATCTGCAGTTCCTTGTTTCTGTACAGAGTACCGGTGTAGGCTCCTTATTAAAAAATGGGCCACGCTCACAGTTCAGAGAAGATTAATTGGGCTGATCCCTGGGATGAAGGGATAGTCGTCTCAAGTGAGAAAGGATGAGCCAGTTAGATCTATACTTGTTGGGATGGTTGCTTCTGTTTCTAGACTCTTTGGGGTTTGGAAGAATCCATTAGTCTTATTGAAAAGTAAGGAATTTAAGGGAGGGCTTGGCTGAGTGGATACGGAGAGGGTTAACCCCCTCATGGGAGAATCTTAGCGTCAGGGGGTAGGGTTTCAGAATAAGGATCATTCATTTAAGATGGAGAAAGAGGAGGATTTTATTTCTCTGAGGGTTGTGACTCTTGGAATCCTCTGTCCATTTTGGGCAAGAAGGTGGGCAATCGTTCTGGGATCAAGCAGGAAAGTGGAGCTGAGGCCAAGATCAGTGGAGCTGAGGCCGAGACTCGGCTTGCACTCGTTAGAATTTAGAAGATTAGAGATTTCTTATAGAAATTTACAAAATTTTTATGGGGTTGGATAGGCTAGATGCAGGAAGATTGTTCCCGATATTGGGGAAGTCCAGAACAAGGGGTCACAGTTTAAGGATAAGGGAGAAGTCTTTTAGGACCGAGATGAGAAAAACATTTTTCACACAGAGTGGTGAATCTGTGGAATTCTCTGCCACAGAAGGTAGTTGAGGCCAGTTCATTGGCTATATTTAAGAGGGAGTTAGATGTGGCCCTTGTGGCTAAAGGGATCAGGGGGTATGGAGAGAAGGCAGGTACAGGATACTGAGTTGGATAATCAGCCATGATCATATTGAATGGCGGTGCAGGCTCGAAGGGCCGAATGGCCTACTCCTGCACCTATTTTCTGTTTCTATCAGACCACCCATGGTCTTTAGGATGGTGGAGATTAGGAAGGGATGATGGTCTGCTCCTTATATTCGTTTTTATCCATTGCAGGTGACCACTGACAAAGACCCCTCGGCCGAGAACTCCCAGATCAGTGCCGTTCTCTATGAAACGTTTTCCTCTGTGAGGAAGGAACTGGACTGTCTCCAGCAGCCAGCAATAGGCCCTGAGCTATCTGCCCAAAGGCCAGGCCAGAGGTCAAGGCTGGCCGGCCGTCCCTCAGTGGGGGGGGAGGGCTTTGAAGACGAGAAGACGCTGGCTCTGCTGGAGCAGTACTCGGAGCGCCTACTGCAGGCCGTGGAACGAAGGATGGACCTGAAGCAGCCGGCAGGAAAAGGGGATTCAGGACTGTAAAGCACACGGTGCAGCAGAGGGCCTGTTCCCCGACCCTCCCCACCCCCACCAAAAACATTCAACCCAAAAACAATCCTTCCACTGCACTGGCCTCCCTGCTGTGGCTGATCCACAAAGCACCTGTTCTGATGGCCATTGGACATCTTTATGGCCATCCTTCCTGCTTTGGTCTCCTGATTTGTCCTGTGCATTTTCTATCCCTGCCATGCTGAGGTGGGGGCAGAGTTAGCGGCCCCTCTATTACCATGTTACCACACTGTCTCGGCACTGAGCGCCAAGTTTCCATTGGCAGACAGTTGGAGAGTGATGGGAGGAGGTCTCGGCCTTGGGTGGGAGTGCTGGTGAGCTTTGTGCACGAGGGAGATCGTTTTGATTTCAGCCATGGCGTGCTCCACTGCTGTGGGAAGACTGAAACAGAACTGTCCTGATGTGGATCGTAGATGGTTTGCTTGAGTCCTGAGTTCAGATCCAAGGGTTCTGTGCTGTTTGTTCCTCTCTTCCCCCCCCCCCCCCCCTCCCCATTGGATCCTGTCTGCTCTCATGTCTATCTCTCCCCTACCCTCACGTCCAATCCTCTCGCATCCCCAGAATTTTCCTTATGTTGTCCTCCTCTCTCCATTCCTCAAACTCCTTAGCTGGAGCATCAGTCTGGAATAGTCATTGCAGTTGGTAAAACTAGAACCTACACAATGGGCCCTGAAATGGATGGGTCCAAGACCTTAACACTCAAACTGACTGAAGCCACCGGCACTTTGTTGACATTCCCTTTAAGGAGGGGGGAAGGAGGCCTACGAGGCATTCTGCGCTTGACATTTTCCTAACAACCTGCGACAAACACGCACATTCCTGCTGAGCAGACAGTCTTCCTCACCTACACTTCCCCCATTCCCCGGTGGCTGTGGGAACAATGGATTGAGCTTGTGACAGTAATGTCTTGTTTAACAAAGCACTGTTTTTATTTTCGGAAACACCTTGCTGCAATGATGAAACTAGTGTGTGGTCGTGCGGGGTTCCTAGCCAGGGCAGAACATGCCGGGACCATCACATCCACTGTTTGCTCTGGGAAGCAAACTGATTAGTCATTCCACCTCTCCTACCAATATGCCCTGAATTGAATCCACCCCCCTCCCCTCGCCTCGCCTCACCTCACCTCACCATGAGCTTCCACCCTCTCTGACATTCTCACCTGGATTTATTGCTCCATCACATGCCTCATGAATAAATTTCCCCTCGTTCAGCACCCCTGAATTCACTGCCAAATCTTTCCCTGAATTCACTCTCCACATTTCCCCAAATTCACCCTTACACACTCGCTTTGAATTCAGCCGGCTCCACATTCTCACTGAATTTACCCGCTACATTCACCCTCAATTCACCTCCACAATCCCCTGGATTCATCCACCTCCACAATCCCCTGAATTCACCCACCTCTACAATCGCCTGAATTCATCCACCTCCACAATCCCCTGAATTCACCCACCTCCACAGTCCCATGAATTCACCCACCTCTACAAACCCCTGAATTTACCCTCCACAATCCCCTGAAAACCCTCCACAACCCCTGAATTCACCCACCACAATTCCCTGAATTCATCCACATTCCCCTGAATTCACCCTCCTCCAAAATCCCCTGAATTCATCATCCACAATCTGCTGAATTCACACACCTCCACAATCCCCTGAATTCACCCACCATAACCTCCTCAATTCACCCTCCTCCACAATCCCCTGAACTTACCCTCCACAATCCCCTGAATTCACACTCGCCTTGAATTCAGCCGGCTCCACATTCTCACTGAATTTACCCTCCTCTACATTCACCCTCAATTCACCTCCATAATCCCCTGGATTCATCCACCTCCACAACCCCTGAATTCACCCACCTCCACAATCGTCTGAATATATCCACCTCCACAATCCCCTGAATTCACCCACCATAATCTCCTCAATTCACCCTCCTCCACAATCCCCTGAATTCACCCACCATAATCTCCTCAATTCACCGTGCTCCACAATCCCCTGAATTCACCCACCATAATCTCCTCAATTCACCCTCCTCTGCAATCCCCTGAATTTAGCCTCCTCCACAATCCCCTGAATTTACCCTCCACAATCCCCTGAATTTATAATCCCCTGAATTCACCCTCCAAAATCCTCTGAATTCACCCACCACAATCCCCTGAATTCACCCTCCACAATCCCCTGAATTCACCCACCTTCACAATACTCAGAATTCACCCACCTTCACAATCCCCTGAATTCACCCTCCACAATCCCCTGAATTCACCCTCCACAATCCATTGAATTTACCCACCTCCACAATCCCCTGAATTCACCCACCATAATCTCAATTCACCCTCCTCCACAATCCCCTGAATTCACCCACCATAATCTCCTCAATTCACCCTCCACAATCCCCTGAATTCACCCACCATAATCTCCTCAATTCACCCTCCTCTACAATCCCCTGAATTTACCCTCCTCCACAATCCCCTGAATTCAGCCTCCTCCATAGACCCCTGAATTTATAATTCCCTGAATTCACCCTCCAAAATCCCCTGAATTCATCCACCACAATCCCCAGAATTCACCCATCTTCACAATCCCCTGAATTCACCCCACAATCCCCTGAATTCACCCTCCTCCACAATCCACTGAATTTACCCTCCTCCACAATCCCCTGAATTTACCCTCCTCCACAATCCCCTGAAATCACCCTCCTCCACAATCCCCTAATCTACATCTGGCTGAATCAGATTCTGTGGGGGAGCTGAACAAAATGAATTCAGTACAAGGTGAACAATACCAATGCCACTTGATATCCCGTTGGATACTACAGAAGAATGGGTAACTGCGGGAGTGTGATGGACGTTGACTTGCTCAATGGAGTATTAAGACAAAGCAGACTAATGCCATTGTCTGAATTGGCTTTGCAGCTCCTCTAGGATTTGCTTTTTATAAATCTAGAGTGTAGGCCAGGGGAAGAACTCTCAAGCCCTGGATAGAAACCCCAGAAATGGACCAGAACTTAAATGGACGGGAATTTAAAACTGGACAGGAACTTTACATTGTGGATGGGAACTCTCAAATCCTGGACATATACATTGAGTGTGTACAGAAAGTCTCCATGACTGAACCATAGACTATGGACAGGAACCACAAGAATAGATGGGAATTTTCCAATTCAGGACTGGAATCCTAGAATGTGGATAGGAATCCTTCAGCCCAAAACCTGGTTAAAAAAGAAATGTTTTCTAAAGACAGTGGTTCATAGTACTCAGTACATTCCCTGTAGGTAGCTCTCTGAACATGGCAGAAGACCTACTTCTTAGCTTTCCCTGACCTTTTGGTACCTCCTTGCACCCCTTGCTTGCTCAGGAAGATGGTGGAAAACATTGCCTCCATTAAGAGAGAGCTCCAGTTTTCTACGTGAATTTATTCTTAAATGGTCTCTGGTTTGGTCAGAACGTTGAGGTATCTGCTCAGAGACGGGTTGCAGAGACTTCTCTCTGAATGAGCATTATAATCTGGCTGACAGAATCCCTCTGGTGAGGTCACTCGCTTTAGTTTCCCCAAATTACAACAACATTGATTAAAATGACCAGAGTTGGAAAAAAAGGGAAATAAGACAGAACTTCTCTTTTTGTAGAAACATTTTTTAAACAACTTTTTAAAAAAATTCTGCAGTACGCGGAGATTTTGTACAAATGATCAAAGAAACTGCATGCTTAGGAGAATTGTTTCAAGTGTTATAAATTGCCATATCGACTCCATTTGATGCGTGTGTGAGGAAGTCACATCAAGTGATGCGGAGTCGTGGGTGCCTAGAAGGCGTCAGGTTTGACTCTTAGATCGCGGCTGGACAGAGGTATAAGAGGCAGAGAATGCAATTGATCTGTGTTTTGCCAGGCTGGGAAAGAGACGGAAGGATGTATGCTGCAGGGTGATGCATGTTACTGCAAGGGTGGAGTCCACTGTTAGGGCTCACGTGAGAAAAACGGCCATAGGGCAGTCAGCAGCTGCAGACCAGCAACCTTTTGTGAAGTTCAATGTGATCCCATTTACAATAGTAGCGTGTCTGCCTGTGATATGGAGGATCCCCCCTCAGGTACCAGTAGAGTTGCTGTATTCTCCCTCTGGTACCATTGGAGTTGGTGCCTTCTCTCTCAATTACCAGCAGAGTTGGTGCCTTGTCCCTCATGTACCAGTAGAATTGGTACCTTCTCTCCCAGTAAACAGCAGAGTTGTTGCCTTCTCGCTTGATTACCAGTGTTCTCCCTCAGATACCAGCAGATCAGGTACCTTTCTTTGTATTACCAGCAGAGCTGGTACCTTATCTCTCAATTACCAGTACAGTTGGTACCTTCTCCCACATATATCAGCGGAGCTGGTACCTTCTCTTTCAATTACCAGTAGAGTTCATACCCCTCTCTCAATTACCAATAAAGAGGGTGTATTCTCCCTCGGATACCAGCAGATTTGGCACCTTCTCTCCCAATTACCAGTAGAGATAGTACCTTCGCAATTACCAGTGGAGTTGGTACATTCTCTCTCAATTACCAGTAGAGATGGTACCTGCTCTCTCAATTACCAGCAGTGCTGGTACCTTCTCCCTCGGGTCCCAGTAGAGTTGGTGCCTTCACTCTTCAGTACCAGTGAAGTTGGCGCCTTCTCCATCGGGAATCAGTGGAGTTGGCGCGTTCTCTCGCAATTATCAGTGGAAGTTGGTACCATACATCTCACGTACCAGTGGAGTTGGCGCCTTCTCTTCGATTCCCAGTAGTGCTGGTATCTTCTCCCTCAGGTTCCAGCAGAGTTGGGGCCTTCTCCCTCATGTACCAGTAGATATGGTACCTTTTCTCTCAGGTACCAGTGGAGTTGGTGCTTTTTTGTTTTCCAATTACCAATAGGTTTTGTATTTTCCCTTCTGTGGTGACAACTGACTTTTCTTGAATGTGCCAATGATTGGGGTGCCTTCTCCCAGAGTAATCTGCTGCCTGGGACTTGCTCCCGATAAATCAGTAATAGGTTTGTCACTTACAGGGACTTATTTATAATTTTTCTAACTATGGTCACTCAATCAGAGAAGCTTCAGACGTACAGTGTTACTATGGAATGGTGCGGATTATCCCAAATTTTTACTAGTTTAAATGTGAAGAATGAGCAGACTTCTACTCTGAATAAGATGGAATGTCACTGCAGTGTAGACCAGGGACATTTGTGTGCATGTAGGATTTTTGCATGGTGCATTGTAATAATGCACATCAATGGTGCATGTTGAGAGCCTATTTGGAGTCTTTTTTAAACTCTTTAATATCTTTGAATCATTGTTCTATAAGATTAATTTGTACCAATGTGTTTTATATTGAAAATAATGTTTCATTTCCATAATGGGTCACCAAACTAATTTTTAAGCTGATTGATGTGAATGCTTTATCACTGTGTTTCTTGCAATGTGAGTGTATTTTTAAACTTTTTTCCATAGTGTTTGTACAACTTGTTGGCCATGAGTTAAATATTTGCAATAAAATCCCAACATTTGGGAGAAAAGGACTTGTCAAGTGAACCCACGGCAATTGCTGAATCTTCAATGGCTAGTGGAATTTCTGTTTGACTATTAAATCAACGTTTATCCCACAGCTGAAACTGTCTGTCCATTATCGTCTTAGTGTGTGTGCTTACTTCATGACTACAGTGGTATAGCTCAAAATACCAAACATCTTGAAGCCCATTCCAAAGAGTTGGGTGGCACGTTGGTGCAGCGGTAGAACTACTGCCTTAGAGCGCCAGAGACCTGGGTTCAATCCTGACTACGGTCGATTGTCTGTACGGAGCCCCCTTGACCTGCGTGGGTTTTCTTCGAGATCTTCAGTTTCCTCCTACACTCCAAAGACATACAGGATTGTAGTTTCATTGGCTTGGTATAATTGTAAATTGTCCCTAGTGTGTGTAGGATAGTGTTAGTGTATGGAGATCGCTGATCGGCGCCGACTCGGTGGGCCAAAGGGACTTTTTCCATGCTGTATCTCTAAACTAAATTTAAAAACTTGGCATACAATCACCAGATTTTCTTTAAAAGCACTTTGCCCTCACTCAGTTAATGTGCTCACTCAAGGAAGGTTTTCTGTCCAGTGAAATGGAGGCAGCTTGGCACTACAGAATTGGTATACAGTGGCTTGCAAAAGTTTTCATATCAGAGTAAAGGGGGCTGAATACTTTAGCACGCCACACTTTTCAGTTTTTTATTTGTAATAAAATTTGGAAACCATGTATCATTTTCCTTCCACTTCACAATTATGCATCACTTTGTGTTGGTCTATCACATAAAATCCCAATAAAATACATTTATGTTTGTGGTTGTAACGTGACAAAATGTGGAAAAGTTCAAGGGGTATGAAAACTTTTGCAAGCCACTGTTTTTGCTGTCTCTAAAGTCTCTGAACTTGAAATGTTGTGCAGTTTATCCTTACACCAATTTGCTGTGATCTTTGTAATCCTACATCACATGTACTAATGGGACATAATTCTGAGAGTCATGAAAAGACACAACACCAAGTATATGCCCATTATCAAGCACCCTATTTTTCATTAGTCATTCCTCAACTCATTTTATATTTCATATCATCTGCTCACAGATTTCACCACTCCTCCACAAACTGAATCCAAGGTGAACTAGACAATTCAATGTAAAATTGACCTGGGGGAAGGAGTCAACGCTAGTTGTGCCCTCTGGTCCTACTACTTTCTCACTACATCCTCTCCACATTTACTCTATTCTTGGACTTTCATCATTGCTTTGTTTTTCTGGTTGGAGGTGTGTGAGCAGTGGAGTGCCATAAGACATAGGAGCAAAATTAGACCATTGGCCCATTGAGTCTACTCCGGCATTCGATTATGGCTGATCTATTTTTCCCTCTCAACCCCATTCTCCTGCAATCTCCCCAACACCTTTGATACTCTGACTAATCATGAGCCTATCAATCTCCACTTTAAAAATATCCAACAACTTGGTCTCCACTGCTGTCTATGGCAATCAATTTCACAGATTCACTACCCTATGGCTAAAGAAATTTGTACTCATCTCCATTTAAAGATACACCCATTTAGTCCTAGGCTGTGTCCTCTGATCCTACTACTCTCCCACTACTGGAAGCATCCTTTCCTCACCCACTCTATCTAGGCTTTTCATCATTCAGTAGGTTTAAATGAGATCCCCACTCATCCTTCTAAACTCCCATGAGTACAGACCCAGAGGCATCAAACGTTCCTCATACATTAACCCAATCAGCCCATGGACATTCTCGCTAACCTCCACTGGAACCTTCTCCAACGCCAGCACATCTTTCCTCAGATGCGGCGTCCAAAACTGCTCACAATATTTCAAATGTGGTTTAACCAGCGCCTTGTGAAGCCTCAGAAATACATCCTTGCTTTTATATTCTAGACCTCTCCAAATACATTGCATTTACCTTCCTTACTACCAACTCAACCTGCAAATTAACCTTTTGGGAATTTTGCACCAGCACTCCCAAGTACCTCTGCACCTCCAATTTCCAAATTCTCATCTCATTTAGAAAATAGTCTACACTTTTATTCCGTCTACAAAAGTGCATGACCGTACACTTTACTACCACATGGGTCAGTGCTGGGTCTGCTGTTGTATGTTATCTGCATTAACAAATTGGATGGCAATGTTATGTTTGTTAGTAAATTTGCAGATTACACCAAAATTAGCGGTAATAGTAGACAATGAAGAAAGTTTACAGGAAGGTCTAGATCAGTTGGGAAGGTGGGCCAAGGAATAGCAAATGGAATTTAACTCTGACAAATGTGAAGTGTTGCACTTTGATGTGTCAAACCAAGGTAGCACTTCACAGTAAATGGTAGAGGCCTGAAGAGTGTTTCAGAGAAAGAGAAATGGGAGTACAGCTGCTTAAAAGTAGTGAGACTTGTTGCAGTTGATGCAGTTAGAGGTTTGGCATACTTGTTTTCATTGGGAAGGGTGTGGAGTACAAAAGTTGGAACATCATGATGCATCTACACATGTTGTTGGTGACACCACACAAAGTACTGTGTGCACTTCTGATCACCCAGCTATAGGAAGGATGTCATTAAGTTGCAAAGGCTGCAAAAAGATATTCATCGGGATGTTACCTGGGCTTAAGGGCTTGAATTATTGAGAAAGGTTGGATGGGCTTAATCTTTTTGGAATGAAAAAGGTTGAGGGGTGACCTTATTGATCAAGACCACGAGGGGATGGATAAGGTGAGACGGTGAGAGTTTTAAGAGAGATCTCAGAGGCATCTTTTTCACTCAGAGGGTAGTCCATATCTGGAATTAGCTGCCAGAGAAAGATGCAATTATGACATTTGAAAGTCATTTAGACAGGTATATGAATAGGAAGGGTTTTGAAGGGTTCAAGAGACATTTATTGTCACATGCACTAATTAGTACAGTGATATTTGAGTTACCATACAGCCATACGAATACAAAGAACGCAATACACAATAGAACATGAACATCCCCCACAGCGGAATCAACGTTTCCCACTGTGAGGGAAGGCAACAAAGTTCAGTCCTCCTCCGCTTCGCCCGTGGTCGGGCCGTTAAGACCTCTGCATTTGCTGCAACAGCGGCCCGATGTTTCAGGCCGTCTCACCGGGATGATCGGAGCTTCGGCGTCGGAACTGAGAACACTCTCAGCGGCTTGGAGTTTCCGAATCGGCCACTTCCTACTGGAGACCACAGCTCCCGAAGTCCAGCCAGCTCCGGCCGAGCTGGGCGGAGATTCAACGCTGGCGACCCCGGCAAGGATCCCAGGCTCTGAGATGTTAAAGTCAGCGGCGCACGCGGCTGGAAGCGCCGCAAACCACAGCTCCACGATGTATTCAGCTGGCCCAACACTCTGGAGCTCTACGGCGATCCCCGATATGATCACCCGCTCCGCGATGGAATTCAGTGCTGCGCCGCCGCTGAAGCTCCGGTTGGTCTCTGGCAGGAAAGGCTGCCCCAATCCAGATGGTAGGCCGTGAGGCGGGGGCGAAGATGCGGCTCGGAGAAAGATGCATCCTCGACCAGGTAGTGACTGAGAAAAACTGTTTCCCCCTTCCCCACCCCCACCACCCCCCACATAAAAAAGTCTAAAAGACCTCCAGAAACATACTTTTAGACAGACTAAAAATAACACAAAGGGTGAAAGGACAGACAGCTGCTGCCGTCCGATATATATTTTGGGCCAAATGCAAGCAAATGGGACTAGCCCAATAGTCAAAGGGCCTGTTTCCAAAGTGTACGGCTCTATGACAATGACTATAACTAAAACTAGAGGCAATTTTGAGTGGCTAATTAATCTGCCAGCCCTTTCATCTCTTGGATCTGGGTGGAAACTAGAGCACCCAGAGGAAACCCACACGGTCAGAGGGAGAACATGCAAACTCCGCACAGACAACAGGCAAATAAAGATAGAAACCTGGTCGGTCACTAAAATTAAAGTGCCTCCATATTGAAGCTATTAACAAGTAAAATAATGACACGATTAGGAGAGTGAAGGCACTATTGTACTGTAAAACACTTAAGTTCTCAGCAATCTGTGAAAACGGCCATAATAGTCAGCAAACGTACTCACCGATCCATCTACATTTATGGCCAAAGACTGACACAGAGCGCTGGAGTAACTCAGTGGGTCAGCAGCACCTCTGGAGCAAAAAGAATAGGTGACGTTTCGGGTCTAGAACCTTCTTCAGACTAATTTTCTAGAGATGCTGCCTGACCCACAGTTATTCCAGCACTTTGTGTC